>CM060316.1:99226122-99261122 GCA_030674155.1 Stramonita haemastoma | reverse complement strand
GTAACCTACCCGCCCCCTCCCCATGCAACCCCTCCCCCCCTCCTCCATCTTTGTTTTTCTCTCTCTTGCATGTGCCAATAATGTTCTTTTTATCCTCCGCATTGCATTGTCCCTGCTCTTTATAGGTCCTACAGCATCTAGCAGTATGTCAGTCAGGTAATGGGCACACAGTCATGCCTGATCACATCAGCTGCTAAACAGCAGAGAAGACAGTGTACTACAGGGGGATAGATCAGTTGATGGGCTATCAGCCAAAACAGCTAATCAGAGTGTAGACTGAATGAATCCTTCGTGTGTCTGTTCTGTCTGCAAAGATGGGCCGGAAGAAGATTAGTGTGTGAATAAGTGTCTTGAAGGAAAATTGATATATGAGTTTAAAATCACGTGGTGTAAGTTTGAAAATGTGTGGATTTTTTTAAAAACCATGACTATTTCTGCTTTTTTTTTTTTAAGTAGTAGAGGTGGAATATTTTAGAACCTGGTCAAATCACATCACTTTCAATCCATATCAAGCGATAGGCGGTGGGGGTTGTTCTTTATGATGTTTTTTTTTTTTTTTCCATTTCTGCCTCCACATTTTTTCTGTCGGTTTGATGAGAGAAAACATTGTCAATAGGTTTATTGCCTATCACTCCCACATATCAAAGTTTTCTAGTTCTGTTTTTGCTTTTGTTTAAAGTGAGAATACTATTGGTAAAATAATACTAAAGCTTATCTTTCCCCCAAATACTAGGGGGGTTTTGTTGTTGTTGTTTGTTTTACTTTTCTGTGTGTATGACCTGACATATTTGTGATATGTGTTTGTGTGTTCATGTGTACATTTGTTAGCAATCATAACACAAAAATGCCATTGTTTTTGCTGACATTAATTTGGTGTGTGTGTGTGTGTGTGTGTGTGTGTGTGTGTGTGTGTGTGTGTGTGTGTGTGTGTGTGTAAAGAGATGATAATGATGATGGTAAGAGCACACTGTCTTGTGCAGACTTATTTGATTCCTGAAAAAAAAAAAATTTCAGAACTGCTGCACTCTTGACATTACCTGCTGTTTTGGAGTCTTTTTGTTTTTTAATTATTATCATTATAACAATGAATTGGCACTGTCTATTTAGAATTTTGTACACATAGATCAGTTTAGTTGTTACATTGAGCATTCTTTTTTGTCCTGAACTGTAGTTATTCGTCCTGCGTTTAGTCTTGGCTCTCTTTCTATCAAGTCTGGTCGTGCTTTTTTATGCCATTAAAAACATTTTTCAGTAGGAGGTGTTTTTGGGTTGTTGTTTTTTTTAACTTTCATAAGTGAATCCATGAAAGGTTTTTTTAATTTTTTTTATTTGAAGTCATTGCTTTTTGTCATAAGTGAAGCTCTTAGAATGTTTCCTTTTGTCCTAAATGAAGCCATTAAAACTGTTGCCTTTTTTTGAGTTTTGTTTGCAAGAGCCGTCCATTAAAACCCTTTTCCTTTGTGTCCTAAGTGAAGCTGTTGACTCATTTTCTTTGTGTCCTAGTGAAGTTATTGAAACATTTTCTTTGTGTCCTATGAAGTTATTGAAACATTTCTTTGTGTCCTAAGTGAAGTTTTGAAACATTTTCTTTGTGTCCTAGTGAAGTTATTGAAACATTTTCTTTGTGTCCTAGTGAAGTTATTGAAACATTTTCTTTGTGTCCTAAGTGAAGCTGTTGACTCATTTTCTTTGTGTCCTAGTGAAGTTATTGAATCATTTTCTTTGTGTCCTAGTGAAGTTATTGAAACATTTTCTTGTGTCTAATGAGCTGTGATCATTTTCTTTGTGTCCTAGTGAAGTTATTGAAACATTTTCTTTGTGTCCTAGTGAAGTTATTGAAACATTTTCTTTGTGTCCTAAGTGAAGCTGTTGAAACATTTTCTTTGTGTCCTAGTGAAGTTATTGAATCATTTTCTTGGTGTCCTAAGTGAAGTTGTTGAATCATTTTCTTGGTGTCCTAAGTGAAGCTGTTGAATCATTTTCTTGGTGTCCTAAGTGATGTGAATCATTTTCTTTGTGTCCTAAATGAATCTGTTTTCTTGGTGTCCTAAGTGAAGCTGTTAAATCATTTTCTTTGTGTCCTAGTGAAGCTGTTGAATCATTTTCTTTGTGTCCTTGTGAAGTTATTGAGGCACATCTTTGTGTCCTAAGTGAAGCTGTTGAATCATGGTCCTTGTATTGTAGGCAAGCTGTTAAACATTTCTCTCTGTCATAATTAAAATCTGTTACAAGTTTTTGTCTTTTTTTTTTCATGTGAAGCCATTACAAAGGTTCCCTTTTATTGTGAGTGAAGCCATTTAAAAAGATTTTTGTAGTCATAAGTGAATGTGTTAAAAACACTTTTCTTTGTCAGAATTACAGATGTAACACTTCATTTTGTCTAAACCAAAGCCAGAAAAAAACATTTTTGTCTTAAATTAACCCATGAAAACTTTTCTTTTTTGTTATCTGTGAAGCCAATAAGACATTTCCCTTTGTCTTTGATTTAAAGTCATTGAAAACATTTCCTTTTATCTGAAGTGAAGCTTTTAAGGCGTCGAAAGTGAATGCATTGAAAATATTTACTTTTGTCATAAACAAAGCATCTGAAATATTTGTTATTAGATGTGAAGCCTCGGAAAATTGACATTGTATTGTAGATAAAGCTTTTAAACTTCCTTTCACTTGCTTGCTCAGATAGAAGTATTGATCTTGTAATAACAAAATGCAAAATTGGAAAGTAAAATATTGTGCAAGGAGATGATTCTGTAGTCTTATACTGAAAGATAGAAGAAGTAAAGATGATTTTCTGCATTTTTCAGAAACATGGTACACAGTCCAGAGGATTGAAGCCTGTCAAACTGGATGCTGAGGTAAGGAGAAGGATCATTGTTCACATTTTATGCTGTACATAATGATAAGAGCGTAACACAAATTTTCACACCAAGCACAGTAGTTGTTTTTTTTTCTTAAGTTGCTGGATTTGTGTGCGTGTGTGTGTGTGTGTGTGTGTTTGTGAGAGAGAGGGAGAGAGAGAGTGTATTTTTGTCTCTCTATTTTTTGTCCTGAGAATTGATGATTTTTTTTGGGGGGGGGGGAACAGATCCAGCATACTTTAGTAGCAGTGGAACATAATTTTTGAAGATGAGAGCTTGGATACTGGCGTTGAATAAACGATTCTAGGACCTCTATGATTTTCCAGGCCACACACACCTCATCAGCTTAATCACACCTCATATGACACAGTATAGATGTGCAGGCTGTCACATTCACTCACTTGCTGAAAGCCCTGCTCTTACCTTCACCCGTTTGTTCACACTTGCCACCATATATGTACTGGTTTATGAGTGCACTTTCACAAATCATACATGCAATGACAGACACCCAGGAGGGTACATGCGCATGCACAGAGAAGAGACATGCCAAGTTATTATTTTATGTGGGCAAGTCATGTCAGCACATACTTTGCACTAAACTGGTAATTGTGGTTGTTAGACGACCGCTGGGATATTTTTTTCATAACAGTGCCATGAATTTAGAACTGAAAAGACCAGTTGTATTTCAGTCTCATGGTCATGAAGTCATGGGTTTGAATCTTGGCAGCATCTCACAGGTCAACTTCAAGTGCTGACCTGCCAAAGCTTAGATTCCCTTCGTGATTTATACACATGTAAAAGATCAAATATGTTTGGTAAAGATCCTGTAATTCATGTCAAGGTTTGGTGGGTTACAGAAACACAAACATACAAACTCGGCATACATCCTTTACAACAAAACAAAAAAAAGCTGCTCTGAAGTTGAAATATGTTGGCTGACCTCCCTTTAAGTTACAAGCGTAGGAGAAAATCAAGCACTGTCCATCCTGCGTGATAAGGGAACATACACACACACACACACAAAAAGAGAGAAAAAATATAACATTTCAAAGACCCTGTGTCACAAAGTCCTTTGGATGAGACTTTAAACGAGGCCCGTGTGGAACGTACGCAGAACATCTTGCGCACAGGTTAAATCCTGTTCTACTTTTCGTAAGAGTAGGCCATCGTGTGCCGGTGGGAACAGATGACATTACAACGCATTCAAGGATGATGTAAAAGCACAGATGCTATCCACCTAACAGTGTCCAGAGAGGAGTTGGACAAGGACACTGCCATTATTTTCCACGACAATCTGACAGTGTAAAAGCGAACGAGAGAAGAAAGTGCTTATCCATTATCCTCGATACAAAAAATATTAAATAATTTAAAAAAAAAAAAAAACAGCTTATAATTCACACATGTTCCTGACCTGTGCGTGACAGGAGCAGGCAAAATCGCCAAGCTGGGGCTGGAGATGAAGCTGATCACGTCAGAGATGGAGGCGGAGGCAGACAAGTGGGCGGAGCCTGACAACGCCGTGGTGCGTCGCGCCAAAAACATGGCCGCCATGGCCTTCTCCATGTACCTCTTCACGCGGGGCGAGGGGCGGACTACACACCACGCACGACCTCTTCCTTCAGGCCGAGTTCTTTGCCGAGGAGGGAAACAAGCTGTACAAAACTGTCAAAGATTTCGCTTCCAGGGTCAGTGGTCCTTTGTTTGTTTGTTTGTAGGAGGTAGTAGTTTAATCAAAGAAATGTCAAGTCTGTTGGTTTTGTTTGTTCTAAGAACTCATTGTGATGTGATGTTAATTATAAGAAACTCATGCAATGGCTATGGTATTGCTTATTATAAGAAACACAAGCAAAGGTCCCCAGTTGGTTTGAATGATAGAATCATTGGTTTGTTGTCAAATGATAGCTCTGAGGACACTGATGGAGTTGGGGTTTGGTTTTTTATTGCTTTTGTTTTTTGTTGGTTTTTTTCTGAGTTGAAGTTGATGGCTGGTAAAAATGACCTAAAAATTCATCTGAGAACTGTTTCCTGATGTGATGATGTTTTTGCCACACTAAAAAGAGATTCATCAATAACGGAGGTCCATTACAGTAGTCATCAATATCGTGAATTCATATCAGTATAAAGCTTTGAGTATAATACTGGGAAAGGGTGTGTGGGGAAGGGGATATGCTAATGGGTTGAATTGGGTCTGATGATAACTTGGGGCATGGATTTGAGGCTTGCACCACTGAGATGGCTGTTTGGGTCCATTTTCCCCCTGCAGTTAGGATGTCGGGGGTCCAGCTCCACACCTCAGCAAGTCCTTCAGACCACCTTCAGCCAATGGCATGGATGACGCACACAAACCCAGCATGCAGCCTGTAGCTTAGAGAGGGATAGGCTCCAATACACACCACTTGAAAACTTCATTGTAGCGCCCCAACAACTTGCTCAAGGAGTTGATGGAAAAGTCAGCTAGTCTAAACACTGAAAAATATCTTCTCTACAGGGTTCGTACCAAGGTCTTCACTGTTTGAAAAAAAGTTTTTGGTGTTTTTAAACTATTTGTAGGTCTTGGAAAATGTTGACAGATAATAGATGGGGATGACTGAAGGATGGGAAGGCTAGGAACAAATGTGATATGACCAGGCTAACACAGAGTGACTGAGATGTTGGGTAAGAGAATCAATTGCCAATCCTTACCTTCAATGTTAACGGGCAAGAGATCCCCTATGAAGAAGTAACTGTGGTGTGGTATCAAGCTGGAGTGGAGTTGGAGTTGATGTGTGTTGATGTTGGTGTTGCAGGTGCCGTCGTGTTCATCCAAAGATGAACTGCTGACCTTTGTGGACAGAGTGCCTGCCTGCTGCCATCAGTTGCACGTCACCCTCAAGACCCCCACCTTTGGCAAAAGTGCCACCTTCAATAAGGTTCTCTGCTGCCTGGCAGTCTGTGTCACACCTGTCACGTACCTAGTATAGGGGGTTGTTGTATAGGGGTTTTGTGGTTATTTCTTGGGTTTTGTGTGTGGTGTGTGGTGTGTGTGTGTGTGGGGGGGGGGGGGTTGTGTGCTTTGTCAATTTAACGTCTCTTCACTCATAGTGATAGTAGACGGTGTGTGTGTGTGTGTGTGTGTGTGTGTGTGTTTTGCTTGATTCAGTTTTGGATTTGTCATTAGATTTTGTGCTTATTCCTTTAGAATAATATTTTGATTTATTTTTATCTTTGATGTATAATCCTTGCTCATAATTTAATATTTGTCGTTCAGATTTTGTGCTTATTCCTTTAGAATAATATTCCTGATTTATTCTTTTATCCTTTGATGTATAATCCTTTGCTCATAATTTAAATGTATTCTCTTCTGTTTGAGATGACAAAGTATTAGAAATTGTGTAGACATGTGAGTATGTATATGTGCTTGATACAGAGAGAGGAGAGGAGAGAGAGAGAGAGAGGAGAGAGAGAGAGAGAGAGAGAGAGAGAGAGAGAGAGAATAAGTTAAGGTTGCTATGTGTTTTGACTGAGTGAGTGACGGAGTGGTTTGGTGTGTCCCAGGTGGACAGTGCCATTCAGGAGACCAAGAACTTGATGAACATCATTGCCAAGGTGGTCACCACCTGCTTCATCTGTGCCACCAAGGTAACCCTCTCCAGCCACTGGTCTGTCCGTCATGTCTGTCTGTCTGTCTGTCTGTCTGCCTGTCTGTCTGTCTGTCTTTGTCTCTCTGTCTGTCTGTCTGTCCTGTCTGTCTCTGTCTGTCTGTCTGTCTGTCCTGCCTGCCTGCCTGTCTGTCTGTCTGTCTCTCTGTCTGTCTGTCTCTCTGTCTGTCTGTCTGCCCTGTCTGTCTCTGTCTGTCTGTCTGCCTGCCTGCCTGCCTACCTGCCTGCCTGTCTGTCTGTCTGTCTCTCTGTCTCTCTGTCTGTCCTGTCTGTCTCTGTCTGTCTGTCTGTCTGTCTGTCTGTCTATCTTCTCTGCTGAATCATGGCAGGGCTGAGTTGTTTAATGCCTGATTTGTTTTTGGTTTTGTTTCATTTTCGTTTCTTGACTAAAGCTCCAAGGTTAACCAGTATTGGTGAGATTTGTGCGTATGTGACAGTGTTTTCCCCACCATTAAGGTAGCCGCATTCTGACTTCGGGGATACAGTTGGGAATTTAATCAACCATTTTGCCAGGACAGTCAGGAGGTACCTCCCTGCTCTTTCCAGTTTTCAACTGTCATGGGTTCCTTTGCTGTTCACAAGTTAGTAAGGACACAGGTGGGACTGGTTTGGAGTCTCCTCTGAAAGACTTGACTTTCAGTTCAGTTTTCATGTCAGACTGGGAAGAAAGGGCTGTGCTGGCACAACAACAGTTTACTTGTTAGGGAGTTGATCATCTAAACCGTCATGCCTTCTCCTACTGAGATGCCAGAATAATTGACAACAAAATCTGACTCAGTGAAGCAAAAAAATCCCAAATCAGGCAACATCAAAAAACGTATAAGTAAAATGAAAACACATTTCTTAACCTCTATTTCTTTTATCAAGCACTGTGTACATGGATAATTATAAGAAATGAGCTAATGACAAAGGAAAATATGACTGTTTCTGAGGATGAAGGCTGCTTGGAAGGGGTACCTGATGAATGGGTGTGTGACATGACAGTAACCAGACAGACGAACACATCCTTCAAAGGTGTATGCTATTCAGCGACCTGAGGAAGAAAGTGTGGCTGACGGAGGTAACCCTACAGACCAAGCTGTACGGCCCACGAGAGGAGCTGAAAGAACATGCCATTATTTTTCCCAGACACATCTGACAGTGTAAAGCGAACGAGAGAAGAAGAACATGACAGTGGCTTTAAGCAGAGGTGTTACTTGGATACACCTGCCTTTTTTTCTTTGAGGATTAATGCATACATAACAATGTTACTCTATCAAATTGTTGAGACAATACATGTTTGTTTCTTCCCCAGTACAACATTGACTACCGCACCTCTCCCGTGCCCAGCGCTCAGTGGCGCAGTCGAGGGGGCAGTGGCAGTTACGATTTCCGCTCCAGCGGCAGTGAAAACGAACTGAACATTGCCGGGCCCTCAGATGGCCTGTACCGCACCTCCTCCATGAACAAGCCTTACACTCTGGACAAAACAGGATAAGTCCTCCACCTTTCCTCTCTCTTCACGCAGTCAGTCCTACAACACACAACACCCATCTGATCAAACAAGGCTGCTGCTGCCTGTCTGTCTTTATTTGCTGAAAAGGATTAAAGTCTAGCTGTCAGTGAGCAGGTTTTGTAGATTCTCTGTGTAGTTTTGTAAGTGTCCCATCAAGTGTTTCTGTAGTAATATACACGCAGAACATAGACGTCAGTGAAGAGAGTTTCATAGAGATAGGTTTCTGTTGATGTTCACTTACGTTACAGAATTGGTTTTGTGAGATCATTACCTGAGATAATTGTGTCTTGTGTACATCGTCATGTCACTATTCCCTGTCTGAAGCTGACGGAAAGTGACATTCATTCAACAAGCTGACTGATTCAATTCCTCTATGCTAGTCACACTGCTACTCATTTGGATGCAGAATGTTGACAGATCTTTTACATACCAGCAAACAAAAGAACAGGCTTGCACTTTTTTGTTTCAGAGTCATGATATTGTTGCCATTTCTTTTTGAAGCTGCCAGCGCTGAGTCTGATTTTGTTGTTGATTTTGATCTTTTGCATTCATTACAGTGACATGTAGTAGAGTTAGAATATAGCAGTGTCTTACGTTTTGAAGATTGCTGCTCTGAATCACTGCTAAGTGACTGACAGGATTGAAACCAAATGAACTCACTGTTCTCATGAACAAACTGTGCTTAGTATATTTGAGAAAAGATGTTCTTGACCTTTGACTGAAATCAACAAGAAAATGTGTGTGTGTGGTTTTAGATAATGTAGCTTTAACAGTAGTTTGAAATTTGTGGTGCAGCATTGACGGCAGTTTGATTGCTTTATTTCAGTGTTGTTTACCTTTTTTTTTTTTTTTTTTTTTAAAAAGCAAGTTTGGCTTGTAAGCCTTTTATTTTCATTGTTTTACCCTTTGGTGAGCAGAATCTTAACTTTGAATAATGGTAAAAAAAAAATTACCCTTGTCAGTCTAATCAAAACTTTGTCAGACCAAAACATGTCAGTCTCACTGATTATCTTTGTCTTTTTTTTTCTCACCAGCATCATTGACTTATTTTCTGTGAAACAGCTGGTTTGGGCCAAACCTTGTTTTTGGGGTTGGCTTGTCGGGTGAAGAGTGATACATGTAGACATTGGCATGGTTTGGCTTGTGGTGCAGACCTAGAGAGGCTCAGAGCCTCTGTGTGTGTGTGTGTGTGTGTATTTCAAAACGGACAGTCAGGGTGAAATGTGTTGTGCTGTGTGACAAGCATGCTGTGCTTCCTGACAGGAAGGTGGAGGATGCTGTGCCACTAGCTTGCTTGTCAGTCTCTCTCCCAGGCCAAGGTGCCTGGGGTTCAGGCTGTTGCCCTGGAAGGTAACCGCGATAGTCTGTGGTTGGTGAACTGATTTGGACGGCGTACAGACAGGGAGGAGGAGCATGGAAGTCACGGAGTGATGTTTATGGATCACTGATATTCATGACTGACCCAGTCTCTGGGAGAGATGTTGGGTCTCACCATGTGCTTTTTTTAACTCTTGCCAGTCAATATGGTGTGTTTAGCAAATGAGTGAAAGTGTTCGACTTCTCAGCTGTATCAGTGATTAGGTCCATGGAATGACAGAATGGCTTTAATGGGGGTGATTTCTTGATCTAAATTTCATGATGGGTATCAGGGCTGTGCATTTGATGTCAACATGGTGATAGTGGTTCATTATGAACTAGAAGAACATACATAGCAGCTTTTTGGTAAGATCATTAGGCATTTATTTGACAGCTTAGGAAAAAATTTTTCGAGTCCTGCTGGGAAGGGCTGGGAATTTTTCTTTTCATCTGTTTGCCACATTATCAGTTACATAATTGTACAGAGTAGGATTTTGTTTTTATTCTTTTGACATTAGTTATCTGAGGCTGGGATTTGTTTTTCGTTTTAGGTAGAAACACCATTTACAGGACTTGTTTTTATGCTGAAACCCCTTCTTTAAATGTGCATGCAAAAGATTTAAATGCAGGGGTCTTGTTATTCTTGCCAGTATTACGTCAGATTGGAGGCAATACAGTACTGTACATATTTCCACTTCTCTACCATTCCTGAAAACACACCTTAGCTGAGGCGAACAGAAAAACAATATGGAAATAAATGTTTGCATGTATCAAACATGTACCAAATAGGTGTGAATGTGGTAGGATGAAGAATTAACACGCATTAATTTACAAGCAGTATTGACACCACAGGCAGCAAAAGATCACAGCTTCAGTTGTATTGGTAACTGCCAGTGTTGAAAGGAGTAACATTTGCATTTTGGAACATACACAGGATGGTATGGTTACCAGCTCGGATTCTGAATGAAGATCTCACTTCAGAGAGACAAATTACCAAATCTGTTGACGGGTTTTGAAAATTTCTGCCAAGCTGGGAAAATCAGATGCTGTGCTGATATCTTCAATAATGGACATTTCCATGACTGTGCTTGGTTGGGCAGTAGACTGACAGAATATGTATGTTTAATTTTCGCAACTTGACCCCAGGAAGCTTCTCAATTTGCACAAGATTGTGTTTTCTCCCCAGTCATTGGTAGTGTAGGGAATGATTGGTTGGTGTCTGTGGCCGTACTGGGTTGCTGTGTATGCTGTGTGAGACATGGTGCTGAAAGAGGGCCTGTATCAGTATTGCTTGTGGACCTGGAAGTTTTCTGCTAGTGGTCACTTTGAGAGGAGAAATAATCATCATCTGATATATCACATTCCTGGACAGTTTTAGTCTTTGGGTTTTTTGTTTTTTTAGAACAAAGTCGTTTATAAATTTTATTTTATTTTTTAATTATTCAGCTAAAAAGCATTCAAGTGATAATAACAATTCATTATAATGCATGCAGAAGGGTTGTATGCTTTATAAGAATTGGTGTAGACTGAAGTATTACAGTAGAACTTTTAGCATTTGACTTCAAGGACAAGAGTAATCCTTTATTTTTCCTTATATTATGGGTAAAGATATTGACATGTGTGTTAAGTTGTATTTTTAATGCTGTCTGCCTGAAAAAAAGGGGAAATTCTGTGAATGGAGAATGTAAAACCAGATGAAACAAGATTGTGTGATGATACTGCCATACATGTTTGTTGTTTTAGATTTAATATGAATTTTTACAGAGCCTTGAAACTTCATCTTAGACCTAAAACTATGAAATCTTAATGTAAAAAAAAGAAGAAAATTTTTGTTAAAAAAAAAAAAAGAGGATATATTTAAATCCATAGAATACGGCGGTGTGGTGATTGCTCATTGTTTGGTGCTTGTGCTTCCTTCTGAATGAATCAGATCTACATAGTGGTGTGGTCATGGATTGTGACCGTGTGGGTGCCTGTGAGGCAGTGTGGGTTGTGTGGCTGCAGACAATGTGTTTGACCTGTTTCAGAGACCATAGATATATACAGAGGGTTGTGATCCTTCGAGGCCTTACTTGAGGCTGGAATTCAACCTCTAGCTTTTAAAAGTGCATATATATGTGTTGAAGTTGATAGAGAAATCAGTACATGTTTTATGAAGATGCTTGATGGAGTCAGATTTAGGTACAAACTATGAGGAGCGGTGAATTGGTAGACAGATACTGAAGGATGTTTCAGTTTGGGAATAACATCTTTCCGTTTTTATATTTGAAATACTTTTTTTTAATTTTAAAGACAAATTAATTTTTTGGGAGTGACAGTGGTAGATTTGCATGCTTGTTTTGGTAGTTTTGCCTCATTGATTTTTTAGTGACTTGCTGTGATGATTATTTATGATATTAGTTGGGAATCAGGCCAGGTCATGCTTGATTATTGTTTTTTATTTGTTTTTATTTATTATTATTGTGTATTATTTTATATATATATATATATAATATATATATATATATATATATATATATTTAACACACACACACTAACAAACAAATTGTTCAGAATACAGGAGAGACTGGGAAAAGGGAAACACTGAAAACTATATTGAGCTTGAAGTGAAAAAGATAGTGCAGCAATTGAAGACTGAGATCGATTTTTTTTTTCTTTTTTTTAAAAAAAAAAGAAAGAAGTGGGGATAGTTGTAATAGAACAGCAGAAGCAGTGAACAGATGACCAAAGAGCGCTTTCTGAATCACACTCTCAAGACAGAAGTCACTGGCTGCTGCTCTTCTTTCTCACGTGTTCCAGTTTTTATTTTCTTCTTCTCACTTTTTATTCACATGGAGTTTGCTTGCTCATCTGGTATGTCTTTTTTTATCACCTGAGTGAGTAGTTCTTTTTGTGTTGCTTATCATATGCATTCCTTTATACAGTTCATATTTCCATAACGTCACCAGGGTTGGTGCTGTCTTTAATGATAATCTTTGATTAATGTTGATAAGTTCTACAAAACACAAGTGTGCGAATCTGGTTTTGCTGTAAATATCTCATTCTGTGTGTCTCCCTTTTGTGTTTTCATCTGTGGCCTTGACCTTTGTGTGTGGTTATTTATGAGCCGTCAGAGTGAAAATGAGACAGGAGGGAAAGAAAACAAGATCATTCTCTGGTGTAACATGCAGTTCTTCGCGTATGAGGTGAATGTCTTTGAGATGATTCATTTTACTATTTGTTCCTTCAAAAACAAAAAAGGAAATCATCAGTGATGCTGACTTTAAGCGTGTCTGTCCACAGGAGAGTAGCTTAAATATTTGTGAACTCTCATGGATGAAAAAACCTCCTACTTTGTGTTGGGAGTGGTTTTGTAAATGGGATGCTGACGGAAATGAATCAAAGAACACAAAAATGTAAGCAGACCTGGCTTTACAAAA
The DNA here is from genome assembly GCA_030674155.1 of Stramonita haemastoma. Classification (NCBI taxonomy): domain Eukaryota; kingdom Metazoa; phylum Mollusca; class Gastropoda; order Neogastropoda; family Muricidae; genus Stramonita; species Stramonita haemastoma. The sequence continues at coordinate 99,248,359 of CM060316.1, read as the reverse complement.
GGTTGCTGTCGACTAGCATGGATATTGCCAACAACAGCATTCAGAGAGCAAATTATGTTTGAGAGTTCTAAACAATCTGTTGGGGATTCTGAATCCCTTTTTTGTTTCAATAAATCCGCTGTTAGCAAGACCAGTCACAAAGAGGAGGGGAGAGAGAAGACTGGTTGTGGTGAGGAAGAAAAAAGAATGACAGCAATGGTAAAAAGCGTTGTGGAAGAATTGCTGTCAGTGTGTCTGCTTCTCTCAAGCCAGCCCGAGTCTTATCAGTGTCAGATAGCAACTGCATACTGAATCCACACTCTTTTAAAAAAGAAAAAAAACAACTTATTTGCAAGTGAAAAAGGAAAATGGTTAAATGGCTTGCTGATCCTGTGGTCTTTCCCCCCCACCCCTTTCATTCCTTCCCACCTGAAAATACCTTGATCAAATGAATGTTTCATATTGGTGCTACAATGGATTTGGTACATTGTGTGTGTGTGTGTATCAGTGTGACCAGGCAGGCCCTTTGTGTTGGGGGTGAGCAGCCAGCCACCCTGCCCTAGTGCAGAAAGCCTGGGCCCAGCTGGAGCTGCTCTTTCCTTCCTTCATGTCGCAGATTTCTGTTTGCCTTATTACCTCATTTCCCTGACCCACCCTACCTGTCACTGTGCACAGTGTTCTTGGCGTTCCTTGACACACCTGCACCGATACTGACTTGGATGTGTAGCAGACTTTTTTTATTTTTGACCTAGCATGTTGATGAACAGTGTCCCTGCCCCTACCTCGTGTGTGTGACACAGCTGATGAAGCACTGTGACTGTAATGGATGTTGTAGCCAAGCAGGCCTTGCCAAGCGTGGGCAGTAGGACCTGGTTCTGTAGCAGGGACTTACTGTGTCTGGGTAGTTAGTGCAATATTTTCTCCAGTTCGTTTTATATTCAAGCCTTTGTTTTATACAGGAATCCCTTCTCTGTAGTTTGGGTTGCGGATTTCTCCATGGTTTTATTGAATGTTATCTCATGATGTGTTGTGGACTTATGGATTGAGTTCCTGTACTTTCTCATACAGATCGTTTTTACATTACATGAAGAATGTCCAAAGAATTGTGTTGTCTGTCCTGACGGTTTTATACGATATTTATGAGGTAAAATGGTTCCTTCATTCCCCTCTGTCAAATTCTTACTTACCCTATGTGAAACATGAGAGGCTTGTGTATGTTGTGAGCTCCTCCAAATTTGTTCTTATCATTTCATTATTGTTGGTCAGTAAAATTGTAAATAATAAACATGCTGATAATGATATTTCTAGTCCAGCTCTTTTCCAAGATGCTATCCAAATCATGTAGGTGATCCCTGTTTTTTGTTGTGGTTTGGCTTTTCATCACAGCATTGTGAAAAGCAAATTAGATTTATTGATAGGGTTTTTTCCTTTCTTTTTTGATAACTGCCTTTTTTATATTGATAGCAATGTAGGTAGTTTGAATTTTAGTGACCACTGCTGGACCCAGACCATGCATTCTTACCGTCAGGCTTTAGGACCTCTGCACTTACTGTGCAGATTTTAGCTGATAGTCTCCTATGATGATAAACATGTAACCCACCATGTTGATATTACACTAGTTTTTATTTATAAAAATCAAAATATCTCATGTAATCCAGTATGTATTGGAAGTATGCCTTGTGTAGTTAATGGTGTTCTTCGTATTTGCCTTTCTTCACAGTAACATGTTCTTGTATTTACTGCATTATTCAAATTTGTTGTGTTTTTCAGTTCTGCAATTTTTTCAGTTTTGACTTGCATTTGATGGTGGTTGTAGAACACTGGTTTGTATCCTCTCACACACTGTCTGTGACAGTCAGTTACAAGCAGGCCATGCCATAGATTGTCTAGTCAGTGCACAACCATGTCAGAGGTTAGGCAGTGCAGGCCTCTGCACACACACACACAGTCAGTCAGACAGTCACTGACGTTCGTTACACGTGCATTTCAATGTCGTTGTTGTCACTGATCCCTGGAATGCATTCAGCTGCATAGGCCGCCCATCATGTCCCTGTGACGATCACCTTACCTGCATGTAGTCAGCAAGACAAAGAACAAGGCACCAAGGAAGAAGGGTCTTTGTCCTGTAAGAATCATGTAGAAATTCACCTACAGATAGATAGTTATGTGATAGTGTGATTCAATGTATCATAGTTACACTGTGTTGTGTGTATTGATAGGATACATGTGCAGTATTCATTTTTGATGAAAGAATTCGCTGATTGTATTAAGAAAAGGGAAGTCAGTGGAGAAGGAGACAGTGAACAGTGAGTGTGTGGGGAGGTTGTGTCTGAAGCAGGTCTTGGGTACATACACCCACACCAGTTGTCCTGTGCATCATTTGATGTATTCAGCAAAAGCTACATGAAATAGGCATAGAATTTACTATCCAGAAAAAGAAATCTTTTACAGTTTGAAAAAAAAAAAGAAACGATTAGACACTCAGGTGGTGGTTGAGGAGAGAGAGATGCTGGTATTATGTGTATAAGGAAAATCCTTATTGCACCGTGAATGGTCAGAGTGCCCTGGAACATTTCAGCAGCAGAAAGTTCTTTGTCAGGAGTTACTTGTTCTAAAGGTGCAGATTATTGTACAGTCACTATATGTCAGATATGGTTTTCTGCAGCAGAGGATCCCCATCCCCTGATGGTGTTGGCCGAAAGTACCACAGCCTGCTTCAGGCTCCACCTCCCTGCTCCACTGTCCTGCCTGTCAGAATGTTTCTCATCACCACTATCTCACTGTGCACACATCACTTCATAAGCACATAGATGCATATCTTCATTTTGGAAGCAGTATTCATTGAAATCGGTTCCATTGTCATCTACGTGTGGAATTTTGGTTTATAGTACATGTATTTATAAAGATCATGAATTGATGGAAGAAGGTATTGGTCATCAAGAGAGAATGTAAATTATGGTGCTGACTGAACAGTGTTGTCTTTGGATGCCACACCTGTATTATTGCATGTTGTGTGTGTTGTCGTCAGGCACACAGTATGTCTGTACCTGGTTGTCTTTTTTCTGTTCACTTTTTGTTTGTTTGTTGTTGTTTTTTTACAATTGATTGCGTTGCTGACTGACTGTTCACTGGCCATCTTTCAGCTCAACATTCCTCTTGAGATCTGTGTGTTCATTCATCTCCCTGCCTTGTTGGTTTGTGATAATCTCGTCACACTTTATCATGCTGTGAAAAAGCTTTAATCTTGTTTCCAAAGCATTTTCGACTTTGAAATTGATTTGCAAATGCTTATCTGTTTTTTATTTCATGGCTTTTGTTTTACATTTCGACACATTTTTTGGCGTTGTTGTCCCATTCCCCCCTGTGTTCCTTTCTTTTATCCCTTTCATATCGTGCTCTGTGAGCTGTGTAGACGGACAGAAGACCATGGCGAGGTTAGTGGGGCACACAGATGTGTTGGTTTCTCAGTGAGAGGGATCTCCTGAATCTGGGTCTTTTCCCATGGAAAGCAAGTCTCTTACCAGACTTTCTGTGGGAGCTGCGTGCTATACACATCATTTTTTTCTCTTTTTTTCTGGGCTTTCTTATACATTTCGTATTTGTTGTACTGGTTGTGCTCTTTGTTTCAGGCTGTTGTGTTCATTTATGAACTCTGATATGCTTCAAAAATGTTTAGTTTTTTTCATTTTTATACCTTGTAATGATTTTTTTAATGTTTTAATTCATGTATGATTTTAAACCTTATGGAAATCTGTGCCTAATTTTTAAAACATTTTTACTTGAAACAAAGACCAAGAAATCTTTTGGTAAGAACTAGTTCTGTAGTTTTAAAAAAGGATTTTGAGATCCAAGTTGCTTTTATTAATTTGGCCTGAGCAAAGTTGGTGAGCCCCCCCCCCCCCCCCCCCCTTTTATTTTCTGTCCAGCTGGGTTAGTTTTCTGTGGACCTCTGTAACTAAGTGTGTACTTCCTTTAGATGCACCCAGAAGCAAGTAATATACTGTGTTATTTCTGTCTCCCAAGGTCTTCAGGATTTGCCTAATTTTTCTGATGTGTGCGTTGTCATCCATGTGTGTTCACAGAACTGTGAGTGATTGGACCATGGGCAGAAAGCTCCCAATGCTCTGAAGTGTGCAAAGCACTTTGAATGAATGTCCAGTTCATAGTTCCCTTCCCTGCAAGTAGGTCACCAAATCCACAGGTGGAACTGAACTGGAACAGGTGTCATTTTATCAGTTTTTTTAAGCCTGTTTTTTTTCTCTCTGATCCCTTACTCTATAACTTATTTCTGTTGTTAGCCACTTTTGTTCATAAAGGGTGTTCCTGCTTCATTTGATGGAAACCCGAGCCCATGACGCATTCCCTTTTTGTCCCACTCTCTCTCTCTCTCTCTCCCTTAAAATGAAAGTTATTCAGCAGGGATATTACTGACATGCCCACTGTACATGTGTTTAATTATGTTTGTTGTTAGCAGGAGATTGGAGCCTATAGGAGATGATGTGCAGTCATTTTTAGATAAGTTAATGGAGACAGCTGATATATTGAGATGCTTTCAGCTGATAACCTGTATAGTTTTACCTGATTGTCCTTTTTTTTTTTTTTTTTTTACTTCATTCAGCATTTTATGAAAGCTGAAATTATTGGATTTTTATTTGGTGATTTGTTTGACTTTACCTTTGGAAAACTTTTCTCAGACATGTGTTCAAGTGTCGTGTGTTTCGGTTTAGTATTATTTGACAGTACAGAACATATACGCTGATGTGAGCCTGTGTTCAAGTGCTGTGTGTTTTAGTTGAGTATGATGATTTGACAGGACAGAACATACACTGATGACTTGCGTTGCAAAGACAGACCCCTTGTTGTGCAAGTTATCTGGAGTTTCCTTTCAGACCATTCAGTCGGACAGGATTCCATGCCTGAATCTTCCTACCCACCCCAATCTATATAAAAAACCACCACCACCCACAAACCTTTTTCAGTTAATCAAAGTAAACAAGTTGTTTTCAGTCCATATCTTATTGGTGTTCTATCCTCCTTCCCATCAGGTAAAATGGGATGGCTGACAGACTTAAACTTCACCCTTACTTCCTTGAGAAGTTGGTGGGGCTCTGTAGTGAATTGTTCAGGTAGTGTGTCAGGTGTCATCTAGGCACATTAATTATAAAGGAGACCCTTGCTCTCTGGTTGAAGGGTGCATGTTGGTGTGTTCGTGCCATCCATGCTACTGGCCATGGCTGACCTACTCTTCTGCTAAAGGCGGGTGGGGTACATGAGCTCAAGACGTGTGCATTTGCTCACTCACGTTGAGCACCTCGATTTATAGTCTCACCCAACAATTTAGTCTCATCCAAAGGATTTTCAGGGCAGTGACTCAGTACCCTTGTTCAACTCCAGGAGGAAAGTGGCTTTGACTGTAAACCATTCATCAGCAACTCTAACAAATATTACTGGTAAAAGTCAAGAGCCTGTTCTGGTTTTTGTCATCTTCATTTCAAAACAGTATTTAAAAAACAAAAACCCAAAAACCTTATCATTCACTGACAACCATACTCTTACTTCATGTTATACAGCCCTCTACTGAAGAGTGTGCTGTTATGGATAAACGTGGATGCTGTTCACCCTGATTTTGCGTCAGCTGTCATAAATTATTTGTATAGCCCAGTAAAATTAGACTCTGAATGCTTTACACAAGCAATTGCAAAATAAAAACCTTTTTTTTTAAAAAAGCTAACAAAAACACAGTGCAGTAGAAAAAGAGAGGGGGAGAAATTGATATACTTACAAGTAATTTCAAAGAAGATAAAAATAATTATCACTTCTAAATTCTGCAAACACCCACACAATAATGTATTCATGATACGAATACCCTTTTAAGTGACCATAGCTTAATCATACAGATGAAGGCTAAAGCGTGTGGGCCCCCAAGAGCCTTTGCTCTCCACCATAAAGAGGAGAAAGCTGATGTGGTTTGGTCACACCACAAGACACAACACCCTAGCAAAAACCATCCTGCAAGGAACAGTTGAGGGCAAGAGAAGAAGAGGCTGCCAAAAGAAATCATGGGTTGACAACATCAAAGACTGGACCGCCCAACCCCTGCAACACCTCCTACTAGCCACACAGGATCGTGAAGCATGGAAAAAGATCTCTGTTGCGTCTTCTCTCATGTCCCCCCTACGTCCTTTAGGACATGGGACTGAGTGAGTGAGTGAGTGAAGGCTAAAGAACGCTACAGATGTGCTTAAGCTCCAGCATGGATTGAAAAGAGGATTTTCACATTATACAGTGATAAGATATGCAGAATCTCATAATACCACAATGTAGAAACTTGCCCTGTGAGGTTGATTCCAGTCCGGATAGTAGACAAGCCCTTCGCTTTTTGCCAGTAGTATAACAGAGTTAGGAATTCCGAAATAGCTGCCAGTGTTTATGGTTCTTTATAGCAAGGATTAAACTGGATTTGATCCTTGAAAAAACAAAAAAGGAAGGGGTGGGGGTGGGTGAATTCAGGCGCAAGTGAGACTTGGGGTACAGACAAACACATTGCAATAGATACCTAAAGGGTTGTGGCAGTGTGTGTATGTATGTGTGTGGTATTGTGTGCCTTCCCTAGGCCTGATTTCATGTTGTGTTGTGCCTTTGTCATGGGCTTTGGTGTGTATTGACTGTCCTTGTGTTGTGTGGCTTCTTTTGACAACGGCTTCTCAGGCAGATGTGATATAACATTATTATTATTATTATAACCTGTGTGGTTTGGCAAATATGTGTTCTAGGGGTCAGGACAAAGCCCACCATTTCTTACCTTGTTTTTCTGCATGGTTTATTTCATGAAATAAAGTTCATCATGCTTTATTTACACTGGAGTGACTACATTTGTTTGTGTGTTGCCATTTTCCCTGTGAAGAGAAGTGTGTGGAGGATGCATGTATGTGTGTTCACATTTGAAAACACGGGTGCAAGAGTGAGTTTTGCCCATCATTTCATAAAAATCTGTAACATCGCCTCGTTTTTTTCTTATGGAAATGTGATTTTTTTTATTGATTTTTTTTGGGGGGGGTGAGTTTTTGCTCCTCAGCTTGAGTTTCCAGGTTCACCAATGGTAAGATTTTGCATATGCAAGTTTTTTGCCCACCATGAAGGTAGTTTGCATTCCGACTTGGGGATGTATGCAGGGTATGTTTGTGTTCTGTAACCCACTGAACACTGACATAAATTATGAGATCTTCAACGTGCAAATTTGATATTCTGCAAGTGTATATATGCAAAGGAAATTAAGGCACTGGCAGGTCTGCAGTAGACGTTGACCTGGGAAATCTGCAAAATTACCCACCCTCAATTCACCAGATGCCGCTGAGATTCGAACCTATGACTTAATGGACCCATGGGATCGAAGTCGGTCTTACCCACTCTGCTATAGTAGTGTCGTCAAATGATGATATCATAATGCAACAAACAGCCTTGAAACCAGATTCACAGTCCTGATGACAACACAGTGAACATTTTCACAGATTTAATCTTTTTCTCACATTTTCCCATGTTTTTAAGCTTCATGACAGTATCACAAGCACACAGTGATGTTTGATGATCAGACGGCTATGATGATTTAACACTCTCAACAGTCAAGTGTTGGACATGAAATGATCAATACATTCACAACTGGAGTGTAGTCTGATGTGCATCACACTATAGTAAGGTTTTAAATGATTAGTCTGGCACACATCAAACTGACAAATACATCTTCTACCACACTTTAGTTCTAAACACACGCTCTGTCCTAAACATCAGTAATAAGTACAAGGTCACTCCCAGTCTGTCCTACTACCCTCAGGCACTTACTTGTCTCTCATCATAATCACCATCACCCTCCACCAGTCTTTTCTCTGACCCACACTATCTTGGCTTTACATGGCAGCAGAGAAATACAATAGTACATCCATGATGAGGAAAGAGGGGGTTACCAGAATACCTCATTTACACACAAATCTGAAATACTGGTACACCTGCATTAATCAAAACTGTTGTTTACTGTTGTGCATGTTTTGTGCGACACATTTTTTAAAAGCTTGACCCAACTTTCCACTGCCACAGACGATTCATAGCCTGACAGATCAGAACTCTGCCACCTTGCTTTAAAAACCAATCACTGACAATTACAGTAATTAACACAATCCCTTTGTGTTGCTGGTGATGGATGCTAGGGGGAATCCAATGTCTGGTTTACTGCTAAGTCAATCCCCCACTTCAGACACAGTGCCATTACCATCCTCACTGACTGAGTGATGTGTAGTACTTACCATGCTGTGACCAGCTCCCTTGACTGATCCAACTTCATTCCACCACACCTTCATCCAATATAAAGACTGTTTAGTGGGGATGAGGAGATCAGTTTGTTCTGGGTTGCCCTTTTCTCAGCTACTGTGACCCATTTATCAATCATCAAGTTCAATCAGCAGAAAAATGATAAAAATAAGCTTAGCACAATTGTTTAAATTGGGATAAGAAACATACATGTCCTTAGTCAATTTTTAAAAAATGTTTACAGAGAACATTAACCAATACAAATTCTGAACTGATTCTCTTTTCAAATTCCCTTACTCAAAACAAGCTGAAGTTTTTGTGCTGATGTTATAAATTTGCTTGATTTCTTCGTCCTTCATATATGGTACTGGAAAGCTCATATTCATAAGTACTAGTCTAGGGATGGTCTGCAAGTCTGTACAACCCCAGCCCCTGGTATCTTGATACAAACGATGGGCTTGTTGGGCACCCTATTCTCGGTCTGATGGCCAAAAAAGGCATGTGTCAACTGATGTTTGAAAATACTCTCCATTTTCAACACAGAATCAACAAAACTACCTTAGAAACCACCAAAGGTAATAAAACCTGGATGTATCACTTAAATTCCCTTACAAAACAACAATCATTTTTTGGGGTGTTCCCTGACGAATCCACCACTATCAAATCGCAAAGATCTTGGCATTTGGGAAGAAAATGGAGGCATTTTTCTTCAAAAAAACAGGCCACATTGCCATAGTTCCAAACTACAAGCAGCACAAAGTCACCTCAGAGTGGATATATATCCATCAGTGCCATGTGGGAGGCTGATGTTTTCCAGCAGTGGTGTGATATAAGGTCAAAGTGCATTGCAGCTCAGAAAGGATACTTAGAGAAACTGCCTTGATAAAACTGGAGTATATGGTTTCTGAGATTATACAGACTCTACCATCAACCCTCCTGTCATCATCCTCTTTAAAGAAAGCAAAAAGTTACAAGCTGTGATTCATTTTTCCTATCTACATGACATGGTATTCAAACACAAAATCTAATTAACATGACTAAGTCTGACCGCATGGATCTACATCTTAGGCGACAGACCTTAGCATCAAATCTTTGGTTCAAGAAAGTTAGGCAGCACAGTGAACAACATCAACTGTCATCTCTGCTCACTGTATATCCAATCATATCCACAGTCATTTACTGCTTCCAATATCTCAACACTTGACATAACAACAAATTTCAAGCAACTCAGGCAAAATGAATTATGCACTGAAAGTAAGGTTGGCAAGTCTGTCCCCGCTGACAAAACTGTGAAAATGGGTATTTAAAAAAATCATATATAAAACAAAGCAATGCATATTCATCTTTAAGAAAAAAAAAGTAATCTGGAAAAAAAAAATGATTGCACAGAAAACAGTTGCATCAAACACTGTAAGAATATGATACACAGTCCAGACCTTTTTTATAAAAAAAAAAAAAAAATATATGTACAGCTTCCATTTGGAAAATCATCAACAACTGTCCAGTTGGCATTCATACACATGACCAGCACTCCTCCTCATGGTCACATCTGTCATTTGCTCTTCATGGAACAGATACACCAAGAATGATCAAAGTTATATATAAAAAAAAAAAGGTCAAAAAGAAAAACAGAGCTTTAACAATTGGGTGAAAGGCATTTGATGTCTGAAAGTCCCTTAGCCTGCCTGCCCCCTATCCCAGCACTGCAGAAACACGCCAGTTCCCAGTGCACTCACTGCACTCCCCTGTTATGGTCTTCACAAAGACATACACTTCTACTCTCTGAGTAGGTGAACACTAAGAAAGAAAAAGAGAAGAAGAAAATGGCCCTGCCTTCTTGTTCCCACTACATAGCTGCCATGCTCCCAACAGAACATGAATGGATTGGCAATCTGAATGGTGGACTGAGAAACAAGATGAAAACGGTGAGGTATGTATGTACAGGAGATGTGCTGACTGGAGCCTACAGTGCAGGGGCACAGCCCCGCTAATGCCGATGATGGGATGAAGTGCTCTTCCTCTTTACACCCCCCATTTCTTGTGACCAAAAGGCTTATTCACTCTCATGCTTCTAAAATATTCAAGAAAGCTTAACATAACAGAATGTACTGAGAGATGTGCAAACTCCTCACTTTTACAAAACATTTTAGGTAAAATAAAAACTGTATGGCATACAGGGATGTTTTTCATCTTACCATCCCCAAAAATAAAAAAATCAGTAATTTTGTTTGAGTACAAACAAACACAAAAACAAATTCAGTGTTGTGCAAGGAAAAAAGTTAATGCAAAATAAAGTAAATCATGTCATGCTTTAAAAGAAAAAAAAATCAAACTGAAGAAACCTCACAGCAGTCAACTTCTTGCTCATCATCACCATCCAAAATCAACATGATGAGACCGAAACCTTCAGAGAAGCAAGCCACAGATTGACTGCAACACACACATTTCTCAAACTCTTCATTTTTATGTCAATGGCAGTGTTTGGAAAAAAATTCACGATGACTGAAACTGTCTGGGCTATTTTAACCGCTTTACAATGTTCACCCCTCTGAACTTTGCCTAACCTGATGCATAAAATGTTATTTCACCCACAACAGGGCAAGCTGAATGAACACCTGAAGAACCAGGGAATTGGGGAAAGTAGTACTATGCAGTGTTGCTGTGAGGAAATGGAAATGGTGACAGAATCCATCCCTTCTTTTCAGAGAGCCATCATACCTTGTCCCCATGGAGGACAGGGATGGATCAGGAAAACCCACAGCACATTTTCCCTGTTCTTTACCCTGCAGCAAACTTTTTTTTTTTTATATTGTTCAGGTAATATCTTGTTTAATCTCTTACTCTGAGTGAGTGAGTGAGTGAGTGGTGAGTGAGTGTAGTGAGTGAGTGAAGTGAGTGGTGAGTGTGTGGAGTGTGCGTGCGTGCGTGCGTGCGTGCGTGCGTGGTGTGCGTGCGTGCGTTGTGTGTGTGTGTCCCATGCACATAATTGAAGAAACCTCTGGTGATGTAGCCCAAAAGTAATGCATCTGTCTAGGAGGTGAGCAAACCCATTTTTTGCAACTAGTCCTTGAGTGATGGTTTGGATGTTAAACTTCCAGAGACATTAAACTTGAGCTCTGCGTGACACATACTACTAACACTTGTTCAAAGCCCCTTAGCATAAAGGATTTGCCCTGGCAATATGCCATTGTTTAAAAAAAGTAATATTAATAATGAAAAGCCCCATTCTAACAGGTAAACAAAGACACAAACAGACAAGAGTAGACGTGGAAGGTGGTGTACTTTGTGACAAGCTCTCTTACGGAAGAGCAGTCCAAATCTTAGGCAGAGCAGACATATCTCCTGTGACTTTGATATTCCACATGCAGTGAAAATACAATGCACAATGCTATCCTCCTTTTCCAAAAGGGCTCCCCAAGTTATATTTATCTCATTCCTCAAAACTGAAAAGTCAGATTTGAGAGAACTCTTGCAACCCACAGTCCAGCTAATTCCAAAAGTAATCACACACTTCATGCATACAACACTAACCCCTTTCCCTTTCTATGACTCCCATCTTTAAATGAAAAAAAGAGGAAGGGGGGGGGGGGGGGGGGGGGAAGGACTGGGATGACAGACTAAATGTGCTAAACCCAGCACGACAGACTTGCATCAGTACTGACTGCAAAGGTCAATACTTCACTCCACCCCACCCTTTCTTTCTCAAACACAGCTTCTACTTGTGGAATGCAGTTTTCACAGTGAAAAGATGGCATGAGAAGAATGAAATATCAGGCCAGAGACATGCAGGGCTCCCCCAACACAGTATACATAGAGTGCAATCATAGTCATATGGAGTGCTGACAGGAGAGGATTAATATATCCTGGCAAATACACATGCATGCCTTCACAGACTGACACATGCAAATACTCTTCCATCATATTGGAGGTGTAAATTTCAATCAAATCCATTTCAGTTAACTCTGGTTTTATCAGCCAGACTCTCTCTCTCTCCCCTCTCTCTCTCTCTCTCCTCTCTCTCTCTCTCTCTCTCTCTCTCTCTCTCTCTTCTCTCAATTTTTTTTTAAATCTCAAAAGAAAAACCCACTAATTCAGATGACATGTTCTGTCAACTATTGACCTCTGTCTACCGGAGATTCTCAGTGCTAATGCTATCTGTTGTGCAACTACTTCACTCAGTTCCAACCCAGTCATCTTTCCTGTGTGTGTGTGTGCATCTCTAGTACACAGAAAACCAGAGGCAAAATAAGTGACATAGATGAAACATGAAAATGTCTTATTGCACATGTGGGATTTTCAAGGCATCCAGCTTTGTTCTGAGAGGACTGACATCAAGCATGGTGATATCTGATCAGGGGTGATATGAAGACGCACGATGTTAGGATTTCATGGTTGTCAAAGGTGTTGACCAAGAAACAAGAGAGATTCAATCAACCCTGAGAAGCTCTCTCACCCAGCATGTGCTGTTAAGCCTCTTCTCACTCCACAACAACAACCCATTCTTGGGAGGATCAGTAAAAAAAAAAAAAAGGTGTACAAAACACTTATCATACCAAAGGGTCAATTCTTAGTTATAAAATAACAAACAACCAAATTCAATTTCTTACCAAAACTAGCATACTAAAAAAAAAAATCGTTATCTCAAAACATATTCTCTTTTTGATCTCATATAAATTTGTGTGGTAAAGTGAGACAGATTTTTTTTTTTTTTTAGTCATTTCCTCTTTTTTGATATTTTAAATATTTTGTTTATAAAGAATAATCTCAGTACAAACAATGTACAAACAGACTTCACAAACAAAATATGTTCCTGCATGAGTGAGTCTTGGTAAAAAAAAAAAAAAAAAAAAAGAAGAAACATTTGGCCAAATGCAGACAAAGTTAGCGTTTCCACTTTACAGCCACACAGCAGCTCTGACAGGGACAATGCACAAGTGAGCCATCACCCCACGTGATTTTCTATACAGAAACAAGGATAGCAGAACACACACACATGCACGCACGCACGCATGCACACACGCGCACACACACACATCCTTCGGATGAGACTATAAACCAAGTTCCAGTGTGCAAATGCACATCTTGTGCACATGTTAAACCCATTCCGCTTTTCAGAAGAGTAGGCTATTGTGTGCCAGTAGGAAAGGATTACAAAATTTACAAAACTGCATACACATGGGGACTGGATGTCAAAAAAAAAGCCACACACACACACACACACACACACACACACACACACACACACACACACACACACACTCTTACACCCCCCCCCACAATGCCTATCTACGACAACACTCAAACATAACGATGATGAAGAAGTAAGTACATAATATGTCTACTACAGTAGTTATCCAGGTGGTTTGACAAAGGACTATCACAGACAGCTTCAATCATCTTCAATTTATCTTCAATCATCTGGTGTGCCGAGTTATCACTGAAAATCATATTGTTGGACATGGAAGCTTTTCTCCAAAAGCAAAATTGCCTCTATGCTGACTACAGGTCAGACAGACAAGTCATGGTACAAGTGGGAAACAAAGAACATCACTCAAGTGTAGTGAGTGTTTTCTGGCAGTGTACAGGATGGAAATCAGAAATGATTTCAGTCAACAGTAACTACAGTAAACGGTTGTCAGATTATACCATTTATATATATATATATATGAAATACTGTTCCACATAGCTCTACAAAGAATGATAAGAATCTATTTAAGAGGGGTCTTTTTTCTTCTAAATTTTAGTAAAAGCTGGAAATGTGAAAGAGGGAAATATGAAAAGGGAAATCAAAAAGATAAAATTCGATAAAATAAACAAAACTGACAAGTTCTGGGGACTGGTTAGCTCAGTGGTCACAGCACTCACTTTCCTGACCTCGAGCTATAGGCAGTCTCGAGCATAATTACCAAGTTATGTGTGACAGTTTGCATGCCTTGGTTTCAGCACAGTCCCCTAGTTCACCCAGCTGTAAATAGGTACCTGCTCTCTTTAGGGTCGAGACGGTAAAAGCAGCAAGGGAGAGGAGATGGGCACCGCTTTCAACAAGCTGGCCCATTGAAAAATTAAAGTCTCTGACACCTTGTTCCCCAATGATCACACAGGTCATGGGACACCTTTACCACCTTTTTACCTGCAGTAAAATTTCATTCACTTTTGATTATCAATGTAGTAAATAAATGACTGTTGACTTTTAGATATTGTATTATCCTACACTGAGGTCTCACAGGCCCAATCTAAAGCTGGCATCAGTTTAGATCGAAAGGGCATCAGAGTTCTGTGTTTTTCTGTCACTTGACAATGAATGAGAACACTTGGAGAATCTTCTCAATGTGCCTTAAATTTGGAGCTGAGGGGCTACACTGAAATCTGGACCCAAAATTGCTGCAGAAAAAGCTACCGAGAAGTGCTGAATAAAAAATATCATGACAAATCAGTATTTTTTCGAAAGAGGTTACTAACAATGTAAAGCTATGACAGTTCTAGAAGGGGGGCTCCTTCAGACTTCTAAAATACACAGAACTGCCATGCTTGAATTGGCCACACTAGGAAGTCCTGAAAATATGCTTTATATTGTCACACTCACACACACAATACATATATATATATACACACACACACAAACACAAGACACATCCCATCCCAAAACATTTTGCCGTTTTCATGAAAAAGATGATAAAAGGCGAAGACATTTCAACTTAATTCCTACGGGATTTCATGTTTTCAGTCATAAAATGCACTGTACATAAAGGAGACCCCCCCCCCCCCCCCGCACAAAAAAAATAAGTGAAAAAAGAAGGCAAAACAGGTGTTCAAAGTCTGTCTGGTTTTTTGTTTTTTTTAAGGGATTTTCTTGTTCCCACCCAGCAACTGAACAATCAGACGACAGTATTCCTCTGTGAGGTTTTGAGCATAATGCCACACATTTTATCATCAAACATGTGCAACACCCACAATCTCAACATCTCTTCAATGCTGGTAAATGACATGGAAAAAAAATTCTCAATCAGTGAAATAAAGAGTGTCAGTCACTGAAGTAGAGTTCAAGCCCAGACACCCTGCAGACACATGAGGCGCACAGTCACAGAGCCCAGCTGCAGCAGTTCTGCTGTCAGTCCACAAACAATGACCCTCCTCTTGGTGCAGCAGACAATCCCTAGTGACGCTCAGAAAAAAAAACCCAAGATGGACTAATCAGCACAGAGCCAGAAAGACGAGCTAGACGTAAGATTAAAGAATATTTGGAAAGAAGAACTAGGGCGATGTGTGAGTTTTTTTTTTTATTCAAGTACAAAGGCCCACCCCCATGCAGACTCTAAAGCAGCAATAGTGTTCCCCCATCTCATGAACACACGATACATGTACAGCATTGTACCCAAGTCTCAATTAGTTTCAACTCATGTAACACCATACAGTACCATACATTGCCTTGGCAACATGGTGCAATCTAGGATTTCCTTTGTTCTTAAAAACAAAAAAAAATTAAAAGGGGTCAACAGTTTTGTTTGGATTTCTTCTTCTTCAGTGTGCAAAAACTTAACAGTGACTCCATGTAGTTCTTGGGAAAGAAAAAAAAGTCACCCCAAAAACTCTGATAGTCTGCTGTGAAAAGTTTTAACACTTCGATAAAACTGAATAAAAATGGTTTAAAAAATTTTTTTAAGTTTGAACACTTGGCCTCTGTGTTCAGAAAGCCCCCTTAGATCAGGCACTCTGTTACTTCTCCACCTGCTTCTGTTACACAGAGAACACTGGTTGTCTGTCACCCTATCTGACCACTGACAATCTCAGAGGGTCACACCTTAGGATTGTTTATGTTGTGTCCTGCCACTATATTTCCCTTTGCAGGGCCTGGAGTGAAACTTGAGTTTTTGTCACCATGATTTATTTTTCATTTAGACACGTACAATTAAAAAGCCCCCATAAGAAATAAAAAATGTGCAAACAAAATTCACGCTTAAAAGCACTTTTGTTTCACTCTCTGATTCCTGATGGTTCCAAAGGACTCTGAGACATGAGCTTTTTTTTTTTCTCTGTAGAGACCAAAGAAAGACCATCCCCTTTTGTACAGCATGTCTTCTGATGCCTACAGCCACAGTCAGGAGTCTGGACTGGTCTTTGTTAACTGCTGACAGTTAGGAACATAAGAATGATGTTAGGTTCACAAAATGATGGTACCCCCTTTTCATGTTGTCAAGATGGGGACGGGATAGCCATAATGGTTAGAACATTGCGCTGGCAATTTGACGACCTGAGTTCGTTTCCCGGTCAGGGGATTTTTCTCCTGGAGTTAACATCAGTGATGACTCCACTCTCCCCAAAAGTCCTTCGGATGAGACTGTAAACCGAGGCCCCGTGTGCAAACACACGCAGAAATTTAGCGCACAGTTAAATCCTGTTCCGCTTTTCATAAGAGTAGGCCATTGTGTGGCGGTTGGAACAGATGACAATATTTACACAACTGCATACACACGGGGACAAGATGAAAAAAAGCACATGAGTGCTTATTCTATTATCCTCGATATAAAAGAATAAAACAAATAAAACAAATAAATAAAACAAATAAATAAAATATTCTTTTCCTACGGTCAATAGACTGATCATATCTCTCAGCTTTGACCGGTTCTCCTTTCTCACATGGTGAAAACAGACATTGCACTATGTACTCACTTATCCCAGTGTTCTAAACAGTCAGGTTTCTCTCAACTTGCAAGTTTTGTTGAAAACATGAGTCTGTTGCAATATTATGTCAACTGACATTATCTGTGCCTAAAATATGAATAAAATGAAAAATACAATAAACGATACAAAAAATTATTAAGACCATACACCTTATTTTTGTAAGTTTGATAAAAATCTAAAACCCAAAACATCCTCTGTTGCAGCATCATGCTGTCATCACCACCTTTCCCCTCAGTCTCACAGCCTCCAGCCATTCTGAATCTGGGAGCGAAACCAAAGCAGTCACTTCAGATGAAACTTGGTTGTAAGTTTTGGCTATTTGTGGATAAGCTTCACCATTAAATAATCATGATTGGAATTCAACTGATTTTGTGTTCATAAAACTCTTTAAGTGAAATGATGACAGCTTTCTGACCTTTTGCTCTTGCCAATGAAAAATATTGCAGTAAACTTCATTAGTAAACTTGATACAGACAGTTCTCTCAGCATTGACTCTTATGAATGATAAATCAAGTAATGCAGTATACTTCAGTCAGTCAACACAATAATGACAGCTTTCTGATCTCTCGCTCTGGCCAGTGACAAATACTGCAGTACACTTCAGCAAAGAAACTTGATAAAGGTGCTGTTGTGATCTCTTGCTCTTTCAAATAATCATTACGGCAATATATGTCAACAAGTAAACTTGACAAAGGTAGCTTCTTGATATCCGGCTCTTTCAAACAATAAATACTGCAGTACAGGTCAACGAGTAAACTTGATAATGATAACTTTCTGATCCTTAGCTCCTTCAAATGATAAAACACTGCAGTACACATCAACAAGCTTTATTTTTGTTCTCTCACACTCCTCTCACAATCCCAGGAGACCTCTGAATCTTACCGACACCTTTCTTGAAATGTCTAGCCAAAAGAGCCATCATCCACACACAGAGAGTCAAGACCAGCAGACAACACACATCAACCAGCTCTCACAATAAAACTGTCAGCGGGAGCTGTCCATTTTGTCACAAACCACACAAGTAACACCCCCCTCCCCCCCCCCCCCTCTCCAGATGAGTTCTGGCCCCTGACGCTCTCTCTCTCTGACAGCTGGTCAGTTTCTTCCTCAGCCAGCTGTCCTCCACACACTGCTGTCCCCTGGGGCAGAACAGCCGTCAGGTCAGGCTCTGCTGTGTCCTCAGGTCTGCTAGGGGTCAGGTGCATGCCATCACACAACACTCCCATGCAGACAGACCTTCACAGCTAAAAGCCCGCAAGCAGGCTCTAGTCTTTGGATCCCTTCCTCCCTCCCTCCCCATCTCTCTCTCTCTCTCTCTCTCTCTCTCTCTCTCTCTCTCTCTCTCTCTCTCTCTCTCTCTCTCTCTCTCTCTCTCACACACACACACACACACACACACACACACACACACACACACAAGGAACGGTGAAACCACAACTTGCTACACTTGTCCTCTGGCTGTGAAAGTGTTAACAGTCCCTGTACTCATACACAAATGTACCAGAATTCCTCTTGTGTCTCTTGGTGTATGTAACAGTCTGTCTTTTCACCACTGCTGTGTGCAAGAGGTAGAGAGCTCTTATTTCTCTTTCAAGATTTTTTTCTGAGTTCCCATGGCGTGAAGTTTCTCTTCTTTCCTTGATGTGTGCAAAAGTTTCTCATATTTCACTTGGTGTCTACCAAAGTCTCTCTCATTTGGCTTGGTGTATATAAGAAGTGTCTCTTATTTCTCTTGGGGTATATATTTATATAGATTTTTTTTTTTAATTCACAAAGAGAACCTTTTTCCATTTGTGTGTGCAAGAGTTTTTCTGTGCAAGTTTTGATCATTTTCACTGGAGAGCTGAGTTTCCTTTTACAATGTTCCCTTGGCAATATGGAAAGGTTGGGGTTGGGGTTTTTTGTGTTTATTTTGTTTTTATTTCTCTTGATCTGGTGTAAGAATCTGGTTTTGTTGTGCACAAATCTGGAGTAAGTTTCCCTTCTTCCTTGGTTTTGTTGTGGCAACAGTTTTTCCAATCTCCACAGTCAATCTGAGTGTGTCCTCTCTTTGTCACTGTCTATTCACACAGGGAGCTTCCGTAGTGTCCATGCCAAACTTGACCTAAACCAATGGCTGTGTACGTGTGTGTGCATGTGACTCCAGAGCAGTCGTGTCACCACCACTGTGACTGCTGCATGTCTGTCACTGCTGACACACTGTCTCTCAGTCCCCCTGACACTTTTGGCCTCTTCTGGATCTGCATCATCACAGTCTGGATGAAACACGTTCAGCACACACAACAGCTCCCACTTTCTCTGCTCTCTCTCTCTTTCTCTCTCTCACACTCTGCACCTGGCAGAAGCTCTGCACACACACACACACAGAGAAAAAAAGGTTATGTTGTGAAAACTGCAGGCTCTATATGCTCTATACAAACAGTGACTACAATATCTTCTCTTCAAATAAGTTCAACAATATATTACCATTACTGGTTTTATCTGCACTGTTTTTCAGAAGAAAAAAAATCTGGAAAGCCACAATATGAAAGGAAAGGTATTAACAGTTATCTTCTCATGATGCAGGGATTGAAGTTGCTGTCACACAACATTTCTATATTCCTTTGTTTTAGGAAAATTCATACACTAAACAAAATAAAAATTGCTTACTTATCTGATGCAGCAGAAAGTAATGCAATTACGCACATTCATCTCCCCCCCCCCCTGCTTATAGAGACAGACAGAATAACAGACAGACAGACAGACAAACAGAGAGACAGACAAACAGCAGAGACACGACAGACAGACAGACACACACAACTCACACTCACTCACTCACACACACACAACACACACACACACACACAGACACACAGACACACACACACCACTCACTCACACCACACACACACACACACACACACACCACACACACACACACCACACACACACACACACACACACACACCACACACACACCACACACACACACACACCACACACACACACACACACACCACACACACACACACACACACACCACACCACACACACACACACACACAACACACACACACACAGACTGCTGCGTTACCTCAGGACTAGACTTTGAGCGTTGTGCGTATACCACTGCGCCAGACGTGCGTCGTGATGAAGACACTGTCTCTACCATCAGACTGGAGCTTGAGAGCAGAATGTTGAAAATGGAGGCAGCTGGCAACACACACACACACAAAAGACTGTTAGATTTGGTGGTTTTTTTTTGTTTTGTTTTTTTCTCCTTTTTTGGGGGGGGGGTGGGGGGGGGGAGTTGTTCCTCAGCTAGAGCTCCAAGGTTCACCAAAGGATTTAAGAATCTTAAATACGTTTACGTTTGGTGTCAAATAAGTCTTGTTCTGACTTAATGGCAATAAAGTTTTCTGATTCTGATTCAGATTCCAAAGGTGAGATTTTGTGTATGTGGCCATTTGCCCACTGACAAGGTGGTGGCACTTCCAACTTTAGGGATTTATCTCTAAACATCACATCAGTGTGCAGGCGTTTTTGAAAAAAAAAAGTTTCTGTTCCTTTCAGCCCGCAATAGCCTACACTTCCAAAAGGCAGAATGACTTTTAAAGATGTTCCGCATGCATTCATGCATGGGCCTCAATTTATAGTCTCATTCAAAAGACTTTTGGGAGGAGTGGAGTCAGTATTGATGTTAACTCCAGGGGAAAAATCCCCTGAAACAGGCGTCTTGGTGATGCCTCTTTCTGTCATCTACGTAAAACAAGCTGAACAAAATTCTTTTCTACCTCTGTGTACTGAAAAGGTTTGGTGTTCTTTTCACATACAAGTATAAATGCCACAAATTTTTACAAGCAGAGATCATTCAAAAGAAAAACTGCTAGGGAAAATACCATCAACATAAATCTGTAAAACGAACACTAATCCAAGCTCCTGATAAAAATACTTGAACTCAAAAGTAAAAAAAAAAAGAACACATACACAATTATGCATACACAAAGTACACAGCCATTGCTCCCAGAGAAGACAGAACTGGACTGATGTTACCTAACAGCTACCACAACACTCCTATCATGTAAGATAGGGGTTAGGTCTACAAACTAGCAGCTGGGATCACTTCTAACACTGCACTTGATGACTGAGGACAAGTGTCACAAGACCACACAAGTGCTAAACCTACAGTTACACAACATTTAAAAAAAATATATATATTTAACAATTACTGAAAATAAAATTAAATTCTTATATATATTAACAGTTTTCAAATGACTTTCTCTCATGGATTTTCAATAATAATTGATTATTTTCTCTCGTACATTAAGACACTTCTGTGATGCATTCCGAGACACATTTCATTAACTACTAACAGCAGACACACTTTGTATAGTAGACAGAGAAGTATGAACACTAAAATAGGTGATAATGATATGTACAGGAAAGCATGACAGACCATCAGGCAATTCGTGTATCTTGGGGGGCAGATCCATGAAGTATTCATGATGCCGGGCTGACGATGCCAGGATTCTCTTGGTGGGCTCCATCTGTGAATGCACAACACAACACAGAGATCAATACCACAATCACTGTATGTTTTCATTATCTTAAGGTAAACTATCTTGAATAAAATGTGAATGAAAGGAAAAACTTTGATTTTCTAATCTTTAAGAGTCCTGAAGTGATCTGTCTGAGCCTCCATCATGGCTAGTGGACCAAGAGGGCACTTTTTATAGTCTCCCTGATCAACTTGTGCACACTAGAGACCCTGTAATTCATGTCAGCATTGGCAGGTATACTATACCCCATGGGCCTCAACGTCTTCATCATCATACTGGTTCAGGCACTCCTCATGCAAACGCTCATCAGCTTTTACCCTGATGTAGAAAGTAGCACAGAGTACAAAACATTCAGATGCATGCAGCCAGAGCCCCATGGAAAACTGAACACTTTCCTATGAAACTGGGTTCCTACTATAATGGCACAGTTAACAAAATGCCAACACAAATATCAGCAAATGCAAACACAAACACGCACACATGCATGTACGCATAAATGCACCACGCACACACACACTCCCACACCACACACACAGACAATTCCTCACCTCCAGAAACCTGGCAGCCAGTTCTGCAGCATGGGGGACGAAGGAGAGTTTGGGCACACAGCAGTACAGGGGCTGCTTCTGGTACAGGCCAAACTTGTCTGCAACAACCAGCCATGCCACTTTGTGTGTCTCAAAGTCTGCTACATACAAAGTCTGCTCAACTGTCTACTACACTACATGTCTGTCTCAACAGTC
>CM060316.1:99216122-99221122 GCA_030674155.1 Stramonita haemastoma | reverse complement strand
AAGTCAACAGAAAAAAAGAAGACCATAACCATTTTAATAATAATAATAATATGATGATAATATATGGAATTTTAAACAAACCAATCAAAGTGCTCGCATTGAAAACATTCACATGCGTGCAGCTGTTCACAAAAATGAACAGAATTTTAAATTCACACACACACACACACACACACACACACACACACACACACACACACACACACACACACACACACACACACACACACACACAAATGCACTTGGGCAGGGTGATTTAGATACAGATATCTACTGAAAGTAGGACCAGACAAGAGGTGTAGGTGTTGTAACTATAGGGGACGGACGGTCATCTGCAGGAAACCTACCAAAGTCGGCCAGCTTCAGTTCCCCCATCTCACTGATCAGCAAATTCTGAGGCTTGATGTCTCTGAAATCAAACACAACACAGCCAGTGAGAAAAACACCTCCCCAGCCTTCCATGAAAGACATCTCACACCCCCCACCCCTTCTGTCTACACCCTCCCTGCCTTCATTCCACCCCCCCCCCCCCCTTCTCACAGGCACCTGGTGGGCACAGTGCCAGACTGGTAAAGGTTGTGAGTTCAACTCCCAGTTGTCCCTTGCAAAAAGACCCTATACATTCCCCCTACTGCTTTCATTGTGTTGGTGCTCCGTGTGTAGTGTTGGATGGTTTTCTTCCCTGTGTCTTTCTGGATTGTTTTTCCTGTTACGAATCACTGCAGTCAATGCTCAACCTCTTAAATTGTTACTTTTAATTTCTGTCCATTTTCTTCTTCTCTCTCTCTCTCTCTCTCTCTCTCTCTCTCCTCTCTCTCTCTTCTCTCTCTCTCTCTCTCTTCTGTGAGTCTGTCTGTCTGTCTGTCTCTTTCTCTCTCTGTTCGTCTGTCTGTCTGTGAGTCTGTCTGTCTTTGTTTTTTTCTTCAAGTAGTTTTCTAAGAAAAATACTTTTGCACTGACTATTCTGCCCTTCACAGTAATAACTAACACAGGTAAAATGGAACTGAGTGGAGAAAAAAATATGAAAGAACTATGTATCATAACTTCTTACCTGTGTAATATTCTTCTTTCATGGCAGTAACCCAAGCCTCGTAACAACTGGTACAAAAACAACTGCAACACAAATAAAACATTTGTTTTTCTAAACAGCAATACTATGTAAACAAATTAAAATTGTATCACAGGGACAAACACTTGGGCTGAAAAAGAATATACACACACAACACTCTCTCTCACTCACACTCACTCATTCACTCACACTCACTCACTCACTCACTCACACTCACACTCTCAAACACACAGACACTCTCACACACATCACACACACTCACTCACTCACTCACTCACTCATCTCACATCGCATATATGAATCCCCCCCTCAACAAAAAAAAATAATGATAATAAAATAAAAAGGTTCAGTTTGGCAGATGCAGAAACTGAACATGATACAGTCACCAGAAAGGAAACAGAAGCACAAACAAAACCTAAAACAAAGAAACAAATGATGAGGAGAGACGTTATTTCTACTGCAAGAGTCCTGCAGTGCGTAAGGAGAGTGTGTAGAGGGATAAGTGACTGTAACTGACGACACGCTAACAAGAACAACAGCAACAGTGACATCGTTAACAGTGTCAAGAATAACAGCAGAATAAGGTAAGCAACTGCAACTCGGTTTTCTCAGATTTTTTTTTTTTAACATCATCACAGATGAAAACATGTCTCTATTCTTTTCTTTACAAATAAGATTTATAAGTGAACGTTTAAAAAGATAATGTTAACACACAATATTTTTAACTCTTCTTTGTTTTGAAAATAAAATTGAAACCAAAAAAAATCTATAAAAAAATAGGTGATTTTATTTTTCTTTGCACTCTCAATTTATCACAGTAATACCACAATATTCAGGATGACTTTTAGTTTTGTTTAAATTCTGTTGTTTGGGTTTGGTTTTTTTTTCAAGCTTTTCCCGTTATTTGAGTCATGTGGAGTTTTTTCCCCTTTCTCTCCTTCTTGATTATCTTTGAATATATGAAAAAAAGGCAATAAAAACATGTCAGAAAAACATTCAGGAAATCAGATGATGAGAGACTCCAGCCAAAACCACACAGTTTGATCGATTCAGTTTACTTTAATTCACATTCATCTTGTTCAACAGCAGCCCTTATTTTCAAATTCTTCGGAATGGATGTTCCCGGTATAGAATGGAGTGGAAAAAGAAAGAAATACGCCATTAAGACAAACTGCTCTGTGTGCTTCATGCTTGTGCCCATATACATCATGTGCATAGTCTGACACATCTACACATGCATGTTCATGTGCGCGCATACACAATATATACACATGTTTTTGTGGCAGCTAGCTAGCGTTCTCTCTCTCTCTCTCTCTCCTCTCATCTACTCCTCTCTCTCACTCTCTCCCTCTCTCACACACACACACACAACACAACACACACACACACACACACACACACACACACACACACACACACACCCCAAAACAAGTATAACAGAGAGATACTCACCTTGACATTAAATGGATTGAGACCACCAGGGTATTTTTCTAAATACTGACTCAGATCTGTGTGCTGTTGACAGTCAACGAAAGAAAAATCTTTAGTTTAATGATTAGACATACATATAACAACTATCAATGTCACTAAATGCTTAACATCAATTATAGCAACAGTGCTGTCAATGAATATTTGATATCAATCAATATAACTATCAACCATTGTGTTTTCAAATTTCTTCACCAAAGATCCTTTTCCACCTTCTTATGTTGCACGAAGTTGTAACAAGATGAATCTGACTAGTCTCCTTTCACTCCTTGAAGTCATTGGACAGAGCACCGATGTTCAGATGGTTTGTGCCCGGTAAGCAACCAGCTATCCACACAAAACTGTTACAAGTACCATTTTTTTTTTCTCATATTCACACATAACTTTTAAAAATCTTCAAGCATGTGATTTATTTCTCTGTTTTTTTCAACACAAACTGTACTTCATAACTTGTTTATTTTTAAGACAGCCATTGAGAAAGAGAAATTTGATTTCACAGTGACTGGGTGAGCTGTCTGCATGTGCTGACCAAAGCTGAAGATGATATGAAGATGAGCAACAGGCAGCAGGCAGACATCTTCAACACTAAAACAGGCCTGTTGCCAGGATTCTGCTGCCTGACTCTACTGATAAGCTCCATTGTTGCACAAATAACTATTATCATAACAACCACAAAAACTGCCTGAATACTGACAATTGTAACAATTTTGTGTTAAAATAATCTCCGATATTAGGTCAGTCTGCAAACTGATTTGTTTTTAAATATTTTAGAGCACAATTCTACAAATCTCATCAACCCAATGTGTAAAGCACACACACACACATCACACACACACACACACACACACACACACACACACACACACACACACACACACACACACACAAGTTGTTGAAGTAGGCTGAGTGGTTGCACTTTTTGTTAAAGGGTTCATAAATACAGACAGACACATAGACAAATGAAGACAGAGAGAGCTGAGACAATGAAGTTCTTTGGGAGTTTTTTGTGTTGTTTGTTTGCTAGGCAGATTGTTGTTTTTTTGTTGTTGTTTTTAAATATATCTTTCTAAAAGAAAGCTACTTACCACATATTCAAAGACAAAAGTCAACGTTTCTTTGGTGTGGATGATATCATGAAGAGTGACAATGTTCGCATGGCGAAGACCCTTCAGTAAAGAAGCTGAAAAAAACATGCATAAAAAGAGTTCAACTGAGAGGGCAGTTGCATATAAGTATACACCCCTTATCCCTACCCACATTTTTTTACTACTGTGGCTTCAATACAACTTTATACCTTTATATTTCCAGATTGAATATTATCTTAGCTCTAAAAAAAAAAAATCAATAAATTCAAGTACTTGCCGTTAATCCACAGTGGTTATGACTGTAACAATCAGATTTTGTTTTTCACTTCAACATTTTTAACACAGCCACCAACATTCAGGATATCCCAGGCTTTCACAAAGCTTTCTTTTTTTCTTTTTCTTTTTTGTGGATTAAATCAAGGAAACAACACTTGTTTCTCTCTACAATGCCAATGACATAACCCAGCCCATGGTGTTTATCACACCAGCTCCACAATGGCTTTTCTATCTGCAGCCACCATTTTCGATAAAAGAGAATTGGCCACAGGACAAGACAGGAGCACTGCTAATGAGCAGCCAGCCTGTGAAATAGTTAATTAGTGAGTTAGTTACCTTCTCGTATAGCGGTGAAGGGGGCGCCCTCTTCTTCCTGTAACCGGATTTCCTTCAGGGCTATGATCTGGTTGGTTAAACTGAAACAGAGAAAAAAATTCACATTTTCAAAAATGGTTACAGACAAATAAAAGGAATCAGCAGAAAACATACTTTAGTAATGAAGGGAGAAGGAAGTTCCATACAGATTTGAAGTGTTCCAGTGTTAATATATATGCACACCTTTCATATGCAGTATGATAAATGTTCTAATTCCATCTGTGTCACATGTGTGTGTACATGCGTGTGTGTGTGTACACGCACACACATACACACGCATATACACACACACACACACACACACACACACACACACACACACACACACACACACACACACACACCACCCCCTGTACATTACATGTTTGTGTATGACTTCATGTGTACAACTAAGGATGTGCTTATGTCTGATAACACAATGTCAAACAAAAACACAGACAGAACCACACAGAGACTGGCAGCAGTAAGGCTTGATGAAAGGAAGAAACACAAAGGCCACTATTCTATTTTTTTAATTTAAACAACTCTGCAGACCCTTCAATCATCTAAAAACTGTCACTTCTTTCTGACAAAAAAAAAGACCCACTTTCCAGCCTAACTGTCATGAGGTATCAAATTCTGCTGCTTCAACAGTTCAGTTTCACCATCACTGCATAGATCTACATGTGGCAAAATTCTCAATGCAGATGAGAATATGCCAAACGCAT
>CM060316.1:99201122-99213622 GCA_030674155.1 Stramonita haemastoma | reverse complement strand
CACACACACACACACAACACACAAACACACAATGGCAAAATTTACAAAACTGCATACACACAGTGACTCACCGACTGAGTATAAAAAGCACACGAGTGCTTATTTCAATATCCTCTAAATAAAAGAACAAATAAATAAAATAAATAAATACACACACACACACACACACAAACACACACACACACACAGGAAGCAGCGGGGGGGGGGGGGGGGGAGACAGAGACACAGAGAGACATAGAGACAGAGACAGACAGAGACAGACACAGAGAGACAGACAGACAGACACAGAGAGTGGGAGAAAGCACACCAAACAGAAACACGCCAGTGTATCTGTACAAACGTACATTTCACACATCCTCCAAACAGTTCAGTCTCAGGGAAAGTGAAAGCAACCCTTTAATTACACACTCTCACACCTCCCCTTTTCTTTTCTTTTTCTCTACAGAACAACACCAAACACATAATAGGAAGAAGGGAAAAGGCGAGAAAGATGAGAAGAGAGGGTGGAGATGAAAGGAGAAGAAAGAAAGGAAAAAAAAACACCAGCGAGGCGGGTTAGGCAGTAGACACAGTAGCGCGGAAGATAAAGACAATCATGGCACCTGGAGCCGGGAGCTGTAGCAGACTCATTAGCACCTGGTCTGCCTCCCACCACCATCCTTCTCCTCCCCCCCACCCTTTCTCCTCCAATATGATGACATAACCAATGACCCTGCAGCAGCAAGTTCATTCTCACCTTGCCAAACCCTCCCCCCCCCTACCCCTCTTCATCTCTTCCTGCATACTTTTTCTACCCTAAAACAACTAACGCTGGATTCTTGCCAAGAACGTACACTTTTTTTTTTTGGCCTTTCTCTCTGCTACTAGCACAACAGCCATTTCAGCACACGGCACCACCACTGCCAATGGGCTGACTGATGTCATGCTTTTTTCCCCCACACCACCCGTAACACTTCTCTAAGATCTCCCGAAAATAATGATTAAAAAAAGACGAGAAAGCGATGTTTTTATCTGCTCCTATAGTGTAGAGATGAAGTGGCAGTAATTAATATTAGACAGAAAGAGTCGGACATGCAGGCCAGAGCTGATCATCCAGTTCATAACGGATCACACATACCCTGACTAAAACTTAAAGAGACTCGTCACCTCTTCCACAGGTCAACATAGGAGTAAGCTACATCAAATAATTCTGGCCTACATTTCACCTTCTAGTTTTTGATTATAGGGTTGGTTGGTCTCTTTCGTTGTTGTTTTTTCTAGGTTGTTTCTTTACGACATCAAAATGTTGGAGATTATATTCCAGTGATCTGGTGCCTGAATCGGAAAATTTCTCTGAAAAGTACTATGTCTATACAGTAACAACAACGAAAAAGAAACCCCAAAAAGTTCATTTCCTTCCTTTCGCTCTTTTTCTCCTATCTCATGCTCTCTGCAATACGGGAGTGTCCCACTTCTCTGGGTCCCCCATCCAATGCCGCCATCTGATGGGTCTCGTTCCGAGAAGTAGGAAAGTTTTCCATTTCTGACTGAGGTCTCCTATTCCCTCCCCGCATTTCCTTACTTACTAAGCTGGTCTTCCAGGGCCCCGTGGAAAGGAGAAAACTCCGAAAGGTCAGGACCATCAAGACAACGAGGGTGGACAGACAGATGGGCACAGAAGAAGAGGTAGGTAGGCGTACTATGTGTTATTTTGGACAACTATTATTGCGCCCGTGGAAAAAAACATTGGAAACACACACATACAAGTAACACACACACGAAACACACACACACACACACACACACACACACACACACACACACACACACACACACACACACACACTGATCATATCAACTCAACTCCTCAGTCACTTTCAAGTGCCGAAACATAAACAATACACCTGCACATAATGCACATGCAAAGTCTCATTCTGAAATAGGTTAATCCAAGCAGAGAAAAGCCACTCATCCAATCAGCAACCAACCAATTCACACACACACACACACACACACCACACACACACACACACACACACACACACACACACACTACACATACATACAACAAATCAACACATACATACATACATACATACATACATACATACATACATACATACACAACACTCACAGAGAGAGAGAGGGGGAGGAGAGAGAGAGGGGGGCAGACATACAGACAGACACACAGACAGAGACAAAGAGAGACAGAGAAAGATAGAAAGAAAAGAGAGAACTCAGGATTTTAATTGTGAGCCCACCGGCCTGTATACAAGGGGGTATACATTTTGACAAAAGAAACTGCATACAAAACAGTACAACAAACATAAATAGATAAATAATGTTAGCATTATCAAGAATGATTTCCAAAGAGACATGAACTACTTCAACTTTTTCTACACCAATTATACTTAAAGTTATCGGGCTTTCAGAGCATAGAATATATACATACCCAAATGAAGAGAGAGAGAGAGACAGAGAAGAGACAGAGAGAAGACAAGAGAGACTGAGAGAGAATCAAGCAAACCTTAAAGAGATTTTTTTTCCAAAATAAAAGACAAGAATGGAAGGGGGAAGAGAGGCAGTCTGCTACAGTGCCGAAGATAAGAGGACCAAAATAATCATCCAAAGCTGGCGAGATTTAGAAGACCCTGAGACTC
The DNA here is from genome assembly GCA_030674155.1 of Stramonita haemastoma. Lineage (NCBI taxonomy): Eukaryota > Metazoa > Mollusca > Gastropoda > Neogastropoda > Muricidae > Stramonita > Stramonita haemastoma. The sequence goes on along the minus strand of CM060316.1, from coordinate 99,210,983 downwards.
ATTAGCGCAGCCTCTACCTTCCACCTCCGCCTTTTATTTCCCCCCTAATCTGATGACATAACCAATCACCTACGGCAGCCAGTTCCCCTTTTCCCCCAATCACTACTATACCCCCTCCAAACACCCCTCTTCTTTTTCTGTGGACCGTAAAACAAGGAACATTGTTGACTTGCCAAAAAGAAGTCAGAAGATAGCTTCTCTATTCTCACAGGTAAGATGCAGGTACAGCAACAGCCCTTCCGTACTACACCTCTCTGCCCCAAAGCACCATGCATGCACTCCCGCCAAAGTGCTGACTGCTGCGCTGCTTTCTTCAACACCTGTTTTCATTTTAAAAAGAAGGAAATAAGACAGAGAGAAAGATAGACACACAGAAAGAAAGAAAAAGAAAGAAAGAAAGAATAAATGAATGAATGAATGAATGAATGGAATTGGAAGACATACATACATACGTACATTCGTACATTCGTACATTCGTACATACATACATACATACATACATACATACATACATACATACATACAGACAGACAGACAGACAGACAGACAGACAGACAGACAGACAGACAGAGACATAGAAACAGAGAGAGCAAAGAGGAAAAGTCAGGGGTCACTTGAGGCCGCTCAGATAGCTTCCCTGGAAGGATTTGGAGTTACGTACCTTGCAGCTAGGGGTCAGGGGGCAACGATTCTTCTAGCTGCTGACTGCCTGTCTTAGTTTTTATTTTCTTTCTTCCTTCTTAGCATGTGCATGCTACACGATCAATCTGAAAATCCAAGTTTTCCTTCTTTCTTTTTTCCCCTTCTTATACACCGGAGTATTTCACATTATTTGTTTACAGATGAGACAGTTCAAAGATAAACTCGCCTGATTTTTGCTGTTGTTTGAAGTGTATAATTTCATCGATAATTCAAAATCCTCTAAGACTTGGTCCTGGAAAAAAAAATCTTGTCATGGGTGAGGTGAAAAAAGTAACTGAGAATCTTCGTGATAAAGTCTTTAAAAAAAAAACCCACTCTCTTCCTGCATCCTACGACTGTCTTCTTGTTGTTGTCGCTGTTTGTTTTGATTTACATTTTTTTGGTATACAAATTAGAGTCTGGTGCAAATCTGGCTGATCAAAAACCGAGCAGTCTCCAGTAAGACCAGCAAAACACACAAAAAAATAGCCAAAGATTCAGTGGAAACTTCAAAAAACAAACGTAACTTCTGTAGTCCCTTCTAAATCATTCTAAGTATTGTGCTACCTGTCCTCCCCCTCCCCCCCCCCCCCCCCCCCCCCCCCCCCTCTCTCTCTCTCTCTCTAATTTGCTGATGATCTTGTCCTACAATTTTTTTTTTTTTTTTTTCTTGTTGGTGAGACAAAATGTCAGTGATGTTTGCCATGACTTCATTCAATCATGTTTTTCATATGTCTCTCTCTTTGCTGTCTGTTATTCGCTGTCTGTCTGTCTGTCTGTCTGCCTGTGAAATTTATGTCTTTTGTCCGCCCACCTGTTTATATTCTATCTCTCCTCTGTCTGTCTATCCCTTCTCTGTCTCTACTCTACTCTACTCTACTTTACTCTATTCTATTCTACTCTACTCTTCTCTCTAGTCAATCATCTTTTCTTTCTTTATTTTCTAATCTGATTTTGTGATTTTGTACGCTTGTTTTGTAAAAGATAACGATATAGGCGTAGAAAATGTTTATTGCATTTGGATGATGTCATGGATATATATTATTATTATTATTATTATTATTATTATTATTATTATTATTATTATTATTATTATTATTATTGTTGTTGTTGTTGTTGTTATTATTTTTCCCTTCGTCTTCACTCATATAATGTCTATGTGCCGTTTGTTCGCTATTGCTATGCCTTTTTTTTTTTTTTCTTTTCTTTTTTTTTTTTTTTTTTTTTTTTAATAATTTATTCAGTTTGTTGGGGGTTTTTGTGTGTGTGGGTGGGTTTTTTTTTTTTTTTTTTTTTTTTTTTTTTTTTTTTTTTTTTTTGCCCAGAGGGCTGGTTGTAAAAAAGCATGTTTGCTTATGCCATTACCCTCTTTAAATAAAATTTGTTCATTGTTCATTGTTCATTGTTCTCTCTCTCTGCCTCCCTCCCTCCCTCTTCCTCTCTCTCTGCCAATCCACTCCAGACAAAAAGCCACAAAGACTATTGATCATTTGACATCTACCGGCTTCACGCATCAAGATCAAATCGAAGTCGACTCCGCCAAAACCAGGACAAATCCGCACGGTAACGTGACAAGTTTTCTGCCACACCGACGCTGCATAATAATAATGTCTGGCTAAGCAACGGCGTGACTGCAAGCAGAAACTGCACACTGGGCAAAATACACACCGACAGGCAGGTAGGTGATCCTTCTGTGAAAAGCACCTGAACTGTTCGGGTCAATCGAACAGGACCAAGGTCTGATCGATACCATTTTCTCCTTCAACATAGCTTTGCAATAATTCACCATGACTGTGCGGCTGAATGGAAGCAAAAGGGGATTGTCCTTGGTCTCTAAAGGTTACGCTGCCTCTAGACAGATTTCTGTCGACTGTACGAAGTTGTGTTTTGTGGAGGGGGGGAGGGGGGGAAGAGAGAGAGAGAGAGAGAGAGAGAGAGAGAGAGAGAGAGAGAGAGAGAGAGAGAGAGAGAGAGAGAGAGAGAGAGAGAGAGAGAGAGAGAGGAGGACAGACAGACAGACAGACAGAGACAGATGGACGGACAAACACATAGAAAGAGACAGAGACAGAGAGAGAGAGAGAAAGAAAGATACAGAAAGAGACAGACAGACAGACAGACAGAGACAGACAGACAGACATGCACACAGAGAGAGACAGAGAGAGAGAAACAGAGAGAGAGAAACAGAGAGAGAGGGAGACAGAGAAAAACAGAGAGAGAGAAACAGAGAGAGAGGGAGACAGAGAAAAACAGAGAGAGAGACAGAGAGAGAGAGATTATTTTGTTTTATTATTATTATTATTATGAGAGAGAGAGAATAAGAGAGAGAGACAGAGACAGAGAGAGCGAGCTAACAGTTTTCCGGCGAACAAACAGCAAAAAAATCCACCGGAAAGAGACGATGTACATCACCTTAATACTGCACGAGTGACAGGCCTGTTATCTTTGGTTGTTCTGTTATTTGCACTGACACGGAAGATAATACCCCCTCTTTTTTATCTATGTACTGGGCAACAACAGTACAGGGGGGTGCTAAAAGGAAAACTGCAGAGGAACTGAACAACCCAAGAGAAGGAAGGACATAACAAGGTGAGGAGGAGAAGAACAAAAACCTAGGAATAACAACAGGGAAGAGTGGGGAAGAAGATTCAGGGGCTGATGATGACGATGATGATGATGACCATGATAATAAGGAAGAAGGGCCAAGACACCAACCAGGCCAGGTGTTGTGAGGTGTAACACCCTCATTAGCTGCTGGTCTGCTCCCCCCCCTCCCCCCACCCCCTTATAGTGGATGACGTCACTATGGACCGGCCTCATCTACCTCCCACTTCTTAACCTTTGCGAGTTCCTTTTGGGCCAACTTTTTTCTTCTTTTTTTTTTAGTTTAGCTTTTTTTTATATATATATTTCATAACATTCAAGCAACCATGCATCATTTATCGCTGCTTGGGCACATTATCCGAGAAACGCTAGTCCCTGACGCAGCATGAATTAATTATACGATTCTGCACAAATCCTGTCAACAGTTTTTAAAAGGAGAAAATAGTTCAATAGGAAAACAACTGCAGGTAATCATTCTTCTAAGTAATTTCAATTGTATGTTGTTGTTATTGTTGTTTTAAATGCTCACCGACACTTTACCCTTTTATTTCTTATAATTACATGCAGAATCATTAGCATAGAACCACAAGCAAACCTAAGATGAAAATCATTTTTAATTTTATCATAGATGGCCTGACATCAGTCCACGTCCTTGACCCCGAAAACAACCATACTGAACATTCTTTGTTTGTTTGTTTTTTTAAATATTTCAAACACGTTTTGAAATGAACCTTTTTTTTCTCAAAATACAATTTCGCCCGTGCTCTTTCCGAAACTAAACAACTCCCTCTCCTTTTGCCTCGAACACCCCCCCTCCCCCCTTTTATTTTTTTGTTTTGTTTGGGGGGGTTTTTTCATAGTACTGAAACAACAGAACTGCCTTGTTTGCAAATAATGCACCTTTTTCACCTTAAATTTTCTACACACACACTAACACAAATACATGCCCCAAAACAGTAACCTACACATAGGCCTACTCCTTTAAAGCTCGCGATTTTAAGTAGTTTCCTTACTACAAGATAAAAGAAAAGAAAACTATCCTTACAAAATAGTTTGACAGTTAAAAAAAATCAGCAACTGCCCTTCAAGTATCGATGTCTTCTTTAAGCGCAATAAATGCTGTCAGCTTACCCCTCCATGCTGTCAAATGCTCATTGTTTCTGCATGGCTATGCAATGCTATGCTATGCTATGCTACGCTACATTATGTTATGTTATTACTCTAATGAATACAAGCAAGCAGTCTATAGATAGCAGCTAATATCAGCCTTTGAGACCGCTCTCTCATCGACCTCGGAGAAGACGACATTTCTGCATACATAAGCTGCACTGGGTAGAACAGGGGTTATCAATCTTTCAAAGGCTATTGGGAGAAAGCTGAATACGTTGTTGGGCTGCCTAAGAAGATAGAAAAGTCAGTGCCCCACAGCCTTTCAGCTGATTTGACTGCCGTGATTGATCAGAGGTAACTGACCTCTTCCACAGTTCACACTGTTCTTGTCACTGGCTTTGCAATGGATGGTACCTAGCACTTGGGGGGAAACTTTCCTTCTGTGTCGATACCTCAGACATACCTTCAGAACGATCTCTCTCTCTCTCTCTCTCTCTCTCTCTCTCTCTCTCTCTCTCTCTCTCTCTCTCTCTCTCTCTCTATCTATCTATCTATCTATCTATCTATCTATCTATCTTACAATCAGACGCATAATTGAACACAATCAACAAATTATTCCGAATATAATCATTGTACATAGTCTTATCTCCATGTTGTCAGGATGATAATTAAGATGGCTATTCACTTATGGTTCTAGAAATGTTATGAAGTGAACGAAAGGCATCCTTTTGAAACGGTGATAACTTTTTAAAAAATGGCATTCAACGTAAACAGTCTGCAAATGTATTTCCATCCATTCAATAGAAGAAATGTACCTATGATTACTAATATTGGCAATAATAGGTGGTTTATTTCATTTCGGTGTGTATTACTCAGAATTATTATTATAAATGTCAGTCACTGATGTTTTCTTACATGTTTATTATACTGTCACAAGGGGATGCAGGTGAAAAAATGATTGGAGTTTCACTCTGTTGCACATTTTGATGTCTAGCTTTGGGGTATGTAGGAATCTCGTGTTATGAAAAGTGTCATTTTCCTCTTTTTGTATTGTATCATGGCCCAATGGCCGATGTACATTAAACAAGTTCCGAGTTTCTCTCTCTCTCTCTCTCTCTCTCTCTCTCTCTCTCTCTCTCTCTCTCTCTCTCTCTCTCTCTCTCTCTCTTACAATTTCTCTCCTTTTTCGCCCTTCCCATTTTGCTATTGGCAGACTGAAGGCTGAAGATAAGGGGAATGGAAGGAACATGGCACCTGGCGCTGTGGGCAGCAGGCAGGCAGACAGGCTGCAGTGTAACCGGCCCGTTAGCACCTGGTCTGCCTCCCCCAGACCTGATCATGGGACTAATGACTTGCGTCACTCCATTTACACAGCCCCTAGTCTCCCTTTCACTTTCCTTTTTTCTGCCCCCAGTCCTTATTCTCTTACCGAAATGCAACTGTCTTGTTGCCAAGAATATCGCTATCAGATCACCACATACATTTCCACTCTTTTTGCCATGCTCACTACCCAAACACATTCCCCTCCCCTTCGTCAGAGAATGTTCTTCGTTCATACACTTGCGTAACAGCAAAGACTGCAAGGTCAACGTGCTAACAGATGTTACGCTTTGCTCTTTTTTTTTCATGCGTTTTACCGTTATATGAAGGTCTTTCCTACAAAAAAAAAAAATCATGCTTTTCTTGCACAAAAAGTAGCATGGCAATAACACTTCCGAATCCTTATCCAGATAGATCCATTTCATGGTTTTTGCATGTTAAATCATACTGAACACTCTCAGTAAAGACTGCAGTCTACATAAAGAATCTAATGACTGATCAACAAAATTAGTTGAAAAAAAAACTTCATATTTTGCTGAGTATGGACCCAAGGCGCCTTCACAACTAAAGACATCATAAGCATTATAGACGTATCTATCTCTATCTACCTATCCCTTAGTCTGGCGACCGTGGGGGCACCCCTGAAGACTTGACAACCAGTTCCCTCCACTGATCTCTGAATTATAGACTATAGAAAAATTATTTACCTCAAAAGTGAAATCAAGATTCTGCAGGCTCTCATCAATAATTACGTATGCTAAAAAATTTGTTGGGAGTTCTCCATGGGACCACACAATGTGTTGGAACCTTAGTGCAAAGACACATCAGCATCAGCCACCATGGTGCAGTGCTTAACACGTTCAGTACCTGGTTTGCAAGGCACTGGTTCCAATCCCGCAGGAGTCGTAGAGTTTTGCGGACTCTTGCCGGCTCCAACTCAGAATGAGTTTTCAAAGGGATCCTTGAAAGATTGGGACCTAACAATCGAGTTCTCTCAGATAGTGGATACGATTTTGAGAATGCTGTTTAAATTACTTGACCAACACAGCAGGTTTCTGTATCCCTCATGCCTGGCTGACGCCAAAATATTCTAGAAAAGCATGGGTAGAGTACATCCCTGTTAAGTATCCTCCTCAAAAAGGTACACTTCCATGGATTCCTCAATATAATTATCATCCTTATCAGCATTGATTATCATGTAATGACACATCACTCTGATTCGGTGTCCCAATTTCTCTGGTCGATCTCATATGACTTCAGTTTCACTTCTGTGGCTGTGATAGGTTAGAGTCAAAGCCTTCAGGGCTCATGGTTCAAGGGAGAGGGCTGTTGGAGAAATACTGTGGTAGTCACCACTCCAGGTAGACGTCCTCAGTCAGTCTGGCTCCGTCACTTAGCTGTTATACTGGCCTTAGAAAGTGGTGTCCTCATATGTCAGCCCCAAACAGGCACGTACCATGACACCATCAAAGTGACCCCGCAGCAGCGATGGACCTTCCTTGCTGTGGTGGCCCTACGGCGGCAAGCGTTGAAAAGCTCTCTCAGGACTTTGACCCTGGGGATGCACTTGCCGGCCTAGGTACAGCTGGGGCGACTAGCTCGGAATGAGGGAATGGAAGCAGTAGGACTGGGACCTTACAGAAGACGAAGCAGCCAAAAAATAAAAACCAACAACAAACACACACACAAAACAAACCCAAACATACAAACGAACACAAAACACACCTTTATTTTCCAAAGTCACACAAACTAAATTTTCACCAGTAAATGAATGGAAGGTAGGTGGCAGCATAGATCCTCTTCTGGCCTTGCTATCTGTCCATAATTGGGTCTGTATGTTTGTCTTGCCTTTCTCTCCAGGATGCACCAGTCACACTGCGAAGTAATCTGGATGGCTAAACGAATTTATTTCCCTCCGTTTGTTTCCAGGAGTGTGAATGCGTGTTCTGCCCCCCACCCCCCTTCCCCCAGGAGGAAAGGACAGAAAAAGTATTACTCTGTGTACAAGCACATTGAGAAAAAAATGTATGTGCAATATATCAAGTTGTTCAAAACTAGTACCTTGTCCTTGCCTAAGCAGCAGTATGTTTTGTATAATCCGTACTGAATAATCTCTTCCACACTGCCCTAGGTATGATAGCTGATGATGGACACAATGTAAAAAACCACATGAATGCTCATTCATTCTCCTTAAAATAAAAGACTCTCTCTCTCTCTCTCTCCCTCTCTCTCTCCCCCCCCTCTCTCTCTCTCTCCCTCTCTCTCTCTCCCTCCCTCACCTCTCTCCCCCTCCCTCCTTCTCTTCCTACCATACCATCTTCTCCTCCTCCTTCGTGCTCTACTTGCATCCTTTCCTCTCTTCCTCGTCAGCTCCCCCCCCCCCACCCCCTGATCTACATCTTTTTCCTTTATCCTCTCTTCTCTCGCTTACCTGTACTGCCTGAGTTGCCACATTACACAGAGAGCTCTTCTACCACCATTCTTGTTATTATCATCCCATGCTCTGTGATGCTTTGCATACCCGTGCACATGTGCAGCTACTACTACCTCCATTTTTCTTGGCGTTTCCCCTCAAGAACTGACAGGAAACGTCCACAAATTCGCTGCGTTTTTGTTTTGTTTAAAGATGCAATGAACATCTGCTTATATAAACAATTATCATCATGTTTAAAGCCTAACAAACCGCTAAGGCCTTTACTGGCCTTTTATCGGGTAAATCCAAAGGCGGATCAAGCCAGTCCAATCTTTCTTCTCTAAAACAATGTTATTGTCATCGATCCCCTTCGGCACTGGACTGCGAAAGAATATAACGCGTATCTTTTCTTTTAAGAACTGGATTATGACAAACATAGTTACAGCGTGCTGTGAACGTCAGCCATTTCGCACTGTTTATCGTCTCCTGTTCACAAAAAAAGCGTGAACAATGGTAACAAATACGCTGGGTAATCGGAAATACATCAGAGAGTGCATATACACGCAAATATCACTCCAGCACGCAAAATAATATACCCTGGGCCCATCCCAGTGTTTACAACCTTTCTGCCTGGCAGCAAGAATGAAATTAACCAAGGACAACACGTCACAGACTTGGGGGGGGGAGGGGGGGGGAGAAACAAAAAAAAGGAGGGGTCAAGGTTTGCTGTAGAAAAGCAGAATACATACAAGACAGACGTTTGTTTTGACACATGTCATAGTCTATAGCCTGAAGATCAGCCGAAAGGAAAGAGACAGGATAACCCTGAAACATCCTTCCAAACATCACCAGTACATGGAGATGGTGCACACTCACCACAACCAACCAACTAGCCTACCAAGGAGCCTTACGATGACGTTATATGGGTGCAGGCAGCTAATAATACCAACAGTTGCTTCAGCAAAGACATCTTCAGAATGCACAACAATGCATCCAAGTAAGGAGATCTTTTCGCTACTGTACCACCACCAATGTGGTATCATACCATTACCAGGGTTGTTCAAACCGGTTCACTCTACTTATAATAACACATATATTATAGCTCTGTTTATTGGAGAAAGAGATAACGTAATTTTCACAAAAAGGTCAGCCCTCTCATACCCAAAACTTTCCAGAGAACCTTGTGAATTACCTAGTCCAGATACCCCCAATAAAGGCCTGTTTACATAATGCCGACAATCAAAGTAAGAAAAAATACTGTTATTCCGAGAAGACGATAATGGTGGACTGGGCGCGTCAGCATTAAATTTGATTACAAACTAAAATGACGTCACCTGAACTCCCCTCTACTGGGCACCAGAGGAAAGATGGAAACGAGGAAGAGCAAGTAGGCCTGACACGGGAGAGCAGGAGATAGAGTGACCCCAAAGAATGTCTGGGGTACCTTACACATGCTGGCCTGCAGCACAGTCATGCACACAGTAGTGATCGTTTCTTGCTGATCTGCATGCCAACAGACATACCAGGTTCTTCGGGGTTTGGCTTTCAATTAATCCAGGACGCCGCAATAGACAACGTATATTCATTGTTAATGAACAACTTCCACCACCCTCATCCCCTTTTTTTCTTTTAAATATTCCAGGTATTGCATTTTTGACTCATCCAACACCAGACCACTTTCTATTTACCGGCATTCCTAAAATTCTGGGCAAAATCTAAAAATGCTATCTTGATAC
>CM060316.1:99181122-99183622 GCA_030674155.1 Stramonita haemastoma | reverse complement strand
GGAAAGGGGGGAGGGAGGGGTGGAGAGAGAAACGGGGGGGAAAGCAACAACCGTAAGCAGCCAGCAGTGAAGGAGCTCTTGGAAAGCCATAAAAGTGATGGCAGCAGTCTGCCTACTGCAGACGATTGCCACTGCGGGCCCCTCACTCCCTCTACTCCCCACTGAGACAGGAGTAAACAGGGCCAATTCATCAGCCCATTCATCAGCAGCAGTACACTGATTCTGCGGCATGGGAGAGAGAGAGGAGAGAGAGAGAGAGAGAGAGAGGAGCACATCTATCGTCTGCTGGCGCTCTGACAATGCAATGCACACTGAGGGCTCGGCGGGTCAAGAGCGCAGCGTCTGGCATCCTGGCCCAGAGTGGTGTAACCAGAGAAATGGAACAGGCTTTCATGTTTGCATGCTGCTGCCACCAGTGCGCCCACGGTCACAGCCAATCTGTTTTCCGACAGGTCAACATGAAGGTGGAGGAAAACCAGATTCATCGTATTTTATCAACCCACGTGAAGCTAGACGAAAATCAAAATTATCTGATTTTACATTTTCCTCTTTTTTTTTTGTTTTGTTTCGGTACCTAAAGTACCTAAAGCTGAAAGAAAAGCAGACTCGCTGCTACCGCAAAATAAGACATATCCATGTAACAGTCGATCTTCCACATAAAACGCTAGTCCATAGAATAAGAAGTTCCCGATAAGAGTAATTTTGGGTCTGAACAGGGTATTTGTTTGTTGTTGCTCGGGGCAGGGGGGGAGGGGTTGGGGGGGGGGGGGGGGGTATTTTGTAAAGGAAAGAAAGCACAAAACAAGATGAAAGTGCGGTGTTATCTTGATATGCTTCGCGGCACATGCTGTTGACAGACAAGACAGTGAATTGCGTTAAACACCACTTGCTTTGGGTGGGGGCCTCGTGTCTACTCCCATATGGACACTTTACTTTGCCTTGCATTGAAAACTCTCTTTTTTGGGTACAAACTATTTAACCAGTGCCACATTTCCTTACTGTAACTTACTGACAAAGGAGTCTATAACAAGGGTCCTGGAGGATTTCAAGGGCAAAACTCGATTTGAGAAGTAAGAAGTCCAAAACTTAGGATAGTATCAATAAACATCGCTTCAACTAAGTGTGACAGCGCTACCTTGGCTCCTCCTGCAGACGTCATTGCTATAAAAAAAAATGTGGAAAGCAACGTTTGGGGTGGGAGAGGGGGGGGGGCAACTTGTGTCTCATTCCATGTTATGCATTTTGCCATGTTGCTGTTGTTGTTTTTTTACATGAATTACAGCCTCCTTACTGAGGCCACATTTCCCACCGTTTGGATCCTACTTTGCTCTGAAAGCCTTCCAGAGATGGGGGTCAAGTATCCCCACCCTTGAAAGATCATGTATGAGTACAGAGATCCAGGCGCACACACCTCAGTCTTATGCTGTCTAGTCTCACATAGCTACTCTTAGCATCCATCCAATGCTTGATCTCTTGGGCGCTTCAACAGTTAAAATCCCACTGCTTTGTAATATATTGTAGGACTGAAACTCTGTCAGTCCCCAAACATCCCCACCCTATTTTTTTCATATCATTATTTGAATGTTACATATCTTGCATACAATATCCATTGTCTCAAAGTTGGTTTGTCATTGCATTGTACATGCCCTTACAATATAAATTATTGATACCGGAAACATTATGCAGTCTTGTGATTTTAGTCACACTGCTGAGGTTGATACTCGTTTATGGTCAAAGAATACACTTTTCCTGTTTGAATCCAACACAATGGCAGGAAATAAACTGGCGATTGTTGATGCCCCACACCAGAGCTGTCACACGTGGGTGACATTGCAGTGATGGTTGATGGCGCTGTCTGACCTACAGGCCAGCAGTGGACTAGGCTACACCCCACGTTAGCCGCAAGATAGGAGAGGCCTCGGCAAGCCTGGAATGTCAGACTCTTCTATGGCCCCTCCAAGATCTCCCCGGAGATTTATCACTAGCAGGACCATTCTCACCCCCTGACACTCACACTACGCTATGCACAGAGACAAACGCCTGTGATGTCAAGGCCGGGCGTCCACTCCATGTTGGTACACCCTGCCTCTATGATATCTGCCTCCCTATCAGCTGAGAGACACCGTGATGGCGATGACCTGGGAGATTATGTCGTTGGAGACAGAAGTATTTGTGCGGTGCATGTGAGGACATGCCTCTACTGGGGGGCGCCTGTATACGTGATAAGTTTTTTAAAATATATATATATTCGCGAACGCACACAAAACACACACTGGCATACACAATCATACATACGATCAAGGGCGCAAAGAAGCAGAGAGAGAGAGAGAGAGAGAGAGAGAGAGAGAGAGAGAGAGAGAGAGAGAGAGAGAGAGAGAGAGAGAGAGAGAGAGAGAGCAGCCTTGTGCGCTGCTTTGTCTTCAAAGCTGTCCCTGCTGTACTAGAGACACAGACTGAGAGATTTGCGCTTCAATTCATCCCACCTCCGGACAGGAGACCC
>CM060316.1:99101122-99176122 GCA_030674155.1 Stramonita haemastoma | reverse complement strand
CTTAACGCGGGCATGGTCGTATGCTTACAATAAATGGATGGATCTCTGTGTGTTTGCAAGCACACAGCGCACGTGAGAAAATACGCCGAGTAGATACATGGGTCCTCCACCCACGCATGCGTAGGTACGCACACCGCCGCGCACACGCACACACGCAACGCACACACACACACACACCACACACACACACGCAAGCTCGTAACTCGCAAACACACACACACACCACCACCACACCACACGACACACACACACACACAACCACACACACACACACACACACCACACACACACACACACAACCCAACCAACCAACCAACCAACAAACAAAAAACAAAAACACCACAAACCACCACAGATCGAAACTGTACACCGGCAAGAACAACCTCCGCCAAAAAAACACACCTCTGATTTTAAAACACGAACGGGTATACCAGCCAGTCTCCTTACTGGGAGGAATCCATCTCTTTAACTTAATTAACGATCGCTACCCAGACAACACTACAGTAATGACCGTCTACTGGCTAGGCTAGTCATCTCTTTCCCGTGACCACAGCACTCTGAACACACGAGTTTTCCTTTCAGCAGGACGTTGCAACAATGCTACAACAGGCCACGTTGGCTACACAGGGTGAACCGGTGGTCTACAGGTGAAGCACCTGCCTACAGAGCAGGTTCGATACCCCATTTGTGCCCGATTTTTTTTTTTTAATTTCCCCATCCACTACACTTTGCGAGAGGTGGTCTGGGTGCTAGTCTTTCGGGTGAGACGATAAGCCGAAGTCCAGTGTGCAACACTCATTCGGTGCACACACAAAAAGCCCCAAGGCAACAAAAGAGCTGTCCATGGCAACAAAATATGTAGAAAAAAGCCACGTCACAAGAAAACAATACACCTGCACATAGGCTTTTCTTTTTCACGGGTGGCACTGGTCCTGTGACAACGCGCTCTCCCCGGCGGGGAGAGCAGCCTGAATTTCACACAGAGAAATCTGCCGTGACTTAGAGTAATTCACAATACAATACAAAAATACAAATACAATACAACATACAGTACAATGCCAGCAGTCATGAATACAAGATTGAAAGTCAGCGAAAAGGGCTTGCCGAACAAAGAACAAGTTTTTCAAAGTATTGGTTTCTATATGCTGGAGTGCATACTCTCAGTTGGAGTGTCTGTAAAAACGTGCGCGCGCATGTCTGTTTGTGCGTGCGTGTGTGACTTGTGTGTGTGTGTGTGTGTGTGTGTGTGGGAAGAGAGAGAGAGAGAGAGAGAGGAGAGAGAGATGAGTGAGAGAAGAGAGAGTGAGAGAGAGAGAGAGAGAGAGAGAGAGAGAGAATATAGATGGAAGAGCACAGCCGGAGATAACTCATATTAAGTCACTGTCCTTTAATTTATTATATAGTGTATGCGTCAGCGCATACACGCTTACGCACACTTCCTGCGGATATGCTCATTTGTGAGATCCACAGCATAAAGTCATGAGCGAGCACATACACATGCACATGCGCGCATGTGCACGCACGCACACACACACACATACATACATACATAACAACACACACACACACACACACACACACAACACAACAACATATATGTATATGTATATTTGTAGATGTAAATCTACACGTGCCCTGCAAACACTCTAATCACATATAACCCTACAATCATGATACATGAGACAGACAGACAGACAGATTACAGCAAAAAGAGAACAGACAAAAGAAGACAACAAACATAACAGAAAAACAGAGAGACAACACACAACAGACAGAGATCCCCACTTACCAAAGATCGGTCTTCGTCACCCTCGTGTATAGTTCTTCTTTGCTGAGAGCTGCAACACACAGAGAAAGACACACAAAACATTAGATATTACACACAACAGTTCATTCACTTAAACAAAGAGAGTAAAGAAGGGGGAAGGGGAAAACCCAAAGCAAAAAACCCCCTAAATCCATCAAACAAGCAAAACAAAAGACACAGCAAAAGAAAAAAAACGGAAAAAAACAACGAAAGAGGCCATAAGAGGATTCAGGGAAAAGAAGTATAAGTAGATATTACCAATCTTCCGCTGTAACGGAAAAAAAAAACACATAGAAAGACTGGAGGCTGACAGAAACAAATCGTTGTGCCTTATTTTTGTTATTGTTACTGACCATACCGTTATTGTATTGTCTTGTTTTCCCTCTGATAATTATATCTTGCTTGCTTATTTTCTGTCAATGAATGCACACACAAAAATAATGTAGTACACACACATATATGCACAATGATTTCCCTCGTGTGTTCTCAATGATTTTCAGTCTACAACCTTCTTCCTCCACGATCCAAGCCGGGCCAAAGCAGAGAGCAAAACGAGTTGAAAACTCCCTGGGGATGGCTAGTTTTCTGCCTTGTTTTCCCCCTCAGACGTCACATTTGCAAGGGTCGGAGGGGGGGGGAAAGCAAAACAAAACGAAACAAAACAGACACACAAAACACACAGAAATGAACTTTCAGGGCTGATTACTGGTGTGCTGAGTCAGTGTGTGTATAAAAAAAAAAAAATGACAGCTCCTAATCTTCAAATTTTAGCTCTCTGTGCCATGTTGAAAATACCTCAAATTCGCCTATCAACACACACACACACCACACACCACAGCACACACCAACGCACACACACACACACACACACACACACACACACACACACACACACGAACAACGAACGAACGAACGAACGAACAAACAAATCCACACAGATACTCAAAGAAAAAATACAATCAATTTCAATGCTATATAGCCCCTCTTCGTTCACAACTGTGCCATGACTCAGAAAATGATCTCTTTGTAAGGCCTTAAAAGAAAACTGAACTAAATAACAGCCCCTTCCCTCTTCAAAAAAACAAAACAAAACAAAAAGAACAAACGAACAACAACAAAACAAAAAAAATAAAATAAGATAGATACACACAACACAATGGCAAGCAGAGGAGGTGTTTCCAACTGGTTGTGATATGTGGTCTGACAGTGGTAACAACAGTGCTGTGTTTGTTGATGATGATGATGATGATGATGATGATGATGATAGATGATGATGATGATGAGAACGAGAGGGGAAAGGGAGGGGGGGTGGCGGTGGGGGGCGGATTAACTAACGCGCGTAACAGATAATAGCAGCAGAGGTAGATAGCAGCTAGCAGCAAAAACAGTAGAATTGCGGAACAAGCGCGCAGAGAGAGAGAGAGAGAGAGAGAGAGAGAGAGAGAGAGAGAGAGAGAGAGAGAGAGAGAGAGAGAGAGAGAGAGAGAGAGAGAGCAATCATGTTAGTTTATGCCCTGCAATAAGGCTGCAGCAGCAAGACGAACACGTCCAACTTACTCCATTTTGCCAGGTGAGGGGTGAAGAAAAAACAATTATGGACTGTATACAATTCACATTATTTTTAAACGAAAAGATAGCGTGACATTGGCCTACCTTTGCACATCATTTGTCGTTTGTATATTAACACATCTTCTAAATTCGCCCACATGCCAACAGTTAATCTCTCCCTAATCCATTTGCATATATAGCGCGTGTGCAGGTGTGCCGAACGCACACGAATGCTCCAACCCCCACCCCCACCCCCCACGCACGCTTTCGCAGCATAACTAAAACTCTCTCTCTCTCTCTCTCTCTCTCTCTCTCCTCTCTCTCTCTCCTCTCTCCTCTCCTCTCCTCTCTCTCTCTCTCTCATCCTCATATTATCTCTCTCTCTCTCTCTCTCTCCTCGATATAAAATAAATAACTCTCTCTCTCTCTCTCTCTCTCTCTCTCTCTCTCTCTCTCCTCTCTGCATTCCAGTTTCCTGTTGGTCTGTTTACTAAGAAAACCTCGCCACCAACGATTTCTAACCTACCGGGGACTGTTATCAGCTTGAGATAACAAACAAGCCAATAAAAAAGCAGTAGGTTTTTTACACACACACACACACACACACACACACACACACACACACACACACACACACACACACACACACAGGTACTCTTTCTCATTCTGCCCCTCCTCCTCATCCATTTTCCTTCCCCACCCCCTCCTCTTTCCCCAGCGTGGTTTGATTTTTCTCCACTGAAGGAACGGTGATTAGATCCCGTGAAAGAAAAGAGAGGAAAAATAGAGAACGAAAAAAAGAAGGAAATACAGGAAAAGGGGAGAATGGAAAATATGGAAAGAGAAACAAAAACAAACAGAATATAATAAAGAGGGCGGAGGCACGAATGGGAGGGCGCACACACTAAAACAACAAATAGGCGTAACTTAAAAAAAACATAATGATAATCCTTTTTTCTTTTTAAATACCAAAAGTAGGATATTCCCCACAAGTGATCCTCATCTGGGACAGAAAATCACCACGCTATCGCATCAAATACCATAGCAGACAAACTTCACGTCACAATAACAACAAATCAGTTCATTTCAGGCCGGGATTTAGCGATGCACTGGTCAAGAACTTTAAACCAATATCTTCAAATCTCCAGGACTGTTCGATTCTTTGTTTGTGCTGTCTCAGAGTCTGGTGCCTTCCTGCCATTTCTGGCTGCTTACTGGCGAGTTCTTTTTATACATCACATATGTGAGTGGGTTACCTTTCTGTATGAACACAAAAATGACATGACAAGATGTTCCATTTCTAACACAGAACCTCCAGAACCAATAAGCAAAGTAAGCTTTGTTTGTATTAAGAGAGCCTTCGGTATTCCTGATAATGTACATAAAACGGATACGGTGATGACTGACAAACAAAACGCAGAAAGTATCCCCCTCAACCTCCCACCCCCCCCCCCCCCCCCCCCCGAAACACCACCACCAACTTCAGTCAGACGAGTCATCAAATGGAACGGAAAGATAGCTAACTGCCATGACAACCACTAAAAAACATGACTATGAGCGAAGAGGCTTTGGGAATATTCCAGCGATCCCCCCTCCCCCTGAAATTATGATGCAAAACGAGAGGAGGAAGAAAGGGTATAACTACCGCACAGTGCACAGAGAGCAGTATCACCGATAACCGTGCAATGTAGCCACCGCGCTTCACTGCCATGATGTGCCGTTCTCGGTATTTATGTTCACAATATCATTCTGCTAACGTTCACTTTTCAGCTATTTGCCCTCTCTTTTTTTCCCCCTCAGACCTTTTCTTGCTTGTTTGTCTGCTTGTTAATTACTGTCTTTGGTTGAACTAGAAACGCACTAGACTTGTTTCAAACAAAAAGCAAAAAGGAGTGCGAGCATATGAATCTATGTTTCCCTACCCCTGCTCACGTCTATTTTCAACTAGTTTCTGCCTTCCCCCACCCCCACCCAGACTCTCTCTTCTCCATCTATATCCCTTTGTTCATTAGTTTCTTTTTACTTTTTTCTTTTCTTTTCTTTCTTTTGAGGCCTGGGTGAAAAAAAAGTCTTGTAACTTAATCTATTACCCTCGTAAAATAAAATTGCGTTTGCGTTTACAGCCATGTCATTCAAAACAATGCAATGTCGAGTTATGCCGTCATATCATGTGCAATCTTACTCAACATCATCTAAAAGATATCATGCTCAGTCGTGTACTGTCACGTCAGTTTACGTCATGTCACCTTACGTCATGTAATGGCATACCAGGTTATATAACGTCGCGTCATGCCTATCATCACGATGCCACGTTGAAATCATGTCATGACAAACTACGCTGTCATGTCACTTCATGGCCCAAGCCACAAGCTTTGTCAGTTACTGATGTCATCTAGGTCCCAAGGCCTACAATCATACGATTTAATGCTTTAGAATTTTGTGCTAAGATCATATCCAACCTGGATAAACTCTTAATATAACAATCTGCACTCTCCATTCTTGGAGAGCGAGAGAAAAAATCCTCTGAAGTCGAAATATAAATGCCTATAATTTTTTTTTATACGGCGAGGTTCTTGAAAACAGGCATAATATAAAATAATTACAAACAAGCTTCTCATCCAGAGTGTACAAGTTTACAACCTCACGGTGATTCCAGATGCGATGAGTGAGACAGACTGCATAATTATATTCTGAATGACCCCAAAAGCGTTCACCTGAGGAACACCCAGCAGCTACAGCATGTCACCTCATCCATGTCAGGTCCTGTGATTTCAGAGGCACTAGAGAACAAAGATCCGGGGAAGATAAACCTGGTAGTACAATAGTGATGGGGATTACCCGTGTCATTGGGCATGTCCAGTTACCGTCTACAGCCTATAGGCTGTGATACCATATTCGGGTTTTGGTTTTGGTTTTTTTTGGGGGGGGTGTTTTTTGTGTGTTTTTTTGCTTAGTTGGGTTTTGTTTTTTTTAATCTTTTAAATACTGGTTGTCCAAAATAACAACCTCCCTACGCTTATATTTACACCAAGGACTTTTCTGGCATCAGACTGCCTGACGTCGTCTAAGAGTTCATTGTCCACTGGTCACCAGCCAGATAGATATAGTCTATACAGCAAGCCACCAGATCTCCACACACTGTAGTAGTGCATACATGTATGCATTCCGCTAATGCCCATATCAGTTTGCCGCTGCCGCTTTGCTATCTGGTGGTGCGAAAGTCCGTCAATGAGTTCATTAGTCTGGTTTGTTCAGGGCAGCTAGGTGTACAGCCAACTGCCCACGTATACTGAGCTTCATAAAGAGTCACTGAGGAGCATGCGTCCTCAGACGGTACATTCTCCTCCCCCTCCTCAGGTTACTTCATTTGCTTTTGTCAACTGACACCCAACTGTATAGCACACACCTACGCATCCGAGCTCTCTCTCTCTCTCTCTCTCTCTCTCTCTCTCTCTCTCTCTCTCTCTCTCTCTCTCTCTCTCTCTCTCTCTCTCTCCACACACACACACACACACACACACACACACACACACACACACACACACACACACACACACACACACACACCACCACAAGCTAATAACCACGTAGTGACTAAACCAGAATCTCTCTCTCTCTCTCTCTCTCTCTCTCTCTCTCTCTCTCTCTCCTCTCTCTCTCTCTCTCTCTCTCTCTCTCACACACACACACACACACACACACACACACACACACACACACACACACCACAAGCTAATAACCACACACACACACACACACACACACACACACACACACACACACACACACACACACACACACACACACACACACACACACCACAAGCTAATAACCACGTAGTGACTAAACCAGAATCTCAATCTCTCCTCTCCTCTCTCTTCTCTCTCTCTCTCTCTCTCTCTCTCTCTCTCTCTCTCTCCTCTCTCTCTCTCTCTCTCTCTCTCTCACTCACACACACACACACACACACACACACACACACACACACACACACACACACACACACACACACACACACACACACACACACACACACCACCACAAACACACAAGCTAATAACCACGTAGTGACTAAACCAGAATCTCTCTCTCTCTCTCTCTCTCTCTCTCTCTCTCTCTCTCCTCTCTCTCTCTCTCTCTCTCTCTCTCTCTCTCTCTCTCTCTCTCTCTCTCTCTCTCCTCTCTCTGTCCTTCTCTCTCCAGAGAAATGAAGTCGTTCCCTGTCCACTGTATTATTGACAATCCACCACCATCTCTCCACTATTAACAATAATGGGCCCAGCAGAGTTCTAGCAGTGTTGCCTTACCGTCTGGAACTTTCTCTCTCTCTCACACTCTCTCCCTCTAGGCGCCTCGTCGCGCACGTACTCAAATAGTCTTGTCTGGCACTCTTGTCATCATGTCACAATATTGACACTGTTGTTATACTGGTGGCGCAATATCATGACGATATTAATAGAGAGAGAGAGAGAAAGGGTGGACATATTTATATATACTATAGCCGCCACTAGGATCTAGGAATAAAGGGGCAGAAACAGGAGGGAAAGGATAAGGGATAGGGGGAGGAGGGTGACAGAATAAAATGCGCACGCCGCGCGCGCGTGAGTGAGTGTGTGTTGTGTGTGTGTGTGTGTGTGTGTGTGTGTGTGTGTGTGTGTGTGTGTGCGCGTGCGTGCGTGTGCGCGCCGTGTGTGTGTGTGTGTGTGTGTGACTGTGTGTGTGTGTGTGTGTGTGTGTGCATAAATGCCTGCGTGTGTGTATGCATGCGAAATAAATGTTTCCCAGCTTTTTCTTTTTTATGCGCAAAGGAATACGCATGTACACGTACATAATTATGCATTAATTAAATGCCTCACCTTGCTATGATTATTTCCATTTCGCGAACTCATGTGACCAGGTCGGTAGCCCCCCATTAAAAACAAAATAATAGTTCCTGAGCGCACGCACACACACACACACACATACACACACTCCACACACACACACACCACACTCTCTCTCTACTCTCTCTCTCTCTCTCTCTCTCTCTCTCTCTCTCTCTCTCTCTCTCTCTCTCCTTCCCTAAACTCCCTCCTATCACCTATGCTTACACTAGAAGCGACGACGCAACACGTAAACCTAAGGCAGGATGGCATGGGATGTGGAGTTTTACACAGGATAAACATCGAATCATCCAATTTCTCAACAACAACAACAACAATAAAAGAAGAAAACGAACAACAGCTTCTGGGCTCAAATTCAGTTAACGGACGACGAAAGCAACAGTGCTGAACAACGGCGCCTTATATTAGGTCTGTCTGTCTGACTGCAATCAGCCTAGCCCTCATCCATGAGTCATTTTAGGGTTGTTCTGGTCAAGTCGGACGAGTATTTGAAACTGCCTTGTTTTGAACAGGTAGCTTTAAAGAAAGGATAGGGGAAATAGAGGGAAAAAAGAGGGGGAAGGGGAAAAGAAAATGAAAACCCAAAGACATACAAAACTCACGCGGAGAAAAGGGGAGGGGGGGGAGAGAGAGAGAGAGAGAGAGAGAGAGAGAGAGAGAGAGAGAGAGAGAGAGAGAGAGAGAGAGAGAGAGAGAGAGAGAGAGAGACAGACAGACAGACAGACAGACAGACAGGCAGGCAGCAGGCAGACAGGCAGACAGGCTGACAGGCAGCAGACGGACACAGACAGAGAGACAGAGAGAGACAGAGAGAGAAACAGAGACAGAGAGACAAAGACAAAGAGAGACAGAGAAGAGAGAACCTTTTTTCCTGCTTCTTATAAGTTTGATGTCTTCGAGAAAATTTTCACACAAACACAACACACACACACACACACACACACACACACACCCACACACAACACACACACACACACACACACACTGCATGTATGACACAAACAAACAGACAGATAGACAGACAGACAGACAGACCAAGACAGAGACAGGAGTACATATGGAAAGAATGCCAATGTCTGTTTATCTTTATGTCGCCATTAGACGCCCCTCACAATTTAACAGATGAGTTCACGTTATGCTCTGCAGAGATGGGGAGGAAAGCATCCGATGAATAATTGAACACTGTCCGCTTCCTTTCTTCAGCAGTTAGTCTGCTGCGCTGTAACATTCACTTGTATGCATTCTTTGCACACGTCCTTCCAAAGAAATGAGCGGGGACCACAAAAAAACCCAGTTCTAGAGATCAGAAATGAAACATCAAGAAGAAGACACAACATAAGTAGTAAAGCAATAGCAGCACCAGCACCAGAAGAAGGAGGAGGAGAAGAAGAAGAAGAAGAAGAAGAAGAAGAAAGAAGAAGAAGAAGAAGAAGAAGAAGAAAGAAGAAGAAGAAGAAGAAGAAGAAGAGAAGAAGAGAGGAGCAGGAGGAGCAGGAGGAGCAGAGGAGGAGAGAGAAGAAGAAGAAGAAGAAGAAGAAGAAGAAGAAAAAGAAGAAGAAAGAAGAAGAAGAAGAAGAAGAAGAAGAAGAAGAAGAAGAAGAAGAAGAAGAAGAAGAAAGAAGAAGAAGAAGAAGAAAAGAAGAGAAGAAAAAAAGAAAAACATGCACCAAATCAGCAGCAGTGGAGGCAGCAGAGTCAGCAGTGAAGGTATGAATGATAGAGAGCTGACAGTGATACTTCACCCAGGCGGTTCAAGATACAAGGCTGTATTTGGGATCGGAGATGGAGGAGACAGCTATATGACAGGGCGAGTTGCTGTCTTTGCGAAGTTTGGACAGACTCTACTATACACCCGTCCGAATATTCTCTTAATCCGCCCCCCGCCTCCTCCTCTTCTTTTCTTTTCCCCTTCAAAGGGCCTCAGACCCTTATTTCTAATAGCCTTTCGTCCACAAAGGGTTGGGGATTTTTTTAACGACACCCTCACCCTCCTTTTAAAAAAAAATATCCTTATTCTCCTTCCGAAGAATTTACCTCTGTATTTGAACGGGAGGGGGGGGGGGGCGTGTGCGCGCGCGTGTGTGTGTGGAGGGTGGAGGAGGGGGGGGGGGAGAGAGAAGGAGAGGGGGGGGGAGAGAGAGATGAGAGAGAGAGAGAGAGAGAGAGAGAGAGAGAGAGAGTGAGAGGAGAGAGAGAGAGATGGTGGGAGAGTGTGAGAGTGTGAGAGAGTATCTGTGTGTATCTCTGTGTGTGCTGCAAATCAAAGAAATTTGCTCAAGAGTAGTTGATATCAGCCGGTGTGGTTTTAGCCAGAAATAATTTGTACAAGGTTCTTCTCTGTGATTAAAAAAAAAAATTCAACCAACTGAAAAAAACAGCAACACAGGCATGACTAGTTGCAAAAATCTTTCCAGACGTCCTTGGTATAAACACAGTACATGCCTGCTGGTGTTTTTAGCAAGCCAGCATCAGCGGTGTCATGCTTTACCCGCCCACAACCTCCAGCTAATCTGAATGATTGCTTCAGAAAAATACACCCTACACTGCTAAAGGTAATAGCAGTCCTCCCCGCGACGAGCATGTTACAGACTTTGAGAGTATCAGTTATTTTATGTCATGGTCAGATAATGCTTACTTTTAAAAACAATAATAATATGCAATAACCATCCATCCTCGTGCAGTTCTTCTGTCTGTCTGTCTCTCTGTCTCTGTCTCTCTCTCTACTGGAGGTATAGATGAATTTTGTTCATTGCGCTCGCTCTCTCTCTCTCTCTCTCTTCTCTCTCTCTCTCTCCTCTCTCTCTCTCTCTCTCTCTCTCTCTCCTCTCTCTCTCCCCTCCCAAACAAAACTGCCATAAATCCCAAAAAATCCCCAAAACGCACGAACTGAGGGCTTTCACTCTGTTCACTCACTATCATCTCCGGTGGTTCACTAACTTTCAATAACTCTGGCCTTGAATTTACGCCCGCTTTATGAAGAATAATAGCCCTCCCTCCGTCTGTCTGCTGTTCCTGGGTGTGTTCAGGTCACAGCTGGAAGTGACTTCAAGACAAATGAGTACAGATCACCCTGTGTCTTGTGCTGCAGCACCTCTAAACTTCCCTATCTCCTCCTACAACGAACCATGTTACCATCCCAGCCCGCCCCTACTATACCCTGGCAGGCAGTAGAGGCATCACGTCACCATCACTGCCGTGTCAATAATGGTGACGATCTCCTCCACACGCAGGAAAGTCGTTTTGCGTGTCCGGTATCCATTGTTGATGACCCACGCACTTCGAGGTAATAAGACACCGGTGGACACAAGCGGAGCCTCCGTCATATGATTTGGGAGTCACGAGCTTCATAAAACTGTCTCCTAGAGAATACCTACCATGTCATCAAGCCGACTGCAAGAAAGACGAGACAGTGTCACGTAAACAAGCAAATTACTGTTCTTTTCCGCTGGTTTTCTTCCCTTTTTTTCCCCCTTCTATTCTTTAGGCATCTTCCCACAAAAATTGTCATCATTTGCAATCTCTTCCGTGTCCAACCCAAGATGTAATGCTAAGTAACGGAGACACTACACGGTCAGGAATCTCGAGAGAAGAAAGAATGAAAAACTCTTAGAACAGAATGCTATAAACAATGAGAATGAGAGAGTGAGAGAGAGAGAGAAGAGAGAGAGAGAGAGAGAGAGAGAGAGAGAGAGAGAGAGAGAGAGAGAGAGAGAGAGAGAGAGAGAGAGAGAGAGAGAGAGAGGAAGATTTATTCTTCAGAGAAGGAAGGATGAAGAACTCTAGCAGTTTCTAATGCACTATGTCCTACATTCTATTCAATCCATCTATCCGCGATAGTAACAGAAAATGTTCATGTAAAGAAAAAAAAAAGTACAGGAGATGGGATACAGGGAAATTTCAGTTTCTTAATTAAGATGTTGTAGCTCGTAGAATATTGCATCGATGCTAAACAACATATGCTTACACAGTCATAGATGATGTAACAGAAGCAACAGAAGACAAACACCGGAAGAAACGTTTTCTAAATTGCATTTCCACCACATGCTTCTTTTCTGTCTGTGTCGAATGTTCGCTTATATTGCAAATACTGTCGTCTGATAAATGAGAGAAAAACGCGCTGCAAAGCCATAATGCGCCCGACAAGTCAGGCCCAGCACATCCGACTTCGGTGAGAGAGAGAATTGATATACTTTAAGTCTTCCTGGAAAAAAAGGCAGGAGAATGGACCAAGAAGGCGGAAAGTAGAAAAGAAATAGGAGGCGGGAAGAAAAGGAACAAGGCAGAAACAAAGAGAAAGAGAAAAGAGGAAATTTCTAACACAGAATTTCCAGAAGGCGGGGATGCTATTTACACTGACAAGCACCCTGGTATCCCCACGGAGGAGACACATGCTTCACCAAAGGCTAATCTAATGCGCTGGTCAAGGCCAAGTTCCTATAGCAGATGTATGCATAAGTGTGTGTTTGTTGTGATACATGTATGCTCAAGCACCAGTGCAAAAACAACCGGTCAAAACAAGCAAGATGATGCAAGAAGGGAAAGGGGAAGCAGACACAAAGGAAGAGAGCCCTACCCACCAAAATTAATCATAAAAATTTATAATTGTTTTCAGACCTTTTTCTGTGATCAGCAATGTTTCTGGACAATGGGTGAGACCACAATATCAACCAACAGTGATCCAGTGGCAGTCTGAGAA
The DNA here is from genome assembly GCA_030674155.1 of Stramonita haemastoma. Lineage (NCBI taxonomy): Eukaryota > Metazoa > Mollusca > Gastropoda > Neogastropoda > Muricidae > Stramonita > Stramonita haemastoma. The sequence continues at coordinate 99,163,188 of CM060316.1, read as the reverse complement.
GAAGAAGAAGAAGAAGAAGAAGAAGAAGAAGAAGAAGAAGAAGAAGAAGAAGAAGAGAAGAAGAAGAAGAAGAAGAGAGAAGAAGAAGAAGAACAACAAACAACAACAACAACAACACAACAACAAAACAACAAAAGAAGAAGAAGAAGAAGAAGAAGAAGAAGAAGAAGAAGAAGAAGAAGAAGAAGAAGAAGAAGATAGAAGAACACAACAACAACAACAACAAAATAAGAAACAAAGAAAGACGACGCCCCCCCCCCAAAAAAAAAAAAAAAGAAAAAAAAAAAAAAACAACCACAAAAAACATACAAAGCAGAAAGAAAAACAAGCAAGCAGCTGCTTCGTCTACCATTACTAGTAAAATCATTCGTGACAGTCTTGCGGCCAGAATTCTTTTACCACGGATATACAAAGAGGTTGGTTTTTTTTTAAAGAGGAAACGGGAGAAGGAGAAAAAAAACAAAACAACATTTATCACGATCAAAGGCCTGACTTCAAAGTCAAAGCATTTATCAATGCCAAGAGACAAAAGGAATGCTCGCGCCTCGGGGTCACTTTTAAACCATCTATCATCGTATACTCCCTGTGTGTGTACCCTGCAAATAGCGCGCGTACTGAACGAGTGGAGACAGACGTCTGTTGTAAAACGCTTTCTCTTCTCTTCCTCTTCTAGTATATATATATAGGGAGGAAGGGGGGGGGGGGTCTTTGTCCGGTTCTGTTTGTAAACTCCAGCAGTTTCGTTTGAAATCTTAAAATTCGTACCTTCTCAGTAATCGAAGAAGATGTCTTAAACTTAATGAAAATATAACCTCCTCTCTCTCTCTCTCTCTCTCTCTCTCTCTCTCTCTCTCTCTCTCTCTCCTCTCTCTCTCTCTCTCTCTCACCTGGTGTATTGTGGTCCAAGGCCAAGGTACAAGTAAACCATTTCAGTGTTCAGTGTTCTCTCTCTCTCTCTCCCTCTCTCTCTCTCTCTGGTTCTTTCTCGCTACTGTAGAGATTCTGTGTTGGTTGGTTGGGGGGGGGGGGGGGGGGGGTGTCGTTTGGTTGCGTTTTTTTTTTGTAGGGTTGGTTTTTTGGTGGTGTTTTTGTGGGGGATACTCTTATTTGTCCTTTAGTTTCTTTTCTGCCTTTTTAATAAAAAGGGGGGTACAGTATATATATATATATATTAATAAAAACCTGTTGCCCCTGGAACATTCCATACGCCTTAGACAACATCTGGCAAGCAATTCATCATTTTCATGCAGATGTTTTACCAACGCATAACTGTGCGCTAGTGAAGCCGTTAAGTACACACTGAGTATGTTTATGTTTCCACGCCCCGTCAAATAAATCACAGGACCACTGGCATTCATGCTTGATATCCTGCAAGACAGGAGAGCGATGTAACGGACTGCTTGGTCTGCACATAAGCTGACCTGGGAGATCATAACAACAAAGAAATTGTTTTTTTTATTAAAACAAAAAATCTGCAGATGCAGATATCAAATTATCCAATACCAAAATGAACAACATGTATTCAAAACGCATTCACGAGTGCAGGCCTATGTACACTGTACACACATTCTAAACAAACATATAAATCGCACATGAATGAAACACATGATTCCTCTCACGTGCACACTCACTCATACAACCCACAGGCAAATCTATACTAAAGGAAAGCCTGATTCTAAACAAACGTTAAAAGGAAAGGAAGAAGAAGAAGAAGAAAAAAGAAAACACAAAAGAAGCCAGGCAACTGAGGCAGGCAAACTCCATTCCACCCCACCCACCAACCCACCCACCCCCTTGTGCTCGACTCTACCTGTACCCCACCACTACCTCTACTCCCATCCCTTTCCAGTGCCACCCCCAGGGAAACGCAGCCGATTAAACACATTCTAAACACCTTTTCCAAATTAAAACAAAACAAAACAAACAAAAACTATATTTAAAAAAAGGATTCTCTGTGAGCAGAGCAAATGACAAAAAAAGGGAGTTAAAGGGGGTTTCAGAAGTAGAATAAGTGAGGGTTTTTCATCATGCCTTTTTTTGAACCTCTATTTGGTGAAAACATTACAGCACTATACAAAACATGTTTGGGGCAGGGGTAATGTAGACATCATAGCAGAAACCGTTTTTATCCATCTAGCATTTCCAATTCTGCAAGCATACAGAATTACAATGTCTTGTAGTTATCATCATCTCCATCATCATCTTCGGCATCTACGTAAGCATCGCCATCAGCATCTTCATTACCCACAGCAGCAGCTTCAGCAAGTATATCAATACCGCCATCATTACTTTCACCATCTGCGACATCATCATCAACATTATCTTCTTCATCTTCTACACTACATCTTCTTCAACCTGTATAATTATTATCGTCACGATCATCATCTTCAATATCTACACCATGGTCATGATCACCACCCTCATCATCTACACCATCGTTTCCATCGTCATCCTCAACAATATCTGTCACCATCGTCATTCACATCTATCTTATCATAGTCACCATACCATCTATACCTTAACTACTCATCGTCACCATCATCACCTTAAATCCACATCATCATCACCATCACATTAGCATCTACACACATCACCATTCCCATCACTCCATCATCTCTTTCAACATCTACATTCATCGTCACCATCATACACTCTTCTATCATCATCACCATCACCTTTCACAACCTTAGATCTAAGAGACAGAGAGACATGAGACATTTCAGATGAACTGCAGAAAGATGAACGAAAGATCAATGATGTAGACCAACAAAAATTCCGTCGACGACATGCACCATCGACAGAAGATCAATGGAGGAGGAGAGAGAAGGAGGAGAGAGAGAAGAGAGAGGGAGAGAGAGAGAGAGGAGAGAGAGAGAGAGAGAGAGAGAGAGAGAGAGAGAGAGAGAGAGAGAGAGAAGAGAGAGAGAGAAACCAGACACTGCCAAAGCTCTGTTTCTTTTGTTCTATGATGGCAGTCGTATTCAAAAGTTTCTCAAACTAAATTCTAGATTCAACAATACAGCCCACCCCCACCCCCCCCCCCCCCCCCACCCCCAGAATGCATGACTAAGAGCGGTGATTTATTTAACTCAACTTAACTTGCAGGAAATTCTTGTGCTATAGCAGCTGCTTCAACAGCCGCCTAACCCAAACCGTCGATGACACTGCATGTGCACGCTTGGTATTTCCCTGTTTATAAATGCATTCGTCACTGACACTAATATTCACTTACAGAATCCTCCGTGCGTTTGGTATTCTGTATGTGTATAACCCCCCCCCCCCCCCCCCCCCCCCCCCCCCCCCCCCACCCCCCGGGTGGAATAATCAAGGCACTGTAAGGTCTGCATCACCTCAGAGACTGGGGAAAAAAAGCGTTGTTTGATTTATCTACGTAAATGTTATATGCTTCTGTTCTGAGGCGTATAAACACGGATGAAATTAAGCCAATATAACATTCCCACATAACGTCAAAGACTCTAAAAACTAGTCGCTTGATTTGTTTATAAATATCTTTGTGCTTCGTGTGCCTATAAACGCGAGTGGAATATCGAATAGTGAATGGTGTAAAGTCTACGCTGTTAATTAACAAAACAGGCGTCCTGAAATCTAAGCTGCACTAAGCAAACAGCAGCACTGTTACCCCAATGTCTGCTGTTATATTACCCCAATTCATAAAGTAAACTGGGTTTCTAGCCTTTGCCCAAAATGCCTACTCTAATCGAACCGCACGCGCGCGCGCACACGCGCACACACGCGCGCAGCACACACACACACACACACACACACACACACACACACACACACACACACACACACACACACACACACACACACCTACGTTTCTCTTCCATATTGTACGGCATTTTTATGGAAGCCACAAAACCCCTTCCCCCTCCCCGTTCTTTCCACATTGAGGGAAGCCACAAAACAAGGAGACCTGCTCCCCGGCATTCCTACGGCCCTACATTTTCCTATCATCTTTGGCTTGCAAACAATAGAAATGAAAGAAAATGACACTTCCTTTGGAAACTGCCTGTATAGACTTCTAGAAATACAACCCAGTCTCTCTCTCTCTCTCTCTCTCTCTCTCTCTCTCTCTCTCTCTCTCTCTCTCTCTCTCTCTGCTTCTGTCTGTCTGTCTGTCTGTCTGTCTTCTCTCTCTCTCTCTCTCTCTCTCTCTCTCTCTCTCTCTCTCTCTCTCTCTCTCTCTTTCTCTCTCTCTCTCTTTCTCTCTCCTCTCCTCTCCTCTCCTCTCCTCTCCTCTCTCCTCTTCTCTCTCCTCTTCTCTCTTTCACCCACTTTACTCACAGGGAGGGGGAGACATGCAGACTGACAGACAGACAGGCAGATTCAGAAACAAAGACAAAGGATGAGTGGTGAATAAAACGAGTCAAGTATGCAGTAATTGGTCGAGGGAGAGAGAATGGGGATAGCAGCCAGCATGTAAAAAAAAAAAAAAAAAAAAAAAAAACAACCCTCTCCATCCATCTGAAAAAAAAATGTAATGATCTCTTCAGGGGGAAAAAAGCAGGCTCACTGACACGCAATAAACTGCTGGAGGTTAGGTCCTAATAAATAAAAGCGTAGCAGAAGTTTCCCGTTTCTTGGTGATAGAAGGCACCAGCAGCAAAATCAGTCCCCGTTCCTCCGGTCTTTCTGTCTGTAGGCTATTGATGCCCTGTCCTGTTTTCTTTCTCCACAACAACACGGATATAACCAGATCGATGCCATCTCTTCTCCATCCATTTGTCAAGGGAGGACAATAATTAATCTGCCACCTCTCTTTCCTATTTCCCCCATCAGATAAATTTTTCAATGTCATTTCCTCTTTTTCCTTGATGTGGCTCTTCTCCTGCTCTTGATAATAACGGACGCCTGCAGTGGCCGGGGAGGTATCGGCTATGTGTTACCAGTCGAACAATGATACATTTTGCACTATTTTGACCAAAAAAAACAACATGTTGAATACAATCATCCTGAAGTCTGTTGGGGTTCGACTGAGATTCTAAACGAGAATATGACTCACTGAACATTATCAGCTAAACGACTTAACATTACTATTTGGACAAGGTCTTACTTCGTTAATTTTCTTTCATCGACTTCAAAAATTAGCCACTTTAAAAATTAAAAAAAAAAAGTAATCCCCCCCCATCCCATGACAATTGAACACACCAAAAATAACATGAGTTGGAGAAACGAATGTGAAAGGATTGTTTACTTGCACTTTAACTTCTTTTGTGATGTCTGTGTGTGCGCGCGCGCGTGCGTGCACGTGCGTGGTGAGTGCGTGCGTGCATGCATGCTTGTGTGTGCGCGCATGCGTGTGTACCCCAACACTCGATTCTCCTCTCCAACCGATCATCCTTTTTCCCCCAGTTTCTCAGAGACAGCAAGAGAGATCCACAAATAAAATAGCGAAAGCGAGCTACTCCGACAGAACCTCCCTCAGAGTAAATACTCACATCATCATTATTTTTCTGTGATAGCTCTTTGACAGAAGAATAAACACTCCAATCTTCTTTGCTGGCTTCCCACCCCCACCCCCATCTTCCTACTTCTTCCTACTGTCCACATCTTCTGCGTCCCTTCCCTTCCCTTCTGCCTTCAGCTTTCTTTCACAACACAAGCTATAATTTGTTCAGAATTCGGGCAAATACTTCTGGGAAGGGGGAAAAAACATCCGTTAAAAAAAAGATACCCATCGTGTCATTACCACATATATTTTTTTTAGACTAACCGCTCAAAATGAGGCATAATGTCGGCAACACGATATCATTCTGACACGCATCAGTCCGAAAATCTCTCTCTCTCTCTCTCTCTCTCTCTCTCTCTCTCTCTCTCTCTCTCTCCTCTCTCTCTCTCTCTCCTTTTCTCTCTCTCTCTCTCCTCTCTCTCTCTCTCTCTCTCTCTCCTCCTCTCCTCTCTCTCTCTCTATCTATCTAACACACACACACACACACACACACACACACACACACACACACACACACACACACACACACACACACACACACACACACAACAGCGTCTTAAAGAAAAAAATGTTGGTATCTTTCGTAAGAGCAGGGTGTTTACGTAAATGTAGCTCATATTGCCTAAGGGGGACGGATAGCCTAGTGGTCAGAACATTGCGCTGGCAATTTGACGACCCGGGTTCGAGTCCGGTCGAGGAAATTTTTCTCCTGGAGTTAACATCAGTGCTGACTCCACTCTCCCAAAAGTCCTTCGGATGAGACTTTAAACCGAGGCCCCGTGTGCGAACGCACGCAGAACATCTTGCGCACACGTTAAATCCTGTTCCGCTTTTCGTAAGAGTAGGCCATCGTGTGCCGGTGGGAACAGATGACAATATTTACAAAACTGCAAACACACGGGACCGGATGAAAAAAAGCACATGACTGCTTATTCTGTTATCCTCGATATAAAAGAATAAATAAATAAATAAATAAATAAATAAATAAATAAATAAATAAGCATCAGATTCGCATTCATAGTTAGCAAGTTGGAATCTCGATCGCTCGATTTAAACTTTGATGTTTCCACTGCCCATCTTAATGTTGCTGTATTTATTCTGCTGGTGGTAAAGTGAAGAATTAATCAGCTCCCTTCCCCATTTCTTGGTCATTCTCAGTCAACAACCTGTGCATTTTTACATCCCTCCTCAGTCGTGTCTTTTCGCTCCTCGGCTAGAGCTCCAGTGACCGGGGTACATTTTTGCGTTACGTTTTTTTCTTTAAAGATAGCCGAAGTCGGAAGTGCTGGGCCTGACTTGTCAGGCGCTTTACGTTAGCGCACACATTTTTGCTCATATGACAGACAGATTAGTTGCGTCTGAGCTTTTGAAGAAAAGATAGCCGCTATGCCGACTTTCAAATACAGATACTGAACCTACCAATTTTTCCAGAACAGCGGGAAGTATTTCGCTCTTGTACCATTTCAACTGTCGTGGTTCTTTCGACGTGTACAAGCCTGTGAGGACACGGGTCTGACTGACATAGAGTCTCCTCTTGACATTCAGTTCAATTTTTCCGCGAAGCACGAAAGGGAAAGGCTGGGACTCGAACCCAGACCTCAGTTTACCTGTTGGGCAGATGAACGTCTAAACCACCCTGCCACCTTCCTTCTTACCTCTTGGTTGAAAACAGCATGTGACACAGAGGCAAAACAAAACCACATCTTGAGTTTGGTGACACAACCCCCCTAACAATGGATGGCTGCTTACGGAAGAATAAGAAGCAGCCTAAGGATGTGAGAGCTTCCAGCCCTTTCCACATTCGAGCAACCCACGCTGCTGTATGAAAGCCACAGTTGTCAAGGAGGTGACAGGCAGCAGAGTCGATTAAGAAAACAACCGTCCTGTGAGGAGGATGCAATAGAGAAACTGAAATAAAACAACAAGTAATGAAAAACCAGTCTGATTTTCTAAATGGGTTACCGTGGTTTTATCCCCTTCTTTTTCTCTACAGAAACGTGTCCTCCTCGTTTGCTGATAAGAGTTTATGAAGAACACAAGCCGAGGCAAAAAAGATAGTTCTGTGTTAGTCACGTCTCTGTGACCATACTTCTAGTATCGGAACGGAATACTAAACGACAACGAACTTGAAAAAACCAAAGTTTTAAACTTTAATTCAAGGTGTGTTTTACAGATGAGGATAGGATAGCATGGCTGTAACCCAGTCAATGACACAACAGACTTAACTGCGCTGAGGATAATTCCGGCGGCTCTCCCCGAATGGGCACGTCATCACATTACAGCACCACCATTCCTTTTCCTAAACTCTCTGTGCGAATTATCTTCGCTTACGTATCAGGACTGATTTCTTCACAAGAAGTTTGTCTGGGATAACTCTTGATGTTGTGAGTTCTTTACGTGCTCTAAAGTCATGCTGCACATGTGTTTTTCGATTTATCATATCTCTCAAAGGACTAATGTGTTACTATGCAGACCATAACTCATCATACATGGTATAACAGAAGGAGTGGGTGTCGAGTTTCTAAAAGGGGTTTGAACCCACAACCTCTCCAGACAAACACGTTATAAAGAGCCCTGATCCACTTTTAACATAAGTTATCTCTGGATTACTTACGAAAAGAAAAGGGCAAAAACGCGGTTTACTCAGGAAGTCTGCTTAGAGAAACTCAAAATTCGCAATTCTCTTTTCCGATCTTCACAAGCCGACTATTCTTGAGAGAATACATTTATCTTTCCTGCGCTTGCCTAGAGACTGCAGATCTCTACATGCTCTTGCCCATAAACTGCAGATTTGATCTGCTTTATGTCATGTTAAGAAAGCCTCCGCTCCATTCCCAGGCCACTAGATTGCAGGATTTGTCGTGGAAGGAGGGGATTGTGAGCGATTTACTGACACTTTAGTCCTAAGATCCCATCACTTCATGTCATACGCCATCCCATTTCCCGGCCAGAGCTCTGCCTGCCTGCCCCACAGGGTGAAATGAAGGGGATGGCAGGGCTGACGTGATGGCGTCACATCATTCACCACCGCCATTGTTCTCTTTCCAATAACCCTTTCCTCCCTGCCCCATCATTTTTTGTCACTGCTCCCTGTGCCTCGCCATCAAAATAACCCACAGCTGCTCTTTTTCTCCTTTCCGTTTACCCGCGCGTTCTTCTTCTACCGTGCGTGGGGAAGTCAATAAAAACAGTTCACAGTGACACAGAAAGAAAGATTTGAAACAAACGACAAGAGTACAGAAAGCACTTACATTACACACAATCACAGCAGTTGCGTGGAAGCAGAAGTGAACTTCTCGGGAGGAAAGAAGGCGAGCAGAAGATGAAGGACAGGAATGAGAGAGTCAGGGTGAAGGCAGAAGCAGAGGCAGCAGGGGCAACATCCTCATTCTGTGTCGCTGCAAGACTGTTTCCCCCTAGCTCCCTAGCTCCTGAGACGTAGGTACTAATGCAGTTGGGTAATGGAGTCGAGGAGGCTAGCATAATGAAACAACAGGATCAGCCAGCACCTCGGAAACGAACACTGCCTGCCTGCCCCAAAATAGTTTACAACACGGCCCACAGCTGCTGCTCCTAAAGCCTCGGAGAAATCCGCTGGTATTATCTACGCCTCTAACAAACCGAGTTTTTGTACTGCTCCTCTGAGGGGAATAAACCGAAAACTAAAGCTCTAGCACCTTACTAATTAATACAAAAAGCTCTAGCAACTAATAATTCAAATCAAAGACATGAGACCCTTCACAGCAAGAATGTGATTTCTTTGCTAAGGTTTAATTAAATACAATTTCTGTATCAGCACTTGTGTTCCCTGCATAATGCACCCTATCACCCAAAACTACAGGCCGTCAAAATAAGCAGGTTCCTTCAGTTTGTGGTGGGGAAAATCTAGGACTGATGTGGATCTCCCAACGTGAACTCCCCATGCCAACAATCGTAACACGGTTGACTGACGCAATCCCTTCACAATCTACCCAACACCTCCACAGGCCACACTCGTCTTCTTCCTTTTCTTCACCTCTGGTAGAGGCATCTTTCTTCAAAACAACTTGGGGAGAAACAAAGACAAAAAAAAAATATTTAAAAAAACAGCCTCTCTCTCTCTCTCTCTCTCTCTCTCTCATCTCTCTCTCTCTCTCTCTCTCTCTCTCTCTCTCTCTGTCTGTCTGTGTCTGTGTCTCTCTCTCTCTGTGATATATGGAATTTTTCTCTTTTTCTGCATAAGGCATTTAAGCTTCGAGACACTGCAACGTCCTAGATTATTGATTGTTTTTAATATAATTATGTTAACTGTGACTGGTGCATTGATTTTGTTTTGTTTTTTCATCGAGTGTCATTGTACTTCATTTTTGTTCACCAACCGCTTCATGAGGGGCGATGGCCTATACATGAATAAATCATCCGAATCTCTCTCTCTCTCTCTCTCTCTCTCTCTCTCTCTCTCTCTCTCTCTCTCTCTCTCTCTCTCTCTCTCTCCACACACACACACACACACACAACACACACACACAACACAACAACACACACACACACACACACACACAAACACACACACACACAAACACACACACAGAGACAGACACACAGACACACACACAGACACACACAGACACACACACAGACACGCGCACACACACACACGCGCGCGCGCACGCACGCACGCACGCACACACATACAGTGGCAGTACATCAGCCGAGTGAAGCAACTGATCTGGCGTATGTTCAATTCACAAACATGTTGGCAACGTCAAACAACAGCAATAGAATTTTTTTTTTCTTTTTACAAAACAACAGGTGAACGTGATATTGCCAATGGCGCCAATCTCAAAAGTCAGCCTCACCAAATCACTGGGGAGGGGATGAAGCGAGGGTGGCAAGAAGATGTGGTCTCAGAAGCTGCCAACAGGAGCTCACAGACTCGTATTGCTGGAAACAGTGGACTGGGACAGACAAAAGCAGCCAGCTGCCATAGACACGTTTCTGAAGATACACTGCTATTTCCAAACACAGAAAACACAGACTTGTTGCCCTTCCTACCGAAAACAACGTCTGAACTGCTTTTAGGCTTGTGTTCCAAGAACACTCCCTGTACAGACCTGATGGAGTTAATTGGCGGCCGAGGGGTTAAAATCCGTCTAAGATGTCTGGGACTTCGTGATTCAAATCTTGTCAGGGGCCACCTTTTTCTTCCCCATTTCACGAATCCTTGCGTGGTGATCTGGACGTTTCTCTCTCGAATAAGGCAAAAACTTGAGATCCTCAGAGCAAAATACACTTACAACACAAAAAGAACCCTTGACGATGCAGGAATTCCTCCTGGTAAAGAGGTTACTGTAATGTACGTGCATAGAAATACTACAAGGAAAAGAAAAAAAGAAAAAAAAAAGAAGAGTGGAGCCTAACTGACTATGTATAACAATGTACATACCCAAGGGAGAACAGTTTCACGCAGAAGACAGTGGATATAATGTTTGATGCAAAATAAAATTAAGGAAAAAAAACAACCGATTCATTCCAACATATCAGAATACAAGACAACACAACCAACACAATACGAAACATTACAGTCCCTAAAAGTTTTTCAGCTCCATAAGCAGGTAAGTATCTGACCCTCTAACATCTAACGTCACTGTTCACCTTTTGTCTTTCTAAAGCCGCAGACATCGTCACCCAGCTGAAAACACGTCTGACTGTCCCCGTGACGGAAAAATCATGACAAAGCACTGCATGCATATCGCTGAGTTCAGCACAAACTCCGGGGGGAAACTAAGACAGCGGTGAGGGGGCAGGGAACACTTCTCAGGGAAAGGGTAGTCTAGGCTGTGATGGCTGACATATGCAGCTTTCTCGGGGGACGCAACAAGATGACTGCTGTGGGGACCCACCTCATTGGTCACGTCTATTGGGCGCATGTGGGAAAGCGGAAAACGGGTTGAAGATAGCCAGGATGTAGATGGGGGGGGGGGGGGGGGGGGCAACAAAGGGAGAGGGAGTATTACTGTCAGTTTTGTTTCCGATTATCTACATCTTTGTTTCTGATTGTCTACGTTTTTCTTTCTGATTGATTACCAAGCACTGGCATGCTTTTTCATAAACCCACATAGGGACACACAACGGTTTTTGAATCTCAAAAAGAAATCTACCTCGGATAAGTAATGCAAATAAAATCAGAACACTAACATATAACACTTCCTAACTACATGGCAACATCTAACTTTTTCTGATTATTTCACATGTGGGGTTGTTTTTCTTCTTTATCTACGAGTAATAACTTCAACAGCGGGTCCAACTTGCTTCGTGACAGACATTGCAGACAACAGATTCCACAGAAAAAGAAACTAATTGCAACTGTGGTCTCGCTTTAACTTCTGTTCAAAATCTGCCCTAAATGATTATCGGCCAAGCAGTATTTAGAAAGAAAAACAAACTACCCCAAAAACAGCTCACAAAACGACTTGCAGCTAACTACTCAGAATACTATCAGCGAAATATATCAGCACCACTAGCACCCTGAAGTCGAAATTTTGAGGTACTCTTGAAACGGGGGAAGAGAGGTTAGAAATAACCGTATAGTCCTAGCTGCCAAGTGAAACCATTTATCACTGCCACAAGACAGGACCCTTCTTGTCGAGGTCAATCCTGATTGGTTTCGGGCCATGTACGCGTGTACGAGTCACGGTACCTTCACTGACGTGCCAGCAAGTTCTAATTCATACCGTCTGTGTGTGCGCGTTTCTACGATGGAGATGTCTAGTGTTGTAGTGTGAGACTGAAACTAAGTCTGTGGATTACTTTTCTTTGCGTTCGTTTTTGTTTGTAATCCAGCTTGGTTTGTGATTCTGTTGTAATTGTGTAAAGCAGGGGTGGAAGGTGGGGGTGTATACATTTCTTACGTACATTAACTCTCTCTCTCTCTCTCTCTCTCTCTCTCTCTCTCTCTCTCTCTCTCTCTCTCTCTCTCTCTCTCTCTCTCACACACACACAAACACACATACACACACACACACACTCTCTCTCTCTCTCTCTCTCTCTCTCTCTCTCTCTCACGCACACACACACACACACAAACACACATACACACACAAACACACACACACACACACACACACACACACACACACACACACACACACACACACACACATGTACGTGCATGCCCACATAGAACATGGGAACTAATATACATACACATACTCGATGACAAACTATCAGTCTCGAAGAGACAAGAAAGCAAATAATTATAACTTTTTGTTTTCATTTCATGAGACAACAAGAAAACAGACATTGCCGTAAATTCTAACAAAAAGAAAAACGTGAAGGAAATAGGGGCACTTAGTACGAAACATCTCTCAATCCCATCCCCTCTCCCCCCAAACCCACAAAAAACAACAAACAGATCATTCTCTTTTTTTCTTTTGAAATGACGGCAAAACAAAAAGCGACTGGCACTCAGACTCATAAACCAAAGCAAGGCTTCCTAAAACCAAAATCCATGCACCAAGTTTTGGTTCAAAAAAACAAAAACAAGCACTGTCATTGCAGCTCTTCGCCACTTACCTCTGCTGGCATGAATATGAAAGCAACATGTATAGTTGGTTCAACAAAGGACACCTGGTTTGGCATGGCAAAATTGGCTTGGCTAAGCTCTAGTTAAGCAAGGCACAATTGTTTCAAGGTAGGGTATAGTTGGTTTAGCATTGGCACAGTTGGTTCATCAAGACAATTCAAGACGCAATTGGTTCGGCAAGGCAAAATTGATTTGGCAAAGTACAATTCATTGGTTCACCAAGGCACAAGTGGTTCCGCAATGCATAATATTGGTTCCGCAAGGTACAGTTGGTTCGGCAAGCCACAGCGGGTTCAAGTAAGGCACAGTTGGTTCGGCAAGGCTCTAGGCCTAGTTCAGCAAGGCACAGTTGGTTCAAGTTACAGTTGGTTCAGCAAGGCACAGCTGGTTTGGCAAGGCACATTTGGTTCGGCAAGGCACAATTGGGTCGGCAAGGCGTGTTCCTCCAGTCCCAGGGGTTGGCTGATCAGACTGACACCTCCCAGGCCCCCCTTGCTGCCAACAGTCGTTACATGCCTGACTGACACCGCCTTCTCCCCTTCACAACCACAGGCCACGCACTCCATAAAACCCACCCCATCTCCTTTTCGTTTTCTCCAGACATCCATTACCCGTCTTCAGGCATCTGGTCGGCGTTTTCCCTGATGGAAGCGAGTCGGGCGGGTTGGCTCTCCCTGTATGTGAGTGTGCACGCACACCTTTGTGTACATACGCAAGAGTGCAAGTATGCGCCTGAAAGTGAGGAAGGGGAAGGGGAAGAGGAACAGACAGGACAAAGGGAGATTAGATGGAGAGAGAGAGAGAGTGGGAGAGAGAGAGAGAGAGAGAGAGAGAGCGTGTGTATGCATGCTATATATGTAGGTACATAGGTGTGTGGGTGGGTATGAGTATGTGCACACCAGTACACCATGTATAAATACATGGGCACAAACACGCGTGTAACGGAATGGAAACAAACTGAAACATCTCTCTCTCTCTCTCTCTCTCTCTCTCTCTCTCTCTCTCTCTCTCTCTCTCGGGGGCTGACATTGAACGTTTTCATAAACAGACGTGTGCTGATGAGCTCTTGAAATCTTGGCAAAATTCAGTTATTTGCAGACATTGTACAGTTCCAAAACTTGGCATATAGATAGGTGATGCACCATGCCTGTATCTCCGTTACTTTTCAGAAGTGTGTGTGGAGGATTTCTGCCGGTATATATGAAGTTCATGTACGACAGAGCAAAATTCAAAGCAACCATGTTTCAGCCAGTGTTGACATTACGCAGTAAAGCTGACGGTGTCATGGCAGGATTGCTCCTCTTCCTCTTGTATATGGGCAATTTAATTCATCAATGTGGGGACATTGAATTGAACCCAGGACCAAAGCAGGACACTTCCAGACCAACGCGGATGATGAATGGCGGACAGAGACGACTCAACACTGGCCAAGCAGCAGGTGAGAAGAGCGATGACGACCTGACTCTGAAGGATGTTGCATCTATATTAACATCCTTTAGAGATGAGATGAAGAAAGACATGGCAGACCTAAAGCAATCGCACTCGGACTTGACACAAGATGTGCACGACTTGATGAATTCTGTGGACAGCTTAAGAAGAGAGAATGAACTCCTGAAAGAAGAAAACTGTACATTAAAAAGCAAAGTGGACGGTTTAGAAAAAAAGATGGATGAGTTAGAAGGAAGGTCGAAAAGAAATAACTTGATCATCCATGGAATACAGAGAAGTCAGAACGAAACTTGGCAAGACTGTGAGGAGCTGGTGGGGGAAGTGCTTGTTGACAAACTGGAACTGACAAATACATTTCAGTTTGATAGGGTGCACCGACTGAACACGAAGCCTGACTCACCCATTGTCGCGCGCTGTACTTTCTTTAAAGACAAAGAACAAATCTTGAAGGAAAAAATAAAACTGAAAGGCAGTGGAATCTTCATCAACGAGGACTTTTCTACCAAAGTTAGAGAAGTGAGAAAGAAGTTGATTCCACACCTCAAGGCCGCCAGGGAGCAAGGAAAGAAAGCAACCATGATCTACGATCACCTGGTGATAGACGGGAAAAAGTTCTTTCTCAATGCCGATGATGGACTGAAAGAAAACACCTAGGATTGTGGCCGGCCCTGGAGGAAAGAGGCAAAGTTTTTTCTCTTCTCATGCAAAATCTCCTGTTAAGTTTATGAGTGGGAACAATTTTCAACTTGTAGCACCGGTAAATTGTCATGGGGTAGATGAGGGAAGCTTGTCAGCCTCTCAGCCTGTTGTGGATGACAGTGAATTTTTTCGTGCAGAGGGAGAGGGTGGGGAGGGGGGAGATGAAGCCACAATGACAGATGCTGGGTGTGTGAATGAGTGCGTGCAGTTTTTGGACAAGAGCGAAAGTTTGTTATCAAACAATGTTGCACGTTGCCTAGGTTGTTCTAAACATGCCAATATAGATGTTGCAAAAGAAAGGGGTGGTTTAAATAGAAGAGCGTGTGTACTTGACTCTAATGATGGTTGTTGTATGGCTGCAATAGCGTTGTCTTCATCAGATTTTGATTCTAGCTGTTATGTTAACATGAATAAATGTATTGATAAACATGAGGTGGGAATGTCTGGCAGTGTGAATGGTGATGATGATGACTGTGGTGTGGGGAGGGAGTTTGTTGACAATGATGGGAGTGACGTGCAGGATGATGATAGAGGGGAGGTAATTGAAGATCGTAATGAGAAAATCGCGGAAGAGATGGATGAAGATGCGGGGGAGGATGTTGATAGTGTCAGTTCTTGTTCGCAATATCAGGACGTTTTTGTAAATAAATTGTATTTTCTTCATTGGAATATATGTGGTTTGCTTTCCAAGCTTGATGATGTTGATTTCATTCATTTTCTTTTGTCATTTGACTTTGTGTGCCTGGTAGAAACGTTTGTTGATCATCATTTTGAGTCTGATTTATTTAAAGAGTATGAAGTATATACGAAGCCAGCTGTAAAGTTGACACAGCATGGGAGATGCTCGGGAGGTATTGTCTGTCTAGTACGCAAAACACTGGTTTCTTGTATACGACATGTGGATGATGATAGTGATTGTTGTGTGCATTTTGTTTTGGATAAAGATTATTTCCATTTTTCCAAACATGTTTTATTTACCTGTACATATGTCCCTCCTGAAAATTCGCCATTCTATTCTGTATCTGATTTTGACAATGGAATAACTATGCTTGAAGAAAATATTTTAAACAAGGTATTTTTGTTTGATGATTACGACATACTTTTGTGTGGGGATCTGAATGCCAGAACTTCTGATTGTTCTCCAAACTTGCTAGGTGTAGATAGCTTACATGAGTGCAATAGTAAAGATAATGAACACCACAGAAAAAGGCATTCTCAAGACACAGTTCTGAATTCTTATGGTAAAAAATTGTTAGACATGTGTACTGGTTTGGATGTATGTTTTTGAATGGCATTTGTAATGGCGACCGTGATGGTCGTTACACATATGTCTCAGATCAAGGAAGCAGTGTGAATGACTATTACATATGTTCTCTAAGTCTTCTGGAATCTGTTTTTGATAAGATCACACTAAATGTATTAGATCGAATGGAATCAGATCATTTTCCTCTTTTGCTTTGTCTTGATATTCAAGTGGATTGTCTTTCTGTTAAAAATTATCTTGATACTGATAAAGAACAATTTATGGTTAAATATAAATGGTCTCCTTCTTTTACACAAACTTTCTTTGATTCTATTAATTCAAATACAGTGAAAGAAGAAATAAGTAATGCAATAGGTCTGGTTACTACTGAAGTAGACTCGGCTATAAATAAGTTTAATAAAATTGTAGAGAATCAAGCAGAATGTCTGAAAAAACGAATTCCAGTACACAGACCAAAACAAAAAGAATGGTTTGATCAAGAATGTAAATTGGCAAAACGAAAAATGAGGAGACTCTGGAGAAAGTTTAAGCGTTCTTTGCAGAAAGATGACAGAGTAGCATTTTGCATATCAAGGAGAGAATATAAGAATACGGTCAGAAGAAAAAAGAAAGAACACAAAGAACTACTTCTAAATGATTTGTTAAATTCTGTTAGGTGTCAAGAACAATTTTGGGTTAAAGTGAAAAGAGTATATAACAAAAAATCACAACCACGAAATTGCATTTCTGTAAAGCAATGGTTTGACCACTTTAAAAGTATTTTAGAAAAGGAAGAAGATGAATTAGTAGATATAGGTGTACCAGATGAAACTGAATGTGAAGATGAACTAGTCGAAATGCAAGATAGACCTATAGCACAGGAAGAAGTGACACTGGCAATTAAAAATTTGAAGAATGGCAAATCAGCTGGACCAGACGAATTAATTGGCGAGTTTTTCAAATATTCTGGTGAACCTGTAGTACATTTTTTGGTAACATTATTTAATCACTTATTTGATAATGGAATTTATCCTGAAAGTTGGACAGAATCAACTATTTTACCACCTTATAAGAAAGGGGATGTCAATAACACACATAATTATAGAGGTATATCGTTATGTAATATTGCAAGTAAATTGTATAGTTCTGTCATTAACAATAGATTGCAAGAGTGGGTAACATTAAATGATATAACAGGGGAACACCAAGCTGGATTTAAAAAGGGGTATTGCACAGTAGATCACATGTTTACTTTGTTAGCAGCAGTTCAAAAGCAGTTTGCAAATAATAAGAAATTATATGTTGCATTGGTAGATTTTGAAAAGGCCTTTGACTCTATTTCAAGAAAACTTTTATGGCCTGTATTGCTGAAAAATAGGATAAGGGGTAAGTTATTTAGGTGTGTTAAGAGCATGTATAGAGAGGTTAAAGCAAGAATAAGATGCGGTTCAAATTTGTCAGATTTTGTGAATTGTACAAAAGGGGTGAAACAAGGTGATGTATGCAGTCCTATTTTATTTTCGTTATTTGTCAATGAGCTTGCAAATGAAATTATTGAACATGGAAAACATGGTGTATCGTTTGATTTAACAGAATTGTTTATTATGCTTTTTGCTGATGACATTGTTTTGTTGTCTGTATCTGTGGTAGGACTACAAAGGCAATTGAATAGTTTATACACAGCTGCACAGAAATTGAAATTAAAAGTGAACATGGAAAAAACAAATATCATTGTTTTTCGTAAAGGGGGGCACCTTTCTAAGCATGAACAATGGACTTATGGAACAGAAAGAATCAATATAGTTAATGCATATAAATATTTAGGAATATATTTTTCAACTAGGCTTAGTTTCTCTTATGCATGTCAGGATTTGGTAACTAGAGGGAAGAAAGCTGTTTTGATGATACTTCGTGCATTGTATAAACTGGATTGCAGTTCTTTTGGTATTTTTGCAAAGCTGTTTGATTCACAGGTGCAGTCAATTTTGCAGTATGGTGCAGAAATATGGGCTTTTGAGAATAGTGATGTGATTGAGAAGTTACACTTATTTGCTTTGAAACGCTTTTTGAATGTAGATAGTAGAACACCCAATGACTTTGTATATGGTGAACTTGGTAGGTACCCAATATATTTGAATTCGTATGTAAAATGTATCAGTTATTGGCTAAAATTGACTAGAATGGATTGTAGTAGATTACCGTATAAAGCATATATGACTTTGTATAGATTGGACAGAAATGGAAAAAAGACTTGGGCTTCAGGAATACGAGAATGCTTGTATACTTATGGATTTGCATATGTCTGGGAAAATCAGGGAGTACAAAACATTAGACAGTTTATAAAAAGTTTCAAACAAAGAATCATAGATTGCAGGTGGCAGGAATGGCATGATCACATAGAGACTAGTCAGAGATTTGCTGAGTATAGAATGTTTAAGTCAAATAATAAAGTTGAAATGTACATTGGAATTACAATGAATAGATATGTAAAGAGTGCATTAACAAAACTTAGGTTAGGTATATCAGATATAGCATGCCATCGGTTTAGATATAAAAAGAGGGAGAATGATAATGTGACCATGTGCCGTTTATGTCATAGTTTTGAAGAAAACGAAATTCATTTTATGTTGTGCTGCCCTGTTCTGCATGATTTGAGAACTGAATTGATTCAACCTAAATTCTATAATAATCCATGTCGCTTTAGATTTAATTTACTTATGGCATCACAAAATGAGGATACACTATATAATCTAGCATTGTTTACTTATAAAGCTTTGAGGCGACTGTATATTGTGGCAACTTAATTTTCGAATGTAATGCTTTTGATTATTTGTTTTGAAAGGACGTCTGTTTAGATGTATGTTTATACGTACTTATTTCCAACTTAATATTTGTGTTGATATTATGTTTATCCCCTTCGGAAAGGGGCTTTGGCCTTATCTGAATAAACATTTCGTATTCGTATTCGTATTCGTATTCTCTCTCTCTCTCTCTCTCTCTCTCTCTCTCTCTCTCTCTCTCTCTCTCTCTCCCTCCCTCCCTCCCTCCCTCCTTCCTTTGCCAGAACTTCAGCTCAACGTCTTTCCCTAACTGATAAAAAAAATCCATTCTTCCGGGAAGGAAGGCGGAGAGAGTGAGGTCTAGGGACTAATTACGGAGAGAAGGTGGGATCATATCATGAATTTTGTATGACCCCGAGTTTGGGGAAAAGAGGACAGGACATCAGCCTCCCTCCACTCTTCCTTCCTTTCTTTCTGTGTGAAGTGACGATAGCTGCGCTGCAACTGCGTCAACAACACAACGGAGAACTAACTACCAGTGCCAAGGAAACGTTATCAGCAACGGGTATACCACAAAGAGGTAGAGCTAGAGAGGCAGGGGAGTTGATGGGCATCTGAATGCAGCTGTTTGGACATAACAACACATCACATCACATCACTTCACTCATAGAACAATAACAAATCCAGGTGTGTTTTTTTAATTAAGCATCTTCACTCAGTTTTCATGCATTTTCTTAATCATCGCAACCACATTCAGTGCTACCTGGCTGGCCACGCTAATGTCAGACTCCGTTAAAGAAAGCTAGCGCACCATCACCAATTGCATGGGATCAAATCTGGGGAACTGGGGGGGGGGGGGGGGGTATGTGATTCACAGCACACCAATATTGTGTGAATTGGTGTTGTCAAGGTATAGATAGCAGGAGACCCCCATGTTTCAGTGTATGGGTTACAGTGTTTCAGTCTGTCTTATGCCCCAGACTTTCTGAAAGGCTGCCAGCCTGAGCTCTGTATTTTTTTCTCACTATGACAGATCCAAGACCGAATTTCGAATAGAAGCACTCTACCATTTTATTCGCATACCTTTCTGGATCTTTTGAATTTTATAGAAGGATTCTTAAATGGGAAGACATGTCCCCCTCACACTGTTTCAGGATCATTAATTTCTAATTCCAAACGCGGTTTTACATCCTTCCCACAGAATCTTGCAATATATGTTTGCACACAACAAAGCCTTGCCTTCCTTTGTTCTTTGCTCAAGTTACAGGGAACCCTGAAGGCACATTTTTCAAAGGCAACAAAATCGCAGGGGACGATTCTTCCCGATGATATGACTATTGCATTCTCTGTCAATATCAAGTTGTTGTTTTTTTGGATTGGCCTCAATCAATAACGGCCTTATGCTGGCTGTGTCACCTTCTCCTGGAGTAATGATGATGGGTGGACGATCACAACCGGTTTTCATCTTCAGAATTTTCTTTCCATCATTTTCATTTTTCGGTTTGGAACCCCATGAAAAGTGTCCCTCTGTGAGGAGCTCGATTGCAAAACAATGAGATTAGTTTAAAAGGCTTTCCCCGAACGAACCCCATGGCAGATGTCATTTGAAAACATAGCACGAATATCTCAATATCAAAGGGTCACGTTCTTTGCAGGGTTTTTACTTTATAGTTTGAAATCCACATATGAATAATTAATCAGTAACACTGGAGTGACACTTGACATTACAGCCCCTAAACCGCTGGTATCCAGTGTGAGGTAGATAGTACACAAAGGCTCATGCAGTTTTTGCTGTCTTCAGATGTACAATGAGCTCTCTCCTTACTAAACAAATATCCTAAAAGAGAAAAGGCAATGCCCTTTTTTCTCTCTGGAATTAGATACCTATTTCTTATACAGTTATAAATTCGGCTGTTGAACTCTTTTAATATAGTATAAAGAAAAGTAGCTTCTGTATGCGCACGCGTGCGAGCGTGCACGTGTGTGTGTGCGTGCATGCATGTGTAAAAGCATGCTTCTTACTGTTCTCCCATTTCTGTATAAACTATGACTGTCATCATAATTATCAATATTCTCAATTACTTTTTAATCCTGTAGACACATCACACATACAGGCGCTACTAACCCCCATAAGAGATTCGACATTATGACCTGTCTTCCACCCCACCCCCACCCCCCCATTCATTCTCTCTCTCTCTCTCTCTCTCCTCTCTCTCTCTCCTCTCTCTCTCTCTCTCTCTCTCTCTCTCTCTCTCTCCTCTCTCACACACACACACACACACACACACAACACACACACACACACACACACACACACAACACACACACACACACACACACACACACACAAGCAGTGCCCTTCCTTGAGGGGAGGAGTTCCAACAACAGCGTTTTTGAAATACCCCGATCTAAAAGGACCACTAAAAACCTCCATAACGCTGATTAAACGGGCTTGGTGTTTTGCACCGGTACAGAAACTGAAAGGGTCCAATCAAGCTTTCCATTGATGATGCCATCAGTTTCAACAACAAAAAGTTCAGCCCTGCTTTTTCCTCCATGCGCACGCGCGTGCGTGCGTGTGTGTTTATTGGGGGGTGGGGTCATTTTTCTTTTGGGGGGTTCTTTATCATCTTTCTATAATTTTTTTTTTTTAACTTTTCAAATATTTTTGTGCGACTTCATTTCTTCAGCAAAGAGATACGGAGAGCTGTAAGTTTCATACAAACATCGGTTCATATATATTGTAGTATATTAAATATAGCTAATGTTGTTGTTGTTTTTTTCCTTTCCCTACTTTGACCAGCGAATGGGCTTTACATGTCTGGCAACCATCTCCTTAGCTGATTCATCCCTCTTCTCTACATCCGTCTCCCTCACGCCACCCTTTAATTAGCAGCAACAGCATGTAACATCTTGAAGCAGATACAGAACGGCCCACACAGTAACACGTTCATCGTTGACAAACTGACGTTAAAACCTTGGGAGGGAAAAACATGAGAGAAAAAAAAACAACTAAAAAACTTGCTTTCTCTCAAAATCTAATTCAGCCTTTAAACTATTCTTTTCCCCCAACAAACGTAACCAAACGTCACGGTGGTATAGAGGTAACGCGCCTGCATAGAAAGCGAAAAATCCCGGGTCGGAGTGTGCGGTGGTTCGAATCCCGTCTGGGCCCAAAACTTTTTCCCCATCCATTAAACCATGAGTGGTGGTCTGGGTGCTAGTCTTTCGGATGAGACGATAATTCGAGATCCCGTGTGTTAGACATCATAATTTAGCGCACGTAAAAGAACCCACGGCAACAAGAGGGTTGTCCCAGGAAAAAATTCTGTAGAAAAAGCCACTCTGATAAGAAAACAAATACAGTTGCAGACAGGAAAAAAAACAAAAACAATAATGGGTAGGCGCTGCACTTGCGGCGACGCGCTCTCCTTGGGGAGAGCAGCCCGAATTTCACACCAGAGAAATCTGCTGTGACATAAAGTGGTATACATTTTTTTTAACAATAGAATTTTTTTTTTTAATAATTAAGGTCTATATGGCTTTCAATGACAACGCTAGATAAGCACAGACAGACCAAGAAGCAGATGACAGCCGGCATTTCCGAGAGACTGATGGTCCGGTGTCCGGCAGGAACAGCGTGGGTAAGGAAGGAGGAGGAGGAGGAGGTTGTGGGGGCATGGGGAGGGAGGTCCTGAACCGACTGACACACAGACCCCGTCCCCAGGGACGGAACCGAGGACCACGTTGGGGATGCACCTCATTCCTCACCTCGGTAGGGCGTAATGGGTATGTTGGGAGGGAAAAGGAATGGGAAAGTTAGAACATAGAGAGAGAGGGGGGGGGGGGGAGAGACAGACAGAGACACAGAGAGAGAAACAGTGAGACAGAGAGAAACAGAAACACAGAGAGAGAGAGAGAAGAGAGAGAGAGAGAGAACACAGAGAGAGACTTCAGACTTCAGACTTCAAATAATTTAATGTTCATAAGTCTTCAGACTCCTAACATTTTGCACTCTAACTCATGCAATTTCCAGCAGTGTACAGATTGCCTGGATTCTGAAAAGGAAACTACAAAGAGTAAACATGATTGTACACATCGGCATACAAAATATGAATAATAATGTATTGAGTGATACAAATTAAGATATCATGATCGCTTGTGCATGTCTCGCTCAAATTTTTTGGCACACTCATAGTTGATCTTGTACGCATGCACCCCCCCCCCCCCCCCCCCCCCACATGTGCACCCATGCAGTTCGTGCGCGTGCTCAAACGCACACACACACACGCACGTACGCACACACGCACTCACACGCACACCGCACTCACCCGCACGCACGCACTCACACGCACGCACGCACACACACACACACACACACACACACACACACACACACACACACACACACACACACACACACACACACACACACACACACACACACACACACAGAGAATTCTGGCCTCTGGCCCTCTTCCAACATGATTGATGGTTTTTCAGGAAGTCAGGAATTTCTTTTAGTTAGCTAGTATCTTTAACACCTCTCTCTTATTCACAGCATGGTAAATAAACTGAGCCAGGTTTTGCATGAACAGTGAGTCACAGTTGGTCATTATATCACAAAATAAGCTTTCATCTAGTTGATTATCCCCTAAATATTTGTTCCTTAGTTCTTTGTAATTATGACATGTACAAATCAAATGGATTTCATTTTCTATTTCATTTTGACAGAAACTACACAGCAAAACTGAAGGATCATCCTAGCACAGAGAGAGAGAGACACAGAGAGAGAGAGAGAGAGAGAGAGAGAGAGAGAGAGAGAGAGAGAGAGAGAGGAGAGAGAGAGAGAGAGAGAGAGAGAGAGAGAGAGAGAGAGAGAGAGAACTCTGAAATGGTTTAATACACATCAGCCTTCTTATTTTATGTTTAATACATTCCAGGGGGCAAAATGGAGGGATGTAGAAAATGAGACGGATGGACAGACAGACAAAACAGACAGACAGAGAAAGAGAGACAGAGAAAAACACAGACAGAAAACTCTAAAATGGTTTAATACACATCGGCCTTCTTATTTTATGTTTGATACATTCCAAGGGGGCAAAATGAAAGGATGTAGAAAATGAGAGAGACAGAGACAGAGAGAGACAGAGACAGACAGACAGACAAACAGACAGACGGACAGACACATGGAGACAGAAAGGAAAGAAAATGAGGAAGGAGAGAGGCTGAATATTAGGCCAAAAGGGACACAGACTGACAGACGGACAGACAGACTGACAGACGGACAGACAGACAGACAAACAGACAGTCAGATAAATAAACTGACAGACAGACAGACAGAGAGGGAGGGAGGAAAAGGGGGAAGGAGAAATGCTGAATCGACGCAGCCATCCGCTGTAATTTGTTTAACTGCATTTGCCCAAACCCCAGAGACCCAAACTTCACAACCCGAAAGGGATACTCATTTCCTCCTCCCTTGAATGGAAGGCACGTTCAGCGACCTTGAAGTTGAAGGCCACTGTATCTTTATGCACACGCAGTCCATGGTCACTTTACTTCGCCAAAGGTTCGTCTCGCCCTGATTTATCAGTCCTTAGAGCTTAGTGATGGTGGAAATGTCCATTCGGATTATTTACTACAATGGCCACTGATAGTTCGTTTTTGTTTTTTTCCCCCCAAAATCAATGTAATGTCATCGCCAATATAGAAAGAACAAGGCAATACCATTAAAAACACATTTCGATCATCTATTTTTCTTTAAATCCCTTATCTATTTCTTGTTGGTTTTGGGGGGGTGTTTACTTGTTTGTTTGTTTGTTTGTTTGCTTGTTAGATTGTTTGGGTTGCTTTTTGTTTTCCTCGATCTATCTGTGTCCAGGTATAACTTTTGTCTGATACTCAA
The DNA here is from genome assembly GCA_030674155.1 of Stramonita haemastoma. Classification (NCBI taxonomy): domain Eukaryota; kingdom Metazoa; phylum Mollusca; class Gastropoda; order Neogastropoda; family Muricidae; genus Stramonita; species Stramonita haemastoma. Next base: position 99,138,075 of record CM060316.1, on the reverse strand, counting down.
GAACAACACTCCAGCGCGAACTTCTACAGTTATGATTACTGAATTAAAAAAAAATACAATTTTCGCAGCATCCGTTAAGTTATTATTCAATTATTTGTTCACACACACACACAAACACACACACACACACACACACACACACACACACACACACACACACACACACACACCACTCTCTCTCTCTCTCTCTCTCTCTCTCTCTCTCTCTCACACACACACACACACACACACAACACATATACACACACACACACACACACACACACACAAACACACACACACACACACACACACACACACACACACACACACACACACACACACACACACAGATAGAAAAAGCTGTGCAGCAAAATCATCTGTGAACATGGAAACAAAAAGAAGAAAAAAGAGAAACAAAAAAGAAACCAAAAAAACCCCTCCTCAGCTATTTTCCTCCCTTATCCACTGGCCTCCTTCAATCATACGAGAACTCCACTGTCTTGCAGCAACAAAAACTGTCATTTGCAAAGAAGTTTCGACAGAGTGAACAATGCAAAACAGCAGAGTCATCTATCAAAACATTAACTCGGCGCCCCATCCTGTTGGACAGGTTTGAAGTCTTGGCCAGCCACAACACAATCTAAAGTTGCCACGAAGCACTCAAAAAACCCATCTTTGTTCGGGGTGTTAATGGATACGATCGGGTTGAAAATCGGTCTACCTTCACTCTAACCCTAACAGTGTTTTCCACCCGCCAGAATTCCAGTAAACTGGCCATAAAAAGTTTTTTAAGACTCCCCACATAAATGAAGTCCGTTTCTTGTCAAAATGGCGGTCACACACTTTGAAGATAACAAAAAGGATTCCATTTGTTTATCTTTGCAAAACATGAAATTTGGGTTTTCATCTCTCTCTCTCTCTCTCTCTCCTCTCTCTCTCTCTCTCTCTCTCTCTCTCTCTCTTCTCTCTGCTTGTAAGATAGTGGCGGCCATTTCATCTACTCATTAACAGTAGTCTTTGTATATGATATTTTTTAAATCTTCTGTCTTTTAATCACAGGGACCTCTTGCGGTCAGTGTCGTTGATTGGGCTTCCCGCTCAAAGCGGAAGAGCGGAATACCCGGAGGGTCTGTCAGCGGTAATCACGGTGGGTCATAAGGTCACATAAGGGATGACCTCAGACAAGAGTTACAGCGCCTTTCGATCCTGCCCAACTTCCCAGTTTCCATGACAACAGACCCGACGGAAATCAGACCAGATGATGAAGAGGTGAAGTCCACCCCGATTTAGCCAGTACTTCCATATAATATACCCTGTGAGTGACAAAGATCAAGCAGTCTCCTATTTCGTCTTCCCTTTCCAATCACCATCCATCATACCAAGCACGGCACGTATATCGGACAGTCTTTCATTTCGTTCTTCCCCTGCCAGATCACATTCGTCAGCTTGCAGTGAGTCACTACTGAAAGGTAAGGGAGGGGTCTTAGAGGAGGAGGAGGAGGAAGAAGGAAAACACTAAGCCTGTATCATAAGGGTAGATGTCTCACAAGAAGAAAAAAAAACGGCTGAGAGCAAGGCAGAATTAAAAAGAAGACGTCTTAGAAGAAGAAGACGGGAAAAAGACTAGCAACGTGTGAAGTAGAATTCTTTTAAAGGAAGAGGTCTTAGAAGAAACTTTGGGGGAAAGACTGGCAAAGTGAGGCAGAATTCATTTTAAAGGAAGAGGTCTTGAGGAAGAAGAACTTCAGGGGGGAAAAGGCTGGGTGTAAGCCAATATTTAAAAAATAGGGTCTTAGAAGAAGCAAAAAAGAAAAAAGGCTGAGAATGAGCCACATTAAAAAGGTAGGGTAAAGAAAAAAATGGCTGAATGTTTGTGAGCCAGTATTAAAAAGGTAGAGCCTTAGAGGAAGAACAACTTTAGAAGAAAGATCACAACAGCAGTGAAAATCACGGCGAAAGGCCTAATCATGAAAAAGAGAGTGGACATGAAATATCGAACATCCAATGGATATGAACTATCAAATAGCTAGTGGGCAACAAGAATGTCATTATCACGTAAGTCTTAGGGAAGACTCAAGGAAAAGCCTTTAACTACTTACTAGTAGCGATAGAAGAAAAACCAAGGCCCTTACCACCCCCCCAAATAACAGGGCTTAAATTTACCCATCAAGCAGATCTGTGGTATCATCCATATAGTATGCGAAGGATGTGTATTGTGAGAGAGGAGATGAGGCCTCACTTATGTGTTATTTACACAGATATTGATAGAGTTGTTTTTTTTTATTCGTGAAATAAACATGTAATGTGTGAAACAAGTGACAAGTCGGATGAATTTTATCCTGAAGTTTCCTTCAGGATTATTGAAGGTGTTGTTTGGTGTGACTGGACTCTTGGGTTTGTACTAAGAAATTCTAGTTTTCCAGCAAGCCCTAAATCGATCAAATGCTTTCTTTTTTTTTTTTTTTGGGGGGGGGCAGCCTCATCCTCTGTGATGTCCCATCCTGCCCATAACATCAAAAAGAACAAAACTATAATGAATATAAAATACTTCAAACTAAAATAATGATTTCTACAGGAAAAAAAGACAAACTGTGCACCGAGATGGCACGAGATAGGGGGGAGGGGGGGGGGTGAAACGACAGAGGGAGGGGAGTGTGAGAGGAGGGGAGGGGAATGTAAGAGAAGGAACTGGGGCAGAATTGCGTAGCTCTGGGAATAGAGGGGGGTAGACAGTTGCTGACCTTTAGTGCTTTGGAAAAGGATTTTTTTCCGGAAAGGGGAAAAGACAGTGAGTGAGCAGAGAGGGAGAAGGGCAGGCTGCCTCATTTCCGCTTCTCCCAACCGTCGCTAGCTGCTCCCCCGCCGTCATCCCGACTTTCAAAATGTCACATTTCAGTCCTGGCCTGACTGCCCTGGTCCCAAGCCAACAATGGCAGAAAGGAAGAGGAGACAGCAGGTTAGGCTGAGAAAGAGGGAGAGGGGGTGGTGGTGTCAGAGATCCCCTCCCCCCCCCCCCCCCCCAAACCTACCCCATCTCAAGCAAGAAAGATAACAATGCTGCTTGATCACTTCAGTGATGCTGTTCATACATAATGCAGGTAGGTATTCCTAGCCAAGTGCCCAGCGTCAATCAGACCCCACTTCAAATCAGTGATACTGATGTTACACACCGCTTTCAATGCAAGTCAAACAAAACGTAAAGGGAAACTTCCCTGAGAAAAAATGACAAAAATACACATCGTTTACATTACCTCCAAAACTTTTGTCTTGATATTCAAAAAACAAAACAAACACACACAAAAACCGACAGGAGACCCAATTTTCAAACCACTCGAAAAGTACACATGCCAAGAACACTTGTGAACAGAACATACAACTTGAAGGAATGAATCAACAAATTATTGTGGAGAGTAAACAAGTCTGAACAGGGTAGACAGAGCTGCAGGTGAAGAAGAGCAAGCCCAGTCTTGGAGAAGACAAGACAGGCAGGTTATACTAGCTGTGGAATAAATGGGAAGTGCCCACAGCGGCGGCCCTGCAGCAACAAGTAAAGGGAAGTAGCTAGAGGCAGCAGCAGGGCCAGTACAGGGCACAGTAGTATAGAAGCAGAGGGTGAGTGGAAAGGGCAGGTACCATCTACCTTGGGGCGCCCGACACTAACGAGTGGCGAGTGACAAGAAAATTGGCCCTCAACCCCGCAACGTTCCCCCGACATATTCTCTCACCACCGCCAACGACCACCACTATCATCCTCTCTCCTCTCTCTCTCTCTCTCCTCTCTCTCTCTCTCTCTCTCTCCTCTCTCTCTCTCTCTCTCTCTCCTCTTCTATCTTTGTCCACCCCACCCTACCCCACCTCCATCAAGTGCCACAGGCCTGCAGGAACTGACAGGAGAAGCTTGACAGGTGTCAGCCCCCAGGCAGAATAACATGTATACCTTTCTTTATCTCTCCATCAATATCATCATCATCATCATCATCATCATCATCATCATCATCATCATCATCATCATTTCACCATCATCATCATCGTCATCATCATCATTATCTCCAGTTCTGGCATCGAAGTCGACATTCAAGCTAATGATTCTCATGGTAGGCCTGTGACAGAGTAAGCTGAATGGCACCGGCATGTCTCGAATATCACAGCTGCGCCATAATTCCGAACACGTGACCCATCGGCTTTCCCCTCTGTTAAGTTTCTATTGGTTGGCTAGCCACCCCTAACAACCACGAGGAAAGGGTTTTTTGTGTGTGTGTTTTTTTTACTATATAAACCGTCATTTGATCTGCAACAAAAGCAGCACCACCAAGTTTTTTTGTTTCTTTTCCTGTCTGCAACCGACACTGCATTTGTTTCCCTATCAGAGGAGCTTTTTTCTACAGAATTTTGCTTGGCACACCTCTCTTGTTGCCGTGGGATCTTCTATGTATGCTAAACATTTTTTGGTGTAACATACGGGACCTCGGTTAATCGCCTCATCCGAAAGACTAGCACCAAGACCATCACTCATGGTTAAGTTCTTGAAGGAATCCTGAACAGGAAAAATTTCTTCCATTCATTACAGATGACAATATGAATGAATGAAAATGCGAAAACATAATAATAAAATATAGAAATTCAAAAGGCAGGTAGCGTTACCCAAGAGGTGCAGTGGACATAAACATTAAAATAATTATATATAAAATAGCTGTCTCCTACGCATTAGACCGACCCCAAAAGAATTCTCTCTCTCTCTCTCTCTCTCTCTCCCCTCTCTCTCTCTCTCTCTCTCTCTCTCTCTCTGTCTGTCTGTCTGTCTGTCTGTCTGTCTGTCTGTCTGTCTGTCTCCCTCTCTGAACGTGCGTACATGCACGCATCCGTCCATGTACACACGCCTACTGCAAGCGTGTGTATGTGCGTGCGTGTGTTGTTTTGAATTCTGTTCGTGTCAGCAAATAGACTAGAAGCCTTGATTGCTTTCGGTAAGCCAATACCCAAGGTTGCTTCTTTCTCCCATGGCACAACATGTAGACTGACTTGGTAGGGTTGTATGGCAGCGTTGCCGGCCTTCTCCCCTGACCTGCAGGCCTCGTTAGCTAGGCGCGGGGATCAGAGGAATCCCGCCCCGCTAAGCTGACATAAGTGTCTGGCACTGCCTTATCCTCCCCTGGCACGCCACCTGCCCACATGATTCTCCTTTCCACGGCCCCTAGCCTACCTACCTACCTAGCTAACTGAGGGGGCGAGTGAGGGCAGGGAGGATGTGAAAGAGAGAGAGAGGTGAGCGCAAAAAGCATGGCGTCTGGAGTTTTGTGGCCAGCCAGAAACCATGACTAATGTCAGCTGTACTTTCCCTGCAGGTAGGAAACCCGGGGTTGCTGTTTAAAGAAATACAGCTTCCAAGAAGAAAAAGCACACGTTTGCCAAGAGAGAGAGAGAAGAGAGAAAGAGAGAGAGAGAGAGAGAGAGAGAAGAGAGAGAGAGAGAGAGATATATACACGTTTACACATTACATACATGCAACCACGCACAGAAGAAATCGTTATAACAATGACAGAACCAAAGGTGTAAATATCATTATCATACCTGGAAAGCAAGTAAAGACCTGAAGAAAACTTATTTTTGCTACTTATTAAAGCTTTCACAAGATCCATAACTAATGATAGCAAGTACAGAAACATCAGAAACATGCAAATGAAAACTAATAATAATAATAATAATAATAATAATAATAATATATGGGATTTATATAGCGCTGAATCTTGTAGAGTTACACAAATCAAAGCGCTTAAAAACTGGATTGATTACACACACACACACACACACACACACACACACACACACACACACACACACACCACACACCACACACACACACACACACACACACACACACACACACACACACCACACACACACACACACACACACACCACACACACACACACACACACACCCCACCAAAAATGTTCACACACAGTATACTTACATGGCACACAAAATCGATATTTTATGTTGATTGTTATAACGATGATGTGAAGGAGAAAGAGGAAGATGAGGAGAACGACGCCGACGACGACGACGATGATGATGATGATGATTTTTAGGAGGGTGAATGATATAAAGGGTGAGAGCACTAGAAGACAGATGAAGAAATCAGACTCTTCGCTGACCCTTTTTTTTAATGCTAATTCTGAATTCAATTTCTTCTCCCTTTTTTTTGAAAGTCACACTTATTTCACCTCCCACACACACACAAGTAGGTTCACAAGCGCACAGCTGCACCCCTGTCAAAACAAAGGAGAGCTCTATCAACAATGGCAGGCATGCCAAGACTGACACACAGCCTGCTGTAAACACACTGATTAAGCTTCGGGACCATGCCAACTCATTACAGCAGCGCTGCCAAAAAGCCGCTCTCTCTCACACACACACAGACTGATCAATCCTCCGTGGGCCTGACGAGATGCATACAGCAAACACTGCTTTGTTTGCATCACCATACTTTTATCATCCATCCATCCCCCCAAAAAACGTATCGTCTAACAAACACTGAAACGGACTTCTGATACACGCGCACCTGCAGTGCACTCGTGGCGCATACATGCATGCATTTGCCTCTTTATGAAGGACTGCTGCACTCTCATTTCAAATGAGCGGTTAACTGCTATCAAATACAATGGGAAATGGTAAAGAAGTCGGATACAATCGGAGTTCAAAACTAAACTAAAAAGATTCTACGCTTAATATGTTGTTTTTGCTACTGCTGCGGCTCGAGAAAGTAGGATAAATTTGGGGTGCTTGTATGCTTGTGTGTGTGTGTGTGTGTGTGTGCATGTGCGTGCGCGCGCGCGCGCGCGTGTGCGTGCGTGCGTGCGTGTGTGCCCTGGGAAAAGGTGGTCAACTACGCCTTGTAGGGAGGGGAGCGGGGAGAGAGAAAGAGAATTTGAGCCCAAGAACCACCACACACCGTCCACTCCCCCCCCCCCTCCTCCTCCTCCACACACACACACACACACACACACACACACACCCCACACACACACACCACACACACACACATTCTGTATGCAGTAACTAACGCCTGCTGCTGCAAGTTAGGCGGGAAGCGGTATTTGCGCACATGGTTCTGACAATAGCAGGCGCATTATATCACGCCTGGGCGGCTCTGGTTCCCCATAGTCCCGACCTCAGCCTCTGCAGCCCTCTGGTGGCAACAGACAGGAGAATACATACAGTTTCGATATGATGGAGTTGCATGCTGTAAAAACCATTACATTAGGCTATGACGCTTCGGGTCTGGAATCGTCATGTCAGCGGTTCAGGAGTGGGTTACGGAGGGAGGGAGGGAGGGGGAGAGAGAGAGAGAGAGAGAGAGAGAGAGAGAGAGAGAGAGAGAGAGAGAGAGAGAGAGAGAGAGAGAGAGAGAGAGAGAGAGACAGACAGACAGACAGACAGACAGACAGACAGACAGACAGACAGAGAAGTTACACCGTCATGACATTCTAAACCGGCTTCGTGGCAGGAAAATCGACGAGGCAAGTTCCCTCACAAAAAAGAATCAGACCTTATCTTCCTGTACAGTATTCCAGCTGCACTACTAGTTACTGAAAGAATGATCCTGCCCATCCACCGCCGCCGCCCTATACTATCTCAACCGACACGTATGCAGCAAGTGCGTCGTCGTCACTTTTGCCGTCTACAGCCTGCTGCTGTCCTTCCTACCTAATCAATACTGGCGGCCCCTCCAGACAAGTAGCACGTCCCAGAAGTGGAGGTTCGCTATCCTAATCAATAACAGCAACAAAAGAGACAGACCCCCCTTTCTCTTTTAGCGTACAGCCTAGCCCAACATGCATTCGAACTAAGTCTAACTTTGTGGTGTGTGTGTGCGTAAAACAAGAGTGTAACCAGGCCACAAAAAAAAAAAGTCGACAGGGTTACAGATTACTTTACATGGGAAAAGAAGTGGTATCAGATTTAAAATGACCCCTCTTTTTTCTTTTTTTTTTTTTTTTTTTTTTTTTTGGGGGGGGGGAGTTTAGCTATAATATATCATTCGGTTTGATTCCCAGCTTTTCTTTACCATAATCATGGCCTTCAATTCGACTGAAGTGAATATTATTTCGTGCAACAACCCCAAACCTTTCTATCATTTAGGCCCTAGCAGTCAACGCACGGATATTAATCACTGTCTTCAAAGATTTCAGACTCTTGTGTTTTAGTCCTGAAAAAGCTTTTTGCAAACATCGGGGCTATCATTTTTAAAAAAAGAAAGAAAAAAGGGATTAATATTTACCAGCTTGTTTTCGGAAATCAAAAATTGCAAGATATTTCATGTACAGCTAGTGTTCCAAAGCTGCCTCCAGTCTAACGGAATTGGAATAAATCTTGGAAAGCGGGGGAAAGGACATATGTGGTGGTGGTGGTTTGGAAGGGAGGGAGGGTGTTGTCCAAGAAAAAAGGTTTTATAATTCCTTATCAGTTTCGATCTTTTGTCTTGATTTCAATACCCCCTGAAATCAGCTTTCTAAACATATCAAAATTTGACTAGAAAATACAAAAAAAGCGGGCACCCAACGTGTTGATATGCTTTCTGTGTATCTACACTATTGTAACATTTTGCGGTAGCTGAACCCTTTTCTGTCAAAAGATGAGGATGGTAGAGTGAAGATGGAGAAAAAGAGAAGACGAAGAAGAAGAAGAAGAAGAAGAAGAAGAAGAAGAAGAAGAAGAAGAAGAAGAAGAAGAAGAAGAAGAAGAAGAAGAAGAAAAGAGACAGACGCGAGGGTAGGATAAAAGAAAGGTCCAAAAATCAAACTCCCCAGTTCAGCAACAAACAAAAAATACAGCACCAGATTAGGAAGCTTGTAACACAAATGTATTGATCGCAGATTCCAAACACTGGTCGGACAGATAGGACGTTTTCCCCAGAGAGTTAAGCTGGGAATCCAGTCCCACAATAATTAGATCTCACTCTATAAAAGGGAAGTCCTCTGCACTTCTCTACTGAGCTAGGCTTCCATCAAACTATGAATAAATCTAAATGTTAGCCGCATGGTGTTTGCAGCATTCTATACAGGTTTTCAACGCTTTGTTACAATGATATGAGAGAGAGGGGGGATACAGAGGGAGGGAGGGAGAGAGAGAGAGAGAGAGAGAGAGAGAGAGAGAGAGAGAGAGAGAGAGAGAGAGAGAGAGAGGAGAGAGAGAGAGAGAGAGAGAGAGAGAGAGAGGCAGGCAGGCAGGCAGGCAGGCAGGCAGGCAGGCAGGCAGCAGCAGCAGAGACAAAGACAGAGAGAGAACATGTACATGCATGTATCGTTACTGCTCTAATTCATCCTCAACAAGGTGGATAAAATAACACTAGATAAAACAAATTCACTCCACCCCCACCCGCATTGGGACGCAGGGGGCTGTCAGTACTGTATAACATCCCTGCCTTCTGAAAATGTTGTGCCAGGAATTTCCTCTTTTCTATCCGTCTCTTTGTCTCTGCCTTGCTCCTTTCCTTACCCTCACCTCTTCCTTGTTTAAATTCTGCCTTCCTGGTCCATTCTCCAGCCTTTTTCTCCAAAGAGACTTCAAAGACAACAATGCTTTCTCATGCCAACGTTGGATGCGCTGGGCCTGACTTGTCAGGCACTTGACGGCAGCGCAACATATTTTCGCTCCTGTGATAGACAACAATGGTTGGTGTCTGAGCGTTGGACGAATACGATGATGAAGAAATTAACTTTTTAAAATCACGATTAACTTTGGGTTAATAGCTTTCATCTTACACCACATAAAAACAAAAACCACCCCCCAATAAAACAAAAAATGCCAAACACTTTTTTTAAACTCGCTCAATCTAGGAATTTAAAAAAAAAAGTAATCAATTTCCTCTACTGCAGGCAGAGTAACAATTCCAAGTGAAGAGGCTTTTACCCCCAAATTCTCTTTTAGGCCCGGGACGCCCACTACAACCCCTCCCCTCTGAAAACAAATCTACTGAAGCTGGCTTTTAGAAGAGAGCAGCCATCTGGCAATAATAGACAGCCGACCGGGACGATAGAGTCCTAACTTACTGACAGACTCAGACTGCCACAACCCCACTTCAACTAAACAGGCCCCGCGGACAGATCAGACCAAGCTGCACTAAGCCACCCCAGCTACCTTGATGTTGGTTATGAAACCCCGTTATTTAGGCTACAGTCTGTCAGATTCACCATACACCAGCATACAGCCTCAGCCATTCCACGTAAGTCATTTTTCAGAGCTACCAAACTATCTGTTTCCTCACGCGTACCATCAGTAATAGCCCCATACATACTATACAAATAACCTACCAGTAGTCATCTCAAAAGGCTACTGTCCCGTTTGATCTATTACACATCAAAACATTTCCACTCTGTGAACGAGGATTACCAACCGACTGATGGTAAAGTAAAGGGTGTGCGTTATCTACTAAGAAGAGTATCATTAATAAAAACACAGCCACAGAGGACACAATCCCGTTTTATTCTGCTAAAATCATCTCTTTTCAGAAGAACTGATCCATCACACATCTAGGCCTATCATAGGTCGTCAATTTGCTGGTGGGTAAAGACTAAACAAGCTTGATCGCCAGATACCATTGTTTGAAACGGTTTTACAACTAGCTAAAGGAATTGTTTAACCTCCAGTTACTTATAACCCGGATCAAAAGCATCATACCTCTGAGTCTGAGAGGAGAGAGAGGAGAGAGACAGACAGACAGACAGACAGACAGACAGACAGACAAAGACAGACAGACAGACAGACAGACAGACAGAGACAGACAGACAGACAGAAGAACACAAAAAAACATCACACACACCCGACCTCCCCCCCCCCCCACACACACACACACACACAACAAAAACCAGACAGACTGACAGACAGACACAGACAGACAGACAGACAGACAGACAGACAGACAGACAGACAAGACTGATAATACTTACAGAGACGACCAAAACTGGCTGAGATGCGCCGCTTGAGTTTCTTGATGCGGCTGACTTGACTCTTATCCTTGGCTGCACAAAAATAAAACAAAACATAAATTAATAAAGCACCATGATTTTAAGTTCAATACTGATTTTTACCTGCTCACATGCATACTCGCGCACACGCTTATATCTATGCATCCAGTCGTTCGCAGCTTAAACCATCCTACACCGTCTAGATTTGTATGAAATCCGATACATAATATTTTCCTTCCATTACGGTCACAAAAAACAGGGTTACTCCTTCAATAAGTGTGTAAGAAAACAAAAACAAAAACCCAAACAAACAAACAAATAAAACAAACGAAAGGTATCTGCAAAGTTAACAGTGGCCATTCTTGCCACCTACCAGACACAAAACTGACATCGTATGTAGAGTAGTAACGAAATTCTTCTCTCTTGTGTATCAAGTATTCAAAGTATACATATGCTAATGCAATACGCTGAGAGTAGGTCGGTGTAGCAAGTGACAAATTTCCCACAGTTATCCTCGTATTCTACCGCTGTGCATCTTGACGACATCTGAAAAGTCTCACCTCCAGCCCCCGCCTCATCTCCACCCCTACCCCCCCCCCCCCCCCCTTTTTTTTTTTTTTGCCTTTATATAAGGGAAAAGGTCAGTCTCCCACTGAAATGAATTGTCATTTCATAATGTCAACTGGAGGCTGATGTCATCGCAGTTTCTGAGGCAATTTTCCACGTTTCCGATTTATATAATCATGGACATACTGAACGACAACAACAGCCCTTCCGATTATTATTATCACACACAAATCCGTAGGAAGCCAAAATTAGAGAGAAAAACCTTGTGTTGGCAACATTCAAGGTTGTTCCGTCAGCAGTCTTGCTCATCACATTTTACCCACCTGCTCTTCATTACGCTCTAAGATAAATTTACTGAAGTAAACTCCACGACCTGCAGAAAAGCCGCTTTACTCAACAAGCCGCAAGGTTCCTTATGGTTCTAATCACTTCCTACAACAGCACAATACGCCACGTCAGTGAGGCCTTTGGGGAGGGGGGGGGGTAGTAGGCTTCTGGCATCCCCAGTCGGCTGCAGGAAGGGGTGTGAGGAGTTTTTGACACTAATGACAGGTCTGAAGAGTTTCATTCATTACTTCAGCTTTAAATTGAGCAACTGATATTACCTCTTAGGACGAAGAGTTCTATGGCAATCTGATTTCTTCTTTTCACCCTACCCCTAAGCAAAAAAAAGGAAAAAGACAAGAAAAAGTCGAACCCGTTCAAGATTTAAATGTTGAAACTACTAAGTTATATCCTCTATAAAAAAAAATATATATATATATATTAAAAACCAACTACCATATTAAAATGACACTGATTAGCACCTGAATAAAGGGAAAAACTCACAATAAAGGTGAACAAGTAAGACGCTAACACCCCAGCGCTTGGTATGACAATTTTTTTCTCACTGATTTCTCAAACTGTCAAGCTACAAGGTTGGCTGGCTAATGTTAATAGAAAGGCTTGCCCTGGATTGTATCATCTCTAGCTCTCCCTTCTCTTAACTCGGCAAAAGTACTCAGTAGCTAACGAGGACCACTCTTCTCCACAAGCACTCTTCACCTGAGTGAAACTGCTTCCAGACCACAAGAACTAGTCCCAAACCGTAGAGTGCTTCTGTTGCTTCTCACTCGAAAAGATCTAAAGACCTGACGCACTACTTAACAAAGACACTACAATACCTACTCCCCATTCCCTTAGCGTATGTCAAGTCTGCAAGTCTTTTCTTAAAGGACTCAGTACCAAGTACACCAGCAGAGAATAAAGTGTAACCCAGCGGGTGCCATTCTGACAAGTTTCTTGCAGATAGTTGTTTGTCCACACCCTTCACATATCCAACAAATCACTTAGGCATTAATCTTGGCACTGTTTCAGAGGGTTCACGAAGCAGGCAGGTGAAGGAACACCCTGTGACGAACAACGCTTACACCAAAGTAGTCAGCATGTGCAGTCCAGTCAGTCCTGTGCCTTATCTCTCCCACACAGTCCCCGTCCCTCATATACACAGACATAGGCTATCCTCCACCAGTCCAGGCGATCCATTCCCGGACAATCTGCACCTGCAGCTACAATGGGGGAACAGCCTGTGTCTAAAGTGACCTCCTGGATAGGAACGGATGGTGGAGATAATGCACTGCACGTTCTGCTGGATTACAGCACCACTGCTGTTCCCTCCTGCCAGAGATATGAAATACCCACTCCTCCATGGCCAGTACTGTTCACTGATATCATGCGCTTCGCCTTGTCAAACCTCTTGTTAGAGAATTTACATGATGCATCTGTTGTCAGCGCAGGTCGGTCTATGTCTGTGTCTGTGTGTGTGTGCACGCGCGCGCACGCTGTGTGTGTGTGTGTGTGTGTGTGTGCGCGCGCTCGCGCTCGCGTGTGTGTGTGTGTGTGTGTGTGTGTGTGTGTGTGTGTGTGTGTGTGTGTGTGTGTGTGTGTGTGTGTGCGCGCGCGCGCGCGCGCCGCGAATGAGAGACAGAGACAGAGAGGGACACGCACAGAGAGAGAAGAGGAGGAGGATGTTAAGAGAGGTGTTTGCCAGCAATTTAGAAGAAAAAACTGAATGTTTTTACAGTGTGGTTTTCATTTCAATTACATTTCTTTTTGTCTGTAAGCCTTTACATATATGCATATATACATACAAATACACTCAAAGTGAGCAGATGGGCTAAAAGGCTCAGAAGTGTGCATGTCAGTTCGGGTTTGCTTGTATACATGTACATGTGTACACACCGCGCGCGCGCGCGCCGCCACACAACACACACACACACACACATAGGGGAAGGGGGGAGAGAGAGAAAGGGAAAAGAGACATAAAGAGAGAGAGAGGGGGGGGGCTGGAGAGGTTTACAGACAGAGACCTCTAGAGAAGAAGAGAGTGGGAATAGGCTAGAAGGGCAGGACGTGGAAGGATGGAAGGTACAGAGAGACATCAAAACAAACGCACCCCCCTTTCAAGAGGTAACAGTGGAGTGATCAAAGAGCAGCAGAGCAGCAGCCAAGCCGTTGGTTGGGTGTGTTACACACACCATCTTTTACCACAAGCTTTACCCACACTACACCACAAGTAAAAGCATCTATCTAGGCTACATCTCAGCAGCTCCTCGCTGTTTGTATGTATACAGAAAAGCTGGTATCCATATTCCTTGTGTTTACACAGCACACCAGGTGATTAAAAGCTGCGGTATCAGATTGACAGACCCTTTTGTGCCACTTATCTTCACTACGCCAGCAAGACAACACTCAAAGGATAATGCTGTGTAGTAGGTTTAGAAAAGGCAAACAGACGGTACGACGAACCAGGGGAGAGAAAGGGAGGAGGGAGGGGAGGGAGAGGAGAGAGAGAGAGAGAGAGAGAGAGAGAGAGAGAGAGAGAGAGAGAGAGAGAGAGAGAGAGAGAGAGAGAGAGAGAGAGAGAAGAGAGAAAGAGAGAGCCGAGCAAATAGGCCCACAGACAGACAGGCAGACAAAGAGAGACAGACAGACAGACAGACAGACAGACACAGACACAGACACAGACAAGACAGAGAATAGTGTACCATGGGGAAAAAAACAACTCTCCAATCTTAACAACAACAAAAAATACCTCATTGGTGGGCAAAAACGGTCGCATACATAGTCTCATCATTGATGAAACTGATGAGAAGAACAGAAAAATCTGTAAAACAACGACGCTAATAGTTACATCAGAAAAATAATTGATTCCCATACAAACGACCCATGGGCTTAAAAAAAATCAATTCCTGGTTACAAATCACTACAAGCTTCAGTCATTCTGCTTCATTTCTGACCTATTACTTCAGAAAGAAGCTAAAAAACTAAAACAAGTGCATTTTTAACAAGTAAATAAACTAGACAGAGGGGTTTCTGAGGTGGCTAAGTTCCCTGAGCGATTTGGTCGTAGTAAACTGGATGTCTGCAGCAGACTCCACGAGGGACAGATCTCTTAGTACTATCAAACGATCAACAACAACAGTGCTTTTTGTCTGTGCAAACACTGGCTCCAGTGTGAACCTACCCGGTAAAACAAAACAAACAAAAAAATCCTGTGAACAAAACGCAGCCTTTTCCTTTTTAGAAATCTCCCCTTTTATATTTTTTTCCACCTTGCATGTGTGTGTGTCTGTTCGGTGTATGGGAGTAGGCCTATCACCAGTCTTCACTGAACCGAAGCTGTACGTCTTTTTTTCCCCCGGGACGAAATGCACTGTTCTTATTCTTTGAATTGTTAAACCCATATTGCTGTGGATTGTTTTTTTTTCGTTCCTCGGCTAGAGGTTCGAGGTTCACCAATGGTGACATTTTGCGTTTGAGACATGCCCCCCCCCCCCTTCATTTAGGTAGCTGCATTACGACTTCGGGGATCATCCGGGATGATGCCTAAACACGACACCTGTGTGCTTGCTGTTTTGTTGGGTTTTGTTTGTTGTTGTTTTGTTGTTGTTTTTTGGGGGGTGGGGGGGGAGTTATCCGTTCCTGCTGGCGTACTATGGCCTACTCTTCCGAAAGGTGGAACGGGTTTTAAACGTTTGCCCAAGATCTGCGTGCGTTCGCACACGAGGCCTCAGCTTACAGTCTCACCCGAAGGAGTCAGTTCCGAGCTTTTCGTCAAACTGGAAAGAAAGGGTGAGGCTGGGAGCCGAACCCACAACCTCACGGTTTACTTGTAATAAGCCCAAGTAATAAGTTACAACATTTTGGTTGACAGTAGCAGTCCCGATAAAACTGCAGTACATTTTAGTGAAACTAGGTGAGAAAGAAAAAGAAAGAAAGACAGAACAAAGCAAGACGGGTTATGGAGGCTGGCATTCATTGTTGCATGATGCGGCAAGAATGGGAGAGGGGATGAAGTTTAGTGCTCACATAACTTATCCAGCAGCTCTTGCGCGCAGAGATGCCAACTGTATGGGAGTCCTCCTCCTCATCACACAGTCAGCACAGCTGTTTTCAGTCAGATAAAGTGGCGCTACATTTGGCATGACACTGTAAAACAAGGCTTGGGTTGAAAGACAAGAGCTACAAACACTGTGCAAATGGACCTCTTCAATGGTTTAGATTACGTTTATTGAGAAAGAAAGAAACATATATTACATACAAATTGATGTTAAACAACAACCACACGCTTTACTTGTACAGCTTATAACGTGCCCTAACACAGAAACCATGTGTTTTTGTGCTACGGCACGTTATTTGGCAGCTAGTAGGCATTGTGTTCATTCGAACCAAAATATGTTTTTTAATACGATTCTAAGAGTGACAAATTAACTGATCACCCTTCCTGATTTTGCTCCAACCACCACGTCTCGGAAGGGAAGCTTTCACTGATTTAACGACTTTAGCAAGCAAACACCGCAAAAACAAACAAACAACACATTGTACAACTGCAAGAAAACTAGACCAAAATGAATACTTTTTTAAAGTTGAAATAGATTAATAATAAAAATGAAGAAATCAATACAGACTTTCAATCACTAAAAACAAGACTGTCGATCCAGTGGTACCAGGTTCGAATCTGGGTAGAATAATGCCTGGTGAGAGAAGTCTGAAGAGTGAATTGTTTCTCATGATATTGCACTTTCGCTTATGTGACTGATTACAGAAGCGCTGTGGTAACTGTAAACCTTTTAGGAATCAAGTTCTACTTTAGCAGCTTTTGAAATTTTGAGTCTCGCACCTCTCCACATCACCTTCCTTAGCTCTGCAAGAATTACCAAAGAATGCCTCTTTGTTACAATAATCACGCATGCGGCTTTCATACCAAATGATCACCAAAATGATAAAACCTCGGAGATCCAGACTTTATTTCTCTTGCTCTGCATACCAGAGCTCATAAATAACATATCACAGCTGAAAAAAGGCTTACAGATCTGTATGTATTCTTATATGGCAAAACTGCATATTATGGTCTAAGGAGTGCAGGAGGGAATGAGACACAAGTCTTCCAATATGTGTTCAGAGGGTGACAGTTACCCAATTAATGACAACGAAAACTTCAAACAACATCATCCATTTCCAAGCTTATTGGAACATGTGTCCTATACCTTGTGGATAACATTTTTTTTTAACCCTGTTTCTACAGATGCCACACGAATCATTGCTCAGAAACAGATACCCAGAAAAGAACAGTTCTCCACCCCTCTCCTTGGACCGACCAGTCCAGAAGCAAGAGGTGGACTGTCATGCAGTCAGCCAGGTTTGCCCGTGTCTGGGTGTGTATATGTCAACATGCACCGTGTCCCCTGTGACTGTGTGTATGTACAGAGACAGCGTTGCCCCCGTGTTGTAGTCATCCATCAGGTGTCTGAACCCCCATTCCCCCAGGACAGATAAACCGCCACACCTCACTGAGTCAACACACTCCACTCCTTGCATCCTCTCTGTGTTTGGCTTTAACATGGTCTAGACGGACATAACGAGCTTTGGGGAGTGTGCTGGGGAGGGGGGTTATTTGAGTAACAAGCTACATTTATAAATCTGTGGCCATCACAATACAGGAACTGCTTTTATTCATATATACCCCCCCCCCCCCCCCCCCCAAATGTCATTTTATTGTTGGCTAACCTGTGAAAGAGTTAGAATTACTGGACTGCCTTGAAGTTATGCCCCTCAGTCCATTTTAGAAGAAATGAATATCTTCTCTTGATTTTTCTTTCAAAACAAACAATAAAACCGGAACTCAACTTCAGACCTGTCCCTCTTCTCCATACATAATCAAAACCTCACTGTTCAAGTTTTGTAACACTAACAAACAACTTTGTTAAATTCATAGACAGCCTGAACAACCAACCTTGCCTTATCTGAAAAACTTTTTTTTCTAAATATAACACTACTTTCTTTGAGAGCTGCCAAGATGTCCTTTCTTTAAGACAAATACACAGTTCAAACAGCTTACCGAAGAACTCGTGTTCGCTACATTGTAAGCTTTATTCCTAGGTGCCCAAAATAAAAAAAACTTTCAGCCTGAATTACTATGCTGCCATCCCATTACAGTAGTGACTGATGCCACGCCACCCCCCACCCCCATTCAGAAACCATCTCAGTCAACAACAAGCAAATAGCTTATTACGTGCCCTAACACAGAAAACATTAAACCAGATAATACACAAAAGGGCAAACGTGGCTATGTATGCTGAAGCGTTTATAAAGAGGCATTTCAGTCATTTCTTCATCTCAACTAATCAACCTGACCCTTGAATGTTCAAAAAGCTGAAGATGGTTTAAACTTCCGCCTCCATTCAAGGCTACCAAGTGCAAACAACCTTTAAACAAGCACTTGATCTAACACCCCAGCAAGTTTGTTTTGTTTTGATTTTTAAAAGAGGGAGGAGGAAATTAGCTCACAGCTGAATTCTTTTCCCTCCCGTTTCTACCAATTACACCCACTGATGATGATGTTGTCAGACACACAAAATGTCGGTTTCCTAAACTGTTAAAGACAAATGTCTTGAATTTAAAGTCTAAAAGCTTGCCACCCTTTAAAATAATGAGATAAAGGCAAAGCCTGGCTGGTGTGGGAGAAACTTTGACCCTTGATACACGGGCAAGATTTTGAAAGCTCTTTTCTTTGGAGCCAATATTTGTTCAGACAACAATCTCCTTAAAGGCGTTTGGATAACGATAAGACTTCAAATAAAGAGTCCTTACATGAGCCTGTGCATTCCCACTCCAGTAGGAATAGATGGCATAATGCACACAACACACACACACACACCCCACACACACACACACACACACACACACACACACACACACACACACACACACACACACACGGTGTCGTGTTTAGACATCTTCCCCCATAAGTCTAAAAGTAGCTTCCACTAATTTGTCACAGCCCAGTCAATAATAATGCTGCTTTCGTGGTGACACGTTTCCGCTGAGTGTTCATAAAACACAGCCGTGCACTGGCATAATATGAACCACCGCCTTTAGTCTCTTAGTGTATCGATCACTCCTCAATGATTATGTCTGACAGTTTACATACCATTTTATCCACACCCGCAGTCTGTTCTTCATATTCAAACCTGATAAGAGCAAAACGAAAACAAGCAAAGAAAAAAAGGGCGGGGTATGTGTTGCTTGGTTGGTTGTTGATTTTTGTTATTTATTGTGTATGATTTTTTTTTTTTACTTTGAGCTGCTGTAAATTAAACTTTATAATTAAACAAATAATCCTCTCTATATTCAGTTTGGCTACCAGATGCCTGTCAGTATAAATAGCTTTCCAACCTCCTGGAAATTCTGTGCTAATAGTTCCCTGTATTCTATCCCTCTCTTAGTTTCTGGCTTGTTCCTTTTCTTCCTGTCACCTCCTTCTTGTCTATTATCTGCCTTCTTGGTCCATTCCCCAGCCTTTTTTTCCAAAAAGACTTAAATATCTCCCACACTTAAGTCAGATACGCTGGGCCTGACTTGCAAGGCGCTTAACGGCAGCGCAACGCCTTTTCACTCATTTAACAGAAAACAACAGTAGCTGTCTCATCGTTCGACAAAAAAAAAAAAAAAAAAAAGAAGAATCCTATCAAAATTCTTTTTTTATTTTTTCATCTACTATTCGTAAAAACAGAAAGACAAACTTGTTTACAGTTCAAGCAAGAATCGCTCAAAGAATCTGTCAATATGCCATTCATCAGCAGCAGTCCCTTGACCCAAGACGGTTGTCAGGGGGGGGGGGACACACAAGGCCATTGGTCGACACTATCTTACTTGGATAGTTTAAATTAAGAAACTAATTGATTGGCACTTCTGGAACTCTTACATTGCCTTTCTTACAAAGTAGCCTGCTTCCACTCTTGAGGCCAAATCTTTAAGTCCCAGATTTTTTGTTTTTTTTACAAAGTGTTGTCAGCTATCTTTACAATCTTTTCTCCACCGTGTTCAAGTAGTTCAGCAGGCAGAAACTAAGAGAGGGATAGAAAACAGAGAACTAATGACCTCTGCCAATGTCAGATTCAGGGAATGTTCTTGTCTGGGATTTGTTCATGCTAGACTTGATATGCCATCACAGAGAGTGAATAAACCGGAAAAAATGACATTTTAAAAATCTCAACAACAAACTGTTACTTAAACACTTCGCACAAAGGAGATCTGCTTAAAAAACTGTGAAGACAATTAACCAAGTTTATTGTCTAGCAATGACAGTTACATACAGCAGAAACACTTCAGCTGCCCCAGGGAATGGGGCTTTATTTTGGCTCCTGTCACGTCCTGTTAACACAACCATTTATCATGGAATAGGGTTAACAAGCCTGTTTGTATGCATGCAACAAAGAAAAAAAAGAGTTAAAAAATCTACGGGAAACTCATCGCTTACAGAGCCAAAGTTTGTTTTAGCAACAGGAGTTTGAAAGCATCAGATTATCGATCTGTTGAGCAGCAAAAAAAAAACACCCCAAAAACCAAACCAATACGCTATTTTTGTATATAAAAAAAACAAACAAAAAAAAAACAGATAATGAAATCCATTCTTTCAATTTGCCGCCAGAATGCACCAAACAGACCAATACAACAGAATTTGTTTCCTTCTGCACAAGATGTAAATGCTAGAAATAATCATAAAAATAAAATAAAATAACAAACTGTTTCAACCAATTTTCAAATGGCAGATGCCCGCCCCCCCCCCCCCCAAAAAAAACACGCGCCCGCCACACAACACAACACACACACACACACACACACACACACAACACACACACACACACACACACCACACACACACACATACCAGAGTACACACACAAACACAATAATAACACACACACACACGCAAACGCACACACGTGATTTTTCCTTAAATTGTCATTAAATTTTGTGAAAGATTCAATACACATGCATATTATGACCACGCTCCAGATCACATGCTTGTACTTCATACAAAATATTGCAAACATTTTAAAAGTGAATCAACTTTAATTGACAAACTCAGTCGTACACAGCCCACACTTTCACACTTGCAGATCTATATAAGCCGTGACAGGGAGTAAGTAAGAGATGTTAAGTGATTTCTGATCCCGGTGTTATTGACCGCACACTTCACAGGGTGTATGATCACCGCCGGAAGGAAAGTCATGTAAGTTGTAATACAACAGTTACGAGGGCGTCCAAGGCCACCCAAGCTGCTAGCAAATCATCCGTGGATGGTACTTAACTCACAACTTAAGTCTCATATGACTGCAGTGGGTCCTTCAGCACTTATTGAATAGCTCTTACACCGTCTTTTCCTCCAGGGACAAAACGCTCCTCCGACAATGGCCACAAAAGGGCCCGTTTTCCACTCCATTCTCCAGCCTTACCAAGCGTGCAAGCACAGGGGTCAGTGGCTCAGTCATGCATGCTTCCTTGTGTCTAAGTGTGTATGTCAACATGCACAGTGTCCCCAGCTGACTGTTGATTAAAGAGAGCGTTGCCCCCGCCTGGTGGCCAGCCATCACTTTATCAGGACCTCAGCCCATTCCGCTAGAGCCGGTGAACCGCCAACCCACTTTGAGTCAATAATATAATTCGTTACTCTCCTGATGTTGTAAGGTGAGATCTTAGCCTGGCCACACGACAGAACGAACGTAACGTGCTCTAACTGGCACAAAGGGAGAGAGGAAAGTAGAGAGAGAGAGAGAGAGAGAGAGAGAGAGAACACACACACACACACACACACACACACACACACACACACACACACACACACACACACACACACACACCATCCATGCAAGCACTCAGGGTTTTTTTTCGTTTCATCTAGTCACGGGTGTTACCCATTTTGTGACTTTGTCCTTAGAAACAAATTATACCAGATTGATAGCGAGGATGGATTTTGTCTAACATTCTTATGTAATGACAATCCCTTCACTCACTTGTCATACACACCCACACAAATGTAAGCAAAGCACAGTCATTACTGTATACGTACACACGCGTGCGCGATACCCACCAGGGCCCTTATCCCACCACCCTGTCCCACCCCTCCTGATCTAAGACGGTTATACAGATCAGTCGTGCATCGCAAATGCCTGTCGATGTCTGTCCTGAACACACACACACACACACACACACACACACACACACACACACACACACACACACACACACACACACACACACACACACACACACATGCGCGCGTGGACACACACAGTACACAGAGACAAAAATTAATAGTCCTGCCTGGTGAAGTTTGAGTCTAAAAGCAAGGTTATTGGTTTTAAAGGCAGCTTGGAGTGCAAGACACACTAACTGAATGCTTCTCAAGTAAACACCATGACTAGCTTCATGGATGTTCCTTCAGGGAAAGTTTCTAAACAAACCGACGATTGAATGTTTAGTATTTCTTGTATCCCACGACTACAAAGCAAAGGTGTTTTTTTTCATTCCTCAGCTAGAGCTCCAAAGTTCACCAAAGGTGAGATTTTGCATACGCCACTGTTTACCCACCAATAAGGCAGCAGCGTACCGACTTCGGGGATGACATCCAAACACGACACCAGTTTGCATACATTTTTAAATACAGATCTTGTCAACCTACCGGCACAATATGGCCGACTTCTAAAAGACAAAACGGGTTTTTCACGTCTGCACAAGATGTTCTGCAGGCGTTCGTACACGTACACAGGATTTCAGTTTATAGTTTCATCCGAAACTCCCCTCAAAAAGACTGGAACCTGGGCCATATATTACGAATTAACACATACCAACTAGGCTATCTCGTCCCCCCAAAAACAAAAATAAATTTGTACGAAATTCTCTCTCTCTCTCTCTCTCTCTCTCTCTCTCTCTCTCTCTCTCTCTCTCTCTCTCTCTCTCTCTCTTTAATTTTCTTTTTTTTTTTTTGGGGGGGGGAGGTAAAAGGGTAACGCTAAAGGTGTCCCATAACCTATGTGGTCGAAAGGGGAGTGAGCATCAGAGACCTCAGTTTCTCCAGGGCCAGCATATTGAGGGCGGCGCCCATCTCCTCTCCCTCGCTGCTTTACCTTCCCTCACCCTAAAGAGGGCAGGTACCCATTTACAGCTGGGTAAACTGAGGGACTGCACTGAAGCCAAAGTGCGCAAACAGTCACCCATCCAAGTAGTAACCAGGGTCGACGCTGCTTAAACTAACTTGGGGAAAGCGAGTGCTCTGACCACTGAGCTATCCCGTCCTGGTAGGGGTAGGGTAGGGCTGAATGAAAAAAAAATCCCTGTACATAATCTATTACCCCTGTGAAATGATTTGAAATCGTTTCCTCTCTCTCTCTCTCTCTCTCTCTCTCTCTCTCTCTCTCTCTCTCTCTCTCTCTTCTCTCTCTCTCTCTGTTAACAAGCTGTCCACGAGGTTTCAATCCAATTTCACTGAATTCAATCAAATCATGTTGCTTTTAGCCTAATCGACAACGGAAGCCATATGAAGGTTGTAGCTTTGCTGGAAAATTAAACTCAAAATGTTAGCAATTTATCCGTTACAATTCCAAGAATAAAACTAAACCTTTGGGAAAAAAAGGTGTATATTGATTTGCTATTTCATTAAAGCATTTTTATTGATTTTAAAAAGTTGTATCTGGTATTCAAGAGAGATGGCGTTTGATTAAATGCTAAAAGCAAAAAACAAAAATCCTTTAAAAATGGGTTCTATCCAAATGTTTACACCCACCCCTTCTCTGACTGATGTTTAGAGCACACAAGCCACCAAATGATACTTTAGGAGGCAAAAAAATGATAATACTTAATGATTTCTCCCATAAACCAACATCCCAATCTGAAAGGCTTTGAGGTAACACAGCACATACATAGAAATGTATGAAAAACCGAAACAGATTCACCATGAAAAATTATAGCCACAGAAGCCACCGAAAGGCATTTCTTTTATTGCATAAGTGTCGTGTGTGATTTTAATAGGATTCAAACCAGTGACTTTGTAGAACTAGAATACAAGGCACCAAGCATTTCTACATGGTTCAGAACCTCTTCTAAGTGATGTTCTCAGAGCATCCTCACACTGACCGCTTCCTGATAAGAAACGGATCTGGCTTTCTGGAAGCTACAAAACAAGCAGGTGTGAATGTATGTGTCCTGAGACTGGAATAAGCAGCAGGCAATCATTTCCCATATACCACTAATCCCAGTGACCCCCCTCCCCTTCTCCATGCCCCCTTTTTAAAAAAAAAAATCCGGAATTACAACTCATCTGCTCCAGTAAATACTGTTTAAAATGTCTAATTCATAAAGAAAATCGTCATTTTTAGTAGGTTTCATAAAGACACTTTCAAAATGAACCTTTCAAAGTCAGCACATCCTACATAGTTGGCTTTTTTCACTGCAACTGTTTGCAAGAACTTGGGGGGGGGGGGGGTTCCTTTCCGAGGGTCCTCCCTCTTCCTCCCTCCCCCCCCCTTTTTTGGGGGGAGGGGGGGCTATTTCATAAATAATCTCTTGTTGCAGACAAAAGCTCATAATGAAGGCGCACTCTTCTGCAGTATAGACCAAATACAAAAGATGGATAATCCACACCTGAACAGATATGTGAACCACAAACTTCAAATGCAGTGGCCATTTCTAGGCTTGTAAGTCCACAAGACTCGAGACATATATCAGTATGACTGATGTCTTCATGCACTTAGGTGCCCTTCTAAAAGTTTTCTCTCTGACAGATGTGAACCCCAAGTGACCAAGAAAAGAAAACAAAGAGACATGGAAGAGGGCTGTTTTCCGCCTCTCTGCCCGATCAATCCAGCATGCAAGAGGTGGTCAGTCATGCAGTCAGCCAGGTTTCCCCGTGTCTGGGTGTGTATATGTCAACATGCACCGTGTCCCCCGTGACTGTGTGTACAGAGAGAGCGTTGCCCCCGTGTTGTAGTCATCCATCACGGTGTCTGAACCCCCCATTCCCCCAGGACAGATAAACCGCCACACCTCACTGATCAACATTCCCTCCCTTCCCCTGGCTGGTCATTGTGGACTTAACATGATCCAACGGCCAAACCAGAAAGGTCATGGTGAATGAGACTGGCACTTACTGCCCATGGCCTGGGTCTATCTGCGCCAGTTACAACACGTGTTACTTGTTTTGGCCAGCGCCCCAGCTAGGACTATTGACCTGCTCCTGTCTTTCTCACTGGAGCAGAGTTTATTTTCATACACTGTTGCCTTACAGAGATATAGTATACATAAATGCCTCCAAAACCTGCCCTTTCATCTGGTTTTCATCTTATTCATATGGTTGTTTTGGCTAATGTCGTCTTTTTGGGGGACTAGTTACTTTGGGTTATTTTTTTTAACGGATTCTAAATCTATCATACAACAAATAAAATTAGAATTGACTGTCTGACTCCCATACAAACAGCTTGCTTGCGGACTTTTAAGACAATGTTCATAGAACTTCAATTTGTTACTACTTACTCTGCTGTGCTGCTGGGTGCTGCTGCTACTGATGTAACATTACAATTACTACGAATGCTAATGCTGCTACCACAACTACTACTACTACTACTACCATTACTACTTCTACTACTACTACTACTTACTACTTTCTACTACTACTACTACTTCTACTACTACTACTACTACTACTACTACTACTACTACTACTACTATTACTACTTCTACCGGGACTACTTAGTACTTACTACCGCTACTACAACTGAGAAGAATTTGACACAGAAACGAGTCAAAATCACATCATAACTTTAGAAATACTGTAGCACCTATATAACTGTACACAGTATGACTTAAAATCAACGAAAGCTTAAAATACATGATCATCTCATAAATCAATGTGACAATAACCAGTTTCTCAATCATAAAATTATACAGCAATAAACTGCCATTTAACTTAAATATTTTAAGTTGTAATATTCTCTCTCTCTCTCTCTCTCTCTCTCTCTCTCTCTCTCTCTCTCTCTCTCTCTCTCTCTCTCTCTCACTCTCTCTCTCCACACGCACACACTCAATATCACACACACCACACACACACACACACACACACACACACACACACACACACACACACACACACACACATTGAAATGATTTTAATCTGACATTGCACTGACGCAACTATTTACACACAGTATAGAACAGCTATCAATCATCATTTTCAAGTGAGATGTTTAGGTTTCCAAGCTCTAAAGGTATTCTCAATACACACAGTGCCAACGACCTTTACATGTACAAATGAACTCAAGCTTCAGCATGCGATTCCCCCCACCCCACCCCCATCCGTCCCCTCAATAAGTGCATGAGTGTCCCATTTTTCATCCCTCGTCCTGTTTCTACCTATCCACGCCTTCAGAATGAAGTGGCCTTCATTCACTGCTGACGTGAGCCACTTAAACTTCTCTGAGTGCTTTCAACTTCGTTAAGATTCGTGTTTTAACCTAAGATTAAGAGTCAGCAAAATGACTGTCTTCCCCACAGCCACCAACCCACCTCCAGTACACACACGCGCGCGCACGCGCGCACACGCACACACAAACACAACAGACACACACAGACAGGCACACACACACACACACACACACACACACAACAACACACACACACACACACACACACACACACACACAATTTTCTCCTTTTTTTCTTCTTTTTCATTTGTACAACATATCTCCTTAAGGTTTTTTTTTTTTCAAATATGCATATATATGATTTTTTTTCTTAGATGGATGGCTTGATGAAAAAAAGCAATTGTACTGTTTATTCAATGTACCATCTGGAAATAAAAGTTTGACTTGACTTTACACACACATCTGTCTCATTAATTCCTTTCATGTTGCTTTTAGCCCCACCAACCAAGAAGGCCATGGCCATGTTAGGGATGTTACCTTGCAGCAATTTCAGCAACTACCATAACTTTCATCTCAACTTCAAAAATGGACATCATGTAACGATAGCTTCAACTATTAGAATGTCAATCTTAAAAAAAGACTGAATGACATCACAGAGTACCTTGATTATTTCATTCCTAAAGGCCAATAAAACCATGCCATGCTGAAGACGCTAGCCATTCCGATCAATGCATCATCCCCAAGTTTTTTGTGGTTTTTTGTTTTGTTTTTTTTGTTGTGTTGTTTTGGGGGGTAAGCGTAACAAAACGATAATGAACACTTCAATTACCACACATAAAAACATAAGAAAAACGTCATATGGGCAAATCAGCACCGCACAGTGGGCATTCCATTCTGTGCCCATCCCTGAGTCTCAATATCACTACCTGGCCCCAGAACAAAACAAGTGCCGGCAAAATGAACAAAAGAAAGTATTGGTAGTATTTTCTCAACAACAAAAAAAGGGAGAAGAATCGACTGACTGCAAGGCACATAACAAGTAAGAGAGATGTCAAAATGGTAAGGAAAAGACAGTTCTAAACAAAAAGAGTGATGGAAATGGAACAATTTTAGCACAGAATTTCCTGAAGGATGCGATTTAAAATGAAAGAGACCCCGGCATCCCAATAGGGGTAGCTACGACTCATATCTCGAGACTTCTGCATTAAGTGACTGTATGTTTATTTGTGGAATTTTTGGTGCCAAGTCTTGTCAGAAAGTTGAACTGATGAAGCCATCCCTCTCTGGCAAGCGAGGTGTATGTTGTGTATTTCGATCGTGTCATCCATACATTGGCCATACCTGGCCTTCTCTTCAACGACAGGTGGAAAGTGTTCACGTGTGACCAAGAAACCCTCGTTTAAAATATAATCCAAAGGACTTTCAGGGGAGTTGAGTCAGCAATTCTGATTCCAAAGGAGAAAAACAATCTCCTTCAGGGGACACCTCAGCAGAAACTAGAACCTGCGCTATCGGTTTCCGTCAGATCACAAGATCGACGCTAAAACCGCCAAGCTATCCCACCCCCAATCTCAATCATCAGTCTTCAGCTAAGTCTTATAAATATGAATAACAGGACCATCTCTCCTCTCTCTCTCTCTCTCTCCTTCTCTCTCTCTTCTCTCTCTCTCTCTGATCGCTTGTTTGTCAGAAAAAGCAACAAGAACACCCATTGTCTCCATTCCATTCAAGAGGTCAATTGAGTTAAGCCAAATGCACAGGATCTTACAGCGCAAAAAGCTGAGCGACATTGTTTGGCAAAGCTACGATTTTTCGAGAGCCAAGTTTGTGAAGGCCGGATATTGTTCAACGACAGTAAGAAGAGACAAAGGCATGTTCCTTGAGTGCTTACTGTAAAGTGTTCTACGTATCCCTCTCGGGGCTGATTTGTGGGTAACCAACCACTTGAACAGACACAAACATCGTTTCTGAAAGTCTTCTTTTGTTAAAGAAAGGACATTATCATCAGGATCTTGAAGAAGTCTTCACTTTTGTCTGCTTTTTCAATGGAACAAGGTGTAAATGGACTGGCTGATTGTGAGTGTGGGTGTGTGTGTGTGTGTGTGTGTGTGTGTGTGTGTGTGTGTGTGTGTGTGTGTGTGTGTGTGTGTGTGTGTATGTGTGTGTGTGTGGTGCGTGCGTGTTATGTGTGCGTGCATGCGGGTCCCAAGGATATTCGTTACGCAAACAGGCGTCCCTCTGCAGGTAATCTTATCCCTCTGCACGAATCATGCTTGCAAGTGAGGCTGCCATTCTTGTAGTGGAGGACGCTGACGTCAAACAAATGAGGGAGGCCTCTGGGGGCGGTCGAGGTGAAACTGGTATTCTGTGACGTTTTATGAGTCATTGTTAGCAGTTTTCCCTAATGTCGATCACATATTGAGGAGCAAACAGTAAACAACGCGACACGACGCATTATATCACCCTTTCCAAAAAAGAAAATGTACAAAACAAACTTTCTCCTTTTAATTTCTGTCCTTAGATCTGCAGTAAAGTATATTACACCCCGACGTCGAAATGCAGAGCTCTACCTTATGGTGGGCAAAAACAGTCGCATACGCAAACATCTCGCCATTGGTGAACATCAGAGCTCTAGCCCAGGAGTGAGGACAAAAATTACAATAATTAATGCGCACAACAAACACAGCAAAACTCTACATGACAGCACTTTCTTTCTGCTACTATCATTATTGATGTTCTTTTTACTGTAGCTGGGCGTTCCACAGCTTAACACACTTGGGGTCACCCAGAATATGCACTCATAACACCTGGGATTCATTCTGAGACTCATCACTGAAAAGTATACCAAACTGGATGAGGACTCCACGAGTCATGACTATTTTCAAGTACTTCGCCAAATACATTACCATATTCCGGTTTCTGGCGATTTTCTTCTCCTTGGAAAAAACACAGGTTGCGGGTTGATAATGATATGTTGAGCCTAAATTGGCTGGCAACAATCTCAATTTAATATTTTAAAGTATAACAATATGCTAATGTAGGCCTATGCAGTTCGCACACTTCAATGCAATAACTAAGGAACCTTTTGGCCTCGACCAAACTTCTGAGAATTTCTTTTTATATTCTTTGCGTAACGTTTTATTATAAAGGCAACGGGTTAAAAAGACATACCTAAAAACTGCACCTGCTCCTAAACAAACACTTTCCCTCTGAACGAACCTAAACCTCACTTCAGGTGTCGAGAAGCAAATAACATAAATCATAAAGCTTTTTATCTGTTCTGTTTCTGGTCTATCCTGTTTCGCTCACGAAGCACAAGGGACCACGGAACGTTGAAAGACATTACATGACTACATGCATACTGACAGAAGCCAGGACACACAGTCGCAGGTGGTTTACCGACAATTCCATACCATCTTAAAAGAGAAATTTTGATAGATAAAAAGTGAATAAAACACACACACACTCACGCAGCCGCGCGCGCGCACAGACACGCGCGCGCACGCACAACACAAACCACACACAACACACACACACACACACACACACACACACACACACACCACAGAACTGTGGTACGGTTCGAAAGAGAGAGAGATAGAGAACATGTGCAAGCGTGCGTGGTGCGTGCGTGCGTGTGTGTAGTGCATGCCCATACAACTCACTTAAAAAAAATTGTTAAAACCTTCAAAGTTCAATCATACAAATGCAAAAGGTTTCCTTCCTTTTTCCCAACTTAGCATTGTTTCATCAATGTTGCACTTTCATTGATGTGTAAGCCTAGTTTGCTGTTTCAAACACGAGTTGCAAATCAGTTTAACTAGTGCATAACTAGTCCATAACATTGAGTCCAGAAACCACAGATATACAAATTTCCTCTTTCAGCTTGAATATATGGAAAGATATATCTAAATTCCCAAAAGTATTCCTTACGGCGCACCTCAGTTCTTAATAAATGAAAGATAGAGGGTACCACACACATACACAAACATACACGCACACGCACAACTTCACACCCCTTACACCAGAACAGATAATGCCCCTACACTTTCACACACTATGTTCGGGAACATGCTCAAAAGACAAAATTATTACATCTTTGAAATAATACGTTCACAATGGCAGCTTTCTAAATGCTTCTTGGTTTCGGTAGTAGGGTGTGTGGTGTTGTGTGTGTGTGAGTTCGATTCATTAAAGTCTCTCACAAATTGTGATATAGACATGACTCTTATCTCGAGACTTCTGCAAGAGCACAGATATGTGTGTGTGTGTGTGTGTGTGTGTGTGTGTGTGGTGTGTGTGTGTGTGTGTGTGTGTGTGTGCGCGCGCGCGCGCGCGCGCGTGTGTGTGCGTGTGTGTGGTGTGGCACTGTGTGTGTCGTGGGTGCGGTCGTGCGTGTGTATGTGCTATCTAACATTAACTTCGTGGCTGAACTGTCCATTGCCATCCTAAGCCCTTGGCTACACGTCAGTGCACGAGCCTGCAACACATGGAGGCAAGGCAAGGAGGAGACAGTTGGCACAGTGAGAAAAACAGGACAGACAAACAGGCACACAAACGAGAAGAAATGTACAATATTGACACGCCTGAATCAAAAAATGAGGACAAAATAGACACCCTCGTACTCCTATCTCCTCATAACAAAAAAATGGGGAGATGGGGGGGGATTCATTTAAAGAAAAGGAAAAAGAGGCCAAAGAGAGAGAGAGAAAGAGCAATGGGGAGAGGAGAATGCGGGGAAGAACAGAGAGCAGATTTTTCCGAGCTATAAAAATCCAGCTCACTCAGTCTATCAATTCCCCAAGGCAAACAAGACTGTGGCTCTTGGCAACATCCCATGCCGATACAAAATATCACACACACACCAGACAGCTAAAGGGGGCTCTGTGTGTGGAATGTGTGTGTGTGTGTGTGTTACATTGCATGCGCACGAGAGAGAGAGAGAGAGCTACACACACACACACACACACACACACACACACACACACACACACACAAAGAGACATAGCAGGAAAAACCGAGAAAGAGCAACTAAGGGTGAGAGAGTGTACAGGTTGGATGGAGGCAGGGACTGGGTACATATAACATAGCAGGGAAAGTGACGGGGGGGGGGAGGGGGGGGGGGGGGGGGTAATGTGCACGCATGTGTCCAAAATGTATGTGAAACAGTGCACGCATGCAAGTCTGTCTTGTGGCCGAGTCTGTTTGTTACCCTATCTGTGTGCAAAGTGTTCCCCCCTAGCGAATCAAATTTTTTTTTTCTATCTTGGAAGAGAAAATTTAAAAAATTTTTAAAGGGGGGGGGGGGAGGGTTCTAACCTGTTAAAAATATCAAAATTTGATCAAAACCAGAAGAAGAAATGAACGAAGGACAAACACCTCTGTAAAAGTCGGCTTTCTCTGTCCAATCGCCAGATGGACCGGAAAAGTCTCAGAAACGTTTGAGTTTTTACTTCCCTTCTCTTTCCTTTCAAATAATTATTTCTCTACCTTCACAAAATCAATCACTCACCATGCATACAGGCAGTATGCTCACACGCTCACAAGTGCGCGCATGCACAAACACGCAGCCGAAAGTCTCGTGCATGCTGCGTCGCACGCACGAACACACACACACACGATATAGAATACACACAGTCATGTGCACTTGTGTACACCTGCTCCCATCTTCATATTCGCCTCGCCTCCCCCCACACCCGCCTCTGGTGAGCAGACGTTAAATGAAGGAAAAAAAACACACACACACACACACCATATAACACAACACAGACTAACAAACAGCACACAACAACAAACAACACACACACAACACACAACAGCATACTACTAACATTTTTATATATATATATATATATATATATATATATATATATATATGCACAGAGTAGAGAAAAATTATGTAGGGCCCAGTAGATTTGTTATAAAGACATAGACAGTCAGTGAATCTAAGACAGAGACAAGGAGACTGAATTCAAAAGGAAAAAAAAAAAGCAAAATGACAATACTTGACTTGAAGCCAGCGTCTTTTTGCTGGCTGCACTATAAAAACAAAAACACACTAAAAAGACTCCACAACAAAAACACAAAGCCTATCCAATCGAAAAATGTTCGAAAACTTTGTACATCAAACATTCCGCTCAGAAACAACTATTCCTGATCACGGCAGGCTGAAAAAAAAACACGATTGCGTTTGTGTGTGTGTGTGTGTGTGTGTGTGTGTGTGTGTGTGTGTGTGGTGTGTGTGTGTGTGTGTGTGTGTGTGTGTGGCGCGCGGTGTGTGTGTGTACACACACACACACACACACACACATATATATATATATATATATATATATATATATATATATATATATATATATATATATATATATATATATATATATAAAGATACCTCATTATGCAAAGAGATGAATGGATAGGACACATACGAGGAACAAGACATCGCGACAGCTCACTGGACAGACGGAACCAGGGAGACACCAAGAACACCTGCTCGGACATAAAAAAGTGAAGCCCAACACTCTGGAACATCAGAATGCCAAGACAGCAGGAGTGAAACCTTTGTTGCGCCTACATGCAAAGGCATAAAAAGGGTTTGGATGGGAATAATATAAATATAATTATATATATATAATAAATAGTATGTATGTATGTTTATGTATGTATGTATGTACGTATGTATATGTATACAGACAGAAGTGGACGGCCGAAGATAAAAGCTAATGTGAACTGATGTGCAATGATTCCATGGCCGAGACACTCCCTTTTAATAGTCTCACGTGAACCATATCATGCTATTCGATTAACGGTCGTCCTGTCAGATTGAAACAATAAAAGCCTTTATGTCCGCAGTCTAACTCTCTGGGAGGGAGGGTAGGACGGAGGGGAGGGAGAGATAGAGTGAGTGTGTGTGTGTGTGTGGTGTGTGGTGCGTGCGTGCGAGCGTGCGTGCGTGCGTGCGTGCGTGCGTGCATGCGTCGTGCGTGTGTGGTGTGTTCTTGTTAGTTTGTTGGCTGGTTGGTTAGCTGGCTGGCTGAATATTTGATTGGCTCGGGCTGGAATTAATTACCTGTGGAGCAAAAAACAGATCTGTAGAACTTTACAATCCAATCTGCTGGAAACGAATTTCTTCCACTTCAGAACGTTTTGGAGATGTCAGGGTGCTAGTCTTCCAGACATAACAAACTTGAGGCTTGGTATGCAAAACATATTTTGCGCGCAAAAAGTACTTTATAACAAGCTAATTTGCCTAGGACAACATTTTTACGCAACAAAATTGATACGAACTTCAGTCTTAAGTTCATGTGGGTTACTAAAAAAAAATGACAAGTAAACATTTATCACACAAAATAGCAGAATCAGCACATCAGTATTCTGTGTTTTATACAAAGAAAAAGAAATAACAGATTCAATAAAGCATCTAAAGATGTTCTACAAACTTAAATATCTAACTGAAGACTCCTGAGCTTTTGAAGAAGAAAGATACGAGAATGGCATTTCTTGTTTATCATTTCCGTATTAGCAGTATGGTTAATTTTTCATCAACGACAGTACCTAGGTATTTACTTTCATGAATGCGTTCCAATTTTACACCATAAACATAAAGATCTGGAACAGGCTATGAGTTTTGCAGATATCAATCAGCATTTCTTTTATCTTTGTTTTTAACTTAACTTCCAACAGTTTATTTTGCACCAAAGAAAAACGTTTTCGACTTTTCCAGAATGCACAAGAAGAGAGCTGAGAAGATCTACGAGAGCAGAATTTGACGCCATTAATCAAGTCCACACTGACAGGCAAATACACTATACACACGGGCTAGGAAAATAGAAAACAAATGGTGACGACGCGCTTTAGCCAGGGCTCTGAATCTCAAAACGAGAAAAAGTCTGCGACAAGATTATAACGGCACAGTGACAATACAATAATACACATTTTACAACAGCAATCGCTTTTGCAGCTCTTCATTTTCTTTCCCTCAGCCTTCAACGGGTGGAACCAGGAAAACAATAAAGCAAACAACGAAAAACAAAAAAGAAAGAGAAAACTAAAGAAAACCAACCAAAAAAAACCCCTAATAATAAGCCCAAACACATAACAGAGAGAAAACTACTGAGAATCATTTGCAGTTCAAAAGAGCTAGAAGCAAACTGATGCATGAAACCACCCCTCTCTGTTCTTACTCAACTCACCTGAAAACAATCCGCCTTCTTTCCAAGCAAAAAAGAAACCCCACAATGCCGACGTCTGCAGCAGACGAGCGGCCCTAAAGTCTTGAAGTTTTACAATGCCACGACTGATGGATGGATCGAGGCCCAAAGGTTTTCTACGATCCCTTTCCACCTCTCTCAGACCCCCCCCCCCCCCCCCCCTTCTTCTCTTCCCCCCCCCCTCTCCCCTCCCCTCTCTCTCCGGATTGGCGGGAAGCAATTAGCCTGAATGAGTGTCTGGCTCCTGAGAAAGGTGTGTGGGCAGAGCCCATTCCCCCTTCCGCATCCTGTAGCCTCCCTACTGCAGCCTCTGACAGGTAGATCTGATAGCTCTCTAATGCATCCCGCATGTCGGTTCTGCCCTCGCAGCTAAACTTCTAGTCTATGGGGGCTTACCTGTGTCTAAAAGCCTGTTATATATTGTATAATGTCCATCGTGAAAGCATCCACTATTACGGAGCCAAGCTATTACAGTTCTGAATCAACCGTTTTAATTTTTGACCACATTTGAAACTATCGATCTAACCTTGAAGATGGTCGATTAGTGGAGGCCAAACGACGTCAATGCTCCGTCAAAGGAAAACTAAATGGACAACACTCGGCCCAGAAAATGGCCGTCTGTTTTCTCTCTTGTAGACATCAAGCAGCGTCAACACTAAACTTAAAGCTTTCACTCATCAAAGGGAGGGGGGTGTTAAATTTCACTATGTAAAGAGCTGCCGTGTTGAAATTATGGTGGTAAACAATCAAAATACATACAACTATGACCGCTGTTTACGTTGTACCTCCATGACCCAGTGTATTTTCTATTCCTTTTTACAGGGTTGGTCATGAACCCATAAGTCACAGACGGTCAACAACTATTATGAAGCTGTAACCTATAACAAAAACAAGAAGTGTGGAAAATGGTACTTTTGATGTTTCTACGTTGAAATTATTTACTATCGTTCCTAAGGAAAGCCCAAACACACACCTTCAGGCAGAAGTCATCGCCCATAACAATGTCTGCTCCTCCACTCCCTACCTACCTATCCTCCTTTCTTCTGGTCTTTCTCCTCCACTTTCTTTTTTCTGGCAGCGGCTCTAGCTCTGGCAGACGGCTATCTGATGGAGATGGTCGATTAGCGGAGGCCAAACAACGGCAATCTTTCCTCAAATGAAAACCAACCGGACTACACTCGGCCCACAAAATAACCGCCGTCTGTTTTCTCTCTTGCAAACATCAAGCGGCGTTCGCCAAGCTGTATAAACACGACCATTGGCTTCATTAGGCTTTCGTCAATGTCAAACAACGATTGATTTGTTTCACAGAGACCGAATATTGCCGTTTTATGAGTTGGACAGACATCCTTTCCAAGACCCAGGCCCTTGGACGTGATGGCCAGAGGTGCGGGCAGCCAGTGCAATGGCAGGTCATCAGTGTAACAATCCTGTCATCCACGAAGATTCATTAAGAGATCAATGACAGTGACACTGAGTTGATATAGCGTTTCATCGAATTCAATCCATCAATATAATTATTTTATTATCACCATGCCTATCCCAAATACACGGGAAAGGAGGGGGATGGGATCATCAATATTCAAACTTTCATGGACAAGCCTGGTCAACCGGTGCACGCACAGCTCTACAAATCTTATCATATCAAGGGCTTCATCATACTTCCTTCCTCAATACACGATTGGTTATCATTGTCCAGTGCTACTGAAACAATCAATAAGGACAATCCCATGACAACAAATCATTATAAAAAATAAAAAAAAAACAGACAGGCAAGGAGAGAGGAAAGGGTCAGGGAGGAAGAGAAAGAATGAAAGAAGGAAAAAGTGTCCGGGAGAAGCTAGGGGAGTGGGAGAGGGCCACCGGCACAAATACAGATAACAGCAAAATCAAATCGTATTCAGAAATGGCACAGGCACCATTTGAAAAAGTGTAAAACAACAACTACGTTAATGTCTTTTTTCTGCAGATTGTTTCCAGATATAACTCTCTTCTTGCTGTTGGTTCTCTTACGTGTGCTGAATGCACACACACACACACACACACACACACACACACACACACACACACACACACACACACACACACACACAGCTGGAGAGATCTACAACCTGTGGGGAACGGTATTAGACTATATGGGCAAGCACGGCCTCTCGGGTTAATACCTGGTATACAATTATATTTCCGCAAACTAAGACAGATGAACGCCGAACTTGGGTTCAAATTCCAGCTCCCCCCAATAAAACTGGTGTTTGTTCATCATAGCAGCCTATCTGTTGTTGTGGTGCAGCAGTATCAACTTACCATTCCCACTCTCATGATCTCCCTGAATGCCTATGGGAGACATTGGGGCACTAACTTGAAGAGCACTTTACCAAATTCCTCCATTTATACCGGCTGTGTGCCAAGGCATATAGATCCCTGCCAATGGTTTCCTTGGTCATTCGGCAATGTTGTTTGTCCTCTTTTTTCTAACCCTTTATCCCCCT
>CM060316.1:99076122-99096122 GCA_030674155.1 Stramonita haemastoma | reverse complement strand
TAAACAACTCCACGTCCACAAACAAACAGTCTATATTTATCGCCAGAGTTTAGCCTCTGGAGAACCAGTGCTCTAAGCACTAGCATACTCGACCAAGAATGTCAATACTGTGTCACACAATATAATACTCCTTTCACTACGAACATGCTTGAATAAACTGAGTGATTTAATTACTAAAGAAAATGCACAGTGCATTAATGAAGCAAAACACAAAACAAACAACGAGTCATCATAACCGATCATTCAATTAGAATCACACATCCATGAAACAATAACAATACCCTGTTCACCTCGAATACCACCGCACCCTCCCCCCCCCCCCCCCCCCCCCCCCAAATGACCAACAGATTATAAGTGAGACTTGGTACTAGTTTTTCCATGGGAAAACAAACGAAGATAGCACAAATTTCACACACAAAAAACAACAAAAAAGAGACCACACACACACACACACACACATTACATATATAAATACATATATATCATTATATTTCCACATATGTATATTATATATATATATATATTTTTATAAAATATATATATATATGAAAAGCAAACGTCTTATGGTAGGTGGTGCCTGTTCAAATGACTATACACGATAATTTTATGTCAGTGGACAGCCATCTTCGGATATGCAAAATAGTATTTGATTAGCTACGATTATTTACTCCGAAAATCAAGTCATGTTACAGACGCTTTTGTTTTAGTTTATAAATACTGCTGGTCGATGCCACTGTTTTCTGACGGTGGTGTGTCTGTTGGTGGCAATAGGAGAACGCATCCACCTGTACAGGGAGAAGTCTTTGCTTCCAATTGATTAAAGGCTCTGTGGGAGGGGGGGGGGGGGGTAAGTGTGTGTGTGTGTGTGCGTGTGTGTGTGCGCGCGCGCGTGTCGTGTGTGTGTGTGTGTGTTGTGCGTATGCGTGCGTGCGTTTCTGTTCCGTGTCACTCAGATAATGGTGCCAACGTTGCAGATAAGACGAAAAACACTGTTTCCTCAAGTATAAAGGCAGCAAGTTTACAAATGATGTCTAATTCATTAATTACAATTATACTTGTTTCAATTGTGGCAATGTTTTTTTTCAGTTTTTAAATAATTAGTTTCGTTTTGTTTGATGACGGAATACACTATAAGCTATTGGCATGTTGTTGATCCGAATTATTTATACCTTTTATATGTACAATGCGTTTTTCTTTTCTGGATAAGTTTTTTGCTTAAACCAAGACGAAAAAGAAACAAAATCCTGAGTACAATGCATACATTCAATACTGTACAGAAACACACAAAAAACTACTGCAACTAAAACAAAAAAAAAGTTCGTAGCAAGATTTTATAGTAAAAACGGAACACTCTCATAACCAGAAGGAAAAAAACGCCCAGGAAAGAAAGAACAAGATATAAAACTGCACTGTATAGCACCACGAACAAACTGTCAATTATAGTAGCCTGCTGTCAGTCTACACAAAACACAATACAAAACAGCACAGTGCAATACAATCATAAGCAAGAACGTCATACGAGTTCCTAGTCCATAAAGTATCAATTATTATCGATAGGTCCCCTTTAGAAAACAGGGCATTTCGATAAAAAACAAACAAACTGGAAAGACGTCTGGCGGCAACATCCTACGCTGTCTGGGCGACAGGCAAAACCTATAGGAGACTCACTCGTCAACAGCTGAGCAGCAGTCATCACGTGAACGCTAGGGTGCTGCTAGGGTCGGCCTACTATACTCGGGACTAGGTCCGGATGCGACACGGAAACTGTTTCAATGATCGCGGCAGTAAATAGATCATGACAATGGTTACGCGTTTCCGTGCCTCCATCCTGGGCTTTCTGCGCCTTGCACTAATAGTGATAATCATTATTATCAATCCATTGCCTTGTTTAATTAGAGCGGACATGACATGCACACACACCCTAACACACACCCTAACACACACTCACCACACACACACACACACACACCCTCACACGCGCGCGCGCGCGCACGTACACACACACACACACGCACAAACCACACACATCTCTCTGTCTCTCTCTGTCTCTCTCTGTCTCTCTCTCTCTCTCTTACAAGTACATGAGGGAAAAGCAAAGACTGGTGGAGTGTGACTATTAGCGTCTTTTAACGAGAGAAATAGGGAACATCCTACAATCGCTGAAGGATTCTGAAAAGCCCTTTGATTCGCCCTCTTCTCTCCGAGTCTTGTCCCCATCGATTTCTGGCCCTTTATGCTTCAGCTCTTGGCCCCCTTGTATAAGGACTATGCATGCCATCGCATACTTTCCCCCCTTGTAATTGAGGCAGTGTCCCACATGTATTGCGCAATGTCTCTCCCCCTAAAGCCATAGAATGTGCATGGTTTGGGAAAAGGAATCAGATTGTTTAATTAAAGTATGGGAACAATCGTGCATGTGCGTGTACGCACGCGAGCACAGGTATACAAGTGTGCGCACATGCGCACGTGAATAAGAACATGATACATGCGCTGCATGCACACATACTCGTGCACAAGTGTGCACTCAAGTCACAACCCCCCCCCCCCCCTCCCCCCCTTTCTTCTTTGGTCATTACAGGGATCACTAGCAGCCACATAGATCTATCTATCTATCCCGTAGTCTGGCAACCGTGGGGGCACCCATGAAGACTTGACAATCAGTTCCCTCCATTCCTCTCTCTGTTCTGCCTTTCTCGGGGTTTTGTTGAGTTCTAGGACTGTCCATTCGCTGATGTTGTCCTCCCATCTCTCCTTTGGTTTGCCTCTTTTTCTTCCTTCTTGGACAGTGCCTTGCAGTATTGTTTTCGTTGGTTCTTTTGATCCTGTGACATCCCCGTACCATTTAAGTTTACGCTTCTTTATAATATGATTATAGATCTAAATTATATAAATGTGGATATTGTACTTGACCATGATATAAGCTACAACTGTACAAGCTTCCATACTTCTCCATGCTTCCATGCTCTATGTTTAAGATTTGTTCCTTATTTAATGGTTGAATAAAGCCCAAATTAAACCAAACTGTGTTGATTCGAACAAATTATGCAGACGGTAACTTTACAGCCCATACTCTGTGGTTCAAACATCCTACCCCATAAGCTCTGCGGAAAGGCCCCATAACGCCATTAATGGATGTCTGATGGTGTCCGGAAAGACCGCTTTGCTTTCATCTCCCACGTCAGCTTGTGTGTCAATAAGCCTGTGCGTTTACTTTTCTTTGTGTAACAGAGGGGGGGGGGGGGGGGGGACACTGCAAGCTGAATGTTTCAGTCTAGAAGCGCATCACACTTTAATTTCTACAGTCCCACTATATTACACGTGTGAGTAGAATTTTTTTTTTCGTTGGTAACAAATGAGTAGTAAAAACCTCGTGATGGTGATAAAATTGGTGAGCATAATGTTGATAATGAAAAATAATAAGCAGGGAAATTAGGATCAATCACTTTTAACTAAATAAACCTTTTCAACAGCAAGAACAAGGACTATGACTGCACGGATTGGAAAGCATGAACAACATTTCGTTCTAAGCTGAAAATGGCAGCTGCTCCCCTCTGCTTTCCATCGTTAACTCTTTCATCCATCTGTTACTTGGTCCTTCAACCACCTCGCCACAAGCTGAGTGTACCTTATGCACCTTCCCTCAATCCTCCCCTGGCAGCCATCAATTATTTCAAGGACTAGCAGGCATCCCCATTACCAACCAGATGAGGTAAGGCACTAAAAGCCAGGTTAATTAGGAAGGTCCTTTTCGCTGCCCCAAGTAGCCATTAGCGAGAAATAGACAAGCTGACCCCACTGCCTTGACACTGCCACTTAACCATTCCCTATGACAACTTGTCTCACTTAACATACATGGGAACTACCGCCGATTGTTGGCGCCAGTTGAACTAAAGTGAGAGAGCGCCTTTCTAGGATAGAAGGTTCGATCCTATGGATGACCCAGACAGACTCATGGTTAAGTGATATTAAGGTAATACAACTGTTCAGAAACCAAAATACCCATGGTTCAAATCCTGTCCAAACCCAGACTTCCTCGCGAACCGTTGAATCGTCAATGGTGATCTAGTTAAGCACCAGTCTTAAATGTAAGTCAAAATGCAGCTTACATTTCGCGTACGCCTAAACACCCAGGGAAATAACACGAGTTGTGTCTAACAACTTTCTCATATATAAAAACCCACACTCATTGGCAAAGAAAATACACACAGAGATGGAAAAAATGGGTGGTGCTATACTACAGCAATGGGCTCTCCCTGAGGAAAACAGACAAATTCCATGCAATAAAAACAAAATGGCATTTTACTAGGCCATCCTAATGTGTTGTTTAGGACCGATGTAGAGTTCAGCGGGTTTTATTTCCCAGTGCCCTGGGACAACTATCCCTTTCAACCAAATCACGGTAGTGGGGCGTCAACTTTGTTCCATTTGAGTCAAATGCCAATGCCCACCACTTTGGTGATTTTGTAGACAGGGATAATCATCCTCGGAAAAAGCAATGGAGAAAAGAGGACTTTGGGGGAGAGGGGGGTGAGGGCATACAACTGAACATTACAGTTCACCACCACAACAGTAAGTAGAAAATATTTTCGTCTGTTTGGATTGACCTGGGTTGAATAAAATCGTAACAATGATCAAGTTACCAACTGACCCAAGCATATTATTATTATAGTGAAACACTTTTTTTCATACTTCAGTGGTTTTCCAAACATTACCACTAAACCATGTAATTATTGTAATCTTTGGGATAATCCTTTTGTAATTCCGACGTTCTATCAGTTGCAGCAATGGGCTTTCATATGCAAAATCTTTTTTTATTCCTGCCGTCAAAACAGCGGTGTTCATCTTTTATGGTTTGTTTACTGGCCATTGGAACACTTTTTACCGTGAACGTATCAGGTGCTCAACTGCAAACTCAAAACTGCGGGTCTGATATATCCCTGCTATACTAGTACTCCGAAATTCTATTCATGCAAACTGTCACCGCGGTCATTACCCCCGTCAAAACAAACTTTTCTAGGAAAAACCAGTTAACTGTTATCGAGATATAAAAACATGTACTCGTGCCCACTTGGCCACTAGGAGGAAAAAGCAACAAGAACGTGCTTGGAACAAGAGCTCTTCAGTCCCGGCCGTTTTCCTTGATACCTGAGAGAGAGGTGCTGTAGAGCTGTCGACAGCCTGGTTGCGCCACTTGCCTCTCACCAACTGCTTGGCTGAATGACTGACTGACTGACTGATACATACTTCCCAGAGATTCCTACAGTACTTACACTCACTGTTACAGGTCATGAACGGCAACCCGAGAAATGGGTTTTTACATTATATGTATACCAAGTTGCTTACAGAGCTTTTTTTGTGAGGTGGCTATGTTCCATCTTTTCTTTCTAACTCAACACAACTTCAGTTTATGGGAATTTCATGTATTTTACATGTAAGTGTGTAAAAATGAGGGGGAGAGGAAGTTTATGTAACACAAGCTGACTTTGGGGAGAATATTTTTACCCGTTACCCACTTACTAACAGAATGTTGAGAATTCTTCGAATCCTGCACCTATCCAATAGTAGCCAATGAACTTTGGATATCCATACTCAATCAACTTAAAAGCCAGTTACCTAACAAAAGAAGAAGTTGGTAAGGATAAGTTAGTTCATACTGAGAAGTTCATATCTACGGAGAATTTGTCCGATCTCTGATCGATCCACAAAATAACAAGGAGCTTCTTGCATTCTTACCTCTCTGTCTCAGAAACTCACACTAAGACGATGACCAAAAGCCACTGTGCTTCTTCTTTTCCTTTAGTGAGAAAAAGCTATATCAAAAGATTCAACAAAGAAAATTACACTTAAAACGATGATACATGTGTCAAATTGTATTTTTCACTCTCAGAAAATTACACCTGGAGGATGATAACACAACAAACACATTATTTTTATAAAGGGGGTTGGGATGGTGGTTTGTTTAAAAAAAATCTTTTGTTGGGGGGTCGGGGGTGCTTTTTGTTTTACTGAATTATGTCTAGACAGTGATAGATAATATTCCATCCTGAAATTCTGCGATAGAACTACGTCTGGGAAATGTCATAGAAGATTTCTATGCAGTTTTTAACTGAGAAAACAACACATGTGCGCACACACACACACACACACACACACACACACACACACACACACACACACACACACACACACATATATATATATATATATATATATATATATATATATATATATATATATATATATATATATATATATATATATATATATATACACGCGCATAAAAAAAAAAAAGCAAAATGGCAAACAGGGGAGAAGCAAACTAAGCAGAAGGTGGAGGGAGGGGAAAAACAAAGAGAAAGACAGACCGACAGACAGATAGGGAAGAAGCCAGCAATGCAGTGTAAAGCCCACAGACAGACAGACATGTGCAGAGTATCAGACATGCAGGATCAACTCCTCATCACTCCACACACACCCAGGCGTACATCAGGACCCTGACAGGAACAAAGCGGCGGGAAAGAACACCATCAATCAGACCCATGATCCTGCCCAGCACTACAGAGAGAGCGAGCTAGCTAGCGCTGTTGTGTTGTGATAATGCACCCCCTTCTTTCAGGCCAGCTGTTCCATCTGCGCCTGGCACCAAAAAAAAAAAAAAATCAAAAAACAAGCTGGCCTGGGATGGTTCTAAAACTAGTATATGTCGTTTCTATGTACTCTGCTCGTCGACACTACCTACACTGGCTAGCTTGTAAATGGTGAGTAGATAAAAATAAATTAACTAGCAAATGAATTAATTCAAAAAGACATCAAGTGACATACTGTTCAAATGGTTCATGCCAAAAATGTGTCTACTATTTGTATTGATGTAAACTAAGTGCTTAAGGCCAACACCAAATTAATGTTGATATGGTTTAAAATGTCAAGCTGAGATGGTCTCCCACTCTAATTGCTCACTGTATAGTAACCCGTACTCTCCTTTAATTTAAAGGAGAAGAACTCCTTTGAAGTCAAAGTATGGCTGCCTGTATGACGATGTACTTGAAAACAATCATACCCGCAAACTTCTCACCCAAAAAGTGTGTACGATGATCACAGTGATTCCCGGATGATGTGTAACAGAATGCATGAGCAGGGGAACGCCCAACAACAATAAACTTTCTAAAATCATGCACTAGAGCAGTAACTTGATATTTTAAAGAGAAAGACACAGATGGAAGCAGGTTTAAAAACACAACAGGCCCCTTTTCGCAGAGCAGTTGTGAAAACACACCTGTTCTTGCCAAAGTAGCAAGA
The DNA here is from genome assembly GCA_030674155.1 of Stramonita haemastoma. Taxonomy (NCBI): domain Eukaryota; kingdom Metazoa; phylum Mollusca; class Gastropoda; order Neogastropoda; family Muricidae; genus Stramonita; species Stramonita haemastoma. The sequence goes on along the minus strand of CM060316.1, from coordinate 99,088,826 downwards.
CAGGGGAGGCCAGCAACCCCTGAGAAAAGGGTTCCGTTTTCCCAAACCTCCCCGCTACCACCTGTTAAACTCCTCTAAAATGGCTCAAATGGCGGTACTATCTACCTTCTATCAGCATCCTCAGTCACCCCCAGTGACATTACGAGCGCCACTACTCATTGACTGACACTCCCAGATAAGGCCATACCTCGCGCTGCTGGCAGCGACCTCCGGCCTGATAGTGGTGGTTGAACATCGCACTCCAGAGCACACATTTTGACAAATTACACCTTGGGTGAGCCTCCTGCACTGTGAGAAAAACCCGCTCTGGCGACGATGGCTGTTACTGTTAGTACGGCAGGCACTGCAGTGTCACGGTGAACTGGGGCCCCGTACGGCCTTTATTTCCACCAAGCAGGATTACGATAAAGCCTGCTGATTAGATAGGGGACTACGCGCAAGCAGCAAATCACACACGCTGAAGGCTGCATTGGGTGGGTGGGTGTGGTATATGAAGTACGGGCAGATGTCGAAGGCGAGTCATACATACACACACTCTTTTTTTGGCCTCCTTTTTTTTTTTTGCTTCCTTTTTTTGCAATCTTTGAAATCCTGGAGTGACGCATAACACCCAAAACGGGGCACATCTCTACAAGGTTTACATTTCCTTCTAATTTAAGCTGACAACTGTGCTGTGAAGTGTCTAAACACAATTATATAACTATTCAATCCCAAGCTTCACTGTGGTTTCATATTCACTGGAGAACTTCCGATGGCTTACTGCGACTAGTATGTGTGACTTTTGGTGTTTACGTGGGGGGAAATAAACAGTAAAATCATCATCAATACTACAATTTGCTACCCGTGTTTGTTGAATAAACTGGATTTCAGCACTGAAGTGAAATTCAGTGACAACTCTTCCAAACCTTAAATAAACATCTCAGCGAGTTTCCTATCATTTACATAACGGTTACCTTAACCTGACTGCTTTCGTGATAAGGGGAAAACCCCGCTTAACTCGATCACGGTGAGTTTCCTCTCCACATTCTATCATTCATATTATGGTCTTTAATCTGAATGTTTTTAGAGAGGAAAAACTGCTAAAACCTCAAAAGTTTCCTTCCAATATTCTATCAGCTATGATAAGGTTATCTTTGACCTCCACAATCTTACCATTCACCAGGTAACCTTACATCCAGATATATTCTAGAGAGGTAAAAACCTGATTCACACAAAAACATGTCCAAAACACACACACACACACAACACACACACACACACACACACACACACACACACACAGTGACACACACACCCTTGATATGAAACCCAACAGTAGCCCCAGTGAAGCGAGACAGACAGACAGACAGCGGGGGTGAACTAGAGTGGCAATGAAGTCCCCACACAAAGAGCCCCCGTGAGTCACAGCCTATTCAGACAGGTCTGCAATCTGCCCCCAATCTAGCTTGATGTCTCCCCCCAGTGAAGGCTGCACAGTGCAGCCGGGGATCAAATGACACCAGAGAGCACGACCGATCAACAGTCCTCCTCCCCGATCACTGTCATCACGGGGCTGATTCAGAACCAAAAAGACGATGCACTGACAGCAGGAATAGCAGCCTACCACTGCAACTAGTGCACGAAAAGGCTCGACTCCCATTATTTCCAACGCTTTTTTTTGAAGCTAAAAAAATCGAGACAAGAGGAGCAACATACATTACTGTCCTTTTGAGGCAAAAAGCATGGAGTCAAACACGCACATAAAATAATTTAAAAAAAAAAAAAGATTGAGAGTGGATAGGGAAGGCGACAGCTAATGCCTGTGGTTAGTAAATAATTTCAGCTTTGATAGAATCTACGATTTTGAAAGCGTGGCTGCTCTTCTCACTTTCATCTTTGTGGAAAATGGCCAAGTCCGTTTCTAATGCCTTGCTCCCTATGTCCTCAACCCAACCATTCTACATGCACCATAAAACAATCTTTTTTTCTTTTTTTTTTTATATTTTCCTCCAAAACTGCCGCTCTCGTCAATTTTTTTAAGAGTTTCCCAACATAAGTCTTCTTCCTTTGTTCCCATCCATACTCCTTTTTACATTGAAAATTACAAATACATTACTTTTGTAGATAGGTTAACTACTATATTCTATCAAAACATTTCAAGGCAAAGGTCCTATGGCCGTAACTAGGACTGGGCGCAAAACTCGGTGCATGATATGCATTCTGTGCTGCATTTCGATCAAAACAACTGAATTTATTATATAGGACAACTAAATCACAGTCATACAGTTCATGTCCTCTCATGGCTGACAGTGATGAATGTGAAAAGACTGAACGTGAGACACACAAAGTGGCTTGTTTTCTGTCAACACAGTTATTTTGGTTTACTGACAGTTTGATGGCACAATAGTGACACCCTTGAATTTTTCATCCTTGCTAACCAATAACTTCTTTTTCAGACTTGATCAGCAAACAATCAACAACAAAAACACAAACTAAAAAAACCCAACAATATGTATTTTATAATATATAATATATATATATATATAATATATATATATATATATATATATATATATATATATATATATATAGTTTTATGCCATGTGTGGCCCTACCTTACTTGCACTAGTATTAGTGCTCCTGCCCCTCTGACACAAACTGTTACTTTTTCCATAAATTTTAATGCTTTTTTTCAGAAATCCTGGAGTCAAAGTTTATCAGGGACACACACACACACACACACACACACCACACCCCACACACACACACACACAACACACACACACACACACACACACCCCCCCATCCGGGAGTATAAAATTTGCATCTATGATTACTTACTTTACACACCTGAGAGAAGAAAAAAATATCTGTATAGATGCAGTTTACTTGGAAAGGGCGCGGGAGTGGGGGGGGCTCAGCCCTCTCTTTCATCTTTTCTGTAAACATGCACTTTAGCGGGTAATCAAATAATTCAGTTACCACCAAGTTCCACTTCTGTCACTGCCTTCTTTGTTTCTGTGTCTACAGCTGTCTCTCTGTCCGTCCGTCCGCCCTGCCCCCCCCCCCCCTCTCTCTCTCTCTCTCTCTCTCTCTCTCTCTCCATCTATCTATCTAATCTATCTATCTGTCTTTATAACACACACACACACACACACACACACACACACACACACAACACACACACACACACACACACACAACACACACACACACACTGTGACATGGATTGTTTGTGTGGAGAACGTTTCTCTCTGATGCATTTTGTTTACTTTTTTTTCCCAGGTACTGTTAGTGTTTTCTGTTCGCATACCCAGCTAATGGCACCATGCCAACCACCACCACCACCACCATCACCACCTCTCTCTCTCTCTCTCTCTCTCTCTCTCTCTCTCTCTCTCTCTCCTCCTCTCTCTTCTCTCTCTCTCTCTCATTATCCTCTCTCTCTCTCCTCTCTCCTCTCTCTCTCTCTCTCCTCTCTCTCTCTCTCTCTCTCTCTCCTCTCTTTCTCTCTCCCTTCATCCCTCTCTCTCTCTCATCCCCCTCTCTCTCTTTCTCTCTCCCTCCCTCCACCCCCTCTCTCTCTCTCCCTCCCCCCTCTCTCTCTCCCCCTCCCCCGTCTCTCTCCCCATATCTCTCTCTCCTCCTCCCCCTCTCTCTCCCCATATCTCTCTCTCTCCACCTCTCTCCCCCCCCTCTCTCTCTCCCTCTCCCTCCCTCCCCCTCCCCCTCCTCCCTCTCCTTACAAAGCATTCCTGATTGTTTCCACGCTCTCTCCATCCCCCGTGCATGCAGTCAGTTATGTCTAGGACTACTAGTCTAGGAGGAGACTAGACGAGTTTCTAAATGCTTCGAGCAATGCTCACTAACTTCCTCCCCTCACTGCAAGATTACATCCATATGCATCCAGCATGCAGCAATACAACAAGTCAAACGGTACCGGTGCCAAAGAAGCTTTCCAACGAACAGTTGTACTGCTTTCATCCCTCCCCCTCCTACCTTTCCCATATATACGCTTCTTCCGCTCCCTTCTCCCCGCTTGCACTACTATACTATGCTATGCTATCCTGGCCTGGCACCCCAGCAATGACTCCTCTCCAGGTGCGCAAGCCATCTTTCTCTTTTGCAAACACCTCGGAAACCTGACTGACGGGTGTGTGTGTATCTGTGTGCAACCTGGCGGATATCCATTGCGTTTTCTGTGTGTAACCTCTGTTTAACCTTACGCACCCACACAGATCATTTTCACTTCGTGTAGTACAACAAACAGTACTATTATCATGGACTCCACAGCTTCACCAGCGCACGGGGGGGGGGGGGGGGGGGGGGGGGGTATCTGACATCTTGGCCCAGCCCGAAAAGCTGTGTCGGTGATTGATGTCAACTCATTGACAAGGCCTACACTAAAAAAATGTTATGTTGTAAAATCACTCAAATGTTGTGTTGAGATTGCCTTCAGCCATGACAAGCTCTGAACATAACAACCTGTACTCTCCTTTAAAGGAGAAAAAAAACTCTGATGTCGGAGTATGGCTGCCTATATGGCGAGGTACTAGAAAACAGTCAATATACGCAAACTTCTCATTCAGTGCGCAATTTCAATCTCACAGTGATTCCAAGGTGGGATGAGTCGAGTCTGAGTGCACATTCTGGGTGACCCCCAGAGTGTTAAGCTGGGGAACGCACAACATCTGACATCTGTACCAAGATCGAGATGACTACAGATTTTTCAACCTTATATTTTTACTACTACTACTACTACTACTACTACTACTACTACTACTATAATAATAATAATATAATATAATGATAATGATAATAATAATGCCACCACCACAATCTCTACTTCTGCAATTCCTACACACACACACACACACACACACACACACACACACACACACACACACACACACACACACACACACACACACACACACAAAACACACACACACACACACCAGAACAGAGTTGACCAAATACACTTATACAAAAACTGAAGTTGAAAATACATAGGAAAGAAAATACAACTATCATCATCAACCTCATTCATGCCTGACCGGCTCTCTCTCTATCCCAAACGGTCTGAGCTCCATTCCGCACCTGGCCGGCCACATGGGCCATACATTGAAACCAGTCTGCCTCCCGACACGCTGATCCTTATCGAAAACGGATGCTGACTGCTTGCTCTTTACCTCACTTTTCTGCCTGCTTTAGTTAGGCCTCTCTTATCTTCCGCACAATTTCTTGCCCCTCTCCCCTGATTCCGACTCCCTTTTCTCGTCTTTCAAACTATAAGGCTATTTAATGTGTTGTTTTGTTTGTTTGTTTTTCAAGTGCAGGTGCAGCGAAATGTCCAGTTCCAAACTATACGCAGAATCAGGAGACATTTTTGTATTCATTCATGAACACTGCCATTGGTCTATGGGTGTTTGATTGTAAGCATGCGCTTGTGTGTGTGTGTGTGTGTGTGTGTGTGTGTGTGTGTGTGTGTGTGTGTGTGTGTGTGTGTGTGTGTGTGTGTGGTGTGTGTGTGCGCGCGCGCATGTGTGTGTAGGTGTGTGTGTGTGTGCCCGCGCGCGCGCGTGTATTTGCGCATGCGTCCGTTTGTGCGTGCGCACACGCGTGCATGTGTGTGTGTGCGCACACGCGCGTGCGTGCGTGCGTCCGTGTGTACTTGTGTCATATGTATGACGCAGAGAGTAAGAGGGAGAAACCGCTCCATGAGTGAGCACGCATTTCGCTACATAGTAACTAAATGCAACCTTAAGAAAAAGATAGTTCCATGACAGAATGTGTCACTTGTCATGTTATCCGTTCCGGAGGAAAACTGACAACTTTTTACCATAACAACGCATATAACTATCTGAATACAGTAGGAACGAAGCCAGTGATAAGTGATAAAATTTTGCTGACAATACCTTTCTTGCTGCTGACATTTGAATACAACACGGCCGATGAGGCAATGGTTACGTCTGTGGTGTATTGCGTATTCCTGTTCCCCCACTGAATAAACGTGGCTTGTGCCTCCACTCCTCCAGGTGTGGCTGGAGCACTGTGGGCCTAGTGAATTAATTGTTCAGGCAGTGCGTGTGTCGAGGGCAAGATGGCCCTGGTGGAGCCCATCTCTCTCAGGATACTAGATCTGCATGCTATGCATGTTGGTATCGTCCACCCCACAAGCCATTATCAACCTACCTTCCTAAACCAATGGCCGCCGCAGTAGTCTAGTGGTTAGGGCGTTGGACTCGTAATCTAAAGGTTGCGGTTCGATACCACTTCGGCTATGGCGTTGTGCCCTTGGAAAAGGCACTTTACGGGTATTTTCTCACCCACCCAGTGTAAAAGGGTACCAACCTTGTGTTGGGGTTAACCCTGCGATAGACTGGCGTCCTATCCAGGGGGAGGTCTATGACTCTCAGTCGCTTAACGCCACAGAACCGGGATAAGCACCGTCTGATGAGCCCTAGGCTCGGACAGACTTTAACTTTAACTTTAACTTCCTAAACCAAGGTGGATGGTGCTTTACCGTGTGCGCTAGATGTTCGTCACGTGTGTGTGTTCGCACACAGGGCCTCGGTTTATCATAATCTCTTCCGAAGGACTTTAATTAAGGAAGTGAACTCTGTATAACGCTAACTCCAAGGAAAAAATCTCCTCGGGTAGAGTAGACATGTCCCCCCCCCCCTTCCCAACTCCCTCCCACCCTTTCCATATGAATATGAATACAATGCAAATTGGAAGTTTATGTGGGGTGGGGGAGACGGCAGGTTGTTACCCCTCACAATAGTGAAGCTCTTGCTATCCACTGAAAATAATATGAAACTGAAAATCATAATATATATATATATATATATATATATATATATATATATATATATATATATATATATATACATATTATAATATATATGTATGTGTGGTGCGTGCGTGCGTGCGTGCGTGCGTGCGTGCGTGCGTGCGTGCGTGCGTGGCGTGTGTGTGTGTGTGTGTTGTCAAAGATGATCGTATTTTGCAGCCAAAGAGAAACGGAATCTTGCTTTTATAGCATTATCTGCATGGCAAAACAAAAACAATCAAACAAAACACAAACCAAAAAATCTGTTCTTCCCAAACAATTCAGAAAAGTTTACTGAAACAAAGTTTTATAAAGAAAAAGAGGGGGAGGCAGAGAGCTGACAACTTAAAAAAAAAAACTAAACAAAAAACATACCGTCTCTGGAAGAAACAACAGACGTCTTCATGTCTGTCTCGTTCACAGTCCCAACTTCACTCACACACGTATGGCAAGTCCTAGTAAAGCGCTAGCTGCGTGTGGGCATTCACACTACATCAGCTGCTGTAGTACTAGGCCTAGTAATAGTATCCTTACGCAGAGAACATCAGAACTGATAAACATGTGCACTCAAACGCAAACTAAGGACACATGGTATTTGTAACGAATCACAAAAAGGGGTGTGTTAAAAGCCGGCACCGAAACCACCAGTCAAAACAACTGAGCTTAACAATGCACCTTTGCTGTGAATTATTCACCACTTATAAAGTAGGATAGCACGTTCACTGGACGTAAATCACACAAGCCACACACATAATTATACACACGGACGTGGTCGAATACGAACTTTGCCAAGGAACACTTTAGGTCTCACAAGTAGGTCTACTGAAGCTCTTATCGCAAGCCTTCACGGCTATGACACAACCTTTACCACTGATGATGTTGAATGGAACACGAGTGCGTCTACTTCGCTCGCTCATTCAGCATATTTACATTTAATTACGATGATTATGACAGAAGAAGGGGGAGAAAAAAAACGAATGAAAAGGAACACGGATTCAAAGGCGGTTACGGCCTAAGATGTGCCCATGTTAAGAAGACTAGCCTATCCACACAATTCTTTTTTATCATTATAATACAAAGTACTCCAACGCCGGGAGTACAGTGTAGGTTTTTCAGGCGGGACTTCATGGGTGAAATGAGCCTGTGTCGGCTGTAGGCTAGCTAACCAGTGCTGTGGGCGCCATCAACACCACACCACAACCACACCACACCATACCACTGTGACGGCAGCCGACTGGAAACAGGCGAGGATGGTTGGCGAGGACCGGCTGACTGAATGCCAACTCGGCACAGATTGATTCACTGAGTTTATCCAGTGCCACAACTGTCACTGGGCCGGTTGGTCTGCATTCAGGATATCAGCTACCCCCCCCCCCCCCCCTCTCTCTCTCTCTCTCTCTCTCTCTCCTCTCTCTCTCTCTCTCTCTCTCTCTCTCTCTCTTGCGTACACGTTAAATCCTGTTCCGCTATTCGTAAGAGTAGGCCATCGTGTGCCGGTGGGAACAGATGACATTTACAAAACTGCATACACACGGGGACTAGATGTAAAAAAGCACAAGAGTGCTTATTCCATTATCCTCGATATAAAAGAATAAATCAAATCTCTCTCTCTCTCTCTCTCTCCTCTCTCTCTCTCTCTCCTCTCTCTCTCTCTCTCTCTCTCTCTCTCATCCCACCCACCCACCCACCACCCCCGTCGTACGTGCGTGCATGCGTATGCGTGCACATGTAAGTCTGTGTGCATGTGTTAATATAAATATCTCTATATCTGCGTTGACTACCTGTCTGTCTGTCCGTGAAGAATCTGTGTGTGCTTGCAGGTATTGTTTAATCTCCATAGGCTTTTCAGGCAAAGTACTTCCCGAGATGTTATGTGGATGATATTACTACAAATCGAAAACCCGACATGATGAAATTTAGCCAATTTGAGATATGAATTGTATTCAATAATGGATTGTTTTATTTTTTATCAAAAAATGATAATAAAATGATAATAATGAGAAAAAAATCTGATACCCTGGTGATGTGGGGTTTTGTTGGGAATCAAACTGAAAGACAAGTAGATTTTACACATAAGTAGGAAGACAAAGAGATAGTCTAGATTCAATGAGCCATCTGCTGCTGTCCTTGCTACAAAGTTTTGTCATTCAATTTCATAGGAACAAAGGTTTCTATGATCAAGCCCCTCCCCCTTCCCGTTTCCCCAAATGTAATGCATTTTATCTCTAGAAAATTCAGGATAACTCGGTCACCTCATAAAGAGAAATTATATGAGGTGCAATCATATCACAAAGATGAAACACCAAAGCCTACAATTCTTAAAACAAACTACAGCTATGTATTTAAAGCCTATATTTCAATAATATTCATAATCACCCAATGCACATGAATAACACACTATCAAACAGAATTTTGACTATCACATTAAATCAGACGTTACAGCCCTCTCTTCCACCTCCATCTTCTAATAGTGTGGGACACTACTGATCTTTTCATACCTCCCTTTCCAGAGAACCACACTCTCAAGCCTTCATAATTTGTAGGGGGAAAAAAGGGAAGAAAGGCTGTTCTTTTCTTTATCCTTAAAAAGGTCATCCAATATTAAAGACAATGAAAGACGGAAGGCGCCGGAAAATGCTGTGGAAAAAATCCAAGATTCATGGCAAACGTCAGCCCGATAATTGTTCCTTTTCTTTGTTTTTGTTCCCACTAAGTGCACATTTCCTCTCTGCCCCCTCTAAATACTCCCATCCCTCATCTCTCTCTCTCTCTCCTCTCTCTCTCTCTCTCTCTCTCTCTCTCTCTCTCCTCTCTCTCTCTCTCTCTCTCTCTCCCCTCCCTCCCTCCACGGCCTCTTTCTCTGCGGTCAAATGTCAACCAGTCTAGTCGTGCTTCCTGTCTTTTGACAAAAGTCTGTCTATGAATGGTGGACTGTTCACCAAAGTCAACCACAGCCTGCCCTCTTTCGATCCCAGTGTCGAGCAGTCGAGACAATGTGTACCGAAAGTTCACATGAAACTGTGTTCGTCGTGAATGCTCTAGCCTTGCTCTTTTATATATATATATTTATTTCTTGCTCTAAGGGATTAGGACAGGTTTTGCTATCAATCATTTTAACAGCACAGTCAACACACCATATATACTCTCTCTCTCTTCTCTCTTCTCTCACAGCTCCATCTGCAGATCTTTCTGCTTCATCTCATCTCTCGGATAACTTAACCGGCCCCGTCGAACCACCGACACTCGCACACGTTAAATCCTGTTCCGCTTTCGTAAATAGCCATCGTTGCCGTGAACGATGACATATTTACAAACTGCATCACACTGGACCGTGAAAACACATCATGCTTATTCTTATCCTCGATATAAAAGATAATCTCTCTCTCTCTCTCTCTCTCTCTCTCTCTCTCTCTCTCTCTCTCTCTCTCTCTCTCTCTCTCTCTCTGTGAATACTTACTGTGTTAACCCTTAAAAAATACAGATTCTTTATTCTCACATACACACACACACCACACACACAAAACACACACACACACACACACACACACACAAAACACACACACACACACACACACACCACAAAAACTAACGTAACTGCCTTGCACTGTTAGAGATTACTACAAACGACTTCGCAAGCCGAATCTGATTCCCAGACTGTGTACTCTCTCTCCACTCTCACAGACAGCTCAACCTGTTCCAACATCAAATTGGACACGGGAAAGTCTGACTGGGCGCTGGCTTTAGCGGAGACTGTAGAGGGCTTTTGTCTCCATCACCCTCAAGTGCGATGGAGGGATCAATAAGCGATCTGCCCCAAACCCAGATTTGCTACAACATAACACAGCCGGCCTATCTCCCCTCCCATCTACACTTCAGCCCTTCGTATCGGCTTCATCCCCCAAAACGAAGTGAACAGACGTACAACAACAGTTAAGACGGCAACAGCTAGCCATTTCGACAGAGAACACCAGACCATCAATACATGATGATTCTGTTTCATTGAGCCACAGTGACATCAACATCAAGGCAGAACAAACTGAGAGGCACTAAAAAAAATAATTAGACTTGTACTGCAACAGGTGCATGTGATGCTGAAGAAGAGCAGACTGAGTGGACACAATATTACGCCTAAAATCATACCGACAAAGATTGTGCTGAGTGAACACAATCATCACATTATAGTACTGCAACAGCTGAATCAACGGAGAACACCCTGACCGGGTGTGGGTAGAAAATACTACCGCTTCAGTCATATTGTCTTCATTTCTTAAGAACCTTTTTTCTTCTTGTGTTTTCTTACTTCTCATTTTCTCACTTACTTTCTTAATTCTATTCCTTGTATTCATGCATGGCGATATATAATATATATATATATATATATATATATATATATATATATATATATATATATATATATATATATATATATATACGTAAAATGATTTCAGTTACAGCAGATTATATCATTGAGTCTTCGTGAGGCCTGCAGATAATTTTCATACAGGAAATAAGAAGAGCAACTTTTGCTTCCTTGGGTTGATGGCAAATGCACATGATTTAAGCAAACAAACATCCCGCATAAAAACCTGAATGCGGTAACTGCTGACAACCCCAGCTCGTGACGCTGGTCATGAAACGCTAACAGTCACCGTGCAACTCCTATCCACTGGACTTATTGTTTATAATTTCAACCCTTGTACTTTTTCTTGCCTCATGATTTGGTTACGTGAATGGAGAAGTGCGACTTCAATTGTTGACTAACTTGGATGCGACACAAGGAAAACCCAGCTGAGTAGAGCAGATAGATCCCTCCATACTCTTTAATCACTCAAATTACTTGGTGGGTCTAATTCACTTGTGTGTCTAAGGTCTAAAGAGCCTTCAGATCCTTTCACATCCTGCACAGCTGCAGAAGACGAATGACACGAATATGACATGCATACATGTCACACTAGCTTTCGGGATCATACCCAGCATACTGTTTCATTTGAACACCCGATCCACCGTCTGTTGCAATACCGTATGATCTAGGTACACGTATGCATAATTATGAGAAAGAGACACCGACAGAACGAGACAGAGACTGAGAGACGGACAGATGTACTGACACAGACAGAGATACAAACATGCATACAGAGAGCACAAAGATCTTAGCGATAATAAAAGCCAATGTTATGATTTTCCCTTGGAAGGCGGATGTGTACATTAAGATGGAAGTGGCACGAAGTAATGTTACGTTACAGAGATGCACACAGATAATGCGTCCAGCAAAAATGCTGTGTACAAACACTAAGTTATTCTGTGTTTTAGCATTGTTTTCATTTGCTGAAGACATGAACGGAACGAATTTTAAGTGACAGAGGAGTACCAAGTATAAATTTAAGTAAGAATTATGGAACCTAACGCTCTTACTATTAGGTCTGTTAACGATGAGTAATGAAACGGGAGGGAGGGGAGGGGGAGGGAGGGGGAGAGAGAGAGAGAGAGAGAGAGAGAGAGAGAGAGAGAGAGAGAGAAGAGACAGAGAGACAGAGACAGAGAGACAGAAGACAGAGACAGACAGACAGAAGACACAGAAGAGACAGACAGAGAAGACAGAGAAGAGAGAAGAGAAGAGAGAAGAAGAGAGACAGAGAAGAAGAGAGAGAGAGAGAAGAGAGAGAGAGAGAGAGAGAGAGAGAGAGAGAGAGAGAAGAGAGAGAGAGAGTCAACTTAGTTTTTGAACACTATCGATAAAAAGTTTAATGTTATTAATTTTGTAAACATCCCATTCCCTCAGTTCCCTTTGTTAACGGCCAAAACGCGTATGCAATAAATCATTTGCATTTGATAGACAGGGAGAAGCAGAAAGCGTGCACATATTTTAACCATTATAGCAAACAAGTGACAG
>CM060316.1:99038622-99071122 GCA_030674155.1 Stramonita haemastoma | reverse complement strand
GAATTAAGGAAAAATATTTCAAATTCCAAGGGTGTGTGTGTGTGTGTGTGTGTGTGTGTGTCTGTGTGTGTGTGTGTGTGTGTGTGTGTGTCTGTGTGTGTGTGTGTGTGTGTGTGTGTGTTGTGTACATGTATAGTCTGTCTGCCTGCCTGTCTGTGTACACATGTTTGTGAGTGTTTGTGTATGTATTGTGTCTGTGTGCATGTGCATGCTAATGATATAATAATGTGTGTGTATGAATGTGTGTGTGTGTGTGTGTGTATGTGTGTGTGTGCATGTATTTGTGCTTGCAGAAAATGTGTGTACATATGTGATTGTATTCATGAGACTGACAGCTAGTTCTCTGTGTTGTGTGTTTGCACATACAAGCAATCATGAGTATAGTGCTTGCTGATCATCTGCATTGTGTGCACTGTGTGTGTGTGTGTGTGTGTGTGTGTGTGTGTGTGTGGTGTGGTGTGTGTTGTGGTGTGTGTCACTGTGTGTGTGTGTCACTGTGTGTGTGAGAGAGAGTGAGAGAGAGAGAGAGTGGTGTGTGTGCAAGTGCGTGTGCATGCATGTTGTGTGTGCACTGTTTGCACCCATTGTGCATCCACCTATGTGTGTGTGTGTGAAGTGAGTGAGAATGAATCTATCAGACTATACGATACACACTAGTGTGTTTGTCTCAGTATTGTCCCAGTGCCGATCTGTCTCTTACCAGTCTGTCTTTTGTTCCAAGGATCTTCTGTTGTCTACATTCCTCTGTGGACCTAAGTACCATAATGATAATAATGATAAGTCACTGTGTCAGATACAGGCCTGATATATATTTCATTCAAGATTCAAAGTTCAGATGGTCCAAATATAAAATAAACATTATCAGATTGCTAGTGAAAATTATACTATCTCAAAGGTCAGACTAGTATGAATTCAAGTATCTTGGAACAATCCAGACTGGCTCTGCTAAAGTACTATCACCAGTATCAGTATCAGTATCACTAGATGTTGTGATCAATACAAACTGGAAAAGGAAACCTAATTTCAATAATAGTAGAGAATCTCTCTCTCTCTCTCTCTCTCTCTCTCTCTCTCTCTCTCTTCTCTCTCTCTCTCTCTCTCTCTCCACACACACACACACACACACACACACACACACACCACACACACACATGTACACACTCACTCTTTCTCTCTCTCTCTCTCTCTCTTCTCTCTCTCTCCTCTCTCTCTTCTCTCTCTCTCTCTCTCTCTCTAGCACTTCCTTTCAGTACCAATCAACTTTTTTTTTCCCTACACTCACAAAGTTTAAAATTTTCAGGAACCACTGCTCTTATTCCCACCCCTCCCCTGGCAACTGTTCAAGCATCAATCAGTGAATCACAAACCACCCCTTTGTGTCTGTTATAACTTGTTATAGGCCCTAGCCTAATTTTAAGTTATTAAGTACTACACTCTACAGTGGTAAGAAAAATTTACACTGGGTACACATAATATAGCAATTAATATTATCAAGAAATCAAAAATGAGGCATGAAATGAAGCCCTTCACTGTAAACGTATTGCACATTCTATTGCCATGTCTTATTGCTGATGGAAAATAAGTAAAATAAAAAGGCTCTAGCCCATAAAACCTAACGTCGACTCATATGAATTCATGATGTAAGTGATCGTTCAGACTATTCATGTATCTGACTGTCTCCGACAACTTCTATCAAATATTTCATTTTAAACTAACGATGCAGAATTGCACAGACCCATAAGCCTACCACAACTACACTATACTACTAGATAGATGTTGCCCGTACACACAGACAGCCAAGCCAGACTTGTCAAACAGCACCGCGGTTTGGCAAGGGACGAACGAAAACAGTAAGCCGTACGCCTAACACAGACAAACATTGAACAATCGAAAACACAGCGATCTCACCTTCTCGGAGGTTTACATGACTTTCAGAAAAGCGAGTGTCTGTAGCCATGCTGCGATGGATAAGACGAATAGTCCCCTTGATTTGCCGCTGTTATTCTCTAATGAACAATAACAAACTCCATTTTCAACACACACAGCTCAGCGTGAAGCACTCACAACCGCTAAACAAACCCAAGCTGTCGCCATTTTTGATCAAATTCTGTTTAACTAAGGGAGGTAGTCCGCGCACAAAGAACTACACAAAAGCTGACGATCAAAAAATGAATGACAGCCCTTAGGCATAGAGCCTTCGACAATATTGTTTATATAGTCAGGCGTTTTGGCTTTTTCTGTGTCAGCAGGTGACACGCTTGTGACACTTATGGGTCTCCTACTTCACTGAAAGTGTCTTGAAGATCGAGGTGCACGTGCAAAACAGATAGACGGCTTGTCTGTGACCCTGAAAAGTGTGTGTTGTTTAAGGAATATATTTAAGAAGGGGGGGGGGGGGGGGGGGGGGAGGGGCTGGCCTTAATAATGTCACACTTTTACTCAATTCATTAACTGTTCTTTTATGACTGTCTGAGGGGGGGGTTTCAGGACTAGTTTTGTAAATTAATGCACAAGTCGTCCTTCAAAAATCAGATTAATTGCGTGAAAAATAACAGGAAAGTGGTCAGAAAATGTGTTAGTGTCACCATCGTCATCCTCATCCAGTTATTGAGTTAATCACAAACTGAGTAGGCGGGATGTGGAGGGAGGGGGGGGGGGGGCAGAGATTGGGGGGGGGGTTGTCAGTTTGAACCACTAGTAAACTGATGGGCCGGGGACTGAGGAGGGGGTGGTTGGCTAATACCTGTGTCTCAGACCATGGGCGGAGCTAAGAACTCATAAGCCGGAAGATTCAACCCCTGTCCCGTTTTGTTTTTGCCCCGTGTCAGATCGTGCCACCGCCACCTTTCACGCCATGGCAAAATCCCTTCGGCAAACACCTGTCTGTGAGCACACCATAGCCAGGTATGGCAGCCCAGGCTCATTTCTGATAGGCGTAAGGCTTTTTTCTTTCTTTTTTTTTCTCCACATGATCCCTGCTGATGGACGCCTCTTCGAGAGACAATAGATAGATAGATAGATAGATAGATAGATACATACATACATACATACATACATACATACATACATACATACATACATACATACATACATACATACATACCAGTGTGTGTGTGTGTGTGTGTGTGTGTGTGTGTGTGTGTGTGTGTGTGTGTGTGTGTGTGTGTGTGTGTGTGTGTGTGTGTGTTTTATTCTTTTATATCGAGGATAATGGAATAAGCACTCCTCATGTGCTTTTTTACGTCCAGTCCCCGTGTATTCGCAGTTTTGTAAGTGTCATTTGTTCCCACCGGCACACGATGGCCTACTCTTACGAAAAGCGAAACAGGATTTAACTATGCGCAAGGTATTCTGCGTGCGTTCACACACGGGGCCTCGGTTTATAGTCTCATCAGGACTGTGTGTGTGTGTGTGTGTGTGTGTGTGTGTGTGTGTGTTACTCATTGGTTTAATGTCTATTCACTACAAGGTGATTAAGACCATAGTACATTCCCGTTAAGAATGTAACCTACAGAAAAAGGGGATGAGGGGATGGGTGAAAGGATGAAGAAGAATGTGTGTGTGTGTGTGTGTGTGTGTGTGTGTGTGTGTGTGTGTGTGTGTGTGTGTGCGCGTGCGTGCGTGCGTGCGTGCGTGCGTGTGTGTTTGTGTGTGTGTGCGTGCGTGCGTGCGTGCGTGTGTGTGTGTGTGTGTGTGTGTGTTGATGTTTCAGAGTTTCTGGTATAGTAGGCCTACTATAAGTTTAAACACAGAAAGTTGTCGTTAAGTCGGATGTGCTGGGCCTGACTACGGGCACTTAACGGAAGCGGAACGCATTTTTCGCGTATAGAGACAGGCTACAAATAGATCTTGTTGCTGTCTGAACATTCGACGACGACGAAGAAGAAACAATTCTCCAAGGGAGACTTGGTCCCTTTAACGTGCGGTATACAGGCCTATCAGTGTGTAGATTTATTTATTTATTATTCATTACCACTTTATGTCACAGCAGATTTCTGTGCGTGAAATTCGGGCTGCTCTCCCTGCGGAGAGCGCGTCGCCACAAGTGCAGCGCCACCTATTATTTTTTTTCTTTTTCCTATCTGCAACTATATTTTCTTTCCCTACCAGAGTGGCTTTTTTCCACACAATTTTGCCAGGGACAACCCTCTTGTTGCCGTGGGTTCTTTAACGTGCGCTAAATAATGATGTGTAACAACCGGACCTCGGTTTATCGTCTCATCTGAAAGACTAGCACCCAGACCACCACTCATGGTCTAATGGATGGGGGAAAAGCATCGGGCCCAAACGGGATTTTTAACCACCGCACACTCCGACCTGGACTTTTCGCTTTCTAGACAGGCGCGTTACCTCTAGACCACCGATCCACCCTGGTGCCCACGAACCAGCCTCCAGGTATGGGTTAGCTGAACACCAAGAGAACATTCTAATGGCGGGACAGGCAGAAGAGGAGAACCTATCTCCCAACAGGTGTGAAGGCAGAGGAGGATGACCTCGAGGGCAGACTGGACTCTGCAATACAGTGAAAGAATCAAGTCTAGGAGAACGTCCGCTCTGATGTAAAAACATGCCGAGGTCGGTTCCACCGGGTCTGACTTGTCAGGCCTTATCGGTAGCGCAGCACAAATTCCTTCATCTGACAATGAGTCGCTATCTGAGTGTTCGACGACAACGAAATCAAGAAACTACTGGTACATAGTATCTAATTATGTCTCGTTATTATGATTGGTAAGGGCACATTACAGTAAAAGGTAATGGGTAAAGGAGTCCCATAACACATTACGGTAAAAGGTAATGGGTAAACACCATAACCTATCTGGTCGTAGGGGAGCAAGGCATCAGAGACCTCACCTTCTCTAGGGGCCAGCGTATTGAGGGCGGCGCCCATCTCCTCTCCCTCGCTGCTTTACCTTCCCTGACCCTAAAGAGGGCAGATACCCATGTACAGCTGGGTGAACTGTGGGAACTGTACTAAAGACAAGGCGCGCAAACGGTCGCCCATCCAATTGGCAGCCACGCCCGAAGCTGCTTAACCTTAGCTTAAGGAAAGTAAGTGCTCTGACCACTGAACTATCCTGTCCCCGTATTAGGCCTACAGCACACGTGCGCATTTCAAAGACTCCACAAAGCATTTACAAAGATTAACCATATCATTTCATGTACTTTTGTTTGTCCAGGTGAACTATGATTGTTCTGTCATGGTCAAGACTCAACCTTTTCATCTAATTCCAAATAGCTTGCAATGGTCCCACTTAGCCCTCACCCTTTCATCACAGCAAGGGAAAAAAATACAACCAAAAGTACCAAATGTATATATAAATATATAGGTGTAGAGCCATTACTACTGTCCTGCTCACTCGGGCGTTCCCTTTTTTCTTCTTTGTTACTTTTCAGTAGACTATAATTATCTTTGTATTATTTGCACACACACAAACAAGAACTGTCCTCTGGTTACACAATGACCAAACAAAAAAGAATATCTATGACGAACGTTATAGGCGAGTGGTTAATACCGTTCGACTGCAATCCCGTGAGTCTATATAGTCGTGGGTTGAAATCTCGGCCGCGGCGTCTGGTGAGTTAAGGGTGGGGATTTTTACGATCTTCCAGGTCAACTTCAAGTGCTAGTGCCTTAATTCCCGTCGTATATGACTGTACACATGCAGAAGATCAACTATGCATGTTAAAGATCCCGTAATTCATGTCAGTGTTCGGTGGGTTACGGAAACACGAATATAACCAGCATACATCCCCAAGTCAGAATGCGGCTACCTTCATGGTTGAACACAGCTGTCACATACACAAAATCACACGATTGGCGAACAAAGGAGCTCTAGCTGAGGAACAAGCGAAAACCGTCTTTTTGTGAAGAGCAGGAAATTACCAAGAGTGTAAAAATAATAATAATAATAATAATAATAAAAGCAGACATAAAAGGTTGTATTAAAAAGAACATTCTCAGCACATAACCAGAATAATGAGATGCTGTTTATATTGAAATACCCCCCTATCCCATCCCTTGGGCATCTCTACACGGGATTGCCAAGCATGCTCAGAATATGAGAAATGGTTGGTACGTAACTAACTGCATTGCACCTCTTCGCCGCCCTAAATCTCTCCACTCATTGACTCTTATTCTCCTGACCTCTCCCAATGATGAAGTGTGTGTGTGTGTGTGTGTGTGTGTGTGTGTGTGTGTGTGTGTGTGTGTGTGTGTGATGCATGCACGAGTATGTGCGAATGTATTGGTTTTTCTAAACATTTTGACCTGTGTTTAACCTCATTTTAGTTCCTCCTTCGGTGCAGGTCAACCGAGCCTGAACAGAACAAAATAGTGCCATCCCTTGCCCTAGTCCTGTCTTTGATTTTCTCCACAGATGACTTACCATGAACAAGAAAAAGTGGTTAAAATTGTTCAATAAATGCAATTCGTTTAGCCCTCCTTGCCCGTTATCTTTTTTCATTTTACAATTTTGCTTTGTTTTGTTTGCTTTGGTTTAAAAAAAAAAAGATGATTAGTACTGTTACATTTATGCTGTTGCCTGATCTCAAAGCAGCTAGACCAAGGCTTTTCCTGATGAATTTCTAGAATCAGTAGTCCAAGGGAGACTATTCCTATCAGGTCTCAATGAAGCTCCAACCAAAAGTAATCCTTCATTGCTGCTGGATCACTTCCATGTTATCCACTGGTACCTGTGCTATAGGAGAGCTGATAAGAACGACTTCAATTTCATAGGTCCATGAAGTCCTGGGTTCGAATCCTGGCAGTAGTGTTACAACTTCCCAGTGTTTTAATTCCCTTTGTGCATATATACATACAGGCAACTAAATATGCACTTAAAGATTCTGTAATACATAAAAATAACTTGTGGGTCACGGAAACGCAAACACACCTAGTATGCATCTTGTACCTAAAATTCAAGCTGCTCTGAAGTCAGAATGTGTGGGGTGAGGCCAGTCCAATCCAATCCAATCCAACCTTGTTGTTTATAGCTAGCCCTGCTGACCACAGAACCATTTTCTGATTGTGAAATTGTGCGATGAGCTGTAGTCTTCTTTTCTGCTTGTGAAGTTGTGTGATGCGCTATAGTCTTTTTTGTTTGTGAAATTGTGACCAGCTGTAGTCTTTTCTGTTTGTAAAATTGTGATGAGCTGTAGTCTTTTCTGTTAGTGAAATTGTGAAAAGCTGTAGTCTTTTCTGTTTGTGAAATTGTGATCAGCTGTAGTCTTTTCTGTTTGTAAAATTGTGATCAGCTGTAGTCTTTTCTGTTTGTAAAATTGTGATCAGCTGTAGTCTTTTCTGTTTGTGAAATTGTGATAAGCTGTAGTCTTTTCTGATTGTGAAATTGTGATGAGCTGTAGTCTTTTTTGTTGTTGTGATATATGCTGGAGTCAATCCAACCTGAAACTTGGGCCACATAAACACTCATTTGCACCAGTGAAGTAGAAATTACTTGATTATGTGATCTTTGTTTTCCTATAGAACATTCAGCTGTAAGTCGAAAAGAAAACAACCCAAAAACTGGAGCCTAAAAAACCGTCTCCAAATAACGTCTTACCGGGACTGAATCCATATCCTTTCATCAAGTAGTTCACTGAGGTAGCCACTTTACTTGGATGACTGTTTACTACTTTTTTCAGTTACATATGAATATTTCTTACCAATTTGAAAAGGAACATGGGACAGGATAGCCTAGAGGCAGAGAGTTATGCTTGTGATCTGACCGCCTGGGTTTGAGTCACCACCAAGACACCCATTCAAGGAGATTTCCCCCCTGGAGTATATTTATTTTTTAAAATCTTATACCACTTTATGTGACAGCAGATTTCCCTGCGTGAAATTCGGGCTGCTCTCCCCAGGGAGAGCGTGTCGCCACAAGTGTAGCGCCTACCCATTTTTTTCCCCCTCAGGGATAGTGTCTAAATACGACACCTGTGTGCATGCTGGTTTTTTTTATAAATAATACATCAGTACCAGTATCAGTACTGACTTTACCTTATTACCCTGAAAATGCTTTCGATGAGACTATAAACCAAAAAGCCTGTGTGAAAATGTATGCACAGCATCATGCGCATTATGTTAAAACCCATTCCACCTTTTGGAAGAGTAGACCATTGCATGCTGGTAGAATCAAATGACAAAATAAAACAAAATGCAAGCACTTGTGTCATGTCCCCCCCCCCCCCGTTCCTCAGTTACAGCTCTGTGGTTCATCAATGGTGAGATTTTTGTGTATGTGACCTTTCCACCATTTAGGTAGCTGCATTCCGACATGTGCATGTGGATTTTTTTTTTGGTCATTCGTTCCTACCAGCACACAATGGCCTACTTTTTGGGTTATAGAAACCTGTTACTTTAGATGTTACCAAACAAAAGCAAAACTAAGAATGAATAAAACAACTCCCTCCCTCCCTCCCCCCCAGAAAAAAAAAACCCAAACCCCCCCCCCCCCTCCCTCAAACCCAACAAAAAAGAAAACAACAAACAGACCCTCCTCTTCCCAAAATCAACCAAACCAAACAACAAATTGAGGGACCACACGACATCATTTCAATATCTTCTTTATTTTCAGTGTGCAAATATTACATTACTTTATAAAATACTTTGTATTAAATGCATTCTAACATACTCTGTTTCAAGAAGAAAGCAAAATTCCTAAAGCAATACATAGCTCTTCACAATATGCTATAACCAGTTGCCATTTTAAGATGCTATAACCAGTTGCCATTTTAAGATTAGCACTTATACATTAGTTCTCTTACTGTGTTTCCCTAGTGTGATGAGCAAGATGGTGCATAGTCTAGGTGATCCTCAAGATGTTCATCGGGAGTGCACTCCAGTTTTGCTGACATGATCATTCCCAATATCTACAATGCCAATTGTTAATGTCGAAATCCATAATGTAATGAAAGATAGGCCCCACAATATTGTGGACTGAATATTGTCACATACAACACTTCAGCATAAATACAAGAAAGATAATGAAAACTAAGATGATGTAAGAGTGCCTGGCCAACAAAAGCTCTCAGCAGTCTTCATCTGAAGACAGATGCCTTTCAACTTAGATCTTGTTCACACGAAAACTTTCATAACCTTAACTGCTAATAGATAGATGTCAAGGTTAAAATGCATACAAATGTTGGAAACTTTTAAGCCCTTATTATTTCTGGACCAACTTTTCTCATGCAGAAAACTTAAAACAGAGAAACTGCTAACATCAGATAAACAAATAATTGATACTGATAATGAATGAAATGTTGTAGAGTGCCTATCTTGCCAAAGCTCTAGACTGCAGTTTCTTTATCTGAAGCCAGGTAGGCACCTTGGTGACATTTCATCAGGGGACATCTTTGATGTGCCATGATTAGGATGCTTAATAAATATCTCCACAAACCTGTGTAACAAACCAAATTGATAATCCTGATTTAATCATCATCCTGACAACACATCTCTTACTGATTGTGAAAATGGTTTTCTTACCCGTTGGTTACTGCAGTGGCAAGATACTCATTGGCACTGCTGTGTACACTTCACTGCCAAAGCAATGAGACATCATATGTTGTCACTGCACTATTCAGACTTTCTTAAAGCTCTTATTCAGATTGAATAATGCGGAAAAATTGGAAAAAATTAATATTTGTATTCTGTGTTTATTTACCATCCAGAAAATATATACTTTTATCGGTATTTAACCAGAAACAAAGTCCACAATTTCTGGGGTGGGGGTGGGGGTGGGGGTGGGGGTAGGGAGTGGGGAGGGATAATATACATATATGTAGAACCTACGTAAATAGATTTTTTGATATCTTCCTTTCTTGGCAGTGAAAAGGTTGATATGATGAAGCACACATGAAATATGAAAGAAAACAGGTGTTTAAGAAAATCTGTTTATACATCTTACCTATAGTATGTCAGAAAAAAGCGTTATCTTTATACATTTGAGATATAAATATATTGTGTAGCAATAATATTTTATATAGGTAAGAATAATCCAGCTGTTAATGTTCATAGACCGATTTATATAAGATCTGGAAAAAAAGTCAGTGTGCACATACTTGTGCATAAAGTTACTGCTAAGTGGCATAAACAGCTGCGGGCATGCTAGTTGAGAAGCCGATGACAACGTCTGGAAACAGACTCTGCATCGTTGCCCTGATCTGATTCCTGCAGGAGCTGGTAGACCGAGTTTCCAGTTCATTTTGACTGCGGCACAGTGGGTCAGTCTCAAGACAGTGCTCCTCCAATAAGCTGTTCATCCATTCTGGGTAGACCTCACAGTTTCCCCCGTTCTTGCAGCGCCAAGAGTGTGAGAGACTTGAACCAAGACCAGAACGAAGATGAGCTTTCTGCTTTCCACACTTCCAGCAAGGGCCCACAAACCAGTCCGTTTCAGCAGACATTTCCTCCATCCCAAACAGACGTGAAATCAAAGTGTTTGTAGCGGAGATGTCCTGACCACAACCGTCTGTTCCCTCCTCAGTTTCCAAGCAGTGACCATCTGGGTTGTTCTGGGGAGCCTTCCTTTCTGAGTGGTTCCTGTCTCTGTTGGAGACATAGCCGTCAGAAACAGCATAGACAAACTGGGCCAGGTGGGACTTGAGGGTCAGCACAGCCATCAGCTGAGACAGGATGGTGTCCACAAGGGACTGACCAGGCATCTGGGACTCCTCTTCTGATCCAGACCGCTCTTCTCCCATGGCAGGATTGGTCTCATTGGCTCTGAAACCATCAGCAGGAGGGGACTTCTCTGGGTGGCAGTTCATCATCCCAAGAGGAGGACACAAGGCAGGCAGGGAAGCAGTCCCAGGAGCAGAGGTGGAGTGCAGGGCTGGCAGGAAGACCGGCAGCAGACTGGCAGGGGACAAGCCCACACAGGCATTGGTCACCAAGACCGTGGACCCCACCATGACCATGATGCCCGCAACATAGGCTGCAGAGCTTACAGCCACCACCTGAAACACACAGCAAAAACTGCAATGTGTTAAATACAGACCTCTTTTGGACTGAGACAACAGATCCTAGTAACACCATCACAGTATTGCACCTTCACAACACCACCATCTCAGTACTGTCCCTGCAGCCTTATCAGTCCTATATGGGGTCCTCACAAAAATATATACTGAAGTCCCATGTACACTTGTACACATTCCTCAGCTAGAGCTCGATGGTTCACCAACAGCGAGATTTTTGTGTATGTGACCTTTGGGGATAGTGTGGTGTCTAAACACGACACCTGTGTGAAGTTCCACCTATGATCCTAACCACAATAACTCCAGTAGCACCACATAACTGTATTTAAATCCTATGTCTTGTCCTACCATTTTCTGCAACACAGCACTGTACCTGTAACCACTCCAGTCCCTTGTCAAGTCCTAACAACAACAAATCACTGTACCTGTAACCACTCCAGTACCATGTGAGATCCCAACAACATCTAACAACACAGCACTGTACCTGTAACCACACCAGTCCCATGTCAGGTCCCAACAACAAAACACTATACCTGTAACCACTCCAGTCCCATGTCAGGTCTCAACAACATAAACACCAACAACACAGCACTGTATCTGTAACCACTCCAGTCCCATGTCAGGTCCTAACAACAAATCACTGTACCTGTAACAATGTACAGTCCCATGTCAGGTCCTAACACCACCACCACCACCACACCAACACTATACCTGTAACCACTCCAGTCCCATGTCAGGTCCCAAAAACTGCATCCATGAGTCATCCAGCAGTAGGTGGAGGTCAGTGTAGGAGAGCCAGCCTCTCTTCATGCCTTCTCGCAGGGCAACACTGCAACACATGTACCCACATCAGTCTAGATTGTGACACAAATGCTCCCGGCTACAAAATCTTGTCAGGCAAAAATATTTTCAAATGTATTAACCTGAATCTTCATGTTTTCTCTCACTAACATTGAAAAGTTGTTTGAGCAGTAATAATTTTAAAATGCAGACCATAACTGGCAAATTAAGGCGCAACAATATTGTTCCAACAGCCATTTACAACAGTTCACTTACATTCTATCTCATTAAGGCAGAACTCCAGAGTGTTATAATACAGATAAACCATACAGGGTAATCAGGTATATCATTTGCCTGAACGAAACATTTTTGTTGTTGATAAGCATTTATAATCTTTTTTTCTATCTTTTTTCATTCCTGAGCTAGAACTCTGGAGGTTCACATATACGCAAGATTTTGTGTGTGTGACTGTTTTTGCCCACCGCGAAGGTAGCCACATTCAGATTTCGGGGATTTTCATGTTCTAAACCCACAAATTTATATGTATGTGCATCTCTAACATCTACTGTGTCTGTCTCTTTGTCCAAAAACGAAAATTGGCAAGGCAGTATCCACTTAGCATAGCAAATGTATATCAGAAGGCCTTCCTTTACATTTCATATGTTTATTCAAATATGCTTGTTTTTTTTTTCAAAGTGGGAACCCTGAAGTAAGAATCACATATATTTGCACATTCAAAGTAACCCAAGTTCTCTCAAACTGAAGTTCCATCCAGTGGATCCACTTACTTGTTTCATTACATGACAGGTCTGCATGTATCCCATATAGAGCTTTTAACATGCAATTTCCACTGACAACTGCATGAGTTTTCAGATGTTAATATTTTGTTTTCCCAAAAAATTAACACATAGTCATGAAAACAGTTTTTCGTTTACCTGTTTGGTACACAAAGGAATGAGGTAATAGAAAGATTTCTGACTATTTGCTGTGTCCTTACCTTTTTTCAACGGACAGCATAGCCTGGTCAAAGTCATCTTTCTTGATGTAGAGTTGCCAATCCTGAGACAAACAATGAAAGAATGTCAATCTGTGACATTCAGTGTAGCTACAGCAGAAATAGCCGCCGCTGTGGCCTAGTGGTTAGGGTGTTGTACTCGTAATCAAAAGGTTGCGGGTTCGATCCCAGCTATTCCGCTATGGCGTTGTGCCCTTGGAAAAGGCACTTTACGGCTATTTTCTCACCCCACCCAGGTGTAAAAGGGGTACCAACCTTGTGTTGGGGGTTAATCCTGCGATAGACTGGCGTCCTATCCAGGGGGGAGTCTATGACTCTCAGTCGCTTAACGCCACAGAAACTGGGATAAGCACCGGCCTGACGAGCCTTATGGCTCGAGACAGACTTAACTTTTGCAGAAATAACACTTGATGCTCACTGCAGTGTCAAAGTTTGTGAATAAGGGTTCAAACTTCAGAAAAAAAGCAATTAAAAATACACAAGTCCTTCACATGAGACTAAAAACCACAGTCCCCAGTGTGAAAGCATACAGAACATCTTGCACACACGTCAAAAACCTGTTCTGCCTTTTGGAAGAAAATATCATCTGCACTGGTAGGGACATTTGACAAAATTTACAAAACTGCATACACATGGGGACTGGATGTAATAAGTACATGAGAGTTTGTTCTGCCATCCTTGAACAAAAGAATAAAGAAATTTTTTTTTAAACCCCAATCTTAAAGAACTGTATGATGTTGCTTTAATAGAGTGACTAAATGAAGGCAAGTGAGACAAACAAAAAAATGTTCTCCATCATATAATTACAGCAAGCACACAAACAGCAAGGTTTTAAAAACAAAGCCAGCAAAGCTAAGACATTCTGAACGGTACAACAGACGACTGACCAGAGCATCCAAGAAGTCCCTTTCCATGTTGTTGATGTCGTCTGTGTCCACACCTGCAGCTTGGGCCCACTCGTCGTTAAAGACCTCTTCATCCACACCCTCGTCATACAGGTACTTGGAAGCCATCATCTGCAAGCAGGTAACATTGCCACTCAGAAAAGGTTTTCAACATTGTTTTTTTTCTTTCTACTGATCCTTCCAAAAACGCTTGTGAAATTTAAGCAGAATCACGCACAAAAAACCCCAACAAAAAACCCCCAAACAAAAAAAAACCAGAATCATGCATCTGAATAACAACAGCAGCAAAACCCCTAACAGCTTCCTGGTTCTACCTATATATTATAGGTAAAATGAAAATCTTTGGTGGAGTCTAATACGGTGACTTTCACTAAAATTGGGTAAGCTGTCACTGTTATGCCTTTGCATTTTGTTTTTGGTCTTGTTTTTGTCATAAACTTCAGAAAATCTAAGACAACTAAGGTGCATGAATGACAATTAGCTCAAGACTAAAAATGAAAAATATTTCAATTTGTAAAGCAAATAAAATAAAACACTGCTTCTACTTTACCATTATGAAGCAGATACATGTTGCGCTATTATGGATACAATGAGTATCTTTTTTTCTTTAAAAATTTTTTTTTTTTACCTCATCTAGAGGATATATATATTCATTCATCAGTTCATAAATTCCCAATGAAAAATATAAAATAAATGATTAATAGCAGTTTCACTCCATTTATCTCAAATTTTCACTGTCAGTATTGTATTTTTCACCTTTTTCAAAAACCAGTTTAGATCTTTAATACACAAGTTCTAAAAAAAATTGTCATAAACTGACCTTATTGAAGATTTTGCAACACCGTCACCAATGATCGTCAGAAATTTTTTAAAATCTATTTTTAGGTACCTGAGGTGTGTGTGCGTGTGTGTGTCTGGAACGGATGACAAAATTGACAAAACCACACGCACATGGAGACTGAATGTAAAAAAGCATATAATTGTGTATTTAATTAACCTTGGAATAAAAGAATTTTAACACCCCAAACAAATGAATGAGAACAAGTATTTTAATGTATTTAGCATATTAGTGTCTTTACTGCACAACAATGTATTGTTTACTATATATCCATAGCGTCAGTGTAAAATTTGCAATGCTCTCATGTGGAAGTGTGAAGATATTCACAAAACTTTTCTGATCAAAATATACATTTATGAAATGATGACATGGGAATTTTCTGCATAACTTTTTTTCTGTAACACCTCTCCTGCTACAAAAATGTACAAGCATATATGTGTATGTGTGCATGTATGCATGATGTGTGTATGCATGTGTTCAAATACACACGTAATATTTTTTTAACCCCTACACTGCGCTGTTGACGAGCGCCGCTCGTCATAGAAACCGCCACCTGCAATGCTGTGTTGACGAGCGCTGCTCGTCATGAACCAACGCTCTCTCTGTTTTGCTCAGCATTGCTGAAAATCCTTCTTATTATGATTTGCTTAGCTCCCTTGATGTATCTTCAACCCATGAGTCCCATTTGTTCAAGTTATTTGCATATTTTATGAGTTCAATCGGCAAGGTAAACAAGGTACTGCGAAGTTCAATTTTTGGGTTTTCGAAGCAATGGCTGCCCCTCAACTGACCTATACAGTTGCTGAAGTTATTGATGAAATTTATAGAGATCAAGATAGTGGAGATTAGGGTTTTTTAAAAATTTTTTATTCAGTTGACATCGAACTTTGCTATGCAAACGACTCGGGTTTTGATCCGGAAGAAACTTCTGCGTACTAGTCGTCTGAATCTGAACATGAAGATCGTATCGTTCGAGATGCAGTTGGGTATAGTTGAGGGCTTTATTTGTTTTTATAACATAATTATATTGCTTTTTTTCTCTGTTTATTCATAAATAGAACAACTAAATGTGTGTATCGTATGGTTGCACCTTTGGTCAGGGCTTGGTCAGTGAGCGAGCGAGCCAGTCACTGAGTGGCTGATGTGTTTGATCTACTTTGAAGTGGTTGCGACCTCGTGTGTCACTTGTCACCTAGGCTACTCGTTAGCTGTCAGTTATCAGTGTGTGTGTCTGTTTGTTTTGTTGATGAGCTATTGTTCTTGCCGACATCTGCCCTGGCTCCCTGGCTGTGTGTTTGCGTGAAGAGCAGGTGTGTGTGTGTGTGTGTGTGTGTGTGTGTGTGTGTGTGTGTGTGTGTGTGTGTGTGTGTGTGTGTGTGTGTGTGGTGTGTGTGTGCGCGTGCGTGCCTGCGCGTGCATGTGTGTCTGTCTGTCTAATTATATATTTTTAAAATTGTCACAAATACAATCTTCATTCAATTTCCTTTCATTCAGTATATACTTTTATGTAGCTATCTTAGGAATTTCCTGAATTAAAAGCAATTGAAAATTATATGCGTGATTTTTGTCTGTTTCTGAAAATTTCTTCAGCATAGGCCTGAGCAAAATAGGTCAGCAGTGAAAAGGTTAAAAAGTCCCCAACAATTACCATGGATATGATGAACAGGTCAGAAGAAGACATCTTGTTGACGTATTCAGGACGTTTGTGCTGCAGACGTTTTGCATACACCATGCTCATGGCTACAGAAGACGGCGAAACAGTATCCTGACTGAAAAAAGCCATTTGATATAGAAGTTTTAAAAAAAGAAGAAAATAAGTTTAAAATAAAAAAATCCAAAATGAAAAACCAGTAAGCATAACAAATAATCCATTCCCCCCCAAAAAGAAAAAAAGAACTAAACTTAAAAAACCTCAAATAAAAAATCAGTAAAACAGAGTAATTTAGTGTAATTCCCAGGTCGGACGAGTGAGTCAGAGTGCACATTCTGGGTGATTCCAGACTGTTAAGCTGGGGAGTGCACAACAACAGCACATGATTTAAAGTAACTTTATATCAACTAGACCTTGTATCAAACCCCCCAAAATTACTTAAACCCATACAATGATATTGTGGCTTGTCATGTCCAGGTGTTAATGGACTTTAAAAAATTAAATAAAAAATTTCAGGGTCTTTTTCATGCAACTAAGCAGAAACACACAATTTTGTTGATGATAAATCATTACATCAATCTATTACTAGAACTGTAAAGATTTATGAGGGCTCTGAAAAACAAAAACAGGCTAAACTATGTAAGTACTGTAAAGTGGTGTCAGCTCCTGAAGTTAGGAACTAGACAGTAGATTTCTGGGGTAGAGAAACACTGGAATGGGACAGTGTGAAAAGAAAGGAAGGAGCATGATTACCTGGTAACAGCTGAGGCAGATTCAAGATCCACAAAACCCAGCTTACGGGGTGCCAGATCCTGAAAGTACTCAACTGCCAGCTCTGAAAATCATAACATACCATCATTACACCTTCATCTAGAAAGCCAGAAAAAAATTGATTAAAAAAAATGTACAGGGAATTTTTTTTTTTTTTTATATGGTTGCAGTCAAAGACACGGACACACATGCGCACACACAACACACACACACACACACAGTGACACACACATACACTGTGCAGAGTTTAAAAAAAAAAAAAAGACACCAAAAAGTTATAATGTTCTATAAGAGCATGCCCTTAATAGACCCTTTTATTCAATGAACATATTACAATGTGTGTGTTCTTATTAGATCTAGATTTTTTTTTCAATGTTAAGTTACCTGCTTTGTAGCACAAAAGTCTGTTTTCCATTCTTGTACAGCCTTCTAATTCAATCCTGGAATGTTTGTAGATTTTTCTCCTGTTAATTTGCAGATTTTCTGCACTATAGTTGTACATATAGTCTTTTGCCTATAATCACAAGGAAAGCTGGAAGAGGAATAACTCTGAACTAAAAATAGTAAAATGTAATCTTTTTATACTTAAAAAAGTTGACAAGGTATTTTATATTCATGGACAAATAGGGGGCGGAATAGCCTAGTGGTTAAAGCACTGAGCATGTGATCTGACGGCCTGGGACTGAGCCACTATCGAGACACCCAATCAAGGGGATTTTCCCCTCGGACTTAACACTGGTATGGACTCCACTCCCTCGAAAGTTCTTTGGATGAATTTCAACGAGGTCTCCTGTGCACACAAGTTAAAATAAACCAAACCCTTCTGCCTTTTGGAAGAGTAGGTGATTTTGTGCCATTAAGAGGTGATTTTGTGCCAGTGGGAAAAAATAACAAAATATAAAAAATGCATGCTCACAGGTGTCCTGTTTAGACACCATCCCTGAAGTTGGAATGTGGCTACCTTAATAGTGGATAAAACTAAAACTTGTTACAAAATCTTACAATTCTTGAACCTTGGCGCTCAAGTTGAATGGGAAAAAACCCAAACACTATAAAAAGGTGTTTTCAGCTGGCTAAAAAAAAAAATTAAAAAAAAGTAATTCAACAAAGCCAAAGTCCTGGGACATGCAGTTTAAAAGAAAAAGAAAGCTTAGCACTAATAATGACAACAGACATTTCTTAAATTATATTTCAAGCCAGGAGGAACAGATGACAAATTTAAAAAACGCATGCACACTGGTGTTGTACTTAGTAGGTAGCGGCAGCCAATTTTTTTTATAGCATATACATGCATGAAACTGGTATTTTTAAAAAGAACTTTTTAAAAGAAACACAATAAAAAAAAAATTAAGTCTCTATCTTTATTCTTTCAAAAGTTATTGATGTCCAAAGATGACATAACATTTTCGGGTGTTTTCATAATATGAAAGCCATACTTTGAAAGGGCCTATTGTGCAAAGCACTGCAATCACATTCCTGCACATTTCTATACACAATGTCTGTAACACTGATAATCCCTACAAGAAACATCAACTCTCTATCTTGAAGGGAAAAAAAGATATACTATGTTGAAAATGCCTAATCGTGTGATTGGCAGTCAGTTCAAATTGCACGATTGGCCATGTTTGAGGTCCAACAGGAAGGATAAGATGGCATCTTATGGTTACTTTTTTACATTGTTCAAAAGATATGTTAATATAGACTATGCCCAATTTTTTCTAAGGCTGTACTTGACCAAATGTTTCAAATATTGGGGTCTGATTTTGCTAAAAACCTTAAAATGCCCTGCGACGGACCAAAATACAGTACACAGTAGATTTTTTGTCAATAACTTTTGAACCTGTAGAGATACTGACTTGAAATTTGGTGATGTAAAACATGGTTTTATATGCTATTAAAAAATGCATTTGTTGAATTTGTTCATCAATTACATAATGTAATTTTGGATTCAAAATGGCCGCCAAGTGCCCAAAAATGTGGCGAACATTCTAGAGAAATGTTATGAAACATCAAATTTTATCAAATTATGCAAACAGTGGACCCAGCTGTTCAACATAAACTGGCTCAGACAGAAATCTATCTCTCTGTGACTTATCCTAAAGAAGTTGCACATTTTCTTCTTCCTTAATGAGATGATACTGCAACCTTGAAAGTTCAGCATCCGGAATGAGTTGACTGAGAAATGAAGCTGTTTCATCAAATGTCTTCCCACCCTCTTGCTTCAGTACCAATAACTGAATCAGCAGATGATTGGAAATCTCTACAACAGGCACCTTTGGACAACGACCTTTTCCAGTAGCCAGAAAAATGGACCCCAGCTTGCTCAGTTGACTTCCATCTGTGTGTCAGCATTTCAGGGAATAAAAAATAAATTTAAAAAACAATAATTAAAAATAAAAGAAAACCAGCAAAAAAACTGTAATTAGTGTAAAAGAATTTGTTTCTTCCTTTCAAAAGGCAAAACTGCCAAAAGGTTTAAAAGAAATCTGATAACAAGAATAGATAAACAATAGGAGTGATAACTGAACAACTTTTGTGTGTGTGTGTGGGGGGGGGGGGGGGGTGTTTTGTTCTCCTAATGTATTGTGAATACTCTTTCTTTTTTCTTTTTTATACCATCCATTGTGTTAGGATTTTTGTTGAGTATTTTTCACACGCCCATATCTGCAAGCATTGGTTTTGTCAAATTTCATGTACCCCTTGGGGGGTTTTCTTGAAATAAAATTTTGAAAATTGAAATTTTGAAAATTGAAAATTGAAATAAACTGACACACATAGGGAAATTTATAAACATCTCATTAGTATCAGAACTGTGGTATTGGGGATGGTATCTATCAATGTAGATGTGTCACATATTTTTGTAAAGTCACTGAAGGTTAAAAATTACCCGATATATAACACAATTTTACTTTTAACGGTGTTGACTTCTTTATCCTTTTTCTTAAAATCACAATTAAAATAGTAGCCTAAGTGGATTCTGCCTTTTTTTAATATCTGAAATAGTATAAAACCAATCAACAGAAAATAAAAGTAAAGTACTAATTCAAGTAGTAAAGATAGTGAACCCTCAAATGAGTCAAAACAAAACAAAAACATAATAATGGAAACTCTGAAAAGGAGAATGACTGGGGAAAATGAAAAGGAGAATGACTGGGGAAAATGAAAAGAAAAGACTATGGCTATTAGATACACTGCATAAATCACAAAGAGCAAGCTTACTTGTGGTACTACTGTGCTGAAACTAAACCTGCTTTAGTTCAAGTTACTAAAAAAGAAATTCATTCAAACACTGATATGGCATTTTAGTGATTTACTACTCAGGCTGCATAAAATATTCCAAGTCATGCAGCCCCCCCCCAAAAAAAAACAAACACACACAACAACAACAAAAAACAAAAATGAAAACTGTAACAAACTTAAACTTTTAATTCATCAATCATAAATGAAACCGTGACCTAAACTGGTTCTAATAAATCCCCCCAAAACAGAAGCAACGACCGACGTTTGTTTCACGAAGAAGTGAATCGCGATCTCGGGATTACCTCCTCTTGGTTAGACCGGTCACTCAATAAAACGTACAATAACACACCTATTTCACTATACGACCTTAAAAAAAAAAAAGTTTGAATATAAGTATGTTTAAAATATCTGATTTTATAAGCACCATAAATTTAAGAAGTAATTTCGTGAAAATATCCAAGGAAATCGGACACGTTTTCTTCTTTCCGGTTTGCGCATGCCCGATTGTCGAAGACGATCGTATCTACCCTTTTCAAAGTCTTCGTTTTTAATGATCTAATGAAATTTTTTTCAAACTACGCGACCCGTGTCTAAATAAACAATAACATTAATGATCTACAATCACAAATTTATCATATCTACCCAGTAAATCGAGAAAATCGTCGATTTTCGACATGATCGTTTCGCAGCGATCGTTCGTTCTTGCCTCCATGTTTCTGATCTTTCCAAGATTTGAAAACTTTGTTTTGGTTGGTTTGCTTATGTAGGACAGCCCATGAATACATTAACCCATTTACAAATTAGAACCAATAGGTGGTCTTGTTTCATTTTCGCCTGTGGTATTGACTATTTTAAGCTACAGGTTCTTTAGAACTTGCCGACGAAGATTGTGTGCCGCAAAAAAACGGAATTTTTGCAAAAACTATCCATAAATCAATAATTGTTTACCCATTTCAGTATTGTAGCATAAATACTGAACACAGTGATACCTGATATAGCACAGTTGATTGTATATCGCGAATGCTCGGGGAACTTAAAGTGGGCATGTCTTTTTGAAGCTTTGTCCGTGTTCGTGAAAATGGCGGCCGCGCAGCGTTTTTTAGCGGAACACACACCTCATTCACGCACTTCGCGTATTCATCTCAGATCAGTCACAGAAATAAAAATGCACTCAATCAAAAGAGAAAAGATCGAACTTCACTTTGATATATAAAAAAATTTAATCAGTACAACAGAAGCAGAGTAATAAAGAAGTGAAAAGATCGAAAAAACGGCCATTTTTCAGCTGTGATGACGGGATATGCCGGGGGCTGCCGCTACCTATACTTAGGCATCATCCATGAAGTCAGAATGCGGTAACATTAAGCTTTTTAAAAACAAAATTATTCATTCACCATCCAATTACTTCCACTTTTGATAACAGAATACTAGCAAACAGCGAGTGAATCTCAATCATGCATGATAAAGATGAGACACTGACCTGTCAGAGATAACGGGCAATGCTCAGATTCAAGTTCACCACCACAGTACAGTGTCTTCTGCAGGCGCTTTCGAAAATTCTGATCCATGTTTGCTTTCTGAAAAGTAAGTAGCACAATGGGATTAGCACACATGTACAAAGCCAATCATTATATATATATATATATATATATATATATATATATATACTAATATAGTCAGGAACCCAAAGGTGACATCAGACAAAAATTAGGGGAGGAAGGTGGAAGAGATTAACTTGAGCTAGGGTTTGCTTCAGAACAAAATCACAGGTGAATGGACAGAAGTAATAAGTGCAAAAACTGAAATTCAGTGAAAAGATTTAAAAGAAAAAAAAAACCCAGACCCCATGATCATTGTGATTGATAAGGTTGAGTGCTCAAAAAAGTGTTTGCATAATATTGCATTGTGTAACCAGTGCTTATTTCACCCTGTGCGTATCACTGTGTACGTGTGTGTCACTGTGTGTGACAACATGTATACATGTAACTGCATATATTATAAGTACACGTAATATGTATGCACATGTATGTAACATTTCTCATAACTAAATAAATAAGCCTGCACGTGTCTTGATCTTCAAGCATCAGGCACTCCCTTCCTATTCCACACATGTACACAACAAACTCAGATGAACATGTGCCTGTTTTAGTGTTTATGCAAGAAAATATAGTGTGTCACACACATAGGAATATTTCATATAGGGCAGTTGTGTGGTCACAAATTGGTGTGCATATTACGTCCTGAAACTTAAAATGCAAAATTGTGAGCAACATGAAGTTGTTGGTTTTTATATTTCTGTCAAATCTGATAGCGATACTCAGCTTTGCTTACTTCCTTCAATTCAAACACCTGTGCTTAATATTATAATTATGAAACAATGGACAGATTAGGCCTAGAAGTGCAAGATCCCACAAAATCTCCTCATGAAGGTGATTTGGTAAAATTAAAAAAAATAGTTTATATATATATATATATAATATATATATATATATAATATATATATATATATATATATATATATATAATATATATATATATATGAACAGCCTACAGCCCAGTAAAGGTCTTCCAAAATGTAATAACCTGGCTTATATGATCCGATAGCCATAAAGAATACAGTTGTACTTTCAGGTAACAGAGTCAAGTGTGTGTCATATACCAATATGGTCACACATGCATAGCCAATTCAGTGGGTAGTGACTGCTTAAAACAGCATGAATACAAATGTTTTGTCTGTGTTGATATCTATAGGCCTAAATAATATTAATTGATGATCTAGCTATACATCTCACACACACTACCATAGAAAATAGAGAAATAAAATCTGATTTACTCAAATTACTGGAACACACCATGATGATGCCCCTTAAGTTTAATGACAGTCAGTGGGATTGGGATTGACTTCATTAAGTTCTTGTTTAAGTAGTCTTATCAACAATAAAAAAAAATGGACACAAGTTAGAATAGAATAGATTGAAGAAACCAATTATTACTGGCAACCTAGGTCGGAAATCTCCGCTGGATTGCAAATTATACAATCACAACAAATGGCCTTTAAGTGATAAGATTAGAACAGGCCAGCAAACTGAGCAATAGGCCTAGCCTAATTGTAAACAGTGATAGCCCAGCTTCCTGGCAGCTCCACACATGGATCGTTAGGCCTAGCTCAAGATTAGAGTGGTACACATGTGAGTTTCGTTTGTTTGTTTTCTGAAGGTGGCACAGTTGGTTTTTTTTTTTGGTTTTGTTTTTTTAAGGTGGCAGAGTTTGTTGTTACTATGTTAGCCTGTTGACATATGCCTCTCAGTGGATGTTCATGAATAACTCGAGGTTAGGGCCAACAAGAAGTATCAAGACTGGTTACTCACGACTTCCACGAATACTGTGGAGAAAGCAGTCAAAAACAAACAAAAAAAGCTGATTTATAAAACAATAAAACCAACGATTCCGAGAGGTCAGACTTACCACAACGATATAATCGGGAAATGTGACTTGTTCTTAAAAGCTTGATGCAATAACTTAAATATTTGGTCTTGATGCCAGTCCTACGAGCCCGTCTTCCGCAAACTCTCTGCAACTCGGCCTAATCTCGCGAGACTTCGCTAGGTGTGGTGGTGCTCTGTGAAATGGCGACATGGGATCAATAGCTCGTTGTGATATAATGTGAAGTGCATTTTTCGTTGAACCCTTGAAACAGATCATGGCAGGCGTCGAGGTGGATGTTGCAACCTTGCCAGAAGATGTCAGGGAGAAGCTTGCAGAGCTCGATTTGGAGCTTTCTGAAGGTAAGCTGTCGGAAAGACTTGACTATTTCCTTGTCATTTTCATACATAATTATCCTCCGGTACGGACTTCCTTCAATCCTAGACTCTTTGGCATTCTTTTACGTTATGTTATAATCTGTGTTCTTGTCTGATATGAATTTTAGAGCTACTCATACTGGGAGAAGAGTGAGAAAGCAGTTATTTGATCGTCGTAAATAATTTACGAACAGTTTGGAATAGACTGGAACTAATTCTTGCACTACCTGATTAGCAGACATCTCGTCAGTCGTCTGCTTTTTTTTTCTCCCCGTTTTTGGTATGATGATCATTCTTTCACTTATTAACAGAAACCTTTCATCAGTGACTGTATCTGACTGAATATGACTGATGTAAATTGTAGAAATGTAAGAACCATAGTAAATTAAAAAAAAAAAAGACAGTTAAATACAATACTTATTTGGAACAGATTTGTTGATTAGGCTAACTAACTTGCTACAATGCCCCTAGTGAATACTTAAGTGAATATTATACCAACAACTCAAGTAAATATCTTGCAAATTCGTTCCTCTGTTATTTGAGTATAAATTGCAGTATACAGTTCATTAGATTGTGTTAGAAAAGGAGGAGAAGGAAAAGAATGATATAACTTAGAAGACATAGTATACTATAGTCATTGATTGTGGTTTTGTTACTTTTATATAATATAAAGAAAACTGATGAAGAATTATTGCATTACAAATTTTTTTACATGATCCACCTCAAAATCGGAGAACAATTTGTTATGAGAATCACTGTTCAAAAAAAAAGAGAATATGCCAAAATTTATCTTAGCCTGTGGATTTGGGTAAGGAAACCTTGCATGAAGCCCTTGAATAAGATGAACAGTTTAAAATGTGACATGTACATGTCTTTCCTGCAACAAGACCATTTCAACAGGTTTTGTAACTTTTTAGCAGACCTGTCTGCTGTTTTTTTCTCCCCCCCCCCCCCCCCCCCTCCATCCCCTACAATCAAACTCATACAGTTTTAAAACTTAAGTTTGATTAAATTGTAAGTGTAATGATACTAATATTTGCTTTGGTACGAAATTTCAGGCCTTTTTCCATCCTGTATCATACATTACATGTGTTATTAATAAGAAATATTCAATTAAGGAACATTAGAAGATTAAATTAAACACTAAACAGTCATGGTCAAGTCTGAAATAAAATGAAGGTTACTGACTTGCCCTTCCAGGCATATTTTTCAGGAAATGTATGGGGAATTTCAGATTTTTTTAAAACAGCTTAATCATGGGATAGACACATGTCCTCAGACGATTGAAACTAAAATGAAGTTCACAAAAAGCAAAACATGACACAAATGTCACAAAAGACCTCATATTCAAAGCTTCCTTTAGTTTACATTCATCATTGCTGAGAACATTTCATAAGATCTGCTCATCTAGCCAAATTAATAGATTTATATTTTACACTTATACTAAACTGATGCGACATTGTCACTGTCAGTAATAGTACATCATAACGTCAAAGTAACTGTTTTCACCAAATGTCTATGATAGATTTGTAGTCTAATTAATGTGTGATACTACCAGTCTTTATGTGTCTGCTTTGCCCTGAGTGGCTGCTTTTGAAAAAAAATCTTTGCCCACATCCAGTAAATATGTATTGTAAATTATTATAAGCATGCCACAATTGCCCGACACAGTGAACACAGGGTGTGTCACTACTCTGTACTCACTATCAAAGTATCATTGTATTCATGGTCATGCTGACATACACAGTTAGAACTACAAAAGAAATTAGTCACCTTGACTTTGTTCTGATATTGATCATTTGGATGTACCTCCCACTTCTGAAAGTGCAACACTGGAGCATGCTTCTCCACTAGCAGAGGCAGTTGCCTTACTAATCACCAAGAGGGCAGTAGAGGAACTACTTCTACTAGTTCTAGACTTCTACCCCCACGCTCGGGGGATTTACCACTTGAGAGTGATGGGGGATGGGGGAGAAGGGCTGGCACCCAGTACTATCTAGACCTTTCTCCCTTAAAGCTGATCATTACATGCACTGATGCAGTGATGTATGGTATTCCAGAGGGAACTGTGGTAGCATTGATGCTGTAGATCATCTATAAATTATAAAATCTGCCAGTTTCCAATCTCTTCAAGTTCAAATTCATATCACATGTGTGATTTTTCATCCTTGAGACTGTACTATGTAGTTAATAAAGGACAGCAAAGTAAATCAGTTTTACTGACTTCTGCATGTTCACTGCATCATGTGCATGATTCCTTTTATGATCACGCACGCACGCATGTATACATGTACACATGCACACACACATGCACGCACACACGCATGCACACAGTTACACAGGCACACACACTCACACACACTCACACATAACAGATGATACACACACACACACACACACACACACACACAACACACACACACACACACACACACACACACACACACACACACACACACATATCCTCCAGAATACAACACAGTTCAATTTTTCCTGGATACAAGGTCACTTACAAGAGTAGATCTGATTCTGCCAAGCTTGCTTTGATTTTCTGAACCTTTAGAGGGTGCAGGTTTTATGCATGCCTTAGTCATGCTGGTATTGTTGACTTTGGCTCCCCAGTTCACCCCAGCTCTTTCATGTGCTTCTGCATAGGTCTGTCTGGCATTTCTTACCTCGCATTTGTATTGTCTGCCAGTGCCAGTCTGACTCTTAAGTACCATCATTGTGTAGTGTACTTTCTGCTATATACTACGGTGTGCATGATACTTGTCCACAAGTAGTTTCTTTTACATTGCCAGAGACCTGACATAATTTGTTTTATATTTAATTTTAAAATAGAATTCAACTCATACTGTCATAGGCTTACTTGATGACTGGTCAGCCCAGTGACACTGACAGACTGACCTATAACTGTATAAATAAGTAATAATAGTATGGGCATTGCGAGAGATGTTGACATTAATACTGCATGAATACATGGTGACTAACAGAGTGATATTGTGATAATGAGTCTAAAATTAACTAACTCAGTAATAATACTATATTCAAATTACTGAAATTACACCATGGTGGTTGGTCAGATTAGAGGCAGTAAACTGAAGATTATGTTTAGCAACAGAGGATGGGGGCTGCTAAATTAAAGCTCTTCTTTTATCCCCTACTCCCTTCCCCATCCTTACACTCACACACACACACACACGCACGCACGCAAGCGTGCACACATGCACGCACACACTGCACACACACACTGTAACAGACACACACACACTTTGACACACATATGCACACACATGCACACGCACACACACGCACGCACGCACGCACGCACACACACACACACAGTCACACACACACACACACACACACACACCCCACACACACACACACACACACACACACACACACACACACACACACTGTACACATACACACTGTACACACACACACCAAAGCTCATGTGAACAAATGAAATCTGAAACTTGCAAACATAATTATCACTTATCAGTCTGAGCTGAGCTAAGCTGAGCTCTCTCTCTCTCTCTCTCTCTCTCCTCTCTCTCTCTCTCTCTCTCTCTCTCTCTCCTCTCTCTCTCTCTCCTCTCTTTCTCTCTCTCTCTCTCATGCCATTCATTAACATTTTTATTATGATATACTACACTTATTTTAATTAAAAATGTTGATTGACTTCACTCTTCAGTTGAATGATTCAACTGCACTGTCCTGCACTAATATTTCCACTAAAAAAAAAAAAAAAAGGTGATGATAACTGGGACACTGTATTACATAGGACAGAAGATCGCTGGTGTAAGCCAAGTCAGTGGAATTTCAAAACAGCTGCAGGTGCTAATTGGTATCCCTGATACAAAGTGTGCTTTCTACCTGTGGGAAAGTTGCTGAACTGAAGTGAAAATCTGGCACTGAATCAAGAGCAGACAACAGGCGTCTCTTGTAGTTGTACCACAAGAACTGTTTTAGCTTTCCTTCTTCAGCGCTTAACTTTCTGTAATAAATTGGGGGGGGGGGGGGGGTGTTATTTTATTTATTTTTTTTTTTTACTTGTGAACGTTTTTGGATGGTGGTAGTGGTACACATTAGTCAATGAAATCATGCATTTTAGTTAACTTAATATATCAACAATTCATCACTAGAATTACTAATATCCTGCATATGGTTATCGAACTACAGTCAATTGAAGAACTTGATAATGATGTTTAGTAATTATACTGCTACTGTATTATGGAATTCCTTCGTAAAGCCAAAAGTTTAGTACTTTACCTTGCAGGTTGTTCTAGACTTAAAAGTTAAAATGTCTTAAAGTAAAATAGTGAAAGTAATCATTATCATTTGAAAAACAGAAAAGTGCATCGTTCTCAGGAAAAAAGTGAAGGGAAAGTTCTATGTCCAGTGGTTTAGAAAGATCTAGATCTATATGTTCTACAAAGACTTGAAAGAGGCAAAAAAGCCATAACTAGCTGATAAGGATGACTGGGGAGAGGGGTGGGAGAGCAAAGTTGCCTTTGCGGCTGTTGGCTCAAGTGATGGGAAAAACACTTGAAGTGTGAAGACCTGTGGGAGTGAAGAAGTTTTTGTGCTGATAAGTTACTGGTACAGTGAATAGTAAACTTTCCCTCATTTCAACCGAAAAGTATACTGCATAACAGTTGTAGTGCCATAGTAGTGGTACTGTTGTATTTAAACCATTTTCAGAATGAAAAAAAATCATACAAAACTCAGTGAACACGAAATCAATGAAGAAGTTTTCAGGTTCTCTAGGATTGGTAATTTAATACAGCTCCCCCCCCCCCCCCCAAAGAAAAAAAAAGAGATGGACTAGCCAGTTTTATCTAGCCTGCTGTTTTGTGACTAAATCACTAACAAACACAGAGAAGCAGATAGAAATTTACTGATTGTGGATAGTCAGGCTTTACCCTACACTCTCCAGCAATCAATCATCTCTGGAGAGGAATTAAAAACAAAATTTTGTTTGCTTGCAAATTCTATGAAATTTTATTCACCTGTCAAGGGGATTCACTTTTTATCAAGGGGATTCATTTTTTTATCAAGGATATGTTACAGGCTGTGTGTCACCTGTAATTAAAGGCATAATTGTGGACTACAATACTCTGGCTAACATAACAAGCCCCTGAGGTATTGTATATTTGCTCGCACAAGTGGGGGGGGGGGGGGGGGGGGGGGGGGTGAAGAGAGAGAGAACTTTATAATTATGTGGAAAAGGTTAGTTATCATCTTGAGAGGCCTATTTTGGAAGAGAAGGGCCCCAGGATTAAATCTAATCAATATTGATTTTGGCCCAGCTTTTGAGCTCCACACTGGTGTCTTGTTGTTCTGAAGAGAAAGACCATCACCTTTAGACTTCTCAGCTACAGCTGGTATTTCTGGCTCACTGGTTGTTTTTGCCTCTGTCACAGTCTCACCCCCCCCCCCCCTCTCTCTCCTCTCTCTCTCTCTCTCTCTCTCTCTCTCTCTCTCTCTCCTCTCTCTCTCTCTCTCTCTTCTCTCTCTCTCTCTCTCTCTCTCTTCGTGTTGTGTGTGTGTGTGTGTGTGTGTGTGTGTGTGTGTGTGTGTGTGTGTGTGTTGTGTGTGTGTGTGTGTGTGTCCATGGATAGTAAGATGAGTAATGAATCAGTGATCGATTTGAAAGGATAATTTAAACATCATTTGAATAAATGTATCAGTTTGAGTTTAACCTTCATTCAGAGAACAATTGATCAAATAGTTTTTCATGTTTTAACTTAAAAATTCAGCTATTTTCCAAGCAACCATTGTCTGACTTTGATCATGTTAGATGACTTTTGAAAAAATCTCAAAGGTTAGTCTTTTTAAACACTCACTCACACACACACACACACACACACACACACACACACACACACACACACACCACACACACACACACACACACACACACACACACACACACACACACACAACACAACACACACACACACACACATCGTGTGCTGGTGGGAACAGATAATTACAAAACTGCATACACACGGGGACTGGATGTAAAAAAGCACAAGAGTGCTTATTCCATTATCCTCGATATATAAATCTTGAATAAATCAAATCAAATCAAATCAAAACAAAACACACACACACACACACACACACACACTCACACTCACACACACACAACACACACACACATGTTCATGTATATTTTTTTTAGCTATATATAGATCTAGATAGAAAAAATATCATTAAGTGCAACAATTTCTGTATTCTGTTTTGTGTTAGAAAAAGTGAGTATTTTAAATTGTGGTGGAGAGGAATTTGACTTGTTATTTTCACTGCATGATTCTAGCTTAAAACATTTTAGGATGTAAGCTCACAGACATAATTTGCCCCCCCCCCCAAAAAAAAAAAAGAAAAGAGAAAAATCAAATCACGTTTTACTGTTTTTTTAGATTTCAAAAGTGGCCCTTATTAAAGACCATAATAAAAAAAAAACAACCAACAACCTTAACCTCTTGAGTGTCACATAATGGTTTTTGCTGTTGTGCTTCTGTGCCTAGAAGCATTTGCTCCATGACATTCATTGACAGGAAAACCATCATGACCTTGACATGAATTTTGTTTATAAATAACTTTAATCTTTGGATCAGAATTTTTCAGAACACAATAATGTTTCAGGATAGATTATTTATGAGCTGCAGGATTCAATCACATTTGAAATTTTAAAGTTTTGTCATTTGATCACCACCCTTTTTTTTCTCTCCCCTGAACCTAAATCTGCTTGCTAATTATCTGTCAGTTAGCAATTTGCTTGGCAGCAAAGGGGTTAATATTGCTTTTATTTTATGTAGTCAGTAAACTTCTGGTTGAAGGAGACTGTGACTGTGTGAATCTGCCTCAGCTCTTGGTCATAAACATTTATGACACTGGCAGAAGCAGTGTTAGACCTGTAGATTATATTTTCAGAAGTTTGTAGCATAGCTGTAAGTGTTAGTGACTGGGTGCTGCAGAGAGGTACATTGTGTAGCACTTGTCTTTATCATCAGCACTTCTGCAGAAAGCTCTGGAAGCAGTTGAAGTGTTTACTATGCACTGCTGCTTGCATATTGTATGCATGCACATTTGTGCATCATGTGTCAGCGTTCAAGATAGATCTAGACAAAATTTGATATGGAATTTATAACTTTTTATACATGTACTACTAATACTATATTAGGAATTTTTAAAATTCTTGTGAGTCAGATGTTACAGTTGTCTGGAACTTGGAAGTAAGTGTGGCACTTTAACACTGCATGCACATTTGGATTCTCTTGGGCTTTTCAAGATAAAAAAAAAAAAGGCAGTGTCACCCATTCAAAAAAAAAGTTGACCATCTTACCATCTGGTTTAAAATCTCTTGCAGACTTTCAGTTTTAAAAAACATTTCTTCCTGCAACCCATGCCAAGTTTTATGTACTGACTGAAGTAGTTTTCCTGCCTTTTGATCAGTGACTAACATGCTAAAGACTTGAGTTTTACTGAGCCCCTTCCCTTGCTTGCTTTAGGCTTAGCTCAGTGACTAACAATTTACTCATTCTTAGGATGGGGAAGAGACAGATTTCTGGCATTACAGCGTTAGTGTGTTGTTGTCTTCTGCTATAATTTCTGAGCTGAGTATATGTACAATAATGTGTGTGTGTGTGTGTGTGTGTGTGTGGTGTGTGTGTGGCGCTGCGCGCACGCACGTGCATGCGTGTGCGCATGCATTTGTGTTTGTGTGTGTGAGCATGTTTCATAATCTTAAAATTCGCATTGTTCTTATAATCACAAATCATTGTTCCAGGTGCTCAGTTAGGTAGGATAGAGACAGACAGTGACAAAACTGTAGCAGAACTATTCTTCTGTTCCTAAATATACCTATCAGAATTGAAAGTTTATTTATAACTGAAATGAAAACTATTTCCATGGGGCCTACTTGGTATAGCAATAGTGGGTCAAGGACT
Organism: Stramonita haemastoma; assembly: GCA_030674155.1. Lineage (NCBI taxonomy): Eukaryota > Metazoa > Mollusca > Gastropoda > Neogastropoda > Muricidae > Stramonita > Stramonita haemastoma. The sequence continues at coordinate 99,039,187 of CM060316.1, read as the reverse complement.
GGTGGTGCTGAATGAGCTAGCAGACGGGCAGTCGGCCAAGTGAACATACCCGACTGCTAGTTAGCCAAGCAAAATGATTCATTGCTGGTAGGGCGTTTATCATGAGCAGCTGCTGTGTTTACACCTTTGTCCTAGATCTCGTTTGCTTGTTTGTTGTACTGATCATCACTTGCTGATGGGAAAATCCCATGAGTCTTGTTACAGGCAAAACTTTCTTGTGATCACATTCTTTGTTCCTACTCTTTCCCTTTTTCATTTTGTTAAAGAATGAGAAATCTTTATTTATCAGTCTTTGGACACAAAGAATATCAATACCTGTTAGTTTTAATTTTATCCCCGTAGTTTGCTTTTCAATCATGGAATCATTATCAGGATGTGATTTGGACCCTATTATAGAGTGGAAATATTCATCATGAGAGGGCTTCCGATTTCATGAATGAATCTTTTATTTTTTATCTCTTTTCACAGTGATTTTAGATGATGATCCCAACAAACACACACACATGCACGCATGCACGCACGCACACACACACACACACACACACACACACACACACACACACAC
>CM060316.1:99021122-99028622 GCA_030674155.1 Stramonita haemastoma | reverse complement strand
CCCTCAGAACTCTAGCCGAGGAACAACAACAAAAAAATACAGGTCAGGTGTTATACATTATTGATAATGTCTGGAGTGAGGTAGGGGAAGGATGGAAAAATATAGGCCAGATCATTTCTCACATCCAGCTTCTCTTTCTCTCCCCCCCCCCCCCTCCTTTTACCTGTTCTCTTCCATCCCCCCCACCCCCCAATCCTTACTCCACTAGTCTCTACTGCCATAGTCCCGGGCATGGACGTAGAACTCTTGTTGTCCAGGGTAGACTATACTACAACCTCCCCAGACAGAATGTCATGGGGGCCATATGGGCAGATAATTTCTGTCTCCCAAGCTAAATGTCAACTCCATTCCTCTACCCTTTTCCTGACTGGGCTTGGACTCCATGCCATCAGTCTTCCAACATTCTTCAGCCCTGCTTCACTCACTCATGAAGAAAAGTTGTGTGTGTGTGTTGTGTGTTTGTGTGTGTGTGTTGTGTGGTTGTGTGTTGTGTGTGTGTGTGTGTGTGTGGTTTGTTGTGTTTGTTGTTGTGTGTGTGTTGTGTTGTGTGTGTGTGTGTGTGTTGTGTTGTGTGTGTGTTGTTGTGGTTGTGTGTGTGTGTGTTGTGTGTGTGTGTTGTGTGTGTGTGTGTGTGTGTGTGTGTGTGTGTGTTGTGTGTGTGTGTGTTGTGTGTGTTGTGTGTGTGTGTGTGTGTGTGTGTGTGTTGGTGTGTGTGTGGTGTGTGTTGTGTGTGTGTGTGTGTGTGGTGTGTGTGGTGTGTGTGTGGTGGGGTGTGTGTGTGGTGGGGGTGGTGGGAGGAGAGGAGGAGGGAGAGAGAGATGAGAGGAGAGGAGGAGGGAGAGAGAGAGAGAGAGGAGAGAGAGAGAGGATGAGGAGAGTAGAGGCAGAGGAGACAGAAGTTTGAAAGTTTGGTGTATGTGAGTGCAACAAGTTCCTAAATTGTGTGTATGGATGTGATTTCCTAGATCAAACTGATAGTGATAGTGCAGGAAAAACTGTAGGATATTCCATCAGTATCAATAATTTACTAGTCAGATTAACTTAACATCACACACACACACACACACAACACACACACACTCACACTCACACTCAGACACGTGTGATGTATAGTAAGCCAGTTCTGCCAGTGGTAATGGGTATGACAAAATTTACAAAGTGCATGTACATGGGGACTAGATGTAAAAAAGCAAGAAAGTGCTTATTCCATCATTCTGGAAATAAAAGAATGAATCTATTCTATTTCACACACATGCACGCACTCATGCATGCACACATGCATGCACACACACCATATGCACGCATGCATGAGCACACACACACGCACACAGGAGCACACACGCACGCATGGCACACACACACACATCAGTCAACACACACACACACACACACACAACAGTGACACACACACACAGACACAGTGACACACACACACACACACAGTGACACACACACACACACAGTGACACACACACACACACACACCACACACACACACACACACACACAACACACACAACACACACAACAAACACTCTCCTCTCTCTCTCTCTTACACACATTCTCTCTTTCTTTAGTTAGAACTGTCTTCTTGGTCTGCCTGCAGATCTGATCTGTGTGTCAGTCCACCTGCCTCTCCTCAATTGTATCAAAATATATGTCCCATCTCTTTCCTTTAAAAAAAGAAATGGGTAAACTAAATAAATTTATCTATCTGACTTGGATGGATTTGTGACTGGTGCTGTTGTGTGATGGAGATTTGGGGGGGGGGGGGGGGGGGAGCTGATGTCTGGAAGAGGGAACTGATAAAGCTTGTGAGGGAGGCTGATACTGTCCTGTGCTGGTGATAAGGGGTGTGACAGAGTGAGCCTTTGTCTTCCACTGGGCCTCTCCAAACCAGGCTTTGGTATGCACACAGCACTGCCATGTACTGAGCACTTGCTGTGTTGTTCATCAGTGGGGGAGAAGGGGGCCTATTGGTAGAACTTTGGGACTGACTGTTGCTGTATCTTAATTATTAATGGATTGTAGACTGTTTTAGAAGCCCGTAGGGTTGGTGGTATTTGTGGTGTTTGATTTACATGTGTTTGTGTGTGTGTGTGTGTGTGTGTGTGTGTGTGTGTGTGTGTGTGTGTGTGTGTTGTGTGTGTGTGTCTGTGTGTGTCTGTGTTCTGTCTGTCTGTCTTCCTGCCTGCCTGCCTGCCTGCCTGCCTGCTTGCCTGTCTGTGCCTGTGTGTCTGTGTCTGTGTGTCTGTATCAGTGTATGTCTGTGTTTGTGTGTGTTTTGGGCAGTAGGGGTGGTATAATTTTAGAAGTGTTATTATGATAGTTTTCTTTGTTTATAATGAAAATTAATAGATTTTTATGGTTTGAGAAAGAAGTTACATTGTTCAGAATGTTGTTTATTTAGATATTTTAGGTGGTTTGGATTTACTTAGTGATTATACATGTATATAATCATATTATATTAACATAACATCCTTTTTCTTTAGAATCCTTGTAACCCATCCTCACCCAGACTTTCAACTCTAAACAAACCCATTGGAAGGGCGTATCCGTCTGACAGTGTATCACTATCACTTATCAGCAACAACTTCTTGAAAGTGAAACAGAGACAAACCCTGCTCCACAACAAGGAACGAGAACATGAAATAACATTGACAGCATGTTGAAGCCAGCAGAACCCGGCAAAGGATGTATACAGCTGTAGACAAATGTGTTTGTAGGAAAGAGAATGTTTGCTTGTTTTCGCTGGCTGAATGGACAGATATACTTGCCAGAAGGGTGCTTTGTCATGTAAACATGACACTGAGTGAAAGATGGTTATGCTGTTGAGTTGGGTAATTTCCCCCCTCGATAATGAGATATACACTGGTTTCATATTTTCTTTTGTACACTTTCTTTACTAACACAGTAACACTACAGGCATGACGAGTGTTGTGTACAGAGTAGCTGTATACCCAGGATTATAGAGAGTAGACCATACTGTTATTACTTCTACTAGTATTAAGACTGCACTGTCCCAGTAGTGGGACAGCTCTGAAACCTGTGCATAGTGGGCTTCCCAGGGTTCCTTCCCCTTTCCCTCTAATCCTACAAGAATCCGACAAGATTAGCAGATGGACATTCCTGCACTGAGCCAATGTATTATATAATGTGTGTATACTGTTTAGTGTATAGTTGTCACACTGTGTAATTGTGCACATAGGAGGTTGGGAGAGGAAAGTAAACTGGAAGAGTAGGACTAGCAGAGAATGCACTGTGTTCTTACTCACACATAGTGCTATAGACTTTGTCTCATTTATTTTTGTATACTTTACTGAAATCTCCTTGTTGTGTTTTGTTGTAAGATTTTTGTGTACTTTACTTAAATATCCTAGTGTTTTGTTGTCAGATTTGTGTGTACTTTATTTAAATTCCTTATGTGTTTTTGTTGTAAGATGTATGTATGATATTTTGTCAAGACTAGCCTGGGTTCAGCACTAAACTTTTTGTGGGCAGGCCAAGGCCCAGGTGCACCCAGCCCCTCCACTGCAGCCCAGCGCAGAGCCCAGCGGAGACTGACCCGCGAGGATAACCGCTACCACTCAGGTGAGGGATAACCTCTACCACTCAGGTGAGAGGCAGTGGCAGAAGAAGAAGACATCACTATGTCTGGTTGCCATAATGGTTTTAAAAAAAAACAACAACGAAAAACAAGGAAAAAGAATTCAGTATTATATATTTTGGTCTTAGCCGTGGAGTGTTCAGTTTACTTATTTTTGTATGCCGTTCTGTACTAGTTTGATAAATCTTTGTGTGCTGATTATACTCTAAACTGCTTTTATTTACTTACTTTATCAATGTCAAATCTCACAACTTATTCTTTTACTTTACTTACTACAGATAGGAAGACTTGCCTGAGATTTGTGATGCATTGTATGAAAATTGAAACAGAGATCGGTGACTAGTATAAAATCATACACTGTATGATGCATTACACGCATGTAACATCCCCTCCCCCTTTCCCCACACACTTCACACACATGCATGCATGCACACACATGCATGCACACATGAGTACACACACATACACACATACATGCATACACAAACTTTTATTCTTTTTTTTTTAGATGGATGGCTTGATAAAAAAAAAGCAGTTGCGCTGCTTATTCAATAATATCTGGAAATAAAATTATTTGACTTGACTTTCACACGCCCGTGCCCACCCCCCCACCCCGCTCGGCACGCATGCATGCAGGCACGCATGCACACACGCATGCACGCACGCACGCACGCACGCACGCACACTCACACTACACTCACACACACACACACACACACACACACACACACACCACACACACACACACACACACACACACACACACACACACACAGAGTTCCTTTGGACGAGACTCAAAACTGAGGTCTGTGTGCGAATGCACGCAGAACATCTTGTGTGCATGTTAAAACCTGTTGCTCTTTTTGAAAGAGCAGCTCATTGTTTGCTGGTGGAAGTGGATGACAAAATTTTACAAAACAGTATACACAGGGAGACTGGATGAAAAAAGTACATGAGTGTTTTTTCCATTATTCTCAAAAGAAAACGACTAAATCTAAAACAACCCCCTCTCCACACACACACACACTTCCTGAGATAATGTGCATAGTAATAGTATGCACACACACACTGGCATACATACATGTACACATGCAGCCTCTCTCCCTGCTCCACCTTTCTCTCTGTCTTTGTCTGTCTGTCTGTCTGTCTGTCTGTCTGTCTGTGCTGTGTCTGTCTGTCTCTCTCTCTTTCCTCTCTCTCTCTCTCACTCACTACACCACACAACACCACACACACACACCACAACACACACACACACACACACACACCACACACACACACAACACACACACACATCACACCACACACACACACACACACAGTCACACACACACACACAACACACACACACAACACACACACACACCACACACACACACACACACACACACACACACACACAGACACACACATCACACACACACACACACACACACACATACACACACACACACACACACACACACACACACACACACACACACACACACACACACCACACACACACACACACAATCTCATGTGGTGTATATCAGGATTTACTCGCACATGAACTGGTGTGTTTTGATCTTCCATGGATCATTATCTCTTGCTACCTGCTCCCAGCATCTATACCTTCTGGATACTTGGCTCAGTCTGTATAACATTTCCCAAGGTTTGGTGGGAGACTGGTATAGGTCTGCTTTTCCTCTTACAAGTGCTTATGACTGCGGGGATCTGCTGGAAAGCTTCTTGGTTTGTGAAATGTCACATTCCAGTGGGTTTTAGTGTATGTGTTAATGTTTGGTAGCCCACCTGATAGTGTTGTATTCACACTCATTTTATGTACAAGATCTATAGCTCCTGTACACCTAATTTACAGGGGGGGGGGGGGGGTTGTGGAGCAAGAAGCTACTGTAAATTCCAAGCATACCTCTGTCAGTTGCCAGGAGCAATGAAGATGTCAAAATTAACATATTTTCATGATTGTATATAATATGTACCGTATGTGTCAATTTATAAATTATCATTTGGCAAAAAGATAATTATTTCACCGATGATAAAGTTCATCTTTTGTGTGTGTGTGTATGAAACCAAAATGGAAGTGAAACTCTGTGTAAAATGACATCAACATCATCATATCCACTTTCATTGATCATCATGCAAATAAAAAAAAATTATCCGGCTTTATACAGTTTATAGCCCATCAATCCTAGTTCTCATGGTGACAGCTGTTTGAGGTTTTTATAGCGAGCAGTAACTGTTAATATCATGCAAAATCTACACAGTGTAGAGTCATGGGAGTATTGGAAGGGAATCTTTTAATTTAAACTTTTTTTCCACAGTTCTGACTTTATAAAGAAACAAAGCAAACAAAATGCAAATTGCAAATCCCCAAAGTTTGAATGCGGCTGACATTATGGTAGGCAAAAACAGTTGCAAACATAAAATCTCACTACAGTGAACCTCAGTGCTGTCGCTAAGGAACGAAAACCAAAACAAAACAAAAAAAATAAATACAAAAATATCTTCTCACTCCATAACCCCACCTGCCTCCCCACCACTGTAGTGTACACATGAACACAGAGTCAGGATTTACAACAACCTACCGGCAAAGATTTAAGGAAGCCTCTCATTGAAAGGATATGGTTATTGTCACTCAGAGGGAGGTCTTATTCACCCTGGCAGTTACCATTGGCATCTGTAAGGGTTTTAGAAGATGTATTCTGCCAATGTCAGAGCCAGACAAGTACTGCTGAACATCATAAAATGACCTAGCAACAGTAAGTCTAGGCCTTTTCCTCATTGGTGGTGGATGTGGTCGCTAAATACGGATCTATAGGTCCTTATGTACTTCTGGCTAAGGGAGTGCAACAGAACAAGCCTCAGTGTAGTACTTGTAGGTCTCTCTGTATGGTGAAATAGTCATAAGCAACTGAGAGAAGAGAAGTATCCCTTGGACATCATAGGAACAACATGCAGCAGAAATAAAATAAACACACACAACAAAACACCCATCAAAACAAAACACACCTAACAATGCCCAATAAAAACGGAACAGATTAAAAAAAAAATTAAACCCTTTTTTCTCCGCCACACACACACACACACAAAATGGTAGAATAAAACTAATAAGTTTGCTGGTCAGTTGAGCTTAGCATTAATGTGGATGTGTGACTAACCAGTGGGTGTCAGTGCGTTGTGTGGTGTGGGCAGAGATCCGAACAGAGGCGGTGATGCAGGCCCTGGCTATGCACAACAACAAGCGGCCGGTCATGCTGCCCTCAAAGCGCACCTCCGTCAATTACCAGGGGCAGCAGCGGCGGGAGCGGCAAGGTCAGTTACACTGTTCTGTCAGCTTTTTTTTTTTTTTACAGCAGTTTTATTTTATTTTATTTTATACACTTAATGTCACAGCAGATCACTCTGCATGAAATTCGGGCTGCTCTCCCCGGGGAGAGCGCATTGCCACAAGTGCAGCACCTACCCATTATTATTTTTTTTAATACATACAGCCCCGAGCCGTCCTGAGGACTCGCAACTTCCTGATTTTTCCTCAGGGATGGTGTCTAAACACAAGGTGCATGCTGGTTTTTCTTTTTATAATTTTGTCATCCGCTCCTACCGGCACACAATGGCCTGGTCTTCCGAAAGGCAGAACGGGGTTTTAACATGTGCGCAAGATGTTCTGCGTGCGTTTGCACACGGGGCCTCGGTTTATAGTCTCATCCGAATGACTTTGACATTCAGTTCAATTGTGGCATCAGTTGGGAAGAAGAGAGAAAGAGAGAGAGAGAGAGAGAGAGAGAGAGAGAGAGAGAGGAGAGAGAGAGAGAGAGAGAGAGAGAGAGAGAGAGAGAGAGAGAAAGCGTGTATGCATGCATGTGCATGTGCAAGTGCTCTATGTATTGTGT
>CM060316.1:99008622-99013622 GCA_030674155.1 Stramonita haemastoma | reverse complement strand
AGGACTGAAAAACCAAACCAAAAACAAAGAAGATAAATCAAGAAAAGTCACAGGATGCTATACTGTGTAACAGAATCAGAAGAATTGATTTTTGCACCCATGTCGACATTTTTGTTTTGATGATAACATTTTGATTCCTTGGTGTTTATCTTTAATCTTTTTTGTGCCTTACAAACAGTTGAAAAAAACCACAACAAACTCATTTCTGTTAGTTATTTTGTAGCTAGTGTATTCCTTTTGCACTGTTCTTTTCTTAATTCTATGAAAAGGAATGGAGAACTGGGTTGTTAAACAAAATGTAAAATACAGAGTTCAGTGTAGTGTTCTCTCTCTCTCTCTCTCTCTCTCTCTCTCTCTCTCTCTCTCTCTCTCTCTCTCTCTCTCTCTCTCCTCTCTCTCTCTCTCTCTCTCTCTCTCTCTCTCCCCCCCCCCCCCTCTCTCTCTCTCTCTCTCTCTCTATATATATATATATATGTGTGTGTGTGTGTGTGTGTGTGTGTGTGGTGTGTGTGTGTGTGTGTGTGTGTGTGTGGTATAAAGTTTTTATGGTTAGGACTACCAGCAGAGTCACAAAATACTTAACATGGTAATGCAGAACAGAGGACATGTGTTTAATCTGTGGCACTTACTAAAAGAAAAAAGTTGAACCCTTAAAAGGTCAGTGCACACATTTTCTATCTTGCATTCTGATCCATGTATGTGACCAATGTTAGGTCTATTCCTTTGCACTGAAAACGAGACTGTAGAAACAAAAGCCCTGGTCTTCTTTATTTCTGTTACAGGAAATATAAAGTCTCATGATAAAATTAAATAATCTAACTATATTGCAGGCATATTATGTGTAAACAGTACTATATGTAGCAGATATATAGTTCTCATGGTGGTATTCACAAAATTTTCTCAGGTTGTACTGGCCTCAGTATCATGGTGGGGTTGTATTCACAATACTTTTCCCTTTGTGCTGGTTTTAGTGATGTATTTCCATGAGGAAGTCAGGCCATAACTCTGCTGTGAGATAAAATGTTTAGCTGTTCTTTATTTGTTGTTGCTTTTTTTTGGCAACATTAGCTTTCTTTTTTGTTTGTTATTATTGTTGTTGTTTTGTTAGTTGGAACCAGCTCATTTTTTCCCATATAACCTTTACTGCCCTTCTGTGCACAACACTCAAATGCCATTCTGAGGACTCTGCTCTTCCTGGTCGCCCATTCGATAGGAGAAGGGGAGGGAGGGGTGGGGGTGTTGTAGAGGGAGGAGAAGAAGTACAAGAGCAGGCAGAGTCTAGTATCAGGGCACATTGTGAAACAAGGGAACGAATTTTCATATTCTAATGGTATATTATCTATTTATCTATCCCTTAGTCTGGCGACCGTGGGGGCACCCATGAAGACCTGACAGCCAGTTCCCTCCATTCCTCTCTATGTTCTGCCTTTCTCAAAGTTTTGTTGAGTTCTAGGCCTGTCCAATCGCTGATGTTGTCCCCCCATCTCTTCTTTGGTCTGCCACTTTTTCTTCCTCCTTGGACAGTGCCTTGCAGTATTGTTTTTGTAAGTCCTTATGATCTTGTTACATGCCCGTACCATTTAAGTTTACACTTCTTTACGATTAATAGAAGGTTTTTGTAGGGACCAATGGTTTGCGGTATATCATATCAAAACCAAAAGTTATGATCAGCATCATTAACGTGACTGTATTTTATATATATGCTGTGCAGATTCTAGTATATTATATCAAATCCAAAAGTTGTGATCAGTATCATTAACATGACTGTATTTTTTTTATGTCTTGTGCTGTGCAGATTCCTCCTCAGATGATGACAGTGTGTTTGACGAGGAGCAGCTGCGGGGGTTTCAGCGCGGAGGGGGGGCCCGGGACAGTGGAGCGTCCTCCTCCTCCTACTCTGACCATGGGCAGGGGGCCTCGCCTTACCACCTGGCCAGCTCCACGTCTCAGGGAGGGGGAGGGGGCGGGGGAGGAGGGGAGAGGCCCAGGTCCCAGCATTTTGCCAACTACGCCATTCCGGGCAACACTGCTCGCCATGCTTTGGCTGATGTTATGCAGAATGCGGCAAATGCTAGACATTGTGAGTGGCTAGGAAAGTAACGGTTGTGTGTGTGTGTGTTGTGTGTGTGTGTGTGTGTGTGTGTGTGTGTGTGTGTGTGTGTGTGTGTGTGTGTGTGTGTGTGTGTGTGTGTCTGTATGCTCAACAGTTTTATTAATTCATTGTTGTGTGCTTCATAAAATAGTTTGAGAACTTTTTTTTTGATACCTAAATTCATAAAATCTTTTTGTCTGAAAACTTTCTTCATTCAGAAATTTTGTGTTGTATGTGTATGCATCTCCCCCCTCCCCTCCCCTCCCCCCCCCCCCCCCCCCCCCCCCCCCACACACCACACACATCCTCCTCAAAACAAAATTTTATGTGCATATGTCAGCAGATACGATCCAATAAACTTGAGAGGGCTGAACAACTGAAAATTTACACATTAAAACATACCATACAAAATGAACACTCCTGTTCTCCCCCTCCTCCCTCCCTCCCCCCCCCTCCCCCCCCCCCCCCCCCCCCCCCCCCCCCAAACACAAGCACATCCACTCACATGGTGGCTATGTATATGATGTAGACATGTTTTTTTTGATTAATCAAATGAATATAGGTGGATACGCACTTAATGTGTTCCATCGCCATAGCCCACGTTACAAATTAGCTTGAAGCCGCATTAATGTTTTCCATGCCTTGAAAATAATGTTTCAGGTAGTATCCAGTAACAGACCATAAGATCATTTCACCAGTCCATTCTATTAATTAATATGTCTTTAAAAAAAACGATTAACTCTCCATATATCACAGTTTTCTATTCCATACCCAAACAGTCTGATTAAAATGAAACCTCTCTAAATGAAATTTATACAGATTATTTCCAATTTTTACATTGAAATATTTCATCCTATGTCTATCAATAACAGTGATAAACATTCCAAACGGTTATTCCTTTTGACCACACCACTCATGTGGGCAGTGACTTTAAACCCAGGTGAGAGAAAGAACATGAAAGAGTAAAGAACACTTCTGCCTTACCATCACTGCTGCTTAGAACGGTGGATCAGTGGTCTAGAGGTAACGCCCCTGTCTAGAAAGCGAAATGTCCTGGTCGAAGTGTGCGGTGGTTCGAATCCTGTTTGGGCCTAAAACTTTTCCCCCATCCATTAGACCATGAGTGGTGGTTTGGATGCTAGTCTTTTGGATGAGACGATAGATCGAGGTCCCGTGTGTTACACATCATTATTTAGCACATGTAAAAGATCCCACGACAACAGGAGAGGTGTCCCAGGCAAAATTCTTTAGAAAAAAAGCCACTCCGATAGGGAAACAAATACAGTTGCAGAGAGGGAAAAAAAAAAAGGGTGGCGCTGCTCTTGTGGCGACGCACTCTCCCTGGGTAGAGCAGCCCAAATTTCATGCAGAGGAATCTGCGGTGACATAAAGTGGTATAAAACAAAATAAAAAATGTGGTGTCTGCATTGTTTCAGCCCACCACATATCTCAGCCGCCGGATGTCACCAACAACGCCAAGACCAACCGGCAGGCTGACCGTGTGGGCCGCTACAACCCCTCCTCTGTGCGCGTCACTGCCACCGGCATCGCCACCGGCATGGGTGGGGATGATGGTGAGAACCAAAGTCTTCTTTTATGATTCCTCCTGCTTCCCTTTTGTTTGGGACTTTTGTTGTGACTAGTGAGGACTTGCCTTCATGATCACACGGTTTTTTTTTTTGTTTTTTTTTTCATAGCTGTTTAAGTGAATGTTGTCTGTGTGTTTGCGTTTGTTTTTGCATGTGCATTGCTCATCTAGACATGTTGATCAAAATGATTTCACAAGATTTGTATCTTGGATAAGCAGGGTCAGTATACAAGCGATAAACATTGACAAGAATGTGTCATTTTTAATCATTGTTGGCATTATGTATTTCTATTTGTTCATAACAAAATTGTTAGAGGGTCTGTGCTGAATGGTGATATTTGTTGTTTATACAGCACCAGTGCATGGGAAAGTGTCAGCCAAGATTCAGCAACTCCTCAACACTCTCAAAAGACCCAAGAGGAAGCCATTACCTGAGTACTTTGTGGACGAGTCAGATGCTACGCTGGAGAGTAAGTTTGTTTTCAGATTTATTCATAAAGTAAATGGGGTAACACTGATGGTACAAAAAGGGTGTGTGTTAATGAAAAGCAGACACTCTGTCATTTGTAAATGAAGAAAGTTACAGTGTGTGGGAGGAAGAAGCCATGGAAGTGGGAGGTAAATAGTGTAATGTCTATGGTCATATGCTCACTTGCAGTACTTTTTTTTTTTCACTTGAAGTATAGTTCACATGTATGCCATATATATGATTGTTAACGTATACAATGAGAGGAAAAAATAAATAAGATGTCAAGGTTAGTGGGTGAAGCATTAAAAGCGCCGATAAGATTTTGATTTGCCTCATGCTAATAGAGAGAAAGTAATGAAAAGTCATGAGCATTAACAATGTTGAAAATAATCTGGATTAAGATCTATTATCTCATTGAAGAGATACAAGCTCAGAAATTGTAATCTCATTAAAGAGCTTTGTTTTCACCCACTGCAAAGTCAGTTTTGTAAATAAAACTACAAATTCTGAATATTTTGTCCACCAGTCAAACATTTATGACAAACTTCAGATGTACACATGTATATACAGTCTAAATCAAGGTATGCATATAGCCTAATGGCAGAAAGTATTGTTAGTGGACAGGAGTGATGTGCTGAGGTCAATGCCATGACTGAGTGGTGTGTTGTGATTTCAGCGCCCCAGGTGGACCCCAACGCCCCCAAACCTGAAGGCAGTGAGCTGACCCCTGTGATGGGGGATCCTTTGGTGGTGAGCACCTCATCTCCTCTCCACTCTCCTCCTCTCTTGACAGCCCCCCTCCTCAGTGTTGGCTTTGTTGTACTTCATTGTTTATCATTCTGTTCGGCTGT
>CM060316.1:98931122-99003622 GCA_030674155.1 Stramonita haemastoma | reverse complement strand
GAAGCACAGTTGGTGTGACACAACACGGAACACAATGTTGTGTCACTGTCGCACACTGACTGTGCGCTGCCAACTACACAGAAGGTTAGTTCACTTTGGTATGTCTAAACAGGTGTGTGTGTGTGTGTGTGTGTGTGTGTGTGTGTGTTGTGTGTGTGCTGTGTGTGTGTGGTAGTGTTGTGTTAGGCATAATGACATTTTCAAAACAGTGTTTTGGGGTTGTTGTTGTTTTGTTTTTTTAATTCAAAAACTGTCTGTGTCCTAGCTTTAAGTGTTGTATGTTTCAGTGCATTCTTTAGAAAAAAAAGTAAAATTCTTTTTGATAAGAAAAATTCATGTTTGTTTACTATTGTTTAAGTGAATTATGTTTCTCATTGACATCTTGTAAGAATGGTATGTTTTTACATGTTAAGTTCTGAGGCTGTTGTAAGAAAAAGTGTATCCAGAAATGGAATGGTTTTCCCCACTTGAATGTACATGTGGTATGCATGCATGGATATGTGTATGACAGTTACAAAACTCCACCCTGTAGTTCAATTCTCACTGTTACCCCCAAAATAAACATAATGGAAGCCAGAAAATACAGGAATAATTTAATAAGAATATTTATTAAATCGACCAAAAAAGTCTGCTTTAATTTTTTTCTGTCTTTATTTGTAATTTTTTTTATTATTTATTTTGAATTTCTTGTCCTTAAATTTGAGTTTGAAAAATAAGTGAAAAGAATTTGAGGTCTTTTTTTTCTATATTACTGCTAAAAGACTGCATGTCCTTTGTGTGCTACATTTAGAAATATCTGTGCAGCTTCAACACATTTTCACTCAGCTATGTTCTTTTTGCAGGAGAGGTCATGGTCTGTGTGCTGGATTTCAAACGAGAAGTTGGTTTATGGCACGGCATTCTTTGTGTGAGTACTTCTCTCTTTCTTTTTGTTAATTAAGCAATCAGTCTACTATACCTTTATGTTGACAATTGAAATATCGGTTTGCTATCAGCATATTCCTGATAATATAGTTTACTCTTGAGAATGGTATTAAAAAGAGTGCATATCACATACTGAATATAGGGGACAAATGCAAAGTGTATGTATGTATATATATATATATATATATATATATATATATATATATATATATAATATATATTTTATATATATATATTATATAATATATATAATAAAATTTCATGGATATGTAACTATTAATCATTTAAGATTTTTGAAATGTCATTTTTAAAAGAATATAAAATCTTTTTGAAATGTTATCGCTTGAAGTTACATTGGATCTGTATTGATTGTTGCAGGGTATCTTCAATGGTATGCACACAATATTTATTCCATACTCCCTGATGAAGATAGATCCTGCATCCTGGATGAAGATGGTCACAAAGTACAAAGGTAGGAATATGGAACTCTGTTGACAGATATATGTTGGTTGAGTACTGTCATGTATTGGAAACAGTTTTTTTTTTTTAAATTGTGATTAAAAATCCTTGTTTGTGTAAAAGTGATAATGATTGAAACAGAGTATAGGATACAACGTTCTGTGGTGATAAAATCTTGGACATGATTACTGCTTGCTATTTTTGTAGTTTTGTTTGTATGTTTTGTTGTGTGTGCTTGTGTTTGTAAAACTGCTGATTGTGATAGATAAAGAAAACTTCATGAGAGTGAGTGTGTGTGTGTGTGTGCTTGTATATGTGTGTGTGTGTGTTGTGTGTGTGCTGGTGTGGTGGTGGTGTGTGGTGCATGCGTGTGTGCGTGCGTGCGTGCGTGGTGGTGCTGCGTGCGTGTGCGTGTGTGTGTGCTCGTGCATCGGCGTGTGCTTGTGTTGTGTGTGTGCGTGCGTGATGTGTGTGCATATGTGTGTGTGTGTGTGTCTGTGTGTGGGGATGTGACATCTCCAAAGTTCAGTCAGATCTCTGACACTTTGCATATGCCTGTGCATGTTGGGGGGCAGTTTTTTGGCGAATGCCATCTCTTATGGAAGTATGGTATTTTGTGGCATTATTTTGCTAGTATCCCATGTGAGCAACTCTGTGTGTGTGTGTGCAGCCTCAGTGGGAGTGGTGAAGTCACGCGACATGCACTGGGGTTTGCTGGCTCAGAAAGATCACAAGGACATCAACTTTTCCTCCCTTCGTCTGCTGCTTATAGCTGATGGGGCCAACCCTTGTAAGTCTGCAGTTTTGTCAAATTTTGTAGTAGATAAGTTTTTGTGTTTGCAAAACAAAACAAAAGAGCCATCTTAAAAAAGAAATTTTTTCGTTTTCTTGTTTCTCTTGTGGATGATTGACGGTTGGTAATATTTTTGCATGTGTGACTGTTTTCTTAGTCCAGACATAAAAGTTAGCTACATTCCACTTCAGGAATTACCTCTATCGTTGGCACAGTGTGCATGTGTTTTAGTTGTATATCATCCATTTCTGCCAGTACACTTGATCTGCTCTTCTTCGACAAAAGGTGGAATGAGATTTAACACACATGCAAGATTGTCTGTGAATGTGTTCACTCAAGAATCTTTGCTAAAAGTCATCCGAAGTACTGACAAGATGAGAGACTGGAGATTCTGAATCTCTGTCTGTCTGTCTGTCTGTCTGTCTGTCTGTCGTCTGTCTGTCTGTCTGTCTGTCTGTCTGTCTGTCTTCTGTCTTCTTCTTCTCTGTCTTCTTCTCTGTCTGTCTCTCTCTCTCTCTCTCTCTCTCTCTCTCTCTCTCTCTCTCTCTCTCTCTCTCTCTCTCTCTCTCTCTCTCTCTCTCTCTCTCTCCTCTCTCTCTCTCTCTCTCTCTCTCTCTCTCTCTCTCTCTCTCTCTCCTCCCCCCCCTCTCTCTCCCCCTCTCTCTCCCCCCTCTCTCTCTGTCATGTGTTTGTATGTATGTGTGTGCATGTGTAGTATAACAGGTAAAACTGAGCTGTTAGCTAGCTATGTGGCTCAGTAAGGCAAGGCACATTTATTTATTAGTTTATTTATTCTTTTATAACAATGGTAATGGAACAGAGGGGTATTGTATTGTGTGTTGCAGGGTCCCTGACCTCATGTGATTCATTCCTAAGTGCTTTCCAGTCCAAGGGATTGCGGCCTGAAGCCATCTGTCCCTGTGCCAGCTCCCTCTGAAGCTCTCACTGTTTCCATACGAAGGTACTGTGCAAAGCAGGGGGAAACCCACATCATTCACCATCTTCCTCCCAAATCGATTTGCTGCTTCTTACTTACTGTGTGTATTTTTTATGCTGATATATATGTTGGTATACTTATGTTCAGGTTTGAAAAGAAAGAGGTATTAACAGTCAGCTTGATTCAGATACAGTATGTACATATCTAAGGCACTAATAAAAGAGTTATTTTTGGAATAGTTTATCATGAGGGGGAGGGGGGTCAAGAGGCTTTGGAGGAGGGGAGGTCTTCCTGTATGAATGATGTTCCCATTCTCTGGAAATGTTCATTTCTTTGCAGAATTTTTTCTTTTCTGATAGTATATTTGTATCTGTGTTTCTGCTTTCTCTTTTTTTTCCTGTTTCATTTGTCACTGATCTAATCAGTGTGTCATGCAGTTTGAAAAAAAACCCACCCTTTTATATTGGTAACTGGGAGGTTTCGTTTCTAATCTTTGTGCAGGAGTTGTACTACCCTTGGCATTGTTTTGTCGTGTGTATTGTTGTATATGCCTTTGGATGTTGTGTATCTCACAGGATGCATTTAGGTTTGGCTTTTTTGTGTGTTTTGTTTTTTTATCTGTGGATGAAAACATGTGGTGATGCAAGCCTACACACCAGGGGCATGACCTAGGCTAGTGTGTAACATTCTTTGTCCAGTTAACTACACAATTAAATTCTTAATGGAGAGATGATGTACAAAATTATTTAGTTGTTGTAAATATAATGCTTTTCACTATGAGTAAAAACTGCATAATTAACCCTCTTAGTCTCCCACCGGGATTTGCTGGGATTGAATAATTGCCCCCCCCCCCCCCCCCCCCCCCCAATAATCCTGAACCAGGATTTACACACAGTAGATTTCCATCATGCTGTGACCATCACTAATTGCTACCACATGTCAAAGCTCCATCAGGCTAGAGGTATGAAGCTTGCTGAAAGTCTGGAAGTAGTTATAGCTGCTGGTATGTACTTAGAAGGAGGAAAAGGCCAGCGAGCATATGTGCCTGTGATGGAATGCGAAATCTGGGGGCAGTTTGTGTGAATGCAAGATCTGAATGCAAGAGAATTAATGGAGAGACGATGCACAAAATTATTCAGTCATTGTAAATGTAACGCTTTTCACCGACACTATGAGTAAAAACTGCTTAAAACAAAGGAGAGAGATGTACCCCACTGTTTTATTCTTCCTCTTTCTTCCTTGCGGACAGACCGGGGAAGACCAGCAGCAGTGCCACAGGGCGAGGCATCCTGTCCATGCAGGGCCTCAGCTATGGGGTGGTCAGGGTGGACAGTGAAAACAGCCTCACCTCCCTCACCCTGCAGGACTGTGGACAGGTCATGCCCGGAGGTAGGAACTCTTCTCTTGTCTCTCTGGGGTTTTAGATAGTGAGTGTGTGTGTGTGGGGGTGGGGGTGGGGGTGGCGTGTTTGTGTGTGTGTGTGTGGTGTGAGTGTGTGTGTGTGTGTGTGTGTGTTGGAGGATATAGGCGTATGATAAGAGTTTTGTAGTGTTAAAGGAATAGTCTAACTCAAACATAAGGAGACAACATGCTCTTATATGCTCATACATGCATGCACACACACACACACACACACACACACACACACACACACACACACACACACACACACACACACACACACACACACACACACACACGTGCATGCATGTCCAAGCTCACACACATACACACGTGCATGCACGCACGCACACACTTGTCCTTATGTGTTCACATATGTGACGCTCCACCACATAATGAGACGGAGTGCACCTGAGGTCAATTTTAAGTTATTGACATGTTATTAATGTACAATAAAGTGGCTATCAAATACAACAAACAGATTGAAAATCGGACAAATCTGTGCAACATTATTACAAATTGAAATGATAGATTGCACGATGGGACAAAATGAGAAACGGGCAAGTTTATTTTAGTAACAGGTTGTCAGAATGAGTGCTTTGGTATTTTCAAAACACATTTAAAAGCAAAATGAATAAAAATTATGCCTTGATATTTCATTATAAGGTAAATAAACATATCTAGTTTAATAATCAATCAAAATCTCAAAATTGACAACTTGACCCCCACCTGCCTTTAAAGGCTCCTAGCGCAAAATTAGGTAATGTGCTAAGCGACTCATTTCGTGGTGGAGCGCCACATATGCTTGTACACACACACACAAACACACACACACACACACACACACACACACACACACACACACACACACACACACACACACACACACACACACACACACACCATAAACATTCTGGTACACATACGCACGCATGCACACTTTTCACACACTTCACACACACACACTCTCTTCTCTCTCTCTCTCTCTCTCTCTCTCTCTCTCTCTCTCTCTCTCTCTCTCTCTCTCTCTCTCTCTCTCTCCCCCCCCTCCCTCCCTCCCTCTCTCTCTCCCCCCCTCCCTCCCTCCCTCTCTTCACTCACACACAACACACACAGACTTTTTACCTTTCAGAAACTCCTAACTCAAAACACTCCCCCCTGTTTCAGCCTTAATGGTGGTGATCAAGCTGGACGGGGCCCCCTACCTGTGCAAGACAGACGAGGTGGGAGAGCTGTGCGTGTGTTCGGGTACACGGGCACCAGCTACTGGGGTCTGCAGGGCATCACCATCACCACCTTCCAGATCCAGCCCCTCATGGCAGACGGCCGGCCCCTGGGGACAAGCTGTATGTCAGGACAGGACTCATTGGATTCCTTGGGCCGGTCAGTCTGAGTTACGACCACATTGGTTTTTAGCCAGTCACAGTATGATTGATTCATCAGGAAAAATTGTTTGTTGTAGTCCATGTCATTGAAATGTTAGATTCTTTTTTTATATAGTTAAATTCTTGCTGCAATATTTTTTTTTTACCCAGCAAACTGGTTGCCAAGTATATTGTATGGAATATATGTTATCTTATTTATTTATATTATTTATTCTTTTATATCAAGGATAATGGAATAAGCACTTGCGTGCTTTTTTACATCCAATGCCCATGTGTATGCTTTTTTGTAAATCTTGTCATCTTTTCCCACTGGCACATGATGTTGATGTGCATGTTGTGAGTGAAAAGAACCTTTACTGCAAGAGAAAGGGGAAAGGAAAGTATAGATATGTATGTGCAAAGTAATTTTCTCAGGAGTAAAAGTGCTGCCCAGAAATGTTGCGTAGGTAGCCATTGACCCTCACTCTAGTAGCATGTTTCCGCGAACATTCTTGGATAATGTTGATGAGCTGCATTGGTGAATCCCTGAAAAATCTGGGATGACCTAGGTGATGTAATTGATGGCCCTTACAACTCATCTGCTTCCTGGTGGACTAAATCCATGACTCAGGAGTTTGTTTGACTGCTGTTTGATTTTAATTTTCTGTGGCACTTGTTCTCGAATGCTTGGATTCTCCTCTCTAACTCTGCTGTCAGAGTCCATGATTCACAGCCATATAGGAGGATAGATATCACGAGGGATTTGTAAAGGTGGTATTTGGTGCAGAAGCTGATGTTGTTGCTTCTGATGATCTTCTCGAGTCTGACTAGAGCAGATGTTGCTGTTGCAATGCGAGCTTTCACTTCATTGTTTGATGTGCCATCTTTTGTTAGGATGGAGCCTAAGTATTTGAATTGGCTCACCTCTTCTAGTGTTTCTCCATTCATCTTTATTTCCGTGATGTCATTACTCGCGCTGTTGACCATGATCTTTGATTTCTCTGTACTGACCTCCATGCCGTATGCGCTCGCTCGATCTGTTAAATTGTCTGTGAGGATTTGCAGTTCTTGTTTGCTGCTGCCCATGAGGTCAATGTCATCTGCAAATCTGAGGTTGCAAAGGGGTCTTCCACCAATGGAGATGGAAGTGTGGTGGTTTTGCAGTGTCTCTGTCATGATGTTTTCGAGGAAGAGGTTGAAGAGTACAGGTGAGAGAAGGAGAATCCAAGCATTCGAGAACAAGTGCCACAGAAGACTCCTCAAAATATCATACAAAGAACACAAGACCAATAACTATGTGAAAGAAGAAATCAAAAAGCGTGTGGGCCCCCAAGAGCCTTTGCTCTCCACCATAAAGAGGAGAAAGCTGATGTGGTTTGGTCACACCACAAGACACAACACCCTAGCAAAAACCATCCTGCAAGGAACAGTCGAGGGCAAGAGAAGAAGAGGCCGCCAAAAGAAATCATGGGTTGACAACATCAAAGACTGGACCGCCCAACCCTGCAACACCTCCTACTAGCCACACAGGATCGTGAAGCATGGAAAAAGATCTCTGTTGCGTCTTCTCTCATGTCCCCCCTACGTCCTTTGGGACATGGGACTGAGTGAGTGAGTGAGTGATTTTAATTTTAGAACATTTGCATGTGTTTTGAACTTTACATTATGAAACGAAGTGACCAATTTGATTGTGTGTGTGTGTGTGTGTGTGTGTGTGTGTGTGTGTGTGTGTGTGTGTGTGTGTGTGTGTGTGTGTGTTTGTGTGTGTGTGTGTGTGTGTGTGTGTGTGTGTGTGTGCGTGTTTGCGTGCATGTGTGTTCAGGGAGGGTTGGTGTTTGTGTGTGGGAGCAAAGAGGGGCTGATGCAGGTGTCCAATCGCCGCCACAACACAGATGACATCATCGCCACAGTGCTGGCAGTGGAACCCATGAAGTTCATCTACAGGGGAAGGTAGGTGTGTCACCACTGCCACTATTTGCTTCATGAAATGTATAGCATTGTGTGACAGCAGGCTTCTTTGCTGTTGTGTTCAGAGTGTTGTCCTTGGGGAGAGGATGTTACCATGTTTGGAAAAATAGTAGGATAACTGGCTGTACCAGGTGGCACAAAGAATGTTTGATGTTAAAAGGGCTTGTTTGCAAAAAATCTGATGCGATAATTATTTTTGTGAGTTAAAAAAATCTTCAGGAATGGTTGGGGAGGTAACTAAGGAAGGAGGGAGGGTTAATTGTTGATGAAGTGATGGGGTAATGTTGCTGACAGTGTAGAAGAAAAATTAATCCTTATATTCAAATTGTATATTCTAGGTGTATCTTTACATATTTGAATGAACCAGGCCTGAGAAATATAGATGCCTGCAGTGCTGATCAAGTAATCTGAGCAACACTCTATTTTTATTTATTTATTTATTTTCATTTTATTCTTTTAATCAGAGGATAATGGAATAAGCACTCATGTACTTTTTTACATCCAGTCCACATGTGCATGCTATTTATCTATCTATCCCTTAGTCTGACGACTGTGGGGTCCCCCCTGAAGACTTGATAACCAGTTCCCTCCATTCCTGTCACTGTGGATTGTGTGTGCAGGATTGCAGTGTTTTCCATCAGAGTGTTGAGGGACGAGAGGATCTGTATCATCGCTGAACAGCGCCCAGACTGCACAGAGGAGGAGGTGCGGATCCTTGTCTTTGTTGTCTGTACACTTGTGTACATTCATCCAGGATTTTTTGTTGGTTTTTATTCTTTGATCTGGTATAAAGTGCTCTTTTGGCATTTTCAAAATGAACATTCATTTCTTGTTTAAGAGAGAGCATTCTTGTAACAGTTTGCTAATTTATAAAAAATAAACTGTTGTTAAAAAAAACAGAGCCTGTAGTAAAAATTGGTTGAGGAGAAATCACACAATGGGAACTGGTCTCAAGCAGTGTAGATTATGGCAATAATTAGGCAAATACACTAACAGGTTGTAGAAGTAAACTGTCAATCCATGTGTTTTACCCTACTTTGGCTTTTTCTTTGATGAGGATTTAAAAAGTTGTAAATTACTGTCCATTCTAACCATCTGGGATTCTTTTAAGTCTGTGGTGTGACCACTTTGATGATGCATTGGTAGAGAGCCTCTGAGTACCACTGAAGTTTTGCATGAGAGACAGACAGACAGACAGACAGACAGACAGAGTGGTGTGTGGGGATGGAAGAGAGGAGAGTCCATAGACTAAGGTCAGCTTGAGTGTGTATGTATAATAACTGTTATTTTATCATCAGGTTGGTGTGTTGCATGTGTGCAGAGTTTTCAGTGGATGAGTCGAGTGCTGCAAGCTGTGGACAGTATTCACCAAGTGGGAGTATACTGTCTGGCTCTTGTTCCTCCCAACTACCTGCCTAAGGTAAATAAATACCACCTGTATTCAATTGTCCAGTGTATTTTCTTGTTACTGTAGATAATGGATACCAAGTCTTCTCTTCACTGTTCTGTAGCCTTTTCCATGCATATACAAAGAGCTTTGATTTGTTTTTGCAAGATATAGTGCTATATAAATTCCATTTATTATTATTATTGTTACACACAAGCCATGTTTGAGCACTGCAGGACAAATATGGGGATGTTGCAGACACCACTGGGAGGAATCCACTTGCATGAGACCAAGAAGAAGTTCATGGACGGGTCCTTGCACCCAGCCAATGTGCTGATGTGTCCACACACCTGTGTCACCAACCTGCCCAAACCCAGGGAAGTCCATCCAGGTATGAGCCCTTTCTCTGTACTCATTGAACTCTGGTGTCTTAGGGTTATATAGTTGGTGTTAATCAGGTGTGTTTAATTAAGCAGGTGTGATATGTGTTTTGAATAACCGCAGTCACTGAACTCTGGTGTCTTAGGATTTTATAGTTGGTGTTATTCAGGTGTGTTTAATTAAGCAGCTGTGATATGTGTTTTGAATAACCACAGTCAAGCTATTGTCTCATTTATTTGAATTCTTTCTCAGTGAGTCTTACTTTATTTGTGCCATTTTTTTTTTTTTTAAATTTTCTTTTTCATTTCTTTTTGTCTAGTGAATGATGTTATACTGGTTCTTTTTTGTAGTCAAGTTTCTTTGATGAATGTAACGAAAGGATACAAATGGTCTCTGGGTTTAAAACCCATGCATGTTTTTTTTTTTCTCCAAGTGCACGTGTGTATACACATACATGTGGAACAGGTAAGCGAAGTAAAGTATTTCCACCTACAGACAGATCATCAACACAAAATAAATCTTAATTGGCAAGTCCTCTAACAGTACTTACAATCACAAAGAATAAGTATGGGACTGTCTTCAAGAGAGGGGAAAAAACATTATTTCTGTAGCTACACTATTGTCTGGTTGACTGTCTTCAAGAGAGGGGAAATAACATTATTTGTGTAGCAGTATTGTCTGGTTGGCTGTCTTCAAGAGAGGGGAAATAACATTGTTTGTGTAGCAGTATTGTCTGTCTTCAAGAGAGGAGAAATAACATTGTTTGTGTAGCAGTATTGTCTGTCTTCAAGAGAGGGGAAATAACATTATTTGTGTAGCAGTATTGTCTGGTTGGCTGTCTTCAAGAGAGGGGAAATAACATTGTTTGTGTAGCAGTATTGTCTGTCTTCAAGAGAGGAGAAATAACATTATTTCTGTAGCAGTATTGTCTGGTTGTCTGTCTTCAAGAGAGGAGAAATAACATTATTTGTGTAGCAGTATTGTCTGGTTGACTGTGTTCAAGAGAACAGAAATAACATTATTTGTGTAGCAGTATTGTCTGGTTGATTGTGTTCAAGAGAACAGAAATAACATTATTTGTGTAGCAGTATTGTCTGGTTGATTGTGTTCAAGAGAACAGAAATAACATTATTTCTGTAGCAGTATTGTCTGGTTGTCTGTCTTCAAGAGAACAGAAATAACATTATTTCTGTAGCAGTATTGTCTGGTTGACTGTCTTCAAGAGAGGGGAAATACCATTATTTGTGTAGCACTATTATCTGGTTGGCTGTCTTCAAGAGAGGGGAAATACCATTATTTGTGTAGCACTATTATCTGGTTGGCTGTCTTCAGACATCAAGCCCTCAGCGGTCCACGTGGGCAACATTGTGCAGGGGGCTCGCATGGCTTGGGCCCGAGGCCGGGACCTGGGACTGTCGGACGATGAATCAGAGAGCAGGAAAGTAAGTCAACATCTGAAGCTTAAAGTTCAACACTAAATGTGGCTGAAATGTTATCAAAAATGGGGAAAGATAGGAGAACTGTTGGAGCATGTTACTACAAGATTGAAGTGGGTTTTTTGGTTTTTTTTTAATTCAGCACATGCTGTTTGAAAGTATTAATCTGTTAAATATGTTCTTTTTTTTTTTATACCTGCCTTTATATTTAATAAAACAATTTGTTATTTTTCTTTTTCTTGTGTTCAATATCTCCTTGAAATGTGTAAGTTCTGCATGCAGCTTTAGTTGGGTGAAGGATTGAAAATGTGTCAAGAGACAAGTCAAATCAAACACCTTTGAACAATCTTATCTGGACCACAAGGTTGAAGGGATTGTAAGTCAGCTGGTTCATGGCTTCTAATTGTTGGAATAAGTGTCATCTGCTGCAGTCCTCTTGCACTGCCTGTCTGTCCTCTGACTAACACCACATATGAAGATGATGGTTTTTCTGTGTGCTTACAGCATCAGTTCCTGACAGAAATACTGATGGTTTTTCTGTGTGCTTACAGCATCAGTTCCTGACAGAAATACTGATGGTTTTTCTGTGTGCTTACAGCATCAGTTCCTGACAGAAATACTGATGGTTTTTCTGTGTGCTTACAGCATCAGTTCCTGACAGAAATACTGATGGTTTTTCTGTGTGCTTACAGCATCAGTTCCTGACAGAAATACTGATGGTTTTTCTGTGTGCTTACAGCATCAGTTCCTGACAGAAATACTGATGGTTTTTCTGTGTGCTTACAGCATCAGTTCCTGACAGAAATACTGATGGTTTTTCTGTGTGCTTACAGCATCAGTTCCTGACAGAAATACTGATGGTTTTTCTGTGTGCTTACAGCATCAGTTCCTGACAGAAATACTGATGGTTTTTCTGTGTGCTTACAGCATCAGTTCCTGACAGAAATACTGAGGTGGCGGTCACAGACTACACCAGACCATGTCCTCTTCACCATGCTGAACTCCAGGGTGAGTAGTCTTCTTTTCTTCTTTGGTCTGTTTTTTTTTGTTTTTTTCTTTTTCTTTTTGATCTCCTTTTCTTTTTTGGTTTATTTTTCTATGAGTGGGTGTCCAGTCTACTTGGCCAAAGAAAAGAATTTTAAACATTGGTCATGTGCAAAAATTGGGGGGGGGGATTGCCAGATAGCTAAAATTTTTCTTGCCTGAGCCCTAACATACTCAAGGCTCATTACTTTTCCCTGTTTTCTGTGTATGGTTTTGACATTGATTTGTTTTTCATCATTTCTTTTTTCTGCCCTTATCATTAATGTATTATCTAAAATGTGATGTGGTGATCACCCATCAGGTGAAGATAATGACACAGTCTATACATATTGTGATCTGCAGAACCAGGTGCAGCAGTCACTGACCTGCTCTCAGCTGCACAAGCGGGCAGAGCGCATCGGCTGCATGCTGATGGAGAAAGGCAAACTCAACACCGGCGATCACATCGCTCTGGTCTTCCATCCAGGTACGCTGCACCACAGTTTGTGAGGATCCTCCTCCTCCTCCTCCTCCTCCTCCTCCTCCCTCCTCCTCCTCCTCCTCCTCCTCCTTTACACCCAGTGGTGTGTAGGGCAGCAACAAAGACTTTCCACCCCTGCCTATCCTGGGCCAGCCTGGTCAATCACAAGACAAATTGCAAGAGAGCTTACTTAGTGGTGCATATGAACCTCTGTTAGCTCAAGCATTGATTTTGGACTTGTCAGTATCACGTTGTCAGAGCAAGGAAGCAGCATGTGTTTCTGAAAAAAGTTTCCTATTACTCTCTAAAGGATCCAGGGGCTGGCTCAGATTATTTCCTGAGAGTGTTGTTTGCATTTAAAGTTTGTCAGTGTTGATTTTTGTTAAAAATCCAAACAGCCATAAAACATAGATATAAATTTAGTAGGTTGATGTTTCAGTTGACACGGAATACTCAGTGTATCTACGACTTATTATGAAAGAAAAAATGAAAGCAACTGAAACGGTTGAGAAGAATGGTAAAGAAAGTAATTTATTTGTAACTGTTGACAAATAATTTGTTGCCATTAAAAGGAAGACAAGGGGATAAGTGTCTCAGAACTTGCTTAAAAGAAAGGCCATCAGAATGAAGCAGACCCATCAGATTGTCTGGGCTTTTAAAAAAAAATTTTTTAAAAAGAATTTAAGGGAAATTGAAGGATGATACTTTTTGTGTACAGTTAACTTGTGCATAGTTAATAAAAGCATCCCTGAAGCAGATCAGTGAACAGGTGTCGATGTTTCCAAGACGTTAAATGAACTGAAGTGTTGGTGTGTGTTACAGGTGCTGACCTCATCGCTGCATTCTACGGGTGCTTGTACGTAGGTGAGTGGCAGCTCTGGCTTCGTTTTGTAACAGTGTGGGTCTGTGTGTAGTTTATTTGTGTGTGTATGGTGAGGCTTGTGATGGGAAGATGTTATGTATTCTAATGGATTTTGGTTGTATTGCTGCTACACCTTTTGCTTTGTAAAAATTTCAACTTTTATCGAAAGATTCATGTATAGCCTTCACATTTGGAGATAGTGATATGAGATCTACACACAAATTTCAGATATGGAATGGTTTTATATAACAAAACTGCCCATTATGATCTTGTGCATTCAAACACAGGCACGCATGCACGCACTCATGCATGCATGCACACAGCGCGTGCACACACACACACACACACATACACACATACACCACACAACACACACACCACACATACACACACAATCACTCACTCACTCACTCACTCACTCACTCACTCACTCACTCACTCACTCACTTCTAACTAATACCACAACTGTGAAAAGACTTGTAAATGAAAAAGTTACTTCTATGCACACACACACACACACACAACACACACACACACACACACACACACACACACACACACACACACACACACACACACACACACACACACACACACACACACAACACACACACACACTTCTAACTAATACCACAGATGTGAAAAAAAACTTGTAAATGAAAGAGTTACTTCTATACACACACATGCACGCACGCATGCATGCACACATGCACACACGCACACACACACTTAAATGGCAATAAATATTCTGAATCTGAATCTGAATCACACACACACACACTCACTCACTCTCCCCTCTCTCTCTAAATTCTTTTACATTCTTTTCGCTTATCTTTACCCAACTGACTCGCTCACACACAGACGTGCTGACTGTACATGCCAGTCCGTTGAATGGTGACCATGATGTGGATATATATCTGTCTGCAGGGTGCGTTCCTGTGACCATCCGACCTCCCCACCCGCAGAACGTGACCTCTACCCTCCCCACAGTGCGCATGATTGTGGAGGTCAGCAAGTCTGTGGCCATCTTGACATCCGCTATCATCATCAAGCTGCTCAGATCCAAGGTCAGTCACGAAGAAGTCTTTTTCTTGTTGTTGTTGTGGTTGTGGTTGTTGTTGCTTTTGGGGGTTTGGTTAGTTTTTCTGGCTACATTCATGGCATTCTGTGGTGCTCACAGCGTGTGAACCCAGCATAACTCAGTCAAGGGTCCAGGACTGAGTGCTGAAATTAGCTCCTGCCTTTCACCGATCCAACTGTGTGATGTCATATATATGTATACATCTTCTTCCCTTTCTTTTTTACCAAGACTGCAAGACACAGATAGTTTTGTGTAAGCTTCCTTTAGCTTAGATGGGGACAGGATAGCTCAGTGGTCAGAGTACTTGCTCTCCCCAAGCCAAGGGTAAGCAGCCATTGAGTGTGGTTACCAACTGGATGGGTGACCATTTGCATGCCTTGGTATCAATACACTCCCCTAGTTGATTCAGCTGTAAATAGGTTCCTGCCCTCTTTAGGGTCAGAGAAGGTAAAAAAAAAAAAAGCAAGGGAGAGGAGATGGGCACCGTCTTCAATATGCTGGTTCCTGGAGAAGATAAGGTCTCTGACACCTTTCTCCCCCATGACCATTGAGGTTAACCTTATTGCATTTGGATTCTCTGAACACAAACTGCCCCTAGATTTTGCATTCAAATTCCAAATTCCAATACTTTATTTTCTCAAAGACAGAGAACTTCACTCGGTTTCCATCACGAAATCAGGTCAGGCACACATGCTCGCTGGCCTTTTCCTCCTAAGTACATACCAGCTGCTATAATTACTTCCAGACTCTCAGCAAGCTTTGTACCTCTAGCCTGATAGAGCTTTGGCATGTGGTAGCAATCAGTGATGGTCACAGCGTGATGGAAATCTACTGTGTGTAAATCCTAGCAAATCCCGGTTTGGGATTCAGGGAGGGCAATTGTTCAATCCTGGCAAATCCCGGTTCAGGACTAAGAGGGTTATGGGACACCTTGTTTAGCTATCGTTTGACATGGTTTCCAGTGGATGTGTAAAATGGATGGATGGTGACTGTGCAGGAGGCAGCAGCTGTGGTGGACCCCAAGCACTGGGTTCAGCTGCTGGATGCTGATGAGGTGACCAAGAAGCGGCTGGCGGCCATCTACAGAGCTCCCACGCCAGAGATGATGTGCTACCTGGACTTCTCCGTCTCCACCACTGGCATGCTGGCCGGGGTCAAGGTCAGTGCTTGTGGGGATTGATTTATGAATGTGAAAACTGTAAAAAATATATATATTAATAATTTTGTGGGGTGTGTGTGTGTGTGTGTTGTGTGTGTGTGTGTGTGTGTGTGTGTGTGTGTGTGTGTGTGTGTGTGTGAAAACTTGTTACCTTTTCTGTTTTGGTGATAAATCTGGTCTATGAAACAGAAAAATGGGGCTTGGATTCTTAAATTGTCGATAATCCTTGAAATAAAATAAATATTAAAGAAGAGAAGCAACATTTGAAAGGAGTCGCAGCTATGTAACTTCTTGCCAATGGTGTTTGCCCCCAAAGGAAATGGAAAACTGTAGAGTAATCTTATGGTAAGGGCAATAACTTGGGCCTTACAGGTCTAGCTCCAGCTTTCCACCAGGGCCAGGCAGTCCCTTAGACAGGCTTTTTAAAAAATTTTTTTATATAGATCTGATTAGATTTCCACTTTGGCAACCTCCAGCATATCATTCTTAATGTTGTCTTTAATTTATGTATATAAACAAGTAAAAAAAATGTGAATATTTTTTTGTAAGCAAAACATACAATTCTTTTATCAAGTGATGGAATTTTCTGTTTTTACATATCAGGTGTCTAGTTTCAAACAGGGCCTGTTTTTTCACTTAAAAAAAAAAAAAAATTTTTTTGGTAAAATAATATTCTTCCCCCTTTCCTCCGAACCTCCCCCTATCCCACCTAAAAATCCCCCCAAAACCCAAAGACCGTTGGTTTCCTCCCTCCTGCTTTTGACCACTGTGCTGTGTTCCAGATGTCGCATGCCTCAGCCACAGCGCTGTGTCGGGCACAGAAGCTGCAGTGTGAGCTGTACCCCTCGCGGGTGGTGTCCCTCTGTCTGGATCCCTACAACAGCCTGGGCTTCGTCCTCTGGTGTCTCAGCAGGTCAGTCAACCCAGCCACAACTTCGTCTTCTTCTTTCTCTGGCATTTTTTTTCCTTTCTGGTCTGTCATTTTTGTCAGTGTGAGTTTATATGGATGTTAGGTGTTGTGTTTTGTTATTGTTGTCTGTTGTTTATATTTATTAGTGTAAGATCTCTAGTTTCTGTTGCTTATAAAGTTTACTATTTGATTGACTTAGTGTGTTTAGTTTCCTGCTGCTGATCAGTGTTATGTAGATTTTGCTTATCGTCTATAAAATTGGATCTTCTTAGTGAAATCTTCGGTGTTTCTCCTTGTTTGTAATTCTTTGGTGGTGTTTAATCTTCTTGTAATAATATTTTGCAGCTAAACAAGATCATTTATCAATGTGGATATCTCCTATGCTGCAAACATTCTAGAGGTCTGGTTGACAACAATATAGATTTGATGATACAGGAGTGTCAAGTCAAAGTCAAGTCAAAAACACTTTAATC
The DNA here is from genome assembly GCA_030674155.1 of Stramonita haemastoma. NCBI lineage: Eukaryota > Metazoa > Mollusca > Gastropoda > Neogastropoda > Muricidae > Stramonita > Stramonita haemastoma. Next base: position 98,986,583 of record CM060316.1, on the reverse strand, counting down.
ATCCTGAAGGGCAATTACAATACTGACAGGTGTATTGATACACATTATAATCAAGACACTACTTCTTTGCCACTGTTTATGAAAGTTTGTTTTGTTATGGGTGCAGCCTTACGATACATGTTACTTTTTTTTTTTTAAACCTAAACATTTAAGTGTATAACTATTAGCTCTGCTGCAGTTATGTGTATGGACATATATATGTATGTCTAGATTTTTGTCATAAATGTTGGTTTGTGGTTGACAGTGTGTACTCTGGTCATCACTCCATACTGGTGCCCCCGTCAGAAGTGGAGATCAACCCCGCTGTGTGGCTGACCTCCGTCAGCACCTACAATGGTCAGTACCTCCACACTCGTCACTTCTCTTATTCTTTCATGTCTGGACTATCGCAATTCTCTTTTGGCTGCTCTGCCAGCATCATCTATCCACTCCCTTCAAGGTATACAAACCTCTGCAGCTCGACTGGTCCTCAGAAAGAAAAAATCTGAGCACATTACCCCTCTCTTGCGATCTCTCCACTGGCTGCCTGTGCCACAGAGAGTAAACTACAAGATCAGTACCCTCTGTTACAAATGTCCCAACAAAACATCACCCCTATCTCTGTGCATGTCTTGTGTGTGTGTGTGTGTGTGTGTGTGTGTGTGTGTGTGTGTGTGTGTGTGTGTGTGTGTGTGTGTGTGTGTGTGTGTGTGTGTGTGTGTTAGTCCATTTTTTCTTGACAAAGACTTAACAAGAAAAAAGTTCCATAGAAATATTGGGTAACTTCAGAATGGTTCACTTGAAATATCAGTGAACTTTAGAAATTGTTCCATAGACAAAAACCAGTGAACTGTTGAATTAATAGTTAAGGTAACTTGACTGTGTGCAGTGCGAGACACATTCTGTTCCTATGGAGTGATGGAGCTGTGCACACGAGGACTGGGCACTTCCACTGCTGCACTGAAAGTAAGGAAGGGGCTTCACTGACTGTCTCTCCTCAACACTCAGCTCTCCCTCAGCCACTTACTGTCTCTCCTCAACACTCAGCTCTCCCTCAGCCACTTACTGTCTCTCCTCAACACTCAGCTCTCCCTCAGCCACTTACTGTCTCTCCTCAACACTCAGCTCTCCCTCAGCCACTTACTGTCTCTCCTCAACACTCAGCTCCCTCAACACTCACTGTCTCCTATCAACATTCAACTCTCCTCAACACTCAGTTCTCCTTCACCTGCTTACTGTCTCTCCTCAGCACTCAGCTCTCCTCAACACTCGGCGCTCCTCAACACTCAGCTCTCCCTCAGCCACTTTCTGTCTCTCCTCAACACTCAGTTCTCCCTCAGCCACTTACTGTCTCTCCTCAATTGTTCTCTCAACACTCAGCTCTCCTCAGCCACTTACTGTCTCTCCTCAACACTCAGCTCTCCCTCTGCCACTTACTGTCTCTCCTCAACACTCAGCTCTCCCTCAGCCACTTACTGTCTCTCCTCAACACTCAGCTCTCCCTCTGCCACTTACTGACTCTCCTCAACACTCAGCTCTCCCTCAGCCACTTACTGTCTCTCCTCAACACTCACTCTCCCCATCTGCTTACTGTCTCTCCTCAACACTCAGCTCTCCCTCAGCCACTTACTGTCTCTCCTCAACCACTCAGCTCTCCCTCAGCCTCTTACTGTCTCTCCTCAATTGTCTCTCCTCAACACTCAGCTCTCCCTCAGCCACTTACTGTCTCTCCTCAACACTCAGCTCTCCCTCTGCCACTTACTGTCTCTCCTCAACACTCAGCTCTCCTCAGCCACTTACTGTCTCTCCTCAACACTCAGCTCTCCCTCTGCCACTTACTGTCTCTCCTCAACACTCAGCTCTCCCTCAGCCACTTACTGTCTCTCCTCAACACTCAGCTCTCCCCATCTGCTTACTGTCTCTCCTCAACACTCAACTCTCCCCCATCTGCTTACTGTCTCTCCTCAACACTCAGCTCTCCCTCAGCCACTTAGTGTCTCTCTCTCTGTGGTCTAATGATGTTCACTTATGATTTTCACAGTTTTAATTTTTATTTCTAGTGAGGTTAGTTAGTTACAGGTCTGATGTGGCCTTTGTGATAGCCTAGAGTTTGAATCAATATGAAGATCAAAAATTTATTGTGTATAACGCCCTTTGTATAGCCTAGAGTTTGAATCAATATAAAGAAAAAAAAATTGTATATAATACCCTTTGTATAGCCTAGAGTTTGAATCACTACAAAGAAGAAAAAACCCCAATGATTGTGTATGTATAACACGGTGATGTTGTTGCAGGCCAAAGGGGTGAACCTGGCGTGTGTGCGGGCGTGTGTGGTGGTGGCAGAGGAACGACCACGCATCACCCTCACCACCTCCTTCACCAAGCTCTTTGCCTCGCTGGGCCTCTCCCCTCGGGCTGTCTCCACCAGCTTCGGCTGCCGCGTCAACATCGGCATCAGTCTGCAGGTGAGCTGGCAGTCGTCATCATCATCATCGTCGTTGTTGTTATCATCATCATGATCATGATCATCACTATTATCATCATCATCACTATCGTCATCATCATTATCACGATCATCATCGCCATTGTTGTTGTCGTCATCATCATTATCATCATGATCCTCCTCCTCCTCCTCCTCTTCCTCTTCCTCCTCCTCCTCCTCTTCCTCCTCCTCCTCCTCCTCATCATCATCATCATCATCATCATTGTCATCATCATCACTATCATCCTCATATGATCTTTTATATTGCAGTTCTCAGTACTTGTAGCAGGCTGAATGAAGAAGGAATTAAGTATTTCAGTAACAAAAACCAAAAAATAAAAGCAACTTGAATATTTTGCATGTTGGACTCAACCATTTTTTTTTTTTTTTGAAACAGAATTTATGATGTAGTGACTGAAATCGCAGTGTTGTGGCTTATTAAGATGTGGATGTGCACTGCTTTATCTTTGTCAGCCTCAGTCTCCTTTTATTTTGTATATAGCGTTTATTACCATTATAGATTGTTCTCTTCATAGCCATCCATTGCTTTCTTTGTCTTTATTAATGATTCTTTGTGGCTGTTTTCATGCAAACTTGTAAATTGTGAGTGGTAGCTGTTCATGTAACCCTGAAAACCTGCTTGTAAAAAACTACACAAAAAAAGTAAATCATACTGGTGATGTTCTTTATGTAAGGTTCATTAAGGAGTAATTGAAATTTGTGTATGTACTGTATGGTGTACTGTGGGGGTGGGATAGCTAAGTGGTCAGAGCGCTCGCTTTCCCCAAGTCAAGTTAAGCAGTGTCGAGCGTGGTTACCAGTTGGATGGGTGACAGTTTGCGCGCCTTGGCTTCTGTACAGTCCCCAGTTCACCCAGCTGTAAGTGGGTACCTGCCTCTTTAGGGTCAGGGAAGGTAAAGCAGTGAGGGAGAGGAGATGGGCGCCACCCTCAATATGCTGGCCCCAAGAGAAGCTGAGGTCTCTGACACCTCGCTCCCCTGCGACAACCTAGTTATGGGACACCTTTACTTTTACCTTTTTACTGTATGGTGTACCTACCTACCTGTGTGCAGGGAGCCTCCTGTCCAGAGCCGTCGACAGTGTACGTGGACATGCAGGCCCTGAGAAACGACCGGGTGACACTGGTGGAGAAGGGCAGCCCCAACAGCCTCTGCCTCATGGAGTCGGGCAAGGTATTGTCCTACTTCAAAACCTTTATGTATCTATCGTTTGACAGCTGTTGTATCTTCTGCTCAGTGTTGTGCAGGAAAGATTTCAAAGATAAACAGAAGATGATTTTATTTTATTTTATTTATTCTTTGATTTATTTGATTTATTCTTTTATATTGAGGATAATGGAATAAGCACTCTTGTGCTTTTTTACATCCAGTCCCCGTGTGTATGCAGTTTTGTAAATGTCATCTGTTCCCACCGGCACACGATGGCCTACTCTTATGAAAAGCGGAACAGGAGTTAATGTGTGTGCAAGATGTTCTGCGTGCGTTATCTGAAGTTTTTGGCAGAATTCCCAGTGTTCATTTTTACCAGCCTCTTCATCTCAAGAGTGTTCTGAAAGAGAGAGGATTGTAATGTTGATGAAGACAGCTGTTTGGTAGCTCGTGTGCATCTGCATGTCCTGTGTATCTGTATGTTTGTATTTGCCTTTCATGAGGGCCAGAGGCTTTATTTTCTGAGATAAAAAGTGCACAGACATGGATAGGCTGACACCATTGTCAACTTTCTCACAAAGATCATTTAGCAAAGTGTAGTATATGCTTCAGAATGGTGGGGGGGGGGGGGGGGGGGGGGGGTGGTTGTTTGTTTTTTGTATGTTTGTTTTTTAGTAGTGCTGTTTCAAGTAGTCTTACCAGGCATGCAGTTTCTCTGTTTTGAAAAGTCTGCCATTTACTACATGAAGTATATAAATTTTCTTCCCATATAAAATCTCAAGGGAAACTGTCTCTTAAAAATATTCAGACAAAGCAAAGATGGCTGCTATTTGTACAACCATTAGATTTAAAGAGAGGTTGAATAGACGCCTTTGTATGATGAAATTTTTAAAAAAAAAAGGGGGGGGGGGGGGTATTTACGGCATGATTTCACTCAGCATAAACAAAAGCTCAGGTCGTCTGGTATGCTATAATGTTCAAGAATCCACAACATATAGGGTGACAAACAAATTTTCAGATTATTTTGCCACATTGAATGAGTTATTTATGCACACTTAAGTGACAGTCCTTTGTTTGCCGGAGTTGCTATGTACCTGTAACAGAGTGGACATATTCGATGTCCCATCTTTGCACAAACCTCGGGAACATGGCACAGCCAGACAGTTTAAGATGTGACCTCTCAAAAGAGGTTGCATAAATACTACATTTCACCGTTAAGGCGAAGTGTGTACAACGGAGGGTTTTCGACCACTACCCAAGAAAACAGAGCACCCACAATTCACAAGTGGGTCTCTAAATAGAAACACGATGCTGCGATTGTCGTGCCCCAATCACATGGGAGATAATCTACTTACCACCCCATCACATACCTAACAGGATTCAATGTAAGGTCAGCCTTCTTTAGTGTTATACAGTCGTACTGTTGTATTTATGTGCTCAGTAAGTGACATTGAAGTGAGGTGTGTGATGCCTGTGTGCAGCTGGTGCCAGGTGTACGGGTAGCCATCGCCAACCCAGAGACCAAGGGACAGTGCGCCGATTCTCACCTGGGAGAGGTAAGATCTGGAATCATGTCAGGGGTCTGTCTGTCCGTCAGTCTGTCTAACCTGTTGGTGTTTGTTTTTCACTGCTAACCGCTCAGTTGTATGCACTTTTTAGAAGTCGGGTTGTCAAAGGAAAGAAAGAAAGTGTATTGATAGATTTCTGATAACGAAGCACCTTCTTTTTTATTTGTACATGTAGTGTCTAAAAAGCACAGTTTTCTTCTTTGTTATTGATGCACTTAGTATCAATATAGCAGTAAGAAGGGTGTTTCATTCCCCTGTTTTTGTGTTTGTTGTAGAGGCTCACAGAATCTAAATTGCACCAGAAACGGTGTTGATGTTTCATTCCCCATTTTTGTGTTTGTGTTACAGGTACACAGTATCTAAATAGCACCAGAAATGGTGTTTGATGTTTCATTCCCCCATTTTTCTGTTGTAGAGGCACACAGTATCTAAATAGCACCAGAAATGGTGTTTGATGTTTCATTCCCCCATTTTTCTGTTGTAGAGGCACACAGTATCTAAATAGCACCAGAAATGGTGTTTGATGTTTCATTCCCCATTTTTCTGTTGTAGAGGCACACAGTATCTAAATAGCACCAGAAATGGTGTTTGATGTTTCATTCCCCCATTTTTCTGTTGTAGAGGCACACAGTATCTAAATAGCACCAGAAATGGTGTTTGATGTTTCATTCCCCCATTTTTCTGTTGTAGAGGCACACAGTATCTAAATAGCACCAGAAATGGTGTTTCACGTTTCATTCCCCCATTTTTTCTGTTTGTGATGTAGATTTGGGTGAACAGTCCCCACAATGCCAGTGGATACTTCACGATTTATGGAGACGAGTCGTTGCATCACGACCACTTTGAGTCTTTTCTGGCCACTGGGGACATCCACACACCGTACGCTCGTACAGGGTACCTGGGCTTTATACGCCGGACAGAGCTCACCCAGAGTGATGGAGGTAAGGAGTGTCATTTTGGTTTGCTTGTCTTTGTTATTATCATCAGCTTGTTGTTTGTGTATGTGTGTGTGTGTGGTGTGTGTTTGTGTGTGTGTGTGTGTGTGTGTGTGTGTGTGTGTGTGTGTGTGTGTGTGTGTGTGTTGTTGGGGGGGGGGGAGGAGATCACAAGTATGACATTCTTCAATATAAATGCATATCTTGTCGCATTTGTAATAAATGTTTTCTTAAATCATATAAGCACATATTTAACGAACAATTCTATCAATCATTTGAGAGAGTATCAACAAATGTGTGGTATGAGTAATGGTGAATGTGGAAGACGGGATAATCATTCATTTTCTGTGTATGGCTTTCTGTGTTTCAGAACGGCATGATGCCATCTTTGTTGTTGGAGCACTTGACGAGACGGTTCTGCTTCGTGGAATGCGTTACCATCCCATTGATGTGGAACCAGTGTTCTCAGGAGTCATAAAAAGATCTGTGAATGGTCAGTGCTAGTTTTTGTCTTTTTATTTTTAAAACTTAGTTTAATCCTGTAAGGGATTTGACTTGTGTTATCCTAAAATATGGAAGGTATATAAATGTGTGTGTGTGTTATGTAGTTGTGTGTGTGTTGTGTGTGTGTGGTGTGTGTGTGTGTGTGTGTGTGTGTGTGTGTGTGTGTGTGTGTGTGTGTGTGGTGTGTAGGTGCCATCTTTGAATTAGAGTGACTAAAGTTGGCAGTAATATGTGGTGTGATGTATTATGATGTGGTGTTTCAGTGCCATGTTCACGTGGACCAACCTGCTGGTGGTGGTGGTGGAGCTGGATGGGCAGGAGAACGAGGCCCTGGACCTGGTTCCCCTGGTGACCAACGTGGTGCTGGAGGAGCACTACCTCATCGTGGGGGTGGTGGTGGTGGTCGACCCCGGGGTCATCCCCATCAACTCCAGGGGGGAGAAGCAGCGCATGCACCTGAGGGACGGCTTCCTGGCCGACCAACTGGACCCCATCTATGTGGCCTACAACATGTGAGCCCTGACTTCACCCCACCCTGCCCCACCCCACCCCTACCTTACCTAACTGTGGACAGATGGACAGACAAGTTGGCCTACAACATGTGAGCCCTGACTCCACCCCACCCTGCCCCACCCCACCCCTACCTTACCTAACTGTGGACAGATGGACAGACAAGTTGGCCTACAACATGTGAGCCCTGACTTCACCCCACCCGCCCCACCCCACCCCACCTTACCTAACCAGACTAGTTGGCCTGCACCATGAGAGCTGAGTGAAGAAGATGGGACAGTCTCTCTTTCTTCTGTGTCATAGTTTGCCATAATCATGCCATGCAGGCCACACACCCCCCTCCTCATCTGGATTGACAGTGAAGTTACACCAGCAACTGCCGGACAGACAGTTCTGCTTGCAGAGAATCGTTTCATTCATCTGTGACAACGCTGTGCGTTTTATTGCATCGTGTGTGTTGATAAAAAAAATATTAAAAAACAGGATTAGGTGAAGAGATCCCAACATTTCCTGAGTCTGCCCCCAGATAGTATTATTTAAGTGTTGACGATCTGTTTCTCAGAGTTGTCAGATTTTTAACTGGGTCGTTCTGTGGACACTCAAAGCAGATTTCAGCAGACTGAGGAAAAGGTTGCCTGTCTGCGTCTGAAACACTGGACAGTGACATAAAAAAAAAGAAGAAGAGAATTGCACAGTCCCTGAAGTACTGAGATGAAAGATGTCTCTTGATGAGCATCAGTGGTGTCATTGGTTGGGGGGGGGGGGGGGTTGGAGAAGGCAGGGAGGGGAAGGAGGGCAGGCAGAGCTGTTGCACAGCTGTGAAAACAGCCATGTTGTGTCAGTGCAACATACTCCAGGCCTGTGACAGCTGTTCTCATCACCACTGAAAGCAGGAACACCACCATCAACAATGTGTCATCGAACCTGACAAGTCTTTTTAAAAAAATTTTTTTTTACTTTTCTCACTAGATATATTGAAGAAAAGTACACAGGATGTGTGTGGCAGAAGACAAGAAATTGGTGGGGGTGGTTTAGTCTGGTTAACCAGCTGGACACGCATGGATAACAGTAGACTTTGTCTAAGTGTAGTGAAGACAGGGACAAGAAAGTGAGAAATACAAGGCTGTGTGTGACTTGACCCTTACCTAACCAAAGCAGTGAACACAATGGGGAGGGGAAGGGTTTGTCACAAGGCCACTGACTGCTGGATGACAGTCAATCAACTCCAGTGTACTTCAACACAATTTCTCTGGAGCTACTAACACTTAGTGTTTTTAGAATCAGAGACAAATGTCCTTTTTTTTTTTTTTTAAGAATGACTCTGTGTGTGTGTGTGTGTGTGTGTGTGTGTGTGTGTGTGTGTGTGTGTGTGTGTTGTGTGTGTGTGCGTGCATGCGTGCTTGCGCATGAGAGAGAAATACAGTTTGGAAATAGAACACTATTGTAGGTGATCACTCCTTGCATGACTGCTCAAGTGATAAGTTAGTGGTTGTGGGTTGAAATCACACATGGACAGGAAATACTATGTGACAGTCACTGTGTTGTTTTCCATGAAGTCAGTCATTTCAGCATTGGTCAGCATCTTAAGTCATTTGAGCACAATTTGTGTCAGTGCACAATCCAGGTTTTGCATGAAATTTGAATGAAAAATATCTTGAGTTGTGTTCATTATGTTAAAGATTTTTATCACCATGTTGATGTTACACATCCAGATTGTGATTTGTGCGTGGTAGCAGGGCACACCATCAGAGGTATTGGAGCAGGGATGAAAGGTCGCCTGAGGCAGAACAACTACGACTTCAACAGTGTCTGTGGTGGGGACTGAATAATAATGCATTAGAAAACACAAGCACCATCAACAACAACTTACAGAAGTAGATTTTCACAGGGTTTTTTTCCTAACTTTTTCATGGTGATTTTTTACAAAGAATTCTGCTGAAGTTATTCTGTTTGTCGAGAGTTACAATACCCCAGCTGTGGTCTTTTTAAAGCTGTGTTAAATGAAATAGGAACTCCTGCATTTGAGTACTTCAGGCTTTGCACGTTTTTAATTAAAATTTTGATCTGAGCAAGAAGTTTGAGATGAAAAGGTCTTCCGGGCATATTTCATAACGAGACCCTAGTGCTAATCTTCTCCCACCTTTTGATACATACCAGTTTTCTGTCAGTATTTTCTGAGGTACATCTGTCACCTCTGTTCACGACAGTGTGGCAGACAGGATACATGAGGGTACATTGTTTCACAAAGAGTGACTCCCTCAGAGGGCAAGTCCTTGACATTCATTCTCTTGGCAGGGTTGTTCGGTGGCTTTTAGATTTGACTTTCTTTTTTTTTTGGGGGGGGGGGGGGGTTCCCTTGTTTTTTTTTTTAATTGTGCATGTTGTGATCTTGATTTTATTGTGCACTTGCTTTATGAGATCTTGAATGGAATGGTTCATCAGATCTCATGAGGTATGGTAATTAGAATGGGTTTAAACAGTGTCCATGATCCCTTCAGATTTCATATCTCAAGCAGTTTTGTAGCTGAGAAAATGCCAGTGTAAAGTTCAGTGTACTGCAGATGCAGATACTGACTGTACACAGAGACAATCAAAACAGGGTGATTATTTTCATTGTCACTGACTTTTTACACACATGGGTAAAATAGCTCCAGGGAATTTTTTCCCCCATTTTATACGACTTTTTTGTGTTTGTGAAATGGGTTCAGTTTTTTGCCTGAGTTGCAGGGTGTGAAGCAGGGAACATCATATGTAGTTTCATATGTATGGATATCATGAGAAATTCTGTGCAATTAGTGTCACATTTCAAAATCAATATTAAAAAATTCGGATTTTTTTCTTTCTTTTATTTTATGTTACAAATAAAGACTGTAAAACAGATCCATAATTAGAGGACAGAATTGTGAGCTTGATTATCAGAGATTGTATGTTACAGTACTGAACTTATGTGTAATCTGTTTGAGCCTTTTTTTAAAATTTAAAAGTATTGCAGTTTTTTTTCAGGTGTTTTCTTTTCAGCTTGTAAAGGAGGTAAGGAGCATAAGGGAAGAGATGTAGAATACTTAGCTTTACTCAGGGCAGGTCGTCTTTGCTGTGAGACAACATACCCTGTGTGTTTCCATGTGTATTAAAGTCATGTGCTTATTCAATCTTAAACATGGACAGGGGACAGTTGGTCAGCTGAAATCTTGCATTAATTAACCAGAGATTTTGTCATTGGCTTCAAGTCTGATTGGAAGTCAAAATGTAGCCAGTTATTGAAGGTAAAAATGGAGCCAGTCATTGATGTTTAACGTCAGGGGTTCCAACCTGATTTCTATCCGGCTGTTACATCTGCATGGGTCTTTCTTTCCCTGTTAGTATGGTTCATTTTGTTTTGGGCATTTGCATTTGCAGCATCCATGTAATGTTGGTCTGCTTGTATGTTTTTAAATTCACATGTCGGCAAGAGATGTGACAGGATTGCTTGCTTTGTAACTTGTGCACTGATGAAAGTGAAGTGTATAGTTCATGCTAAACTGAACAAAAATGTGTATATATATATATATATTGCCATGTGATAAATTAAAGTGTATGTTTGTGTGTTGTTAAAAGCATGTTTTTGTTAAATGTCTAAAGGCTCCATGCAAAGGGGTGGAGGGAAGGGATTGGAAAAAGTCAGAAGAATGCAATTTGTTATCCACTGTAAGTATTGTGTAATGTTAAAGCCAAAAGTTGATGAACACAACGGTGGAGTAGTGGATGAGATGTTCATTTCTGGTCACATTATTGAGTGTGTATGCTAACAGATGGAGGAGACAATTGCTGTGTCTTTTTTCTTGCATAATGGTAAGAAGAAAACAAGCGACAGAGAGTGAGGAATAGGGATGTACAGACAACTAGCCATACATATACACTTGAATAAGGATGTTGTCTTTGCTTCCATGTGTTCGCTCATTGTCTCTTCCAGTCTTTTTTTTATGCCCTTGTGTTGCCATCATTTGCATTTAGGTTCAACATTTTTCAATCAAGCCTTGTGTTTAGCTTTTTACAAGGTTGTAATCTGTAGTGGTTAGAACTTTCTCTTCCTGCAAGAGTTTTTCTTCAATAAAGCATTGTGTTTATAATTCACATGCAGGTTTCAACATCATGAGCAGAATGAATGCATTGTTAAAACAAATTGGAAATCTCAGAAGTCGTGAAATTATGGAAGAAGATGAAAAGGACTACACAGAAAAGCATAATAATGGGACACTGAGATTAAAGTTCTGAATCAGTGGAACAGGTAGAAAGTACAAGGTGAAGCTTTTCCAGCTCGGACAGGTACCATCTGTAGAAAGGGATCATCGCAGTCACCTCCATGCCTACTTGGTAATGGACACAGTCCTACAGTAAATGGTGTTGGGTCTTCAGAGGAAATGTAAACATGCCATTGCAAACAGCTGGAATTCTGCTTCCACACAAACAGCTCAGAGATTGAAAAAAAACATGCTGTTCAGACTTCCCCTTTGGTTACTGGCAGATCTGCTTTTAAACTACACTTCTTTTGATAGTAGTGTTGGGATGTGTGTGTGTTAGGTTCGTTGATTTTGTTTCAGTTTGCTTTATTATGATTTGTGTGGTTTTTGTTGTTGTTTTAAATGGTTAACTGAGTAATTTTTGTCACCATTTTAGAATTTGCCATAGTTTATATGTACTGAAGCCAGAAATGTAGACACTTTTCAGACACTAAACATCCTTTTCAGTTATTGAGAATTTTTAATGCAATTTGTCAATTTAATCAGGTAACTCTAAGCTTTAAGAGTATCGTGCCATTTGGTGAGACTAAAGGAAACTCACAACCTCAAATCATGTATTCAGTATTTGTTGGGTTTTTTTGGGGGTTTTTTTGCTATCTGATTTTGTATGGGAGAAATGCTTTGAGAAAGAGCTTCCCAACTTGATGAGCCAATTCTACATGCATGGATTATATACAGACCGCAGGGTCTTCACTTTCTTTACTCCTTAAGGATTTTCTGGTAATTCATGTCAATATATTGTAAGGATTTGCTTGTTCGTTTTTTTTTGTATTTGTCTTGTAATCTTTCTATTTCAGCATGTTCAATTGAAAGAGGATATGAATTGTAGGCTATTGCAAGATACCAGATCATACATAGTTTCTGTTTGTGATTATCATGTGAAAATCAGACACAGTCTTCAGAGTATTGCAGAAGCGTGTTGAAAATCATGGAAGCGAAAGAGATCCCGTTTTTTTTCTGTGACCAGCATATGGAGCACAAAGAAAATTTCTTTTTGGTTGGTCTATTCTTGCACAATGTCCACTTTTAAAAAATTAACTGTGATTTAATCGGTGCCCCCTCCCCCCAAAACCCCCCCCCCCCAAAACATTCAGTGTGATTGTATGCAGAAAATTTACCAGAATTTATCAGAAAATTCACCTCCATGCTGGTCCATATGTATCTGCAGCATCATAGAAAAGGTGGAAAAAAAAGAAAGAACATGTAATGTAAAATTGAAGGCAAAAAAGGCGTCTGAAGCAAGTTAAAAGTTTCTCGACCAACTCATTAGTTGCATAGTTGTGTGTACACACGTTTGTTTGCTTGAGCAAAACCTGCAAAGAAAAACCCCTCAAGAAGGAGAAAGTCATGTGTTTCAACAGCCATTTATATTCAAATTGAGACAAAGTTCACCTGTCTTCACTACCTCACCTTCAGTTTTCCGTAAACCTTAATTATGCTGCAACACCAGCCCTGAAGGCTGAGGCATTGTGCCAGTGTGAGTAAGTACTGGAGCTTGTGTGGATTGTCACAGTGGACTGAGATCTGACTCTGTGTGTGTGTGTGTGTGTGTGTGTGCGTGTGTGTGTGTGTGTGTGTGTGTGTGTGTGTGTGTGTGTGTGTGTGTGTGTGTGCTTGCGTGTGTGCGTGTGTGCGTGCATGCATGTTCATGTGTTTGTGTGTCTGTTCACATGTGTGTGCACACAGATATATATATATATATATATATATATATATATATATATATATATATATATATATATATATATATATATATTATGTATGTGTGTAGAAGGGTTTGTTGATCATCATGTGCTTTATGAATCATGTTTTTTTTTTGTTTTTTTTTTCTCTTTTTGACTTTTTAGCTGTTTGGTGTTCACCGATGTACCTAAAACTTGTAGATGTTATTTTATTTCATGATGAATGAGTATCTTGGAATGTTTTGAAGAATGTTTGACGAATAGCAATGTTCATGTGTGTTTATATTCCATGGCTTTGTGTAATTGTGTGCTTGATTGTACTATATTCTGTAAATGCCAGTTAAGCGATGCATGAGGTATTTGACTTTGCTTGTGTAGGTCACATTTGTTCATAGGTTCGGACTAGTTTGACACTCTAGTTAGAGCCCAACCCCCTCAGTCATTTTCTATGCCAGTGAAAAGAGAAATGAAGTGCTGTTTATCTTTTCTTTCATTTAAAAAAAACAACAACCCAGTTCTTTAGATAAAGGATTAGCTGACTTGTTGGGTAGCTTGTTTGTTTTTTTTGTTGTTTTTTTTTACTGCTTATTCTTGTGTTGTGAAATAGGTTGTTACAGTTGTTATCAGTTAGTGACTTTACTGCAACATCCTGGTGTTGTATCCATCTCTGTGGTGTTGTGATCATGATCTCCTTCCCAGTTACAACACGCCAATCCCAGTTGGAAAACAACGGTCAGAAAAGTCTGAAAGAAATGTAGACCAAAACAAGCCGCCTTGGCACAACAGTGAACTGTTGGCTGTGAAAGCAAAAGATTTCTTTTCTATCTGAGACAGTCCCCATCTGAGTCGCCTCAAACCTGCTTAGAATTCTTTGGCAACTAGGGATATCATAACCTTGGAATCTTTGTGCAATAAAGAAAAATGTCTCCGATTGTGTTGCCCTTCATGTACTACTAGCCTCTGAGTGATCCCAGTTTCAGTGTCTTTGCTTTGATAAGTCTGCAGGTTGACAGACATACATGTCATTGATTCTGACGCTACCATTCTTTACTGCTGGTAGGGGGTGTAAACAGGGCTGGGAGTCCTGTATGTGTGGAGTCAAAACAGCCACAAAGCTTATCAACAAAGTGACAGGGCCATTTCTGCTTGTTGGCTATGTAAGTGTCATGACCTAAACTTGTATCACAAAACCCCCAAGTCTTCTGTATTGATCACAAATGTGTACAAGTATGGATTCTTAAAGTGAATGGTGGCTTTGAGTCAGTGTCATATTAAAAAAAAAAAATCACTCCACAAAAATGAATGGACCTGAATTTTGAAAACAGCATTTTGTGCTACTGATAAATTCTTCATCTGCATGCAAGATCTGGAAGACAGTAATATGTGAAAGTTGAAATATCTGCTGCTTTTAATTTGTTCTCTTGCCACTCAATGTTTTAGTTGAGCTTGTTGTATTAATTTTTGTGATTATTATGTTTTGGATTTATATGGTTGTATGAATTTAGAATGTAGAACTGGATGTGAGTAGAACTGTGTACTGGTGTGTTTGTGAGAAAGGGATGAATGTAGGTGGTGTTGGCGAGTAAAGAACATGTGAACTCTGACACTGGCATTTGTGTAGGCAGGAAAGAGTCTGACTTTCTTTCTTATATGGCTTTTTTCTTGTGTGTGTTGTGTGTGTGTGTGTGTGTGTGTGTGTGTGTGTGTGTGTGTGTGTGTGTGTGTGTGTGTGTGTGTAATTCACATTTTTATTTCTAGATGGTATGTTGAACAAGCAATACATTTGCTTTTTTTCCCGTCAAGCCATCCATCTAAAAGAAAAAGAAAGAAAAATGTGTGTGTGTGTGTAATTCACATTTTTATTTCTAGATGGTACGTTGAACAAGCAATACATTTGCTTTTTTTTCCCGTCAAGCCATCCATCTAAAAGAAAAAGTGTTGTGTGTGTGTGTGTGTGTGTGTGTGTGTGTGTGTGTGTGGGGTGTGTGTGTGTGTGGTTGTTGTTTTCTTTTTTCTCCCTCATGGTTTTCCACTATTAGTTTACTTTTTCACATAGAAACAGTTTTGACATATAATGCTTCTAGACATATATATATATATATATATATATATATATATATATATATTATAATATATGTATATATATATATATATTATATATATATATAACAGTTTATTACAGACCAGTTAGAATTACTCAACTCTGCTAATTTGCTTTAAGAAAAAAAATTCTACCTTACTGTCTTCTATGATCACTCTCTTTAACTTTGAACTGTGTATATCAAAAGTCTCCTTATGTGAAGAGCTAACTAGAAAATGCATACATTACTGATCTGAACCATTTAATATTTAGTTTCAAAATGCCTCTTGATTAAAGTAAGTGATGATGGTACCTGCATTGCACTTTTGACTGTATTGTGGAACAATTCTATATTTGAACTAAACTCTGCCAATTTCTAAACATTTCTTTTTGAAAAGAGCAATCAGATCTATGGAAGCTGTGACTGAAACATGAATTAAGAAAGAATATTCAACGTGTAATAAAAATATTTCTGAAAAAAAAAATTCTGAAGTAACATGAAAAAAGGGAAGGTGAGTAAGTTGTTAATCCTCACATGAAAAAAGGGAAGGTGAGTAAGTTGTTAATCCTCACATGAAAAAAGGGAAGGTGAGTAAGTTGTTAATCCTCACATGAAAAAAGGGAAGGTGAGTAAGTTGCTAATCCTCACACGAAAAAAGGGAAGGTGAGTAAGTTGCTAATTCTAACTGTTTAGGCCCTGTAGAAAACATTATCTAGGCCCATTGATCAGCTTATGTGGTCACACCATACTTTTTCATACATAATGTTACTAACAGATGTTTGTGAGGGCCAAAAAATGTGACCTTTCTTTGGCACATTTCTTCATTTGACCAATGGTATTTATGAATGATGAATAGGGTCTTGCATGAAACATTTTTTATCATCCTTTTTGGAGCCGTTTTACATTGATCTGCCCTTAAAGTTCATATTTCACAAATGCATAGAAGGCCTGACATAACAAGTGAATGTGTTACAAGAGGTGTTTTTGTTATGAGTAACATGTGATCTTGAGAACCACGTTGATGGAGGATGCTAACAGTATACTTTGTTATGTTTTCGTCTTTCCAAAAAGTTGCATGTTACATCACCTCACATGCTTTCTTGGATCCTCAAAGCTGCAGGTTTTTCCACATGCATTCAGAAGAAGGAGATTTGTGCAGTGACATTTATTCCAGACTGGAAATAACCAGTGTGGTATGATCAGGGTCATCCAGGCCATAGGCAGCTAGTTCTTCAGCTCTCACTTATTTACCTCTGGTTATACTGCCAGTGTGTGGACTTCACTTTTCAAGAAGTGTTGCACAGCTGTCATTATCCCCTCTTTCAGCTCCCCACAGGAGCTAACACTCTTGACTAGTTAAGCCCTACTGAGTGATGTTGGATTTGTGCACTGTGGTTGTGGTGACACATTATCATTTTGCTGTGAGTGAACTTTGTCTGGGCACATGGAAAAAAAAAACTCTGACTCCATGATTGATTATAATGTTGCCGTTTAAGTCTGTTTCCATGTAGGTATTTATTGAAGACAATCTCCAGTCAGCTAAACATACATCATGTTACTGCTGAACATGATTCTTTCCCTTTGATTGGACAGCTGAGAGTAATGGAAGATGATCACTGTCAGCTGTGGCTTGTTGAAAAAAAAGTCAGTCTTTACATAGAGTGCATTGCTATTAACTAACACTGAAGAACTGGTACTAGACGGCAGATGAAAGTGATCATTGGTATACTGCATAGATGTAGAAGGGATGGGGGAGGGGGGGCTATTTAGAAAAAAAAGATAGTCTCATCCAGTGATATAAATATTTCTGCAACACTCATACATCAGATTCATTCTGTCTTATTGTCTGGAATACACACTTGTCTTTGAGTTCTGCTGAAGGAGACAAAATCTAACAGTGTAGTCACTCTGAAAAGAAGTAGATGTAGCTCACACTTTGTACATCCTTTCTTAACTTCCACAGCTGGAAGCCGTGTGTGTGTGTGTGTGTGTGTGTGTGTGTGTGTGCATGCGCACGCACACGGTGTGTGTGTGTGTGTGTGAAAGAGATAAAAGAGAAAATGCAAGAATTGTGGTACCATGTAGGTAAAATGCAGCAGACAAGACTGTATTATTTATGTGGCTTTTGTTTTGCTATGCAAGCACTGTATTTTAGGTTTGACAGCTGAATGATTTTGCTGCAACAAATATGTATTTGTGTTTCAAGTATACTTTATTTTTCCCAGGAACATTGTGGCCAGTGCTCAAGCATTTAGTGCCATAGATATTTGAACGGCATTAATGAACTAGGGGTGGTTTATTTGTGTTTAACACAACAGGACAGTTATATCTGAACATTTACAGTATTTTGTTAATAACCTACCTGTTTATGTCTTGTGGGTCTGTCAGACCGATTCTCATCTGTTTAACACTAAAATGTTAGACCAAAGCAATATTTTATTTTCTACCAAAAAACCCAGCTGATATGATTAAGATTTGTTAATCAGCCTGGATCATTCTTCATGTACATCAGACTTCAAAAGGAAAGCTGAAAGTTTTGATCTGTTCCATCCACACTGAGTTTGATGGTTTGGTTCTTTACCGAGGTGGGTCTGTTGATGTGGGGATGAGGTACATCAGTGCAGTTTTCCTCCTTTACACAGTGTAAAAAGCTGGGTCTGTGAAACTCATGAATCAGGAAAGAGTCTCTTAAAACAACATTACTGTATCTATATATCCATTCATTCACTAACGAACTAGAATAAAGGTGAGCAGGATTAATTGTCAAGTTGTGATTGAGGAATACATCAAATTTCAAGTCAGTATAACAGAAAATACATACACAACTTCTCTCTTTTTTTTTTATTGAGAAATTGGTGTCTCAGGCCCATGAAGTTGTACAGTGAAAGTTTATAGATAAAAGTGTTTTTTTTTCCCCTGGTAGTTTATTTTGTGTTGAACTGTTACTTTGTTTTTTTTCAGGTACAATATTTTTAGCGTTGAATCGTTACAAAGAAAAAAAACCCAACAACAAAGTGAAGCACTGTGCCCAAGTCTGTAACCAAGTATAGATCTGCAATTGAGAAAATTATCATAACATTTAATTGGGGGGGGGGTTGTTTTTGCTTTTTTATAATTCAGACAAGTTGTGAACAGTAGGAAAGAGTTGTCTGGTTATCACTGATTACTGGCTTGTATCAAAAAATTCCAGTCACAAAAACTGATACCCAGTTATTTATATGTAACAAAGAGATTATAAAATCTTTGTGATGCTGTCATCTAACCGTTTCTCCAAATTTGTACGAAAAATATTCATGAAGCAGACTTGTGTGGGAATGTATGTGCTACTGTTTTACTAAAGCATGGTTGTTTTAAAGGCAGAGTAGTGTGTTTGTGTTTGTGTGCATGCATATGTATGTCTTTAAGTGATGGTGATCTATACTTCTGAGCACTTGCTTTTTGTTTGTTTCTTGCTTTAAAAAATCGACTGCTTCAAGTTTCTTTTTGAAAAAACAACAGATGAGATTAATTGGCAGTTGCTTTTTGTTTGTAGTTGAACACTTTTGTATAATAATTATGCATAAGGATTTTAGTCATGGATGCCCCTGCCTTCTGCTTTCATCTGCTCAGTTTTGTGGTGCTTTGACGTTATTTTGAGTTGATTGAAAACAAGTAGACAGACATATTGTCTGATATTGAGACGTTCCCTGGAGCATAGCGTTGATATGACAGGGTTGGAAATCAAAGTAGTTGTCTGCACTCTCCATGTTTTGTACAGTGCATTTAGAATGTGATCCATTTTGTGAATATTGCCTCTTTTCCTCCTTGTCAGGATTTGAGTTTTGTTTCTTGTATAAACATTGCTGAACTCAAATCTTTTGATGAATTAAACAAAAGATGAAAAGAAAAGGAAACGCATTGGGTTGTCTTTTGATAGTTTGTGCATGTTATGAACAAACACAAACATGTGAACAGTCATGATGGTTTTTCTTCATGGAGTCAGTCAAGTACCTAATATACTTTGGAGTACGTTGGCTTTTTTTCCCAAAGGAGGTAAGTCTGGAAAAATTGCCACTAGTACTCTGTTCAAAGCCATTTCCATTTCAAAGATCAAGAAAGACGTCAATCGTCTGGTGTCTCTATCACCATTCTGACACTGCATCTTTCAGAAATCGACCATTTTCCCACCATTAAGGAAGGCGCAAAACACAGATTTTCGAAAAGCAACATAATCAATACTTGACAGGCCAAATGAGCTTCATGCCATGGAATCCATATCATGGCTTTTATAAATGATTCAAATCATCACTTGTCTTTTAATCATATATTCTCCCACGCATCATATATTCTGTCAAATATATGATTTTGAAGAATGTGCATGCCTGGAGACTTTTCTTGGTTTAGCGTTCATTTAAACGCACGCAGTGTCTCAAAAGCAGTTGATGGTTTGGTGAGTGGATACTTCTCTTATGACAGCTGCACCCTGAAAAAAAAAGTTAAAGCCCAAGCAAACAAACCAAAAAGAAGACACAAACAACAAAAACATGAGCCACAACAACAGCCACAAACAGAGAGAGAGACACACACACGCACGCACGCACGCACGCACGCGCGCGCGGACACACACACACACACCACCCCACACACACACACCACACACACACACACACACACTGCCCAACCAAACCATACCAGAAATCCAAAGTGAAGCAATGTTATATAACCATGCTCATGAATATGCTTAGGACTAAGTGCAGGTAGTCTGAGCACAACAATTTCAGAGTATTAAATGCACACATCTGTTCCGATATATCTTAAGACAAAGAACGTATCACATTAAGGTATCGATAGAAACAAAAAACAAGACAAACAACAACAGAAAACCAAACCAACGGAAACACACACACACAACACACACACACACACACACACACACACCACACCACACACAAGAAAATCGATTTTTTAAAAATATAATGTTTTAATTATTTTTCAACGAGTACAAAACCAAGTGGATGTTAACTCTTAACAGCGTTAGTATATGACAATAAATAAGGGATCTGATGAAGCTAAATGCTATGTTCACATGTTTTCAGTTGGCTATCTACCTTTCAAAAACACCACAATCAAGTCGATGGTTCTTGCGGTATTCTGTTGTTAGAGCTCATGTCATGTTCAAATAGTATGTTAGCAAACAGACATAAATGTGCAGTGGAAAGTATATATTATCGTTTTTTTTAGATCAGAAGAATCCAATAATAGTTTCAGTGTACAAACTCATATGTCATGATGTCAGGGTTTGTTGGTTTGTTTTTTTCCACCTAACATTGACGATCTATTTACCCATGCAAGGGACTGTTATTTTTGTCAGATGAATATATATCTAGATGGCACCCTTTTGATGCTGTGTTTGAATGCCTTCACTAGACTCTTAGCAATTCTAAATAGTATAGCATACTCAGCTGCTTACATGACCTGCACTTGACATACATACACTCTGGACTTAGGCCACCTTTTGCCGGCATCACACATCATGTTTGGTACTGACGGACAGACGGGGTGGCGGGCGACCACTCAAAGACTTGACAAATTGCAAAATAGATGTCAGCTTAAATAAGAACAAAAGAAAGCAATGAAATGACTGATTGGCTAACTACACCAATGAAAGCACGCAATTAATGTAAGAACATACACGGCAAGCAAGAAAAAACGTCGAACTGCAATCCCATAAACATCAGTATCATAACAAGGAAAGGCTCTTGTGTACAATACTAACCGAGAAAAATGCCCCGAAGACAGTTCGTTATCTTCTTCATGGCATTGAAACAAACACTCTAGATCTAGATCTACTAGATTTTAGCGATTTTGTGAAATGAGCAGAAAGTAATTAAACCACTTCTTCTTCCTCAGGCGGGTTCATCTTTTCGTCCTTTAGGGAGTCCTCAGACATGGAAGAGCTGTCGCTTGATGCAGAATTACCGCGTTCCCTAGCAGGAGGAGCGTTTTCAAATGAATCATCGGCACCAGAATTCCTGTCCTCGTCGGACGGTGATGCCCTGCACACATCCAGCAAACCTGTGTTGCGTGTGTATCATGTTAAGTCGCGCTCATTACATTATGTGGATGTACCTGTATTGTGCAAGCATAGGCCCCCAGTATATGGCGTACAAAAGCCTTTATTTTTCAGTTCTCGCCATCCACTTACGATATATATATACATTTCAAATTTCATGCAGATATGACACATGGCCTGGAGTCGAGGGTTTTTTGTTTGTTTGTTTGTTTTTGTTTTTTGTTTTGTAAGTGCTTTTGATCAACTGAACGAAATTTATAGGACTTTTTTTTTAATGATTTGTATCAAAGCTTCAGAGTAGGCCTACAAGTGCTACCAAGACTAATTTTGAACTCACCCATCTATGCCTTATGTGAAAACAACAGCTGCACACACTAAGGCATGTTAGAAAGATTTACTGCTAGAGACAGATCTCAAGGGAAAGCAATAAGGAAAAACAAACATTCTGTCGCCAACAAAAACAATTACTCAAGTTTCAGCTGTTCAGCAGATGCAGTAAGTCGTACAACAACAACAACAACAACAAAAACTGTGTTGGATGTCACGTAGAGTCTATCTAATAGTATGTTTGGTGAAAGCTGAGAAAAAAAATAAAGGTCTCTGTAGGCCACGTGCCGCATTAAATATTACCGGTCATTCTAGTTACAGAGAAATGAATAGATCTAATTAAATGAAATGTTTTCGGAGTAGTCTGCTGGGATCTACAAACACAGCCGGACTTTAAATAAGGCAAAGAGTGAAATGCTGTGTTGCTGACAGATTAGGTAGGATCAGTGCTAGTTGTTACGATATCATATCTGATCTTGTTAAAAGGTCATAGTTGTTTTTTTTGTTTGTTTTGGTTTTTTTCGTGGTTGGTTATTGATTTTCGTAGAAGGTATCTTGCTTTTTGTTATCTGTTTTATATTTGCCTCAGTTTTGTTTAGGCCTATTCTTTTTTTTTCCCACAATGGGAATTATTACATACCTGTTGTTTGTATTTCTCCCTCTTGTCCCACTTCTATCTGTCAGGCGGGCTACAAACAGGCAGACAGAGGAACAACAGGCATGTTATTCATGCTCCTCCGAAACATCCTTGAAAAGGGGGAATGTGCGAATGGAGAGCTGTTTATCACCTGGGTAGACTACAGCAAAGCCTTTGACAGTGTGATTCGCCAGCAACTTTTTGGGCACGATGAAGGAATGGACTTTTCAATGAAAACACTTCATCTCCCTAGTTTTCTCACTTTGTGAATACCAAAAGAGCATGAGGAGATGGGGCGATCCAGAATGTGAGTTTTTCAACATCTCCAAAGACATGGATGCATTCTCTCTCTCTCTCTCTCCTCTCTCTCTCTCTCTCTCTCTCTCTCTCTCTCCTCTCTCCTCTCTCTCTCTCTCTCTCTCTCTCTCTCTCTGAGTTAAGACCTCTGCAAGATCCAAAAGCCAGCACAGCATTGTTGACTCGTTCAGGAAGGTACAACCAAATGAACAGTCAAACGCTTTAGACAAGCAGTTCGATACATCTCAGTCTGAGCAGAAAAATAAGGGGATTCCATGCACTAGTAAATAGGAACTCAGCCAGGCCACAATACCAAGAAAGCAGTACATAAGGAAACAGATGCATGATGTTGAACATGATACAGATATAGTGCAAGCAAACAGTTCAGCAACTCAGCCAGATGTACTTGTAAATAGTGTAAATAGCTATCAAGTAAAATTTCTAAACTACAATGTAAATGGCCTCTTACCAAAGCTAGAAAATGACCACTTTTTAAATTTTCTTTTTTCTTATGATTTTGTATGTTTGACAGAAACTTTTCTTGCAAATGATTTTGATTCTCTGATTTTCAGTGACTATATTATCTACATGTCAAAAGCCAAAAAGCTGTCTCGGAAAGGGCGATACTCAGGGGGTGTCATTGTTCTAGTTAAGAAATCTTTTGCCAATTTTGTGGAACAAGTTCACATAGAAGTTGAAAATACTATAATTGTCAAAATTGATAAAGAACTTTTTTCTACAAGCAAGGAAATCATGCTTGTTTGTTCATATATTCCACCAAATGATTCCCCTTTCTGGAAAAGTCGGGAGGGAATATATGGTATGGAAATGTTAGAACAATGCCTAGTAGATTTATATGAAAAGAGGGATGACTTTTATATTCTCCTAAATGGTGACTTAAATGCAAGAACTGCATCAAGAAATTATAGTTTTAGTGGTGATGATACTGACTTAATAGGCACAACTGTTTCAGATGACAACAACTTCCCACGAAAATCTCAAGATGGTGGGGTCAATCTTTTTGTTAAGCAATTATTAGAACTATGTAATATGTTTGAATGCATTATTTTAAATGGGCTCAGTGAACAAAACTTTGATGACAGTTGTACTTATATTGCAGCCTCTGGAACAAGTACAGTGGACTATTTTATTGCATCATATGATTTGCTTTCCTATGTCAATGTTGTATCCCTTACTGTTGAAAGCTTAACTGAATCAGACCATCTTCCAGTTGTTTTGGAATTACAGATTAAGAAACGGTCAACATATAAAAATTGGGAGGTAGTTGAAGATGAAAGTTTGGTTTGTGAGAAAATTGTATGGAATGAAGAGTATAATAGTGATTTTATTGCGATGTTGCAAAGTAGGGATACCAAAGACAAACTGATTCTGGCCACACATAGTCTGGATATAGATATAGATCAAGCCTTAGATATTTTTGTAGCATGTTTGAAAACTTCTAGTCAGTGCATGTTAGAGACATTTCATAAAAATAAGAAGAAAAAATCAGAATGGTTTGATAATGAATGTAAGATGGCAAAAAAGGAAAGTAGGAAAAAGCTTAACTGTTTTAGAAAGTCTAGATCAGATGAAGATAGATTATTGTATGTAGATGCAAGGAAAAGGTATAAACACTTACTGAAAGATAAAAGACAGAAGTTCAAAAAACTAAAAACAGAAATTTTGGCAAGAGAAATGGATAATTCTTCTCTGTTTTGGAACCAGTTGAGAAGTATGGGATGCGGTGGGAAAAAGAGAATTGGTAACAATATTAGTATGGAAGAGTGGTTTAACCATTTTAAAAATCTGTTTCAAAATAGCAATGAAGAGATAGATCAGAGGGCAATTGAAGCTGATTTATCTGAAGAAAATAATCATGAGTTGAATCAGCCCATAACAGAAGTAGAAGTCACCCAAGCCATTAGAAAACTCAAGAAAGGTAAAGCAAGTGGAATTGATGCTATTTCTGCTGAAATGCTACAGGATGGTGGGGAAGAAGTATGTTCATTTTTGACAAAACTGTTCAATACTATTTTTGATAAAGGTATTTTTCCGCAGGAATGGTTAAAAGCCATTATCATCCCAATATATAAAAAAGGAAATCCTGAAATGGTTGATAACTACAGAGGAATATCCCTACTTAGCATTATTTCAAAGTGTTACACAACTATTCTAAACGAAAGACTGTACACATGGTTAGAAGATAATAATTTACTTTCAGATTCCCAAGCAGGATTTCGTAAGAATCACTCAATGGTCGATCATATTTTTACATTATATGCAACAGTTCAGAAATATTTGTGTAAAAAAGGCAGAAAATTATATGTTGCTTTTGTAGATTTTAGAAAAGCCTTCGACTCTGTTCGACATGACAAACTTTTAGAATGTATAGATGCTCAAGGTGTAAAAGGAAAATTCTTTGCCTGTTTAAAAGCTATGTATCAATCACTGTTGTCATGTATATGTATAAACCATGAACTCTCAGAAATGTTTGAATGTCCTATTGGTGTTCGGGCAAGGATGCGTTATGAGCCCTACATTGTTTTTAATTTTTATTGATCAGTTAGCACACAACATTAAAGAAAAGGGCAAACATGGAGCACTGTTATCAGATTATATGA
Organism: Stramonita haemastoma; assembly: GCA_030674155.1. Taxonomy (NCBI): domain Eukaryota; kingdom Metazoa; phylum Mollusca; class Gastropoda; order Neogastropoda; family Muricidae; genus Stramonita; species Stramonita haemastoma. The sequence goes on along the minus strand of CM060316.1, from coordinate 98,961,462 downwards.
AGCTTTTCATATTGCTATTTGCTGATGATGTTGCTTTACTTTCAACTAACCCCTATGGGCCTTCAAACTCAACTTAATGTGTTGCATGAATGTTGCAAAAAACTAAAGCTATGTGTTAATTCCGAAAAGACAAAAGTGATAGTATTTAGAAAAGGGGGGGGGGTACATAGGTATGCATGAAAAATGGTTCTACAATTCTGAGAAATTAGAGGTGGTTAATAATTACTGTTATTTGGGGTTTAACTTCACAACTATGATCAGTGTTAAAAGAGGTACTATACATTTAGCAGCAAAGGGGAAAAAAGCAGTTCTTCAATTAAATAAGGTGTTTCAAAAGTATAAAGAGATGACCTCGAATGTATTTTTCAAAATTTTTGACACTAAAATTCGATCAGTATTATTATATTCATCAGAATTATGGGGACTGCAGAGACTAGAGCACATAGAAAAGGTTCATTTAATGGCATGTAAACGTTTTCTAGGAGTCCCAGCAAGAGCACCAAATAAGATGGTTTATGGTGAGCTGGGAAGATATCCATTATATATTCATTCTTGTATTAATTGCTTGAGATACTGGCTAAAACTGTTACAGATGGATAGAAGTAGACTGCCACATAAGGCTTACGCAATGCTATTTGAATTAGATAGATCTGGAAAGGACTGCTGGGCTACAAAAGTAAGAGAAATTTTATGTGAGACTGGATTTAATATTGTGTGGATGCAGCATAGTGGGGATGTAAAAATGTTTTTAGGTGTATTTAAACAAAGGCTAATTGATTTGTTCGTCCAGGAATGGGATGGAACCATCAGAGACCCTACAAGGTATGATTTATATCGAACATTTAAATCAGTTTTTGAAAAAGAAAAATATGTATGTGATATGGAGACGTATTGTTTTCGTGTCGCCATCACCCAGTTGAGACTGAATGTGCTGCCGCTTAAAACTAACATAAATAGATACAGTGAGGTAGCACAGGATAGAAATTGTCCATTTTGTAATGACAAACCTGAAAACGAGCACCACTTTATTTTTTATTGCTGTCTCTATAAAGACTTAGGAGATAAAATTCTAAAAGAATCAGTAAATGTTCCTGTACATGCGCTTTTAAAAGCAACAAATGGAAATCACAGACACAATTTGTCCAGATTTGTTTTTCATGCAGTAAACAGAAGGCAAAGTGCAATTCTTTAAAGTCATCTAAAGATGAAGAAAATAATATGCTTTCTGTTTATGATAAGTTATTTACTTATTTGATTTGATGTTTTGAAAAGGTGTTTTTGCCTTGAGCTCTTTTGGTAAGCTTTAAAGTGCAGATTAATATTTTCGTGACTAAGAAGGTTGTAAATTGCCGTTTCATATTTTACAACATGTTTAGCCAAAGGCTAAAGTACACTAAAATCTTTGAATTCCTCTCCCTCTCTCTCTCTCTCTCTCTCTCTCTCTCTCTCTCTCTCTCTCCTCTCTCTCCTCTCTCTCTCTCTCTCTCTCTCTCTCTCTGATGTACATTGCATTTTATGTTTATATGTTGAATGCATGTGTTGACATTGACAGATGTAACTGTAATATCGAGTTTGATCCCAGTTTTCTATGCGTTGTGTTTAACTCTGTAAATTTGAGCTAAGATCTGTTTGTATTGTTTAAGTCAGCACTTGGGATTTTGGAATTTGCATTTTTAGGAGTGCAGTTTAGGTACATGCCAAAGTGTTTAATGCGGCAAGGTATTACCGGGAGCAACGTATTACCGAAGACTGCGTATTACCGAAGACTGCGCGCGAAGTTCTGTTTCATTTTCTTTTTTCTCCTTCCCTTTGAATTGTATTGTGGCCAAAGGCTGAAGTACAATAAATCATTTCAGTGTTCAGTGTTCAGTGTTCTCTCTCTCTCTCTCTCTCTCTCTCTCTCTCTCTCTCTCTCTCTCTCTCTCTCTCTCTCTCTCTCTCTCTCTCTCTCCACACACACACACACACAACGCACACACTACACGCACGCACGGCACGTATGCACACACACACGCACACACGCGCGCGCACACACACACATACATGCATACATGCACGCACACACACACGCACACACGCACGTACACACACATGCACACACACACACACACACACACACACACACACACACACACACACACACACACATGTGCGCGCATATGCACACTCATACAAAATGCACTCATCACAAATACACATACTTGGCTGACGCTCAAAAACTTACTGCTACAAAGTAAACTTTGAAAACATCAACAAAGCACAAGCAAACAAAGCAGTACTCAAACAACTGTACAAATAAGCAAACTGTTAAAAAAAAACCACAAAAAACTAAGCATCAAGTAGAAGACTCACATAAAACAAAAGGCACAACAAAAGAGAACAGTTTGATTTTTTTTTTAATCTACAGAATTCCTCACAGATAAAGATGCTTTGCCTCTAAAAGTCAGGAACAAGCCGACACTCACCCCTTCGTTTCTTGAGAGACACAGTGTTCGTAAAAAAAATATTAGGCCTATTTGAAAATAGTTAACAAAAATACGCATGGCAATAGTCACCACAAACAAGTAAAGCAAGTATTGAAGTTTAATTCACCAAAGTATGAACTCTGCAAAAAATGTGGGAATCCGGCAGCATATGGTCAAAAAATGCCTTTCAAATAGAAATTTGTTTAGTGGCTACTAGACAGCAAAGACGGAAAATGTAGCGGCATCACCAGATTCTGGACTTTGACCCCTGACCCAGCGGTCCCTAGATAGCGGTGGGATGGAATTTCAGTTACAGAGTGCAGTGCCAGCCACCAACTAAAGAGTCAGATTTTTCCTGTTTTGAGCAGCCGTGGGTGATGTTCAGGATGTGTCGGAGTCAACGCATGTGAAAAGCATTGAGCTTTCGCTCTTGTCAGGCACACAAAGTCCAGGACTGGTTCAGTGGTTGCCATACAGGAGGGTGCTCACGACGCAGGCTCTGCAGATCTGGATCTTTGTGTGCTCAGTCAGCTTGCTGTTGTTCCATACTTTCTTAATCAGCCTGGTCATGATGGTAGCTGCTTTGCTGATGCACTTGTTGAACTCAGCGTCAAGTGAGAGGGTGTCTGAGATAGTTGAGCCCCGGTACACGAAGTCATGGACGACATCCAGTTCATGGTCATTGATGCCTAAGGCCGGGGGAAAGTCAGCATCATGTCCCATGACTTGTGTTTTCTTCAGGCTAATGGTGAGGACAAAGTCTTGGCAGGCATTGCTGAAGCAAGTCATGAGCTACTGTAGGTCCTCGGCTGAGTGGGTATTAAGTAGGTGGGTGGTTACTGCTGCGTGGTCTGCAAGGAGGAAGTCACGCAGGCACCTCAGCTGGACTTCCTCTTGGCTCTTAGTCTGGAGAGGTTGAAAAGCCTTCAGTCTGACCTGGTTTGGAGGTAGATACCTTCAGTTGCAGGACCAAATGCGTGTTACAGCATCCCAGCAAAGAAGATTCCAAACAGGGTGGAAGCCAGGACGCAGCACCGCTTCACTCCCACTCCATATGCTGAAGGCAGCTGATGTTGAGCCGTCAAAGATGACAGTGCCTGTCATGTCTTTGTGGAAGGATTTGATGATGCTGGGAAGTTTGGGTGGACATCAGATCTTGAGAAGGATCTTGAAGAGGCCATCCCTACTAACCAGATTGAAAGCCTTTGTGAGGTCTATAAAGGCAACGAAGAGTGGCTGCCTTTGCTTGCTACATTTCTCCTGAAGTTGTTTGGGGGAGAATATCATGTCTATTGTGGATCTGTTGGTACGGAAACGCACTGTGATTCAGGGTAGACTTGCTCTGCAAGTACCTGGAACTCTTCAGTGCTACTAGTGCAAAGACTGTTTCTATGATGCTGAGGAGGGATATGCTGCGATAATTGTTGTAATTGCTTCTGTCGCCTTTGATTTTGTGTTGTGTGACGACGTTAGTATCCCTCATGTCTTGTGGTATTGCACCTTCACAACAGAGGCAGAGGATTTCATGCAACTCAGAGATGAATGTCTGTATGCAGCACTTCAGTACTTCGGCGGGAATACCATCTTTTCCAGGTGCCTTGCCAGAGGAAAGATAGTCCAGGGCTTTCCTGAGTTCATCTATGGTTGGTTCTCTGTGAAGCTCTTCCAGTTCTGGTAGACACTCTATGGCATTTAAGGCACCTTCTGTGATTACATTTTCCTTTGCATTTTGCCCAGTATAGTGTTTTACTCAGCAATCAATCTGTTAATCTCTGTCTTGAATCACCTCCCAAGTGGCTAGCTGATTTCAAAGGGGCAGTTCTCTTTTGCGTTGAGCCCAATGCCTGCTTGATGCCTTAACATATCACCTTGATGTTGCCTGTGTAGGCTGTGATCTGAATCTGGGAGCAGAGCTGGAGCCAAAAGTTGTTGGTGCATTTCCTGGCACACTGCTAGACTTTAAAGCAAACAGCATGGAGAACATAGAGGTTCTGTTTGCTGGACTTGGTTTTGTATGCTGTCAGGGCGTTTCTCTTGGCCTCGATGACTGGTGTCTCACACTGACTGGTCCTGAGGATGTCTGGAGTTTGAGAGACAGGAAACGCTCTGTTCCTTCTGCTATTGGGGTTATGGATCCCAGCAAGCTGTTTCTAACGGCAAATCCCATGCAGTGTTCTCTGACCTCATCTGATAGTTTGCCCTGCCAGAACAGGGTGAAGTCTCTCTCCCTCACAGATCCTGTTTCTGGGAGCCTGGTTTCTTGAAGAGCAACAATGTCCATCTGCAGTCTGCTCAGTTCTCTGTCAATGACAGCTGTCTTGTGAGCATCATTTTCTTCCTGCAGGTTGTCAGAAAAGCCTGGTGTCATTGTCCTTACATTTCATGAGTCCAGTTTTACAGCGGGAGTTTTAATTTTTCTGTTGTGTGGTGCATGGTTGTCGACCCCCTTCTTGGTTTTCACCCTAAACCCCACGCATCCAGTGAGGCTAACGGACCGTGGCGGGGCAGCACCTTACTGGCTGGGGGCTGCCCAGCTGAAGGCGGGCAGTAGCTGCCCAGTGAGATGCGATGACCTCTCCCATCGTTGGGAGCAGCCCCTGGCGTCTGACTCTGGGCCTACTCCAATAGAGTATGCACACTTCTAACTGGTAACTGCTGCCTCCCACGTTGTGTCCACGCTGCAAAGCGAAGCTGGAGTGACCTCTCCAGAACGCAAAGCCCGGCACGTAAGCATGGAGGGCAAGCTGTTACCCATGCAGAAGCTCCCCCACCCCTCTCCACGTCACTGGAATAGTCCACTGGAAAGACAAACGCGGATACACAGGGTTCCAGTGCCATCGCAGGAATTACCAGAATGTTGCTGAATACAACCTCGGACTGCTTTACGGACTCTGACCTCAGATTTTTTTCCCCAGGGTTGACTCCTGAAGCCTCTCCTATGAGTAGGTATGGCTGCAAGGCTGTGGGGGTTTTGAAATCAGAGTTTTCCCTCTCCTAGGTGAACTGTCTTCCCAGACTGAGAAGCTCCTTCTACCTACATGATACGGGTAGTACTGGCTGACAGGGTTACCAGTGGCACAGGAGACCTAGGACCTGACCATCAGAACTCTGACCTTACCTGTAGCATGAAAGAGAGAAGACTGAAGACTGAAGACTGAAATGATTTAATGACGTAAGCCTACAGCTCTTATCAAAACACCAAAACTCCCCCCCCCCTTCCCTACACACAAAGATGCACAAACACACCACACCCCCCCATTACGACATAAATCTAGGCATACATCACATAGCCTACTGCAATAACTATGATCTCACTGGCAGTATATGAATGGAAGAGGCCACCAACCCAATTCTTCATAACATAATATTGTATCTGCTAAGGTCTTCAATCAAAAATATTAATTTGACATTATCAATCATAGTCTTTATAATAATAATAATGATAATAATAATAATAATAATAATAATAATAATAATAATAATAATAATAATAATAATAATAATACATGGAATTTGTATAGCGCTATATCTTGCAAAAACAAATCAAAGCGCTTGCATTCAACCTACACGACGCACAATCAGCAACTATTTACAGTTTTGACAAATTCGAATGTACACACACACACACACACACACACACACACACACGCACGCACGCATGCAGCACGCGCGCGCACGCACACACACCTACAAACGTTATGCACTTTGGCAGGTGGATGTTGAAGGCAGGGACAGGTAAGAGATGGAAGCCGAAGGAGAAAAACTTAGGTTTGAAATAAGTGTGTCTTGAGGTTGGATTTAATACAACTGCAGCCATATAATGCTTTTACTGTATGGTACATCTGCGTTTCAAACCATGATAGATGTATCTGGCAACATTATATAAATGTTCGGTGTCACTTAAAATGCCCAAGGATTGCTTTCCAAATTTCTTCTCATTGACAAATGACAAATATTTCTGTCTCAAATCCTCCGTAGCTTTACACATAAACAAAAAATGTACCTCATCTTCCAATCGACACTTACACATAGGACAGGACAGGTTCGGGGTGAGGTCATTTGTGAAACGTTGCTTATGGATATTGATGTCAGATATACCAAGCCTGAAACGAATCAAAGAGTCTCGAATCTTTTTGTTTTTTATACAGTCGAAATATGGTTCAGTAGATAAATCTGTTTTAAACAGTCTATACACAGAATATCTGCCACGCTCCATGATTCGCTCATGACATCCTTGCTTCCAGCAATCAGACAAACGTTCTTTATACACACGCAGAAACCATTTCACATGTTCCACCCCCTGATTTAGCCAAACAAAACCAAATCCAAAGATACACAAATTCTTTTCAACATCTGAGACCCAGTTGCCCTTGCGATTATCGTTAATATTAAGGAGCATGTTGTAGGCCTTTCGTGGCAGTCTTTCATTTTCCATTCTAGTGAGACGGATCCAGAATCGAATTGTACTTACTTTTGCATCTATCCATATAGGTTGTCTACCAGTTTCACTATAGACCATGTCATTAGGTGTTTTAGACGAAACATTCAGTAGCTTTTTAAGCATAAACAAATGTACTGTTTCGATACAGCGTTCGCTTTGTGTTCCCCATAGCTCAGACCCATAAAGAAGCATAGGTTTTATTTGGGAGTCAAATAATTTGAACACAATAGGTGGTGTAATTTCACCTAGGGCCCACATACTTTTAAAAATTTCAATGACTCCTGCCTTACCTTTTGCAATTTGTTTATTCAGTGAATGTGAAAAGGACAGTCGAGTACTAAGCCATATCCCCAGGTAGTTATATGCGTTAACAATTTTCATTTCTTTGTTCTTGTATAACCATCTTTCCCGGCTGGCAATGCAGCCACCATTTCTGAAGACAACAATATTTGACTTTTCTAGATTTACTGTGAGTTCAAGTTTATCTGCATTATCTGCTAGCAAGTTCAACTGATGTTGGAGACCTACAGGTGTAAATGAAATGAGTGCAACGTCATCTGCAAACAGTAAGATGATTAGTTCATAAACATCTGGAAACATTTGGGCACTGTGCTTTCCCTTGTTAAGAACATCCTCAGCTAATTCGTTTATAAGTAGTGAGAATAGTAAAGGGCTGGTTATTTCCCCTTGCTTTAGGCCCTTCTGCGAATACAGAAAATCAGTCACACCTTCACCATTACTACACCTGATACGATATTTCACAATCTGGTACATGCTCTGGATTGCATAAAACATTCTACCACTGAGACCATGTTTTAGGAGAATAGGCCAAAGCTTTGCATGCGAGATGAAGTCAAATGCTTTTTTAAAATCAATAAAAGCAACGTACAGCTTTTTGTTCTGTGCTAGGAATTTTTGGATAACTGCAAAAAGAGTAAATACATGATCGATTGTAGAGTGATCCTTTCTAAAACCTGCTTGTTCTTCCCCTATACTTTCATTCTCTTCTATCCATGTAACCAGGCGCTTGTTAAGTACATAGCTGTACAACTTACTACATATATGTAAAAGGGATATTCCTCGATAATTATTTGGTTCATTTATGTTTCCCTTTATGGAGTGGCTGAATAATTGCTTCTGTCCACAAATTAGGAAACTGCCCAGTAACAAAGGCTTGATTAAATACCGTGGTTAGAAAGCATGAAAGAAGAAGAGAGAGAGGAGAGAGAAGAGAGAGAGAGAGAGAGAGAGAGAGAGAGAGAGAGAGAGAGAGAGAGAGAGAGAGAGAGAGAGAGAGAGAGAGAGAGAGAGAGAGAGAGAGAGAGAGAGAGAGAGAGAGAGAGAATGACAATGACAATGACAATGACAATGACAAATATTTTATTGTTCAGACTCGGAGTGTCCATAAACAAGGGGGAATGGGTAGATCATGCAAACAACTGCAGCAATTCATCAAGTTCACAATATCATGTCAGATAACTAGTTTCTTAAGAAAAAAGAAAAAAAAAGAAACAGCAAAAAAGAAACAAGAAAACAAACAAACAACAGACAGACGCAGACACACAGACATAGAGACAAACACAGACAGACAGGGCTTTGGCCGTTGCATAATTAGCACAACTTTCATGTCATACACAGAAACACCTAATTGGAGGGTGTCTTACCTATTCTGTGGATTGAGATTTCCTGTTTTTAAAGGCATAGAATATAAACTTTGCCAGATCTATAACTTTTTCAGGTTCCTGTGACTCTAATAAAGATAACTTATGGTTTCTGAAATATTCTAAATTAACCTTACTTAGATAAGTTTTGCGTAATTCAGTGTATGCTGGGCAGTAGAAAAGGAAGTGAATTTCATCTTCAGGTGCACGATTACAATTTGGACAAGCTAGGGAACAATTATCTGGCGTAGATCTAAATTCATTGCTTCTGAATTCTGTTACTCCCAATCTGAATCGTATAAACATTGTACGTATATACCGGGAAGTGATTACGTCCATGTACTTTTCGGGTTCTAATAGGCTTTTGAATGAACTATACAGATTAAAACGTGGTCTACTGGTTATTTTTTCAGACCATTGCTGTATGAAGCAATCGATCATTCTTTGCTTGAATTCCCATAAAAAAGCTTTATGATTTCCGACTCCTTGAAAAAGCCATGCATAGCCAAAGCCAGAGGAGCAGAGAAGATTTCTGATGTGTGTTACCCAAGTTATATGACCTTTTTCATCTAGCAATTTTAACATAAGGTAAGCCATGTTAGCATATCTCTGACTTGGTAAGGAACACAAACGTAACCAGTAAGAAACGCTTCTGACAGCTGACAAAACGAGGAGAGGGTAATGGCCTAATTCTCCATATACCATATAGTTTGGTGTATGCAGACTAACATTTAAAAAGCGTTTACATGCAAAGAGATGGACTTTTTCAATCTGATTAAATTCCTGGACACCCCATACCTCAGCTGCATACAGTAGTATAGGAGCAACCCGTGCATCAAACAATTTAAAGAATATCTTGGGGGAAAAGCAATCCAGTTTACGTAATGTCCTGCATATTTCTATCACACATTTTTTAGCTTTTGTCATCAAGCTTTCAGTGGCAACATTCAAACTGAGGCGTGTTGTGAAGTAAGACCTAGGTATTTATATGAATTAACAACTTCTAACTTTTGTTGTCCAAAATGCCAGTGTTCATATTTTGATAAGTGTCCACCATTTCGAAATACAATAATTTGTTTTTTCAAGATTTATTTTTAACACAAATTTTTCAGTAATATTATGTAAATTGTTAAGTTGATTTTGCAAGCCTACAGGAGAGTAAGAGAAAAGTAATAGATCATCTGCAAACATTAGGAGGAACAATTCTGTGGCAGTTTGACCGAGCTGAATTCCATGGTTTCCATTGCTTATAATATATGTTGCAAGATCATTTATCAAAAGGGAAAATAAAGTAGGGGAAGCAAGACAACCCTGTTTGAGGCCCTGGAAGCATTCAAAGTAATCAGAATATCCTGCGGATGAACGAATGCAACGCAATACCGATGAGTACATAGCTTGTAGGGTCTTTAACATTTTACCATTTACACCTACCTTTATTAAGATTTTCCACAAGACATTTCGGTGAACTGTGTCAAAGGCTTTTTGAAAATCCACAAAAGCTACATATATTTTTTTCTTTTGAAGTAGATATTTTTGCACAATAGCATATAAAGTGAAAATATGGTCAGTAGTTCTATAGTCTTTCCGAAACCCTGCTTGTGATTCTAAAATTTTATTACTGCTTTCAGCCCATTGTGTTAGTTGGGAGTTAAGAATATGAGTATATAATTTACTAACACAGCTTAGCAAGGTGATACCACGATAGTTTCCTGGATTTTCTGCATCTCCTTTTTTAAAGAGAGGGACAATTATAGCTTTACACCATTCTTTGGGATAAAGTCCACTGGTAAACAAAGTGTTAAACAGTTTTTGTGAGGAAAGGAACAATAACTTCTGTTGATTTAAGGACTTCATTTATTATATTATCTGGGCCAGCAGATTTTCTTGGTTTTGCATGCCTTATTGCATTCTTAACTTCTGTTTCACTTATTTCCTTGTTGATATTGTCAGTGTTATTTTCAATATTGTTAAAGTCAGGCATTTCATCAAATACTGCATTAGAAGTGACATCACTCCAAGTATCAGAGTTACTCTCATTCAATAATGAATTGAAATGGTTGAACCATGTTTCTTTAGATATGTTGTTTACCACATTATTTTTATGTTTATAAACCTTCATTTCTTTCCAGAAATCCTGTGAGTTGTGAGCAGATTGAAGAATTTTATTTACCTTCTCTTTCTTAAATGACCTCTCTTTTTGTCTTATCAGTGATTTGTATGAATTTCTTTCTAAAGTATAGAGTGCTCGATTTGCATCTGTTCTTTTACGATTATACTTTCTGAGGGCTTGGAATACTTTCTTTTTTGACTCCTTGCATTCTTTATCATACCAGCAACTGTTAATAGTTTTGACACGTTTAGGTTTACCAAATTCTTTCTTCATACAAGATGCTGACTCTAGGATAGCCTGTGAAAAGGTCTCCAGAGCATCGTCACATGAGTAGTCTATCTGTGAGATTGCTAAAGAAATTTTGTTTTTGAAAGCTATGCTCTCTAATCTTTCTATTAGTTGGTCATGTATTTTGGGGTCCCATGTGTATTTAGTAACTGGAACATACTCTTCATTATTTGTTACACCATCACAGTTAGTACATACAGTTAAGGTTGGTTTCAAGGGCATGTGGTCAGATTCTATTTGCTCCTGTATTTCAAGTTTAGAACAAAGATGTAGAATGTCTTGTGAGCTCAAGAAGTAATCATTAGTGCTGCTTTCTGCTGATGATATAAATGTAAACTTTTCAGACAAATCAGGTGTACATAAACCATTTAAAATAAGTAATTCTAAGCATGTGCACATTGACAACAGTATCTTTCCGAAGTCATTCACAGTCTTATCTTCTGAGTGTCTGCATGATATCAGTTCATCCCAGCTATGCTTTGTCATGTCTTCAGGGTCAAGGTTGAACATTTCTGAATTAGGTTGAAGATTTCCTGTTCTGGCGTTTAAGTCACCACAAACAAGGAAATTGTTGGCATTGTGTTCAAGAACAACATTAACTATACATTCTTCAATGGCATGTATGTGGCAATTTGTCTGTACAGATTCATAAAAAGAAGTAGCAGGAGGACAATAGCATTGAAAAAGAAAGACATCAGAATCAACACCAAAAAGATTCTTAGAAAATTTGACACGAACTACATTCTCACAGTCTGTTTCTACTTCACTAGCAAATTCAGCAAAATGTTTTTTAACTAAAACTAAAACCCCACCGCTGCATCTTCCACGGTGGGAGAGCTTCACAGCTGGAGAAGAAAAGCACATATAATCTGGAAAACTGTGTAAAGTTGTTATTTTTTCATGACAAAAAGTTTCTGAAAAGCAAACTATATCAAAATTACTTACAAAATTAATAAAGTCGTAATCTGAAAGTTTTCCAAACAGCCCCCCAATGTTCCATGAAAGAATAGATAAAGCCTTTTCCTCAATTGGGGTACATGTATCCTTTTCTGTTTCCAGTTCACTTGAAAGAGTCCTTGTGGCCAGACCTTCATGTCACATCACCTCATCCATAGGTTGGTCAGGTTCAGTGCACTCAGCCTCTAGAGTGCTTGGGGGACGAGGTCTCTTTGAGGGGTTGGTAGTCCTGGTTTTGCTGGGAGTCGTCATTGCAGGCCACTCCCTGGTGTTGAGCAGAGCAAAGGCACCAGTGGGTACTACCCCTGAGGAGTGGGAGGCGTCACGCTGGGGATCTCGTCTTTTGCTGTTGATGTTGTTGCCCTTCTTGGCCCCATCAGAAGGACGCCAGGTTCTACTTTGATTTTCTTGGGTTTTCAGAGGACCTGTGACGACCAGCTTTCCAGCTTTGTAGTAGGCGTGTAGGCCCCTGTCCCTGTGCTCCTTCAGGACTGCTCTCTGGTGTGTGGTCAGGTCACCGGCTACTTTGATGCCCTTCTTCTTCAGGGCTTCCCTTCCGGAGTTGATGATGGCCATCTTGTCCTTCCAGCGTGCCATTTTGATGATCATGGGGCGTGGGTTTGACATTGACGCATTTGTGCTGGAACAAGACAGTGAGCACGATCGATGTCATCAAGGGACCATGTTTTGTCTGGAACTGTTTCTGCAAGACATTGATAACTTTGTCGGTGCAAGACTCGTATGTCTCACCTGGGGACTCTGGGATGCCAAAGAATCTGACATTGTCTCGACGTGAGAAAGCCTCTAACTTGTCGATTTCCTCGTTCATTTTTCTTTTCACCTCAGCACATTCCTCCTCGAGATCGTCCACTGCTATCTGAAGCTCTTCATGTTTGTCCCTCACCTCCTCACACATAGCTTCAATGTTCATTGTTCGTTGCTTGAGTGCTGCAACATCACACGAAAGGTTCTGGAGGGCAGTCTTGAGGATTGACATATCTGTCGAGATGCCTATGAATTTATCATGAAAGATAGCAGTTTGATTGATAATTCGCTGCACGTCTTGCAGTGTAACCGGTGTTGCTAGAGAAGGGCATGAAGGAGAATCTTCCTCCTTGCCTACTGCAGCACTGCTGGCCATATTCAGTGTTGGCTGTTCACTTGACGTGCTATAGGCAGTACAGGTGTGTATCAGTTGTTTTCCTTCTCTTCACAGCAGCAAGTCGTAGTAACGGTCAATATTCAAACAAGTACTAATATAATCAACAAAAAAATTATACGGTTGTAATCAGATAGTCTTACTCTATTACCTAAGACAGATTTTAACTCGTTATTGAGCAATTTAACCGAGTTAATTACGAAAATTAACAAATTTTTCACGAGCTCTGAAATTTTGCTGCAGCCCAAAAGTGTGAGAAGGGCTCACCCCCGAGAGAGAGAGACAGAGACAGAGAGAGAGAGAGAGAGAGAGAGGTGTGTGTGTGTGTGTGTGTGTGTGTGTGTGTGTGTGTGTGTGTGTGTGTGTGCGTGCATGTGTGTGTGCACGCGTGTACATGTGTGTGTGTGTGCGTGCCTGCGTGTGTGTTTGCATGCGTGTACATGTGTGTGTGTGCATGCCTGTGTGTGCATGCGTGTGTGTTTGCATGCGTGTATATGTGTGTGTGTGCATGTGTGTGTGCGTGCACGCTAGTGCGTGTGTATGTGTGTGACGCTCAGCATGTGTGAGTGTGTGCATGTTGCAGCCTATGCATTGTCATAAAAAGGAAAAAAGAATGTATATTTACGAACATCATGTTACAGGTGGGACTGTTCCATTTCGGAAATTGGAGGGGAAAAAAAACGAAACAAAACAACCCCCCACCCCCCACCCCCTTACCTCCCAAAATTTTGACTGCATACCAGTGGGAGAAGAGAGGCAGGTAGCATCTATGAAAAGAGGAAGAGTAAAATGTGGAAGGGAAAAAAGGCCAGCCAAACTCACTCGTTTTTAGATACTGGCAGCTGTTGCAGTGCTGAACTGGGCACCAGACTGGGGGCACGGACACTAGTGGACACTCTCTTTGGCGCGAAACTGACCGTCTGCAGTCTGGTCAGCTTGTCCACGGACTGAAAAAAAAAAAGATGATGAAGAATCCCCTCCTCGTTTATTAGATTCTAAATCCACAAGGAGTTGCTCCCCATCTACTGATCAGTGGAAAGACTCTACCACTTCTACTTTTATTGCTACTGCTACTGCTGCTGCTGCTACTACTACTACTACTACTACTACTACTACTACTACTACTACTACATGCTGCTGCTGCTGCTGCTGCTGCTGCTGCTGCTGCTACTACTACTTCTACAACTACTACTACTACCACTATTGCTGCTGCTGCTGCTGCTGCTGCTACTGCTGCTGCTGCTACTGCTGCTGCTACTACTACTACTACTAAAATAGTAATAGTTGTAAAAATTATAACAACAGGAATGATGACAGTTATGATGATAAAAATGTAAAAACTAATATATACACAACCTATCTTTCAAAATAAACAACCCAACTCTCCCATACATATTTTATTTTATTTTGTAAAAATTTTATACCACTTTATGTCACAGCAGATTTCTCTGTGTGAAATTCGGGCTGCTCTCCCTGGGGAGAACGCGTCGCCACAAATGCAGTGCCACCCATTATTTTTTTGTTCTTTTTCCTGTCTGCAACTTTATTTGTTTTCCTATCAGATGGGTTTTTTTTCTAAAGAATTTTGCCAGGGACAACTCTCTTGTTGCCATGGGTTCTTTTACATGCGCTAAAAAATTGACACGGTACCTCGCTTTTATCGTCTCATCCGAAAGACTAGCACCCAGACCACCAGTCATGGTCTAATGGATAGGGGAAAAGCTTTGGGCTCAAACAGGATTCAAACCAACGCACACTCCGACCCGGACTTTTCATTTTCTAGGTAGGCCCGTTACCTCTAGACCACCGATCCATTTTTTTTAACGTGCTCTAAGTACAAGTTCCATTTAAGATTTCGGTTTATCGTTTCATCTGAAAGACTAGAATCCAGGCTACCATTCATCAAATGGATGGGGGGAAAATTGGGTGGGGTGTGAGTGGGTCTGCAGGCATCTAACATTGTTCTTCGCTGACTGATTTCTGCTTCAACAGTGTACTGCTCTGTCTTTACCCCACTCTGGTGAAACTTGACTTGAAATTTAAAAAAAAAGAAAAAAGAAAAAAAAAAGATCTTACCTCATCGGACAAAATCCTGTTTTGCTGCCTGGCATTCTCTCTGTCCTGCAAACACACAAAAAAACCAAAACCAAATAAATGCACACCATCAGCACGATTTGACTGTAGCACAGACATGTCTGATTGGCATTCGCATGTTTAATAAATTTGTGCTCGCTTTTCAGATATATTTGCAAAACATTAAAAAAAAAAGAAAAAAAAAAGATCCAAGACTTTTTTTAATATTCAAGCTGTGTGTTCGACATAGACTGTGTAAAGAACTCTAACCTTTTGGGGGAGACATTACAGTGCACTAGAGCAGACTTTACTGAATATATCCAGGGGACGGCACAGCCTGTTGGTAGAGCGTTGCACTGGCGATCTTATGGCCTGGGTTCGAGCTGTCACCTGTTAAAGGGGATTTACGGCCCAAAACATTTTCCCGTCCATGAGACCATGGGTGGTGGTCTGGGCGCTAGTCTTTCGGATGAGACGATAAACCGAGGTCCTGTGTGTTAAACATCATTATTTAACGCACGTAAAAGAACCCACGGCAACAAGGGGGATGACCTTGGCAAAATTCTGTAGAAAAAAGTCCCTCTGATAGGGAAACATATACAGTTACAGACATGACAGACATGGGTTGGCGCTGCATTTGTGTCGACGCGCTCTCCTCGGGGAGAGCAGCCCGAATTTCACACAGAGAAATCTGCTGTGACATAAAGTGGTATAAATAATTTAACCAAAAAAAAAACCCAAACAAAAAAAACCCAAACAAAAAAACAACCTCCCAGCGTTAACATCAGTGCCGACCCCACTTCCCCGAAAGTCTTTCATGACACTGTGAACCCTTGTAGAACATCTTGTGCACACGTTAAACTGTTGCGTTCCGGAGAGTCCGCCGCCATTTGTGCGTTGGACAGAGAGCTATTGCAAACTGCATCCACACTGGTGTCGGTTTAGACATCACCCCGATGTCGTATGCAAGCTTCTTATGTGCAATGATTGCATACGCAAATTGTCTGTTTAGAAACCCTGAGCTCTATGAGTAAATACGGGGGAGTAATGGGTGAATCCAACAAACCATCCATACCCTCCTACAATCAAACCATCCATCCATCCATCCATCTATCTATCCTATCATATCTATCTATCTATCTATCTATCTATCTATCTATCTATCTATCTATCTATCTATCTATAAACTTTTTTCGTTCCTTTTACACACACACACACACACACACACACACACACACACACACACACACACACACACACACACACACACACACATACATATATATATATATATATATATATTATATATATATATATATATATATATATATATATATAATATATATATATATATATATATATATATATATATATATAGTAGGCCTCCGTCAGTCGGTGTCGACTATGGAATTCGCGCCAAAAGACAGATCATTTGTTCAGCGACAATGCCGGCTGTGGCTGGTCAGTCCGATGCGGGAGTGGCAGTCTCTGTTGCATCTGATGCAGATGTAGCTTGTTGAGGTGGCTGGAGTACATGCCTTCCGCTTGGCTCTCTTTTTGTTTGTTGCGGTGTGGATCTTTTCTTCACCACACTTCAGCTGTTTGTGGAGAACACTGCGCCATTTGCTGCGGTCAGCCGCTACCTCCTCCCAGTTCTCTAGGTTGATGTCCAGGGCTTTCATGTCACGCTTACAGACGTCTTTGTAGCGCAGTTGGGGGCGGCCAATGCTTCTCTTGCCGGAGGCAAGTTCACCATAGAGGAGATCTTTAGGAATGCGTCCATCCTCCATCCTTCGCACGTGACCGAGCCATCTGAGTCTGCGTTGTCTGAGGAGTGTGTACATGGTGGGAAGACCTGCAACCTCGAGGACCTGAGCGTTGGTAACTTTGTCACTCCAGTGGATGCCGAGGATGCGACGGAGAGAGCACAGGTGGAGAACACTGCGCCATTTGCGCCATTAAATTCATATATATATATGAATTGTGTGGTCCCACTCTTCCACTGAGCTCCAAGCAGACTCATTCTGGGCATGATCAGATCAGATTCCGAAAACACATTAACAACAACAACAAACAACAACAAAACCAACTAAAACAAATTTGTCTTGATCAATGAACAGAATAATAGAGGGGTGGTAGGTGAGGGAGAGGGGGGGGGGGGGGGAGGGTAAGGAAGAGGAAGAAGTAGAGATGAACAGCTCACCAGATAGCCGATGACCAGGCAGCTAGGTATCCAGACCACCAAGCTTAAGACGATAATCGTCCCAACAATATTGAGGCGCATGAATGCGACTGTAAACACATAGATTATGTATCATACAGCTCAACAACAGAAGAAATAAAAGCTGAGGAACACTTCTTCCTTCCAAGAGAAGACAAGATCAAAATGTTGACACAAAACAGAGAAGACATTCACAGAAGTCCCACCTGTCGGCATCACCGGGGACGATGTTTCAGTCGCCGCACCAGATGCCACCAACATGACCCTCCTTCTCCATGTGCTCCAGGCTTCCCTGTCCCTGCTCACTTCATGGATTATCGTGCCTTATTCGGTGATGTTGCCCATGAGAGAAGCTGGTGGTCTGCCATTTCTTTTTCTTTTTGCCTCGGTCTTGCCTTGAAAGGCAGTTTTCATAAGGTCTGTATCTCGGTTTCGTAGCTTATGGCGTGCATATCTTAATTTCCTTTCATTGATTGATATAAGAAGTGTTCTTGTCGTTCCCAGTTCTTGTAGTATACTTTCATTTGTTCTTCATCCGTCTTACTGACCCCGAGAGGCCTTATATAAAAAAAAAAATACACATCTCAGCCGTTTGGAATCTTTTCTCATCGTTTATTCGTGTGTCAGGATTCACAGCCATATTACAGCATGATGGGCCATACTAGGCATTTCATTATTTTTTAAAATAATTTTTAGCTGGTAAGGAATAGTGCGATCTTTGCCAATGTTTTGTCAATCTTTATTTCATGATCTGTTTGGCAACTGGTTCTATCAATGTGCAGCACTTTTTAAAAAAAATGTGCATTGAGATTTAGAACAGCTCTTCTTCCTGTTACATCTTCTCTGTGTAATATTCTCTTCATGCTGGTCATGTTGTCGGCTAGTAGAGCTGTATCATCGACGTAGCGCAGATCCGCAGATCTGTTGTATTTGTGCCACTAATCTTGAGACCCGTGTCTTCAATAGGACACTCGCTCATGACTTGCTCTGTGTATATATCAAAAAAGGTGAGGTGAGAAGACACATCCTTGACTAACTCCGTTGAGATGTTCAAAATTTCACATTTTTGATTGTCCCAACTGATAGAATGCCCTTCTGGTCTTCATAAAGTGAGGAAACTAGGGAGGTATGTTTCGAAAAGTACGTTTTACACACTGTGTCAAAGAGATGCTGGTGAATCAAATCCGGTAGTCTGTTAACATCAGAGTGAAATTTAATTTCCAGTGGGGAGGATTTACTGTCTTTCAAGAAATCTTCAAGACTTTAAAAAATATAAAGTAAAACAGTAGACAGATCTTTACGTTGACCACAAACCCTTTGTGACTAACAAAGTAATCTGACATATTGCCATTCGTGAACACAGAATACTTTAAATTCCTTTATATGTTCACAAAAACTTTGAACATTTTGCCATTAATGTGTTCTTGTTTAAGTTTAGGCTGAAACACATTCTTCCACAGAATTAAAAGTTTTACTATAGTTAATAAATGCATAATACAGTTTTCTTTTTCTGTCTCTGAAAAAAACATCTACCAAGCACTTAAGTACAAACGCATAATCCATAGTAGAATGATGTTTTGGAAATCCAGATTGATTGTTGTGTCGCATTTGGTTCTGTTGAAGAGGTGAAAATCGATTTCATCAGAAGTGAATAATTTATTTCCCAATAAAGATGAGCAAGGTTGTTCCTCTGTAGTTGTCAGAATCTTCCCAACTACCTTTCCCTTAAGTAATACAGTGGTTGAATCAAGCATATATAATCACTTAAGGCATTTCCAGGATTCAGAACTTTATTGAATAATGTACAAAAGATTGCAACAAGTAATGGTGCACTGTACTAATATTCATTACAAACCTCATGATTATATTCCTGGGGTTTCCCTGTTTCTATATTGCTCATTGCACCTCATGATTTTATTTATATTTATATCAACATTTAGAATTTCTAAGTCATATTCACTGACATAATCTATTGAAATAGTATTTCCATTAGTCTCTTCATCATCGAGGTTTAATGGTTTGAAATGATCATAATTATGTATATCTATTGTCTTTCATTAGACCAAGAGTGGTGGTCTGAGTGCTATTCTTTTGGATGAGACGATAAACCGAGGTCCCGTGTGTTAATATCCTTACTTAGCGCACGTAAAAGAACCCACGGCAACAAGAGAGTTGTCCCCGGCAAAATTCTGTGGAAAAAAGCCACTCTGATAGGGAAACAAATACAGTTGCAGATAGGAAAAAGAAAGAAAAAAAGGATGGGTGGCGCTGCACTTGTGGCGAAGCGCTCTCCCTGAGGAGATCAGCCTGAATTTCACGCAGAGAAATCTGCGGTGACATAAAGTTAAAGTTAAAGATCTGTCCCGAGCCATAAGGCTCATCAGGCCGGTGCTTATCCCGGTTTCTTGTGGCGTTAAGCGACTGAGAGTCATAGACTCCCCCCTGGATAGGGACGCCAGTCTATCACTAGATTAACCCCAGCACAAGGTTGGTACCCCCTTTTACACCTGGGTGGGTGTGAGAAAATAGCCGTAAAGTGCCTTTTCCAAGGGCACAAACGCCATAGCGGAATAGCTGGGATCGAACCCGCAAACCTTTAGATTACGAGTACAACGCCCTAACCACTAGGCCACAGCGGCGGCTGCGGTGACATAAAGTGGTATAAAATTTAAAAAATATAAATAAACACATAATGACAAAATCCTTCGTTGTTGAGACTGCCGTGAAGTCTGTCGCAGTAATGAAGGTAATCAACATCGTCTCAGCGGATGAGCGGTTCGGACAAAACTGGCCAAGAAAGAGCGAGAAGTTCAGATCTGATCCCTGTTTATGCCCTAACTTTTCCCTCCCTCATCCTCTAGAAAACCTTGACTGGTGGTCTGGGTGCTAGTCTTTCGAATGAGATGATAACCCGAGGTCCTGTGTGGTGCAACATATACCTCCAGCATGCACGTTAAAGAACTTATGGCTACAACAACAACAACAGAGTTGTCCCTGGCAAAATGCTGTTTGACCCCCCCCCCCCACTCCCTCTCTCCAACCCCCCCCCCTCCTCCTCCCTACTCTTACACGGAAACAAATGCGTATGTAGACAGGTAAACAATAAAAAAACCAAAAAAACAAACAATAATAACAGAATTAAAACCCTTGCGCTAAGTGAAATGTACACAAGAGACAGACAAAAAAGAAAAATGGACACCTTGGTGGACGAAACAAAAGAGTGAGGAGGATGACTGGCACTGCTACACCAGGCTTACCCAGTTTGTTGACCGTCAGGCCCCGTAAGAAACTGAACAGGCGCTCCGCATACTTTAGTTCCACTTTGGCACACACTCCCCCCTTTTACATGAATGCACGCAATTTACAAACGCACACACACACACACACACACACACACACACACACACACACACACACACACACACACACACACCACACACACTGACACACACACACGCACACACACACCACGCACACGCATATGCGCGCACGCGCACGCACGCACACACATACAAACACATATGCACATACACACACAACACAACACAACACACACATATGCACACACACACATACACACACACACACACACATGCACATGCACATGCACACACACACACACACAACACATGCACTCACACACACACATGCACATGCACACGCACGCACGCACGCACACACACATACACACACACACACACACACACACACCACACACACACACACACACACACACACACACACACACACACCATGCAATGAAAACAAAATGGCCAACACTATTTTGGAAACCAGACACATCTAACCATACAGTTCAATCTAAAAAGAGAGAGAGAGAAAGAGAGAGAGAGAGAGAGAGAGAGAGAGAGAGAGAGAGAGAGAGAGAGAGAGAGAGAGAGAGAGAGAGAGAGAGAGAGAGAGAGAGTGAGAGAGAGAGAGAGAGAGAGAGAGAGAGAGAGAGAGAGAGAGAGAGAGAGAGGAGGGGAGAGAGAGAGAAACTATTTTTGACTATAGAATAGACAGGGGCAGTGTTTGTATCCACATAATTTTTTCTGTTTGAACAAACACTTTTTTTGTATCTGAGAAAGATTTTTTTTTTTTTAAAAGGCCAAAGAAGCAAGGAAAAAAAAGAGAGAAAAATGGACAACAATATTTGAGACAAAACATTTTTTTTAAAGACATGGGAATATAATACTACAAAAAAGATATAGCCAAACTAAAAGATTAAAAAAAATTTCAAATGAAAAACAAAATTCCCCGCAGACTGCATCGAACTGATAGGACAGAAAAAGCACGGTCACCCTATTCAGTATAAGTGACTGCACTGTAAAGCCTGATAGAGACTGCACTGTAAAGCCTGAGAGACTGCACTGTAAAGCCTGAGAGACTGCACTGTAAAGCCTGAGAGACTGCACTGTAAAGCCTGAGAGACTGCACTGTAAAGTCTGATAGAGACTGCACTGTAAAGCCTGAGAGACTGCACTCTAAAGTCTGATAGAGACTGCACTGTAAAGGCTGATAGACAGACTGCACTGTAAAGCCTGAGAGACTGCACTGTAAAGCCTGAGAGACTGCACTGTAAAGCCTGAGAGACTGCACTGTAAAGCCTTGGAGACTGCACTGTAAAGTCTGATAGAGACTGCACTGTAAAGGCTGATAGACAGACTGCACTGTAAAGCCTGACAGACTGCACTGTAAAGCCTGATAGACTGCATTGCAAACCCTGATAGAGACTGGTCTGTAAAGCCTGATAGACAGACTGCGCTGTAAAGCCTGATAGACAGACTGCACTGTAAAGCCTGATAGAGACTGCACTGTAAAGCCTGATAGAGACTGCACTGTAAAGGCTGATAGACAGACTGCACTGTAAAGCCTGAGAGACTGCACTGTAAAGCCTGATAGACAGACTACACTGTAAAGCCTGATAGAGAGACTGCACTGTAAAGCCTGATAGACTGCATTGTAAAGCCAGATAGAGACTGCACTGTAAAGCCAGATAGACAGACTGCACTGTAAAGCCTGATAGAGACTGCACTGTAAAGCCTGATAGAGACTGCACTGTAAATCCTAAAAGAGACTGCACTGTAAAGCCTGATAGAGAGACTGCACTGTAAAGCCTGATAGACTGCATTGTAAAGCCAGATAGAGACTACACTGTAAAGCCAGATAGACAGACTGCACTGTAAAGCCTGATAGATACTGCACTGTAAAGCCTGATAGACTGCACTGTAAAGCCTGATAGAGACTGCACTGTAAAGCCTAAAAGAGACTGCACTGTAAAGCCTGATAGACTGCTTTGCAAAGCCTGATAGAGAGACTGGTCTGTAAAGCCTGATAGACAGACTGCACTGTAAAGCCTGAGAGACTGCATTGTAAAGCCTGACAGACTGCACTGTAAAGCCTGAGAGACTGCATTGCAAAGCCTGATAGACAGACTGCGCTGTAAAGCCTGATAGACAGACTGCACTGTAAAGCCTGATAGACAGACTGCACTGTAAAGCCTGATAGACAGACTGCACTGTAAAGCCTGATAGACAGACTGCACTGTAAAGCCTGAGAGACTGCACTGTAAAGCCTGATAGACAGACTGCACTGTGAAGCCTAATAGACAGACTGCACTGTAAAGCCTGATGGAGACTGCATTGCAAAGCCTGATAGGCAGACTGCACTGTAAAGCCTGATAGACAGACTGCACTGTAAAGCCTGATAGACAGACTGCACTGTAAAGCCTGATAGGCAGACTGCACTGTAAAGCCTGAGAGACAGACTGCACTGTAAAGCCTGATAGACAGACTGCACTGTAAAGCCTGATAGAGACTGCACTGTAAAGCCTGATAGAGTGCACTGTAAAGCCTGATAGACAGACTGCACTGCAAAGCCTGATAGACAGACTGCACTGTAAATCCCGATAGACAGACTGCATGTAAAGCCTGATAGAGCGACTGGTCTGTAAAGCCTGATAGAGAGACTGCACTGTAAAGCCTGAAGAGACTGCACTGTAAAGCCTGATAGACAGACTGCACTGTAAAGCCTGATAGAGAGACTGCACTGTAAATCCCGATAGACAGACTGCACTGTAAAGCCTGATAGAGCGACTGGTCTGTAAAGCCTGATAGAGAGACTGCACTGTAAAGCCTGAGAGACTGCACTGTAAAGCCTGATAGACAGACTGCACTGTAAAGCCTGATAGAGAGACTGCACTGTAAAGCCTGATAGAGAGACTGCACTGTAAAGCCAGATAGACAGACTGCACTGTAAAGCCTGATAGACAGACTGTAAAGCCTACTAGAGAGAATGGTCTGGTCCTCTAGGGTTATCAAAGGACTGACCTCCTTGCAGTACCCAAGGAGGCATGCATATCCAGCTTCAAGAAGTTCCGCAGTAGGATTACACTCTCCCAGCTTGGAGCCAACCTGTTCTCCGCAGCATCGTCGACACAGTACCGACCTGTTCATAGAGCAAAAGCTTTGGTATACCAGGACTGTCTTTCTTGACAGTTTTCAAATTCAAAGTCTTTTTTTCAAAGCTACAAATGCTCGCCAAATTTAATGTCGAATTCCATATCTTTTGATTCATTCCCCCATGCGGATGCCAGAAGCCTGTCACATCAGTATAAAAAGCACACCCACCGTCTGGAAATTCTATGCTAGGAAATCCCTGTCTGTCTTCTGTCTGTCTGTCTGTCTGTCTGTCTGTCTGTCTGTCTGTCTGTCTGTCTGTCTTCTCTCTCTCTCTCTCTCTCTCTCTCTCTCTCTCTCTCTCTCTCTCTCTCTCTCTCTCTCTCTCTCTCTCTCTCTGTTGAGGATAAATGCCTTGGTTGAATATATTATTAAACAGTTTTGTTAAAAAATTAAGAACAATATTTCCACCAGCTTTCAACATTTCGGTGGAAATGTCATCAATGCCAGATGCTTTTCCTCTCTTAAGCTTAGAAATGGCACGCATAACTTCTTCTTCACGAATACTTTGATTTAGGTCATGATCAAGTTCTTCTGAAAGCTTATTTTCAATACTGATTTCTTCTGCTACAGTTTTATTACTGTTTTGATACAAGGATTTAAAGTGATTGAACCAGTCATCAAGGCTTATTTTATTATCTATTTTTGGTTTACCACCACATCCCATGTTTCTCAAATGTTTCCAAAACTGTGGTGAATCATTCATTTCATTTACTAAGTTATCTGTTTGTAATTTTCTGATTGCTTGTTTCTTTGTCTTTAGTAGAGTTTTATATTTTTTCCTTGCTTCTACGTCTAAAGCTATAATAATTCCAATCTTCAAAAAAGGAGACCCTGATAATGTTGACAATTATAGAGGTGTATCTTTATTAAGCATAATTTCTAAGTGCTATACTACAATCCTAAATACTAGACTATATACCTGGTTAGAAACTAACGATTTAATTTCAGACAAACAAGCAGGATTTCGGAAAAAGCATTCTACAGTAGATCACATTTTTACTCTATATGCGTCAGTTCAGAAATGTTTAAGTAAAAAAGGTAGGAAGTTGTATGTAGCCTTTGTAGATTTTAGAAAGGCTTTTGACTCAGTGCAACATGATAAACTTATAGAGTGCTTACATAGTCAGAGTGTTAAAGGAAAATTTCTCGCTTCTCTCGCAGCAATGTACAATTCACTGCTATCATGTGTTCGTTCAAAATCTCAGCTTACTGAGTTGTTTGAATGTCCAACTGGAGTAAGACAGGGCTGTGTTTTGAGCCCTACTTTATTTTCAATGTTCATAAATCAATTAGCTAATGATGTTGAGGAAAAAGGCAAACATGGTGTTCAGATGTTGCCTAATATTGCAGAACTGCTCATTCTGTTGTTTGCAGATGATGTGGCTTTGCTGTCAACCACCCCCAGAGGCCTTCAAACTCAGTTAGATATCTTACATATGTGTTGTGATAAATTGAAATTATGCGTAAACAATGATAAGACAAAAATCATGGTATTTAGGAAAGGAGGGTTTTTGGGTCAACAGGAAAAGTGGTTTTATAATGGTAAGCAGATAGAAGTAGTCAACAGTTATTCTTATTTGGGGTTTAATTTTACCACTAAGCTTAGTGTTAAAAGGGGTACAGATCATTTAGTAATTAAAGGAAAGAAAGCTGTTATGCAAATACACAGAGTTTTTCACAGATACAAGGAAATGACAGGGGGTGTATTCTTTAAAATTTTTGACATAAAAATTCAACCAATTTCGTTATATGCATCTGAGATATGGGGCATTAATAGACTCGACCACATTGAAAAAGTGCATTTAATGGCCTGTAAAAGATTCTTAGGTGTCCCAGTGAGGACACCAAATAAGATGGTTTATGGAGAATTAGCAAGATTCCCGTTATACATAAATTCGTATGTTGCTTGTGTAAGATACTGGCTAAAATTAGTCCAAATGGACCATGAAAGATTGCCCTATAGAGCATATATTATGTTATTTGATTTGGACAGATGTGGTAAAAGTTGTTGGGTTTCAAATGTGAGAGAGATTCTGTGTGTGGCTGGTTATGGTATTGTTTGGTTACAGCAAGGAGTAGGAGATGCTAAAATATTTTTGAGAGCATTTAAACAAAGACTTGTTGACTGGTTCGTTCAAGAATGGAATGGAACTATACAAGAGCGAGAAAGATATCAGTTATATAATTCATATAAAACAATTTTTTGAAAGAGAAAAATATGTAAATGACATGGATATTTATTGTTTCTGTGTTGCTGTTACCCAGCTAAGATTTGGTGTACTTCCCATTAATAATAACATTCATAGATACAGTGAATCTGCTCAGAATAGAAATTGTGCCTTTTGTAATAATCAAGTTGAAAATGAACACCATTTTTTGTTTGACTGCAGCATTTACAATGACCTTAGAGTTAAATTTTTGAAGGAGTCATCAGAGGCATCTTTTTGTGTTTTGCTTAAATAATCAAATGTAAATCACAGGCATAATGTATCCAGATATGTTTTTCATGCAGTTAATAGAAGGAAGATGATACTTGGTTTATAATGATAGCTTGAACATGTCTTTTGGTGTTTGGTATGCAAAGTACAATGGTACGACACACTTGTGGGTTTTTTTGTGTTTGATTTGTTTTTGTTTTTGTTTTTGGTTTTTGTTTTGTTTTGTTTTGTTTGTTTGTTTTTTAAGGGAAGCAAGTGGATGTACAAGATGAAATTTCCCCCTGGACTTACCTCCCCTCCCCATTGCTTTAACTTTCTATAAAGATCAGTGGACTAATGAAGATTTTGTAGTACAGCTTTATTTTGAGAGTTGGACATTGTTGGCATATGATTAATATGAAAATGATATCATGTGATTGTTTTGTATAAGAATGCTGCCAAAGGTGTAGATTTTGTGTTTGGTTTGTGTGAGCATGGGCTTGATAGGGTTGTTTTGAGGAGAAGAAAAAGATGATGTACCTCATGAGTCATGGACTCAATCCCTCTTGATTCATGCTGATTTTGGGTCATTGTCAATGTAGTGAGTGTCAGGCACATTACCATGGACAGTCTCACACAAGGAGAGTTGGAGATGTTTATGTACATATAAGTGTAAATTCATGATTGACTATGGGGTGTTTGAAATGTTTCACATGTGTAGATATTTCATTTCTTTCACCTCCCCTGGTGTATTGTGGCCTAAGGCCAACTACTATTAAACCATTTCAGTGCTGCAGTGTTTCCATTTTTCAGTACTATAGTATGTGAGAAATTTTCCCTTGTTTTCATATGTTATTGTTATAGTAAGTGTAAAATGTACTCATGCTTTCAGTTTTCATTGGTATAGTATGTGTGAGATTTACCCATTTCCCCATTTTGCATTGCTATAGTAGGTGTGAATTTTGTCCATGTTTTCATTCTACATTGTTATAGTATGTGTAAAATTTACTCATGCTTTCATTTTTCATTGCTATAGTATGTGTGAACTTTATCCATGTTATCATTCTACATTGCTATAGCATGGGGGTTTTTTGTTTGTCTGTTTGTCTGTTGTTGTTTTTTCCATATAGTATCTGTGAAATTTATCCATACTTTCAACACTGATTGCTATAGTATATGTGAAATTTATCAATGCTTTCAGTCTTCATTGCCATAGTATATGTGAAATTCACATCTTAGACTGGCTCATTACTGATCTTTCACTTAAACTCGTCACATCTGTGTCCGTCACTAACGAACTGTTTTCCGATCATTCCGCCATTCTCTTCTCTCTCAACATCACTAGGCCTATCAAAAAGAAAAAGCGCGTCACCCGTCGCAATCTCAAGGCATTTGATATTCAAACCTTCTCTTCTCAAGCTGCCCAACACCTATTCAAACCCCCTGAACACACTGACCCTTCCGTACATTACAACACTGTTTTAAGCCAACTGCTCGATGAGCACGCACCTCCCACTGATGTTGTTCTGCCTGATAGGCCCTGCGCCCCATGGTATACTCACGACATACTGGTTGCAAAGCGCAAACGCCGACAACTTGAGCGAAAATGGCGAAAAACAAAAACTGAAATAAACAAACAGCTCTTTCACAAACAAATCAACAAAGTCAAAACCTTAACCCACTCAGCGAAGACAAACTATTTTTAAGTTCTCGATGCCACGTCCATGAAATCTCTTTTTTCCCTCACCTCAACTCTCCTTGGATCTGCAAAGGCTAGCCCTCTGCCTACTGTCCACAGCCACTCTGAACTTCCTGGTATATTTTCTTCATTCTTCTCTGACAAAGTCCGCAACATCCGCTCCAAACTGGATCAGACTTCTTTCCGACCTGCACCTCCTGATCCCCAATTCACTGGCACTCCTCTTCTTGTCTTTCACCCAACAAGCGATAAAGAAATCAAGAACATTCTGAAAGAAATGACAATAAAATCATGCGATCTCGATCCTGTACCTGCTTCTCTTTTCATTCAGTGCATCCCACAGTTATACCTACTATCACAAAAATAGTAAACTCATCTCTTCTTTCTGGAAATTTTCCATCAGCTCTCAAAACTGCGATAGTCACACCTCTGCTCAAAAAGCACGACCTCGATCCTAACATCCTGAAGAACTATAGACCCGTCTCTAATCTGCCTTTTATCTCTAAAGTCCTTAAAAAAGTTGTTCTGAAACAACTCAATAGCCTCTTCTTTCCAATAATCTCTTTCCCCCTTTTCAGTCTGCCTATCGCGTCAACCACAGCACTGAAACCACCCTGGTTCATACTCTAAACATGCTTCTCCATGCTTCTGACTCAGGGAAAATCTCCCTTCTTACTCTTCTCGACTTATCTGCTGCCTTTGACACCATAGACCATTCAATTCTCCTCTCCCGTCTCCAGAACATGTTTGGCGTTAAAGGCACAGCCCTCACCCGGTTCACTTCATACCTCGCAGACCGAGTCCATACAGTTGCAGTAAACAAGATTCAATCAGCACCTGCCAAACTGGAATGTGGTGTCCCTCAGGGATCAGTTCTGGGCCCTCTTCTTTTTACCCTCTATACTGCTCCACTGTCACATATAATAGACCGTCATCATATCAATTATCACTTTTATGCTGATGACTCGCAGATTCAAAGCAGTGACACACCTGAAAATCTTCCTTCTCTCTTGACAAATATGACCAGCTGCCTTCAAGACATCCAACACTGGATGATACAAAACAAATTACAACTAAATGCAGATAAACCCGAAGCCATGCTTGTAGGCACCAAACACAAACTCTCCTCCATTCCAATAACTTCAATAGAATTCGGCAATACATCAGTTCCGCTATCCACTTCTGTGAAGTATCTAGGAGTCGTTGTCGATAACACTCTCTCCATGCAAAAATTCATTACCCAAACCTGTCAGTCATGCTACTATCAACTACGGCATATTAGCGCAATTCGAAAGTACCTGTCCACTGATGCAATTTCCAAACTTGTCACTTCTCTTATTCTCTCACGTCTGGACTATTGCAATTCTCTTTTGGCTGGTCTGCCAGCATCATCCATCCACTCCCTTCAACGCATACAAAACTCCGCAGCTCGTCTGGTCCTCAGAAAGAAATAATCTGAGCACATTACCCCTCTCTTGCAATCTCTTCATTGGCTGCCCGTACCACAGAGAGTAAACTACAAGATCAATACCCTCCGTTACAAATGTCTCCACAATACTGCACCCTCCTACCTCTGTGAATGTCTTCACTTGTACACACCTTCTCGCTCCCTCCGCTCGTCGGCAGATACTTTGTCCCTAAGAACACCCAGATTCAACCTATCTACCGTTGGCCGCCGCTCTTTCTCTGTTTCCGGTCCATCGATGTGGAACGACCTTCCTCTCTCCCTCCGACAAAAGCCTACTTATGACACTTTTAAATCCAACCTCAAGACACACTTATTTCAAACCTAAGTTTTTCTCCTTCCGCTTCCATCTCTTACCTGTCCCTGCCTTCAACATCCACCTGCCAAAGTGCTTAACGTTTGTAGGTGTGTGTGCGTGCGCGCGCGTGCTGCGTGCGTGCGTGTGTGTTGTGTGTGGTGTGTGTGTGTGTGTGTGTGTGTGTGTGTGTGTGTGTGTGTGTGTGTGTGTGTGTGTGTGTGTGTGAGTGTACATTCGAATTTGTCAAAACTGTAAATAGTTGCTGATTGTGCGTTGTGTAGCGCTTTGATTTGTTTTTGCAAGATATAGCGCTATACAAATTCCATGTATTATTATTATTATTAAATTCATTCATGCTCCCAATATTTTGCTATAGTTTGTGTGAAATATATTAATGATTTTATTTTTCATCGCTATAGTATGTGTGAAATTTATCAATGCTTTCATATTTCATTGTTATAGTATTTGTGAAATGTACCCACGATCTCTTTTTTCACTGCTATAATAGGCGTGAAATTTAGACATGCTTTTCTTTTTCTATTGCTATAGTTTGTGTGGAATTTATCAATGGTTTTGTATTTCATTGCTGTAGGAGGTGGGAAATATATCCAGGGTTTGATTTATG
>CM060316.1:98896122-98926122 GCA_030674155.1 Stramonita haemastoma | reverse complement strand
TGGAAAAAGTTGTTTTAAATAGGCTAGTGTATTATTGTGATAAAAATAAAATTGTCCCAGTAAATCAAGCAGGATTTCGAAAAGGGAGATCAACTATAGACCATTTAGTTAAATTGACTACTCAAATAAAACATCAATTTGCACGAAGACAGAACATTCTTGCCACTTTCTTTGATATAAATAAAGCTTACGACCAAGTTTGGCATGCTAGATTGTTATATAACTTAAAACGTATTGGATTGTCAGGTTCTATCTATTCCTATTTCCGAAATTTTCTCACAGGAAGAAGCATTCAGGCAAAGGTTGGTAATAATTATTCTACACTTAGGTTTCCACAAATGGGTATACCACAGGGTTCAGTGGTTGCGCCCTATTTATTCAATATTCTACTTTATGACCTCCCTGAGTCTGTATCTGATAATGTTGTTCTTGTTCAATATGCTGATGACCTTTGTATGTGGAAAAGGGTAGCAATGAAGAAGGTAACACCTAAAAGACATTTGAACTATGTTAGAAAGTTATATCAACTTGAGCTGGATAAAATTTATAAGTATATGGTAGAAAATGGGTTAAGTCTTTCCACAGAAAAGACACAAGTTGTGCTTTTTAATAATGGTGCTGATCCTCCTAAACTTCCTGTTTTCAAGATTGGTGAAAAAGCTCTGGATTATAAGCCTATGGTAAAATTTCTAGGTATCATACTTACTTCAAAATTAACATGGCATTGTCATATCGAATATGCTTTGAACAAAGCCAGAAAAAGTCTAAATATACTAAAGGCAATCAGTAAGCAAATATGGGCACAGGATTCGGTTATGCTAAAACATTTATCATTATCACTAGTTTGTTCTAAACTAACATATGGCCAAGAATTATTCTTCAGTGCCCCCAGATATCTTTTGAACAAACTTCAAAGTCTAGATTGTAAAGCTTTCCGGATCGCTTTAGGAGTTCCGTTTCATGCATCTTCTCTAGGAACTTACAGAGAAATAGGAGTATTACCCTTAGATGATTATCGTAATTTAGCCGTTTCAAAGTATATCCTAAGAAGTTCAATAGTTGAAAACAATATTACATCGGAAATTTCAATTAGATCTGACTTTCCAAACAGAGCTAAAAATATATCTTCTCTTGCTTCAATTGGCACATATACTTCCAATCTTCTCAAAGAGGCAACTATTAATCCTAAAGATTGGCAAAAATCCACCGCTATTTTAACACCTGTTCCAAAATGGAAACTTCAGAAAGCATACTTTGATATCAACCATCTCTCATTAAAAAAAGAAGAAAATGCGATTATTCTTTGCTCTTACACAAATGCACACTTAGAAGATACATACCCTTCTCATCTTAAGATATTTACTGATGGGTCCCTTCTTGAAAATAAGGAAGCGGGGGCAGCATTTATCATTCCAGCTCTGAAAGTTGAAAAGTCCTATCATATTGGCAAAAATCATTCCATCTTTACTGCTGAACTTACCGCTATTTTGATGGCTTTGTACTTTCTGCTTGATTTTCCAAATATTGTTTTGCAGATTTTGTTTTGCGTTGATTATAAATCTGCATTACAGTGTCTTAATAACTCTACATCGATGGTTAGGCAGAATCTTATTACTGAAATTAATTTTTTGATACATTTTCTCATTCTGAGGGGTTCGAATATCACTTTCTGCTGGGTTCCATCTCACTGTGGTCTTTATTTCAATGAAAAGGTTGACAAAGCAGCCAAAAAGGCAGCAAAACATTCTAGCTGTTCAAATGTTTTAGACATTCCTCTTTCTCTTCATGAGGGTTATGCTTTGCTTCAAAATGTTTGCTGGAAACATGTAAAAAAGAAACATGAAGAGGCTGGCTATTCCCAGCATACTTGTTCAGTTCTTGATATTGAGAACATCCTTTGTACTCAGTACGGCTTTCAAAAATCCAGTACTATAAATATTGTTTCTCTAATCCACAG
Organism: Stramonita haemastoma; assembly: GCA_030674155.1. Classification (NCBI taxonomy): domain Eukaryota; kingdom Metazoa; phylum Mollusca; class Gastropoda; order Neogastropoda; family Muricidae; genus Stramonita; species Stramonita haemastoma. The sequence goes on along the minus strand of CM060316.1, from coordinate 98,924,165 downwards.
ATTGAAATTAAATGCATTTCGAGCAAAATTTGCCAAAAATATAAAATGTATATGCGGTGAAAAACTTTCCAATGTTCATGTTTTGTATCATTGTCAAGGTTTAAGAAAGTTCCTACCACCATTTCAAGATAAGTCACTGCAAGAAGTATTAATCAATCCAAAGTTATTGTGTGAGATAGCATTGTCTCTGATGCCATCCCCAGTATTCTCTTTTTATTTATTTATTTATTTTTTTATAAAGTACTACTGTGAAGATTGTGAAATTATAACACCCTACTGTGGCAATGTACTTTTTGCTTTATTCATGGCAGCCTTTACATGTAGTTTGCAATTGTTCAGCTTACAGTTTTAGATTTTAAAGTTCTCTATTGTTCGATTGTTTTTGTGATTATTTGCATTTCTTATGCCATGTTTTGCAACATTCTTGTTATATAGTTTTGTAATCAGTCTTCTTATGTACATAATTACCAACACACTTTAAAAAAAAAACCCTTATCTCTTTATTGCCCCCCCCCCCCCCTCCCTCCCTCGTCTAATATCACTTTAAGTGTACAGACGTAAATTCAAACACACACACACACACACACACACACACACACACACACACACACACACACACACACACCACACGCGCGCGCGCGCGCGCGCACAAGCACACGCACACACACTGATGCGTCACTTTTCAGTGAAGATGGTCATAGAACTCACTTGTCAATGCAAGGCGTCTTGTCGGGCAGTTTGAGGGGAGGGGGGCACTCAACGTTGATTCCACTTTATCTGCAGTCAAGGCGGAAAGTCTGGCCACTGACCACAACAAGGACCACTGCTTAGGTAAAAGGTACAGGTGTCCTATCACCTGTGTGGTCGTAGGGGAGTGAGGCGTCAGAGACCTCAGCTTTTCTCTAGGGGCCAGCATGTTGAGGGCGGCGCCCATCTGCTCTCCCTGGCTGCTTTACCTTCCCTGACCCTAAAGAGGGCAGGTACCCATTTGCAGCTGGGTGAACAGGGGGAACTGTACTGTAGCCAAGGCGCGCAAACGGTCACCACTCTCGAGGCTGCTTAACCTAGCTGGGGGAAAGCGAGCGCTCTGACCACTGAGGTACCCCGTCCCCCCCCCCCCCCCCCCCCAATCGCTTTACCTTTACTGACTACTACTTAAGGGCTATTATTTCATTCCATTTTGATTATGTTATTTCTCGAAGATAATGATCCCAGTTTTTAAGTGAAGCTTAAGTAACGAAAAGAACAAGAATTAGGCCTATTCCTTCATAATAACTATATAGTGTGACAATTATACACTTTTTGCCTTGCCACGCATATTTGCACGAAATGGTACTGTGATTGCTGGTTCTTTGGTCCATGGTGGATCGGTGTTCTAGAGGTAACGCACCTACCTACAAAGCAAAAAAATCCGGGTCGGAAGTGTACGGTGGTTTGATCCCCGTTTGGGCCCAAAGCTTTCCCCCCATCCAATAGATTATGAGTGGCGGTCTGGGTGCTAGTCTTCCGGTTGAGACGATAAGCCGAAGTCTCGTGTGTTAAACAAAATTATTTAGCGCAGGTAAAAGAACCTACAGCAACAAGAGAGTTGTCCTTGGCAAAATTCTGTGGAAGAAAAATCACTCTGATCGGGAAACAAATACAGTTGAAGACAGGAAAAGGAAAAAAAAAAAGGGAGGCGCTGCTCTTATAGCAACGCTCTCTCCCAAGGGAGAACAGCCCATATTCCACACAAAGAAATCTGCCGTGACTTCCAAGTTGTATTTAAAAAAAAAGTCGTTTTAAGGGCTGTTTCTGGTACCATGCAATCAGGCAAAGCACTAGTTCTGCAGAATATATCACCCCTTTTGTACTTCTGTATCCGATATAGAAAAATGATGAACTTTGATTCTAAACTTTTGGTTGCGAGCAAGTTTTTTTTCTCTCTCTCTCTCTCTCTCTCTCTCTCTCTCTCTCTCTCTCTCTCTCTCTCTCTCTCTCTCTCTCTCTCTCTCTCTCTCTCTCTCTCTCTCTCTCTCCCTCTCTCTGCGCTCCCTTATCGGGTGGTGTGTGGAGTGCCTGGTATTCTCCTGAGCTAATAATTTTGCAGGAGGTCAGCCCGCTGGCCTCAGCCGACGACTTCAGAGCAGCTCATTTCGTTGTACAGGTTCCATGTTGGGTATGTTCGTGTTTCCGTAACCCACCGAACCCTGACACGAATTATGAGATCTTTAACGGGCTTATTTGGTCTTCTGCATGTGCGAAGGGAATTAAGGCACCGGCAGGTCTGCACTTTAAGTTGACCTGGCAGTTCGTAAAATTCCCCAACCTTGATTCACCAGATGCCACCGAAATCAATAAAAGTCTAGCCTTTGATCTTCATTTGAACTGACCAAGGAAAATCAGAGGACAACAAAACTTTCTGCCTTAAAAATTACTTTCAGATACGTTTCCAGAATGTGCAAGACCAGACGAAAGCAGTCATTCCAATTCCAAAAAAAAAGAAGACTGACCATGTTTAAGAACATATGTTCAGATACTGAACAAGAGATGTTTTACAATAATTATTCCGAACCTCACAAATGCCCTCCCCACAACTACAAGCCAGTGAGGACAAATCAAATCTCTCTCTAGAGAAAAGGCCGAGGTTTGCTGATGTACCACTCTGTCACATGATGTTACAGACAGCAGATCAGAACTGTGTGACATATCTAACTTTTGATTCCAGATTGGACCAGTCTTTTTTTTCAAGTTTGAATTTATAAATCAGTCAGTTACAATGCAGGTATCACGGCAGATGGGGATAAAGGCTACTCAGAAGTGCACACTACTTCCAAGTACTGACTATACTGACATAATGATACTCATATTTTCTCTACATATAAGCACGGCATTTTCACATGGAAATCATCTGAAGTGCCAAAAGGATACTTGCAGTATGACTCTCCCGTGCAGGTCAGCTCATTGCGTCCTCTACACTTGACAGAGGAATTGGCTATCTGACAATTCTGGCAGCAGTGGTGCTGAAAATCACTGAGGACATAAAAAAACAACAACAACACAAGATTAAACTGTAAAAAATAATGATTTTTTTTACCGCTAAAGCCCAGTGGGTCACAAGAGTAACAAACAAAAAAGTAGGTCGAAATTAAGATACATCAAATCTGATTACAAATCCTTTTAATATGGCCAAAACTAAACTTCTGATCCAAATTTTATAATTTTCTTTCAAGAGCAACATATCTTGGGCCTCTAAGGGGTAAGACAATTTGTTTTTCTCCAATAATTCCTTAATTGAGCAAACTTGACAAAACCTGTACAGTAAAATACGAGAGATGAATGTCTCTTTTCATTGATCAATTCTGAGAAAGACTGGGTTATAGCAGGGGATATATAAGCTTCACCACAAACATTCACAATAGCATACTTACCTGTCTGCGTTTAAGGCAGTAGAGACATCCTCAGGACGATATGTGAGACACACAATTAATGAAGTTTAAAAAAAACAACACTAGTCATAATCTGATGAATGCACGCAGAACATCTTGCACACACCTTGCACACACGCTAAAACCTGTTCCGCTTTTTGGAAGAGTAGGTCATTGTGTGCCAGGGGGACGGATGACAAAATTTACAAAACTCCATACACACGGGGACTGGATGTAAAAAAGCACACGAGTGCTTAACTGTCTGATATTAATTTTCGGTAGAAGGATGTTAAACTGAAGAACTAACACACACACACACACACACACACACACACACACACACACACACACACACACACACACACACACACACACACACACACACACAGAGTAATGTTTTTTTTAGGACTGAACTGAAGAGTTAAAAAAAAAAATCCACAACACTAACTAACCTGCACACTGCATTCCTTCGTAGTCTGCACTGCAAGGTACAACAGGGATCATCGTCTTTGTTCTCTAAAACTCCCGGGTCGCATTCTTCCTGCGCCTCAACGATGCCATTGCCACACAGGCCCTTTGAATGATCATTCTCTGTGAGGTTTTCCACAAAGGATGGCAGCAGTTTGCAACGAGAGGAAAATGAGCAATGCTTGCATGCTGTCACGTTAACGGGGAGGAGTGTTTTTGGAAAGTGTTAAGAGAATTGTAGTGTAGCGTTTTGTGTGGTGTGGTGTAGGTGTAGGTGTGGTGTGGTGTGTGTGGTAACATAATTGGAAAGTGTAAGAGAATTGTAGTATAGCGTTTTGTGGGGTGTGGGTGTAGGTGTGGTGTGTGTGGTAACATAATTGGAAAGTGTAAGAGAATTGTAGTGTAGTGTTTTGTGGGGTGTGGTGTAGGTGTAGGTGTAGGTGTGGTGTAGTGTGTGTGGTAACATAATTGGAAAGTGTTAAGAGAATTGTAGTGTAGCGTTTTGTGGGGTGTGATGTAGGTGTGGTGTGTGTGGTGTGTGTGGTAACATAATTGGAAAGTGTTAAGAGAATTGTAGTGTAGCGTTTTGTGGGGTGTGATGTAGGTGTGGTGTGTGTGGTGTGTGTGGTAACATAATTGGAAAGTGTAAGAGAATTGTAGTGTAGTGTTTTGTGGGGTGTGGTGTAGGTGTAGGTGGGGTGTGGTGTGTGTGGTAACATAATTGGAAAGTGTAAGAGAATTGTAGTGTAGTGTTTTGTGGGCTGTGGTGTAGGTGTAGGTGGGGTGTGGTGTGTGTGGTAACATAATTGGAAAGTGTAAGAGAATTGTAGTGTAGTGTTTTGTGGGTGTGGTGTAGGTGGTGTGTGGTGTGTGTGGTAACATAATTGGAAAGTGTTAAAAGAATTGTAGTGTAGTGTTTTTGTGTGGTGTGGTGTAGGTGGTGTGTGTGTGTGTGGTAACATAATAACTGGGTAATGAATTCGTTCAACCCTGTGTACTTTTCTTGAACTTCTGCTGTCAGTGTTTTGCTTTCCTTTTACCACGTACAGGGAAATCCTTTGTTTTGGGCTACAAGGGCGTAGACAGATGACATCATAATATATTTGTTATGTTACTTTTTGAAGAAGCTTATTCTATACCAACATTATTATGGCCTCTAGCAAATGATTAGATTTTGCCATCTTTGTCTCAAAGCATTCCATTCTGTTAAAAATCAATCACAACAAAACATAAGACAAAAAGGTTTGTGAAGAAGACAGTCAAAAGAAAATATGTATCTACCTAAATGTTGTGACAGTAATGTGTGAAAAAAAATTCATGTATATTATCTTCCCAAATTTGGCCTCTGTAGTGACAGTAACTTCCGAAACAAGAGCACCAACAACAACAACCACAAAGAAACAAACGAAAAAAAGAGACAGAAACTTTCAATGACATTGCAGCATTACAGTTGACTACACACACCACAGCAACCAATAACGATGATGAAAAAAAACAAAAACAAAAACAAACACACTGAAGATCTTTGTGACAAAATAATGATTGACTATAGTGCTCCCGAGCTCTTCACTTAGAAACACACACACACACACTCACACACACACACACACACACACACACACACACACACACACACACACACACACACACACACACACACACACACACACACACATCACACCCAGGATTCAGAAGTCAAAGGCGCTTTACCTTTGAAGCAAATCCCAGATCTGCTGCGAAGCACCCCTGCAACCTGTCGTTTACTGCAGGGGGAAAAATACTGGAACACAGATATCGTTCAGTCAAAGTACACATAACATTACCAGTGTAGTTTGCCGCTTGCAAGTAAAATCCATAGTCAGATTAATCCAAAGGGTTATTATAACTAAAGCTTTTATGGGAGGTATTTCTTTCAAATAATGCCCAAAAGACAAGCTGCTTTATCCAAACTCTGGACTGATTGTGTTAATTGATGTTGGAAAGAGTGGGCTCAATTCTTCACTGACACATGTGGTGGACTCAGTTGTTTTTTTTTAATTATTATTCTTCTCTCACATCAGCATTTTTTAAAACTCTATAAATCTCCCATGCATTAAAAAAAAAAAAAGATCTTGTGGGTGCCATGCGTTCACAACATGTTCATGCACTTGTTTAAACCCCATCCAGTGTAGAGGAGAAGCATGTGGGTGAGGACCTGCCCAGGAGAGTGGACAGGTCACAGCCCCTGAAATAGGCGCCTCCAGGCTGTCACATCACAAGCCCAACGTTCTAACTAGCCCCTAGGCTACCCCTCTCCCCTCCCCTGTAATCTAATTTCACTGACTCCTGTTAGCCATAGGGGCGGGATAGCTAAGAGGTCAGAACGCTCCCTTTCCCCAAGTTAAGTAGCATCGAGCGTGGTCACCAGTTGGATGGGTGACCGTTTGCGCGCCTTGGCTTCAGTACAGTCCCCCCCCAGTTAACCCGGCTGTAAATGGGTACCTGCCCTCTTTAGGGTCAGGGAAGGTAAAGCAGCGAGGGAGAGGAGATGGGCACCGCCCTCAACATGCTGGCCCCTAGAGAAGTTGAGGTCTCTGATGCCTCGCTCCCCTACAACCGCCTAGGTTATGGGACACCTTTGTTTTTGCCTTTATTTTATTTTATTTTTTTATACATGTTAGCCATAAAACGACACTGTGGCCCAGAGCTAAAGCGTTATCAGTGATTGGTGAACATTATGTACCATGACCTTGATTAAAATGCTATGCTTTATTAAAATGTTTGGTTAAGATTATCTTCCACCATGACAAGCTCGTAGAATAATAACCCTCCCTGTCCTATAAAGAAGAAAACAATCCTCTGGAATCGGAATATGGCTGCCTATATAGCGAGGTAATTGAAAAGTCATCCGACGTGCACTTATGGTGAATCAGGGTGCACATTCTAGGCAAGGTGACCCCAGTGTGTTAAGCTGGAACACATACGCAACAACAACAAACAGCAACAAACAACAACCAAGACAATATGAAACCAGCAGAACAATATACCTTTATATCAAAACAACTTTAGCACATTTTAACCCCTAATAACAAACGGCAACCAGCTGGTCCACTGGTAGATCCAGACCTCATTATGATAAACAAGCAAAATGCCGCGTTACACATAAACAAACTGCAGTAAATACTGGCTGAATGTAATGCACTGTCATCTACTTGTCAAACGTTGCAGCATAGGCCTAATACTATTTAAAGGACTCATAGTACAAAATAAAAAATGGTAAAATAAAAGGTAAGGTATCCCATAACCTATGTGATCGGAGGGGACCGAGGCGTCACCAGCATATTGAGGGCGGCGCTCATCTTCTCTAACTCACTGATTTACCTTCCCTACCCCTGAAGAGGGCAGGTACCCATTTACAGCTGGGTGGACTGGGGGGCTGTACTGAAACCAAAGCACACAAACGGTCACCCATCCAGTTGGTAACCACGCTGGATGCTGCTTAGCCTTGGCTTGGGGAAAGTGAGTGCTCTGACCACTGAGCTAACCCGTTCCCCCTCCCACCCAGCACAAAAGGATGTATTGAAATCGTGATGTCAGAAATGCCTATTACAGGAGTCATATCAAGCTTAATTTTACAGAAATAATAAGATGCTATTTTCAACAACTCAGTAACTTTATTACCGTGTAACAACATCCGAACATGTCCACTGCCTTCCCTATCAACAGCTCAACCTGCTTATGACCAGAATGAAACGACACTACATCCCAACCAGCACCCACTCCTATCATTGGGTTGGGACAACGGTCAGAGTATCTGACAATGTCCGTGGCCGCCATCACCCAGACCTTGACACTAATGTTAATGTTGTCTTTTCTGGACCTGCAGCAGCAGCATCATAGTGATTGGTTTTTTTCCAGTTGTGTTGAAGACAGGTTTTTGGATGACATAGATCTAGGTCCTTCTCTTTAAAATTAAGGAAGTGACAGCAGTGATAATTATGGCATCCACCATCTGCCAGGGCTATTAACATCAGAATAGTTGTGATCCTCCCTCCTCAGCCCCCCCCCCCCCCCCCCCCCCCCCTTTTACCAGTAGCAAATAACGAGATTTACTAGTGCACACCAGTACCTTGTTGTTTGGTTCGTGGCCCGATACAGAGTAGGGCCACATGATGTACTTCCCCCCCCCTTGGCAAAAGGTCCACATTCATATGTCAATGGGTCGTGCTCCGCTCCCCAGTTGTGCCCTTTTTGGAAAGTAATTTTAACCGAGCTGCTGATTAGTGTGATGTCGGTAAAATAATTAGTCAACCTGTAGATACACCTTGGTTATCGTCAGTAAAATAATGTCAGCCTGTAGGCATACTGATCACACACCTGAGTATTGTCAGAAAAAATGATAAGTCATCCTGTAGACATACCTTGGTCATTGTCAGTAAAATAATAAGTCATCCTGTAGACATACCTTGGTCATTGTCAGTAAAATGATAAGTCATCCTGTAGACATACCTTGGTCATTGTCAGTAAAATGATGTCATCCTGTAGACATACCTTGGTCATTGTCAGTAAAATGATAAGTCATCCTGTAGACATACCTTGGTCATTGTCAGTAAAATGATAAGTCATCCTGTAGACATACCTTGGTCATTGTCAGTAAAATGATAAGTCATCCTGTAGACATACCTTGGTCATTGTCAGTAAAATAATAAGTCATCCTGTAGACATACCTTGGTCATTGTCAGTAAAATGATAAGTCATCCTGTAGACATACCTTGGTCATTGTCAGTAAAATGATAAGTCATCCTGTAGACATACCTTGGTCATTGTCAGTAAAATAATAAGTCATCCTGTAGACATACCTTGGTCATTGTCAGTAAAATGATAAGTCATCCTGTAGACATACCTTGGTCATTGTCAGTAGAGTAATGTCAGCCTGTAGACATACCTTGGTCATTGTCAGTAAAATAATAAGTCAGCCTGTAGATATACCTTGGTCATTGTCAGTAAAATAATAATTCAGCCTGTAGAAATACCTTGGTCATTGTCAGTACAATGACAGGTCAACCTGTAAACATATTGATCACACACTTTGATTGTCGTCAGGAAAATAATAAGTCTACCTATATACATACTGATCACATACCTTATAATATGTGCGTCTCTCAAGATAATCAGATAAAATAAAGTTTTATGTTTGTCACTTTTTTCCGACATCATCATAACAAGATTACCTTTGAGTGATTCCATGATTATCCTTTCATGAATCAGGAGTGATGTTAACGAGTCATCTTTGAATGACTCCATGATAGTTCAGTCATGAATCAGGAAGGATGTTAACGAAATTATCTGTGAGTGATTCCACGATAATGCTGTCATGAATTAGTCATGTAGGCATAGTATCATATTGTTAGGTACAATGACATTATCGTCAATCTCTTTGATATTAAACACCAAATGTGTACATTTTTTGCGTTTCTGTTTATCTATGCATGATGCGTTTTGGTTGAAACCATAACGTCCAAAAGCTAGTCAGAAACAATGGAATGACTAGAAAGAAAGGTGACTAACTATCGGCTCTATAAACCAGAACACAAATCCACTTACCCAGTTCTTTGAGCGGGTCACAGGAAGGTACCAACAGGAACCACACAGTCACAAAGGCATGAAATAGAAAAAAACCCAGCCAAAATGAAACCCCTGGCAGATCATTACTGTGATAGAAAGGATGGTATCACTATAACGATGCTGTTTTCTGACCCGGCAGTTAAAGAAGTATGGTGCAATACAAATCGATAAAGTACAATACAATACAGTGATATGATATGATATGATATGATATGATATGATATGATGTGATATATGATATGGTGTGATACGATATGATATATGATATGATATGATAATTATGATATGATATGATATGATATGATATGATATGATATGATAATTATGATATGATATGATATGATAATTATGATATGATATGATATGATATGATATGAATGATATGATATGATATGATATGATATGATAATATGATACAACATAACATATGATAGGGGGAAGCAGTATTGGGCGTTGTTACCAAGTGGATAGGTGACCGTTTGCGCCACTCTGCCTCAGTAAGTCTCCCAGTCCACTCAGCTGTAAATGGGTACCTGCCCTCTTTATGGTCAGGGAAGGTAAAGCAGAGAGGGAGAGGAGATAGGTGCCGCCCTCAAAATGCTGCCTCCCAGAGAAGCTGAGGCCTCTGACACCTCGCTCCCCAACAACCGCATAGGTTATGGGAACACGTGACTGGAACACCATTACCTATAATTATTCTACAATCTCAACTCAACTGTCTCTATCGCCGCTGTCGTCGGTAGGAGCTCCACGCAATGCCACCAGGGTTCGCCATCTTTTTGTTTCTCCTGAGTTCTACGATCTCCTGTAACCTTCAAGACCAATGATCTGAAGCCACTTACCCAGGCTCCAGAGCTCAAAGCCTGGGTAAGAAAGTATGGAGGGCAAGATGTTACCCAAGCAGCAGACCCCCCCCCCCCTCCCCTCCCCCCGTCTCTCCTCACGTCGCTGGAATGGTCCATTGGAAAGTCAATCGCTGATACGAATGTTTCTAGTTCCGTCGCGGGAGCCTGCAGAACGTTACCATTATGGGCCTGCAGCCCCGAACCGCCCTGGGGACTCCAATTCCCAGATTTTTCCTCAAGGATGGTGTCTAAACATGACACCTGTGTGCGTGCTGGTTTTTTTAATTTTTTATTATTGTTATCTTCTCCTACCGGCACACAATGACCCGCTCTTTCAAAAAGCAGAATGGGCTTTTTAACGTGTGCGCAAGATGTTCTCTGTGTGTTCGCAAACGGAGCCTCGGTTTATAGTCTCACCCAAATGACTATATATATCATATAGTCTCATCCGAATGACTATAACTGTTTTCATATACTAGGTATGATGTAGCACGCACGCAGAACATGTTGCGCACACTTTAAATCCTGTTCCACTTTCCGTAAGAGTAGGCCATTGTGTGCCGGTGGGAACAGATGACAAAACTTACAAAGCTGCATACACACAGGGACTGGACGTAAAAAAAAGCACACGAGTGCTTATTCCATTATCTTCGATATAAAAGAATAGAATAAATAAATAAAAGAAAAGAAAAGAAAAGAAAAGTAGTATGTTATAATATTATAATTATGATATGATAGAAACGATACGATACGATATCATATATGATGTGATATGATGTGAAGTGACGTGACGTGACGTGACGTGACGTGATGTGATGTGATATATGATATGACATGATATAATACAATAAAATAAAATGAAATAACATAACATAGCACAACATAACGGGACGGGATAGCCTAGTGGCTAGAACATTGACCTCGTAATCTGACGACCCGGGTTCGATTCCTGTTCAAGAGGATATTTTCCCCTGGAGTTATAAATAATAATAATACATGAAATTTGTATAGCGCTATATCTTTGTTACAAACAAGATTCAAACTTTTATTGCAAAGATTCTTATGATTGCTATGAATGTAATTCTTTGCTATATGATGCATGCATTGAAGCTAGGGTATTGGTTATTGAGAAATGTTAATGCCTGTAGCTTGCATATATGTTTGGTTGCTTATGGAGTTTCGGGAGTATTCTACAATATTTTAAAAGGTTCTAGAAGTACCTGGAATCGTTCATAGTATTCTAAGACATTCTGGGATCTTTCAACATGCGTTGCTGTAATCTAAGATGTTTGTGTGAGGTCCCCCAAGTTTCCAGGATGGCCTAGCAGGCAGTAGACGGGCCTGGACTGTATATATAATATATATATATATATATATATATATATATATATATATATATATATATATATATATATATATATATATATATATATATATATATATATACAAGGAGCTGTTATCACATCCAGCAGGGGGGGAGAGTCGAGGAGGAAAGATGATACTGAGAAGAGGAGAGGAGGGGGATTCCCACGGCTCTGGAATGTTTAGCGGGCAGTAGAAGGGGCCTGGACTGTATAAATACAAGGGGCTGTTATCGCCTCGAGGAGGGAGGAGAGTCCAGAAAAAAGATGATACTGAGAAGAGGAGAGGAGGGGGATTCCCACGGCGCTGGAATGTTTAGCGGGCAGTAGAAGGGGCCTGGACTGTATATATACAAGGGGCTGCCTTCGCAGTGGCAGAGGAGGGGAGTCCCACGGCCGAACACCCTAGTGAGCGAGCAGGGGAGGCAATGCGGACCGTAGATTTAGGGATTTTTTTTATTTTCTAGAAGAAGGGGAGAAACATTGAAGGAATAGAAGAAAATCTATAAGAACTGTGAAAGTGATTAGCGATTGAAATTTGTGTTTAATGAGCGTAGTAACAGAGTCTTGGTTAAATCCGTGGTGATGTTAGAAAGGAGTTTTCTTGTTTGTTTTTATTGGAATTTTTGTACTGGAAACAATACTGTTCTGAAGTAGATTAGTTGAATAAAAGAAATATAACATGATCTCTGAGTCGTGTGTGCTCTGTTAGATGTGATTCCCGAGAGGTAGGGGAGCAACTCTTGGCACTTCAGTCAGCGTTATACGTCCACTGGAGTGTCTTCAAAACAAAGAGTTTGTTCCTCAAAACCAATAACGTAACAATCTTGTAAAAACAAATCAAAGGGCTTGCAATCAACCTATACAACACAAGCAATCAATAACGATTTATAGTTTTAGCAAATTCGAATGTACACGCACGCACGCACGTGCACACACACGCACACACACGCACGCACGCAGCACACACACACACACACACACACACACACACACACACACACACACACACACACACACACACGGGCGCGTGCGCGCACGCACTTACAAAGGTTCTACACTTTGGCAGGTAGATGTTGAAGACAGGGACAGACAAGAGATCGAAACGGAAGGAGAGAATCTTAGGTTTGAAATAAGTGTGTCTTTAACCTTAAACCTTAACCTTAGAAGGCACATAAGGCCTGGACATCATTTCTCCACTGGTTGCGATCTGTAGCTGCGCTGCGTGCTGCGCTCCAAGAGCTCCATCCAGCAGCATTCCGCTCCACCTCCACCATTCTTCGCCAGGTTGTCTTTGGGCGTCCTCTCTTCCTTCTTCCCTCTGGTGTCCATCCGAGGGCCACAGCAGTCATTCTTCTGATCTTTTCTTAGGACATGGCCAATCCAATTCCATCTCTTTCTTCTTATTCCTGCACTTATCTTCTCTGCCCCTACCATCTGAAGGGTTGCCCTGTTGGAAATGTGCTGTTGCCATCTAATCTTAAAAATCTTCCGGAGGCATTTGGTTTGAAAGGTGTCCAGTTTTTCTTCTCCTTTTGTGAGCTTCCAGGTTTCACATCCATACAAAAGTACTGAGAGTACCAAGCTCTTGAAGAGGGAGGTTTTGGTTTTGCTGCCAATGTCTCCAGCTTGCAAGATGTTAGACAGGCGTTTGAACTGGGTGTTCGCCAAGGCTATCCTTCTTTTGATATCTGCTGTTCCTCCTCCATCCTTCGTCATGTTGGCCCCTAGATAGGTGAAACTGTCCACCTCTTCGACATCATTCCCCTTGACTTTCAGCTTCTCCTTGCTCTTGCTGTTGGCTTTTATCGCTTTGCATTTCTTGTCGTTCATCCTCAGGCCTACTTTAGCAGCATTGTTTTCTAGCTTGGCTGTTTTCTGCTGTAAATGGTTCATGGCCGATGATAAAAGAGCTAGGTCATCTGCAAAGTCGAGGTCTTCTAGCATGGTAGTGAAATTCCACCTGATTCCTTTTCTTTCGTCCTCTGTCGTCTTCCTCATGACCCAGTCAATCACCAACAGGAAAAGGAATCCAGACATGCAGCACCCCTGTTTCATTCCAGTAATCACCGGAAACCAGTCTGTTGTTTCATTTTCATCTATGACAGCGCACTGAAAGTCCTCATAAAGGGACCTAACCATCCTGATCAATTTCCCAGGGATTCCATACTGGCGCATGATGATCCAAAGACTGTTTCTGTGTATGGAGTCGAAGGCCTTTTCAAAATCTACAAAGTGGATGTACATTGTTGCATTCCATTCGTTGACTTGTTCTAAGATGTTCCTGATGATGAATATCTGTTCCGTGGTTCTTCTCCCTTTCCTAAAGCCGGCTTGTTCCTTTCTTAGTGATGGATCCACTCCTGCTTGTATCCTGCTAACCAGGATCCTGCTCAGTACCTTGCTGGCCAGTGGCAGTAGTGTGACTCCTCTCCAGTTTCCACAGTCCTGGAGATTGCCTTTCTTTGGTATCTTGCAGATGAGTCCTTTTGTCCATTGCGTGGGAACAGTTTCTTTCTCCCATATGAGGTCAAATATTCTTTTCAGTTCTTTGCTGGTATTCTCTGGGTCCGCTTTCAGCATCTCTGCTGTAACTTGGTCTATTCCTGGTGCTTTTCCATTGTTGAGGGTGCATAGTGCATTTCTTATCTCTTGCAGTGTAGGGGTTTCTATTGAAATATCTAGTTCTTCTCTCTCCTCGTCTTCATCTTCTTGTGGTGGGTCATCTGGTGTATCCCTGTTGAGTACCTCCTGGAAGTGTTCCTTCCACCTTTCTAGTCTGGCCTCCTTACTCTTCAGCAGGTCTCCGTTCTTGTTCTTCACTGCTGCCGCTTGTCTTGTGCCTTGTCCTGTCAGCTGTTTCACTATGTTGTATACTTCTTTCTGTTGTCCATTCTCCGCCGCAGCCTGTGCTCTCTGTGCTTTCTCTGCTATCCATTTTCTCTTGTCTTCTCTTGCGCTCCTTTTCACTTCCTTGTCCTTTTCTTTGTACCTTTCCTTCATCCTGTTTCGAATCCTTTCTGACCGGATGCCATCTATTTTGGTCTTGATTTCCTTCCTCTCGTCTATCAGCTTCCATGTGTTGTCACTGATCCATGGTTTGCTTTTTCCTTTTCTGAATCCAAGTACCTCCTCTGCAGCGTTGACATAAGCACTCCTCTGCTGCTCCCATATCTTCTCTATGTCTTCACTCTCTGTCCTGTTTTCTTCCAGCTTGTTCTTCACTGCCTCACAGTATTTTTTCTTTGCTTCTTCGTCCTTTAGTCTATCCACGTTTATCTTTGGCTTCACCCTGTTCTTGTTCCTGTGTGTGTTGAGCCGTAGTTTGAAGCTGGTCCTCACCAGGTAGTGGTCGCTCTTGGCATCTGCTCCCCTCTGTACTCTCCGAGTCTATTACAGATGATCTCCATTGTCCGCTAATCAGCAGGTGATCTTTCTGGTTCCTACTCTTCCCGTCAGGTGAGACCCATGTGGCTTTGTGTATGTCCTTGTGTGGAAACAGTGTACCTGTTATGACGAGGCCATTCATCTGACTGAACTCACACAGCCTCTCTCCATTGTCGTTCTGCTCTCCAAGGCCATGCACCCCCATCGTCCTTTCATATCCAGTGTTGTCGCTTCCTACTTTGGCATTGAAGTCACCCATGATGATGATGATGTCGTTTTTGTTGCATCCATCTATCGTTTCTTGCAGTTCTTGATAAAATTGCTCCTTCTCCATGTCTTCCTTTCCATTGTGGGGGGGGCATATAGCCTACTTGTATGACTGTTGCTCTCCTGAATCTTGAATAGAACCTGGCAGTTAATATCCTTTGGTTGACAGGCGTCCACTCCATTAGTGACTTTGCTGCTGCTTGGCTGATCATGAGCGCAACCCCTCTCTCGTGTATTTCATCCTCCCCGCTGTAGATTACAGTCTGCCCTGATGCTAGTTTTACTTTGCCAGCTCCTGTCCATCTACTTTCGCTAATCCCTAATATACCTAGTTGGTAGCCCTCCATTTCTCTTGCAATCTGAGCTGCTGTTCCTATACTATACATTGTTCTCACATTCCAATGTCCGATGTTAAGTTTAGTGGTGGGACTTGCGAAGGACCTCGTCGGACGTTGGGCTTCCCGGAAGCTTTCACCCATCGTCATGTTGCCAGAGTTGGCGATCCCTGCTCCTCCCTGGTTTCATTGTAAATTTATGTCCATGGTTTCTGTAACTGGGTTTTTTTTACGGGAGGAGGTAGTTGGCCTTCTGCCCAACCTCCAGACTTGGAGGACCAGGGTTTTTTGTCAGGGTGTCCTTCCCTTAGATTGCGTTGGTTCACGTGTGCAATCCCCCATCCACCACCCGGGGGCCGCGCCCCAACGCCGTGCAGTCCCAGCGCGAGGAAGTGTGTCTTTAGGTTGGATTTAAAAGTGTCATAAGTAGGGTTTTGCCGGAGGGAGAGAGGGAGGTCATTCCAGATCAACGGACCAGAAACAGAGAAAGAGCGGCGGCCAACGGTAAATAGGTTGAATCTAGGTATTCTTAAGGACAGAGTATCTGCGGCCGAGCGGAGGGAGCGAGAAGGTGTGTACAGGTGAAGACATTCACAGAGGTAGGAGGGTGCAGTATTGTGGAGACATTTGTAACAGAGGGTACTGATCTTGTAGTTTACTCTCTGTGGTAGGGGCAGCCAGTGGAGAGATTGCAAGAGAGGGGTAATGTGCTCAGATTATTTCTTTCTGAGGACCAGACGAGCTGCAGAGAGTTAACATCAGTGCTGACTCCACTTCCCCAAAAGTCCTTCGGATGAGACTATAAACCGAGGTCCCGTGTGCGAATGAACGCAGAATATCTTGCGCATATGTTGAAACCTGCTCCGCTTTTCGGAAGAGTAGGCCATTGTGTGCCGGTGGGAACAGATATTTACAAAACCGCATACACATGGGGACTGGATGTAAAAAAAGCACATGAGTGCTTATTCCATTATCCTCGATATAAAAGAATAAATAAACAGAATACTATACTATCCTATCCTATCCTATCCTATACTATCCTATACTATACTATACTATACTATACTATACTATACTTACTATACTATACTATACTATACTATACTATACTATACTATACTATACTATACTATACTATACTATACTATACTATACTATCATACAAAGAACACAAGACCAATAACTATGTGAAAGAAGAAATCAAAAAGCGTGTGGGCCCCCAAGAGCCTTTGCTCTCCACCATAAAGAGGAGAAAGCTGATGTGGTTTGGTCACACCACAAGACACAACACCCTAGCAAAAACCATCCTGCAAGGAACAGTCGAGGGCAAGAGAAGAAGAGGCCGCCAAAAGAAATCATGGGTTGACAACATCAAAGACTGGACCGCCCAACCCCTGCAACACCTCCTACTAGCCACACAGGATCGTGAAGCATGGAAAAAGATCTCTGTTGCGTCTTCTCTCATGTCCCCCCTACGTCCTTTGGGACATGGGACTGAGTGAGTGAGTGAGTGAGTGAGTGATACTATACTATACTATACTATACTATACTATACTATTATACATACTATACTATACTATACTATACTATACTATACTATACTATACTATACTATACTATACTATACTATACTATACTATACTATACTATACTATACTGTGATGTGATGTGATGTGATGTGATGTGATGTGATGTGATGTGATGTGATGTGATTTGATGTCATGTGATATATATGATATGATATGGTATGATGTGATATGATGTAATATGACATTATATGATACAATACAACATGACATGACATGAGACGACATGACATGATATCATAATATATGATATATCATATGATACGATGTAATATAGTGTAATTCGAATAATAGAATAGAATAGAATAGAATAGAATAGAATAGAATAGAATATAATATAATATAATATAATATAATATAATATAATATAATATAATATAATATAATATAATATAATATAATATAATATAATATAATATAATATAATATAATATAATATAATATAATATAATATAATATAATATAATATAATATAATATAATAATATGATTAATATAATATAATATAATATAATATGATATATATACAATACAATACAATACAATACAATACAATACAATACAATACAATACAATATGATATGATATGATATGATATGATATGATACGATACGATACGATACGATACGATACGATACGATACGATACGATACGATACGATACGATACGATACGATACGATACGATATATATAATATAATATAATATAATATAATATAATATAATATAATATAATATAATATAATATAATATAATATAATATAATATAATATAATATAATATATATAATATAATATAATATAATATAATATAATATAATATAATATAATATAATATAATATAATATAATGATAAATCGAATAATATAAATATATATAATATAATATAAATAATTAATATAATATAATATAATATAATATAATATAATATAATATAATATAATATAATATAATATAATATAATATAATATAATATAATATAATATAATATAATAATAATAAATACAATACAATACAATACAATACAATACAATACAATACAATACAATACAATACAATACAATACAATACAATACAATAATATAATATAATATAATATAATATAATATAATATAATAATAAATATAAATAATATAATATAATATAATATAACATAATATAATGTAATGTAATGTAATGTAAATGTAATGTAATACAATAAAATACAATACAATGCAAAACAATACAAAACAATACAACACAATACAATACAATACAATACAATACAATACAATACAATACAATACAATACAATACAATACAATACAATATAATATAATATAATATAATATAATATAATATAATATAATATAATATAATATAATATAATATAATATAATTAATATAATCATATCATATCATATCATATCATATCATATCATATCAGATCAGATCAGATCATGTTTTGTTTTGTTTTGTTTAATGTCCTTCACTACTTGGTGATATAGACACACCCGCATTCCTCTCTCTCTCTCTCTCTCTCTCTCTCTCTCTCTCTCTCTCTCTCTCTCTCTCTCTCTCTCTCTCTCTCTCTCTCTCTTATGATTTTTCAGAATTCAAGGCATATATTTTCCTTGAATGAAATTTATTGATGAAATGTGTCAGAACCGGTGAAAATGTGTGTGTGTGTGTGTGTGTGTGTGTGTGTGTTGTGTGTGTGTGTGTGTGTGTGTGTGTGTGTGTGTGTGTGTGTGTGTGTGTGTGTGTGTGTGTGTATGTGTGTGTGTGTGTGTGTGTGTGTGTGTGTGTGTGTGTGTGTACGTGCGTGCGTGTGTGTGTGTGTGTGAGAGTGTGTGAGAGTGGTGTGTGTGTGTGTGTGCGAGCGTGCGTGTGTGTATGTGTGTATGTGTGTGTGTGTGTATGTGTGTGTGTGGTGAGTGTGTGTGTATGTGTGTGCATGTGTGCATGCGTGTGTGAGTGTGTGTGTATGTGTGTGTGTGTGTGTGTGTGTGTGTGTGTGTGTGTGTGTGTGTGTGTGTGTGTGTGTGTGTGTGTATGAGAGTGTGTGAGTTGTGTGTGTGTGAGTGTGTGAGTGTGTGTGTGAGTGTATGTTTGTGTGTGTATGTGTGTGTGAAAGTGTGTCTGTGTGTATGTGTCTGTGTGTGTGTATCTGTGTGTCTGTGTGTGTGTCTGTGCGTGAGTGAGTGTGAGTGTGTGTAAAACATTATCCGATTGAAAATAATGATATATTTTTTGAAACAATTAGGATGTTCTATGTGGGTTTTTTTTCTTCTTTCTTTATATCATAACTTTATTGGTAGTATGTCTCCCCCCCCCCCCCTCCAATAAGGATGCTGGTTTAAAAAAAAAAAATCCCCTTCTATCCAAATGTATGATTTATATTACATGTACAAATTTTGATAGATAGTGGTGGATTGATGTTTTCGGTTGTTTATTTCATTTTGTTCTCTTGTTTGCTCCTTATCTACTAACGCTTCTCTTTTTTTCCATAATCAAAATTTTTTATTGTGACTTCTGATTTTTGTCTTCTGAAAGAGTGCATTTTATTACCATATCATATATAGTGTCCTTTATTCTTGTGTGTTGTTTGGTACTGCGTAAAGTCTTATTGTTTAGTATATTTTGAAACAGCTCTCGATTGCAGGGAAGGAAAAAACCAGAGCCCTGAAAGCCATGACAGAAGCAGCCGAGAGATGTTCAAGCTGGATCTGGTCAAGGAGGAACAAAAGTGAACTGCATAAGACCTAGATGACCCCATAATACCATAGGTGGCTAATCCCCCCCCCCCCCAAAAAAAAAAAAGTGTGCATATCCAGAGACCATGAATTCAAATCCGAGTCAGAACTCACCACATACATGAAGGGGCAGCAGAGAGACATCCAGAGTCATGAACTGGATGTGGGCCGGCCTCCCGAGAGTGTAAGGAAGATTAAAGGCCCAAAACACTTGTTTGAAGGGGGCTTCTCCTCTGAGGACTCTCTGCTGCCATGCTCTACGCGAGTTTCTTACCACTGATACATGGGTAAAACCATTGACTTCCGGGAATAGGCCGGAGGACATCCGGGAAAGACCGGAGGACACTGGGAAAGACCAGAGTGGGCTTTGTGGGCTAGCCCCCCACAGTGCCGTCAGTATTTGGCTACGAAATCTTCAAAGAAAAAATGCTCCCAGGATCCACCGAAAGGGGGAGAGAATGATGGATCCATCGGTGCTCAGATCACGGCCGCAAATTCAAAATGGACTATGGACACGGATATGGACAAAATGGAATATCCATGTGTCTGTGGAAGGAGCTTTGCTACAGCGCGAGGCATGAAGATCCATAGAACAAAGAAGGGATGTGAGAGGTCTCATCCGGGTGGACAGCAGCGCACTGCATCAGCAGATAAGACGTTGGAAGACCAAGGCCAGGATTCAAACCACAGTGCCAAGGACAACCAAGCTGTCGACTCGGATGACGAACTTGCACAGGCCCTCGATGCCAGGCGCCAGAAGCTCAACCTGCCAAAAGCAAGTGCAACTGATGAGTGGCAGAAACTGGACAGAAAAATTGTCCAAAGACTCGAGACTCTGATAGGGAAAAGCACACTAGAACACAAACTAGCCACATATGGGGACATCATATACGCCACCTGTAGGGATACCTATGGAGTAAAACAGCCAAAAGAGAAAACGCCTCCAAAGAAATCCAGACGCCAAGAAGAGATAGACAGGATCAGGGTCAAAAAGAAAAACCTCAGAAAGCAAATGAAAACCGCACTGCCAATTGAGAAACAAGGTTTGCAGAAGCTTTGGAAAGATCTGAAAGCAAGACACAGTGCCCTCAGCAAAGCAGAAGCAGCGAGGAAGAAGAAGAGCAGAAAGAAGAAAACCTATGACCGTTTCTTCAAGGACCCCTTCCAGTTTGCCAGAACACTCTTTGAGCAACCAAAATCGGGAACCCTGAAAGTGGACAAAGATGTTCTTGAGCAGCATCTCAGGAAAACTTACTCTGGCCCACAGAGCAAAGCACCACTCAACATCCAAGGCTTGGTAACGCCAGCCGACCCTGAGAAACCCTTCAACGCCAAGCCACCAACGCTGGAAGAAGTACAAAATGTGGTCAGCAAAGCCAGAGCCAAATCATCACCAGGGCCAAATGGAGTACCATACCAGCTGTACAAGAAATGTCCCAAAGTGCTGCAGTGGCTCCACAAGCTGCTGAGATCAGCATGGAGAAACAAGAAAATCAACAGCGAGTGGATGAAAGCTGATGGGGTGTACATCCCCAAAGAGCAAAACTCAAGTGACATTGGCCAGTTCAGACCAATATCCCTACTGAACGTTGAAGGCAAAATCTTCTTCTCTGTCATGGCAGCAAGGATGACCAAGTACCTCATGGAAAACAAGTACTTGGATGTGTCAGTCCAGAAAGGAGGCATCCCAGGTGTGTCTGGCTGTGTTGAACATGCCACAATGATTTGGGATGCAATCCAAAGAGCAAAAACAGGAAAGAAAGACCTAGATGTAGTGTGGCTTGATCTGGCAAATGCATATGGATCTGTACCCCACGAGATGATACAGCAGGCTCTCGAGATGTACCATGTGCCAGAGAGCATCCGCGACATGCTCAAGATGTACTTCGACGGCTTCTCAATGCGGTTCTCTACCCAGGATTACACAACAGCATGGATCAACCTGGAAGTGGGTATCGCAATGGGCTGTGCAATTTCTCCAATACTGTTTGTGTTGGCAATGGAAGTCATCTTGAAAGCAGCAACCAGGAACACAAGCCAAACGGACCTCGGTGATGGATACAAGATGCCCCCTCTCAAGGCCTTCATGGACGATACAACAGTGGTCTCATCCAAAGAAAGTGAGACACGGCATGTCTTGGAAAGACTGGACGACATTGTCGCCTCAGCAAGGATGAAATTCAAGCCCAAGAAATCACGGAGTCTGTCACTGAGAAAAGGAAAAGTAGCTGAATCCGTGGTCTTCAGTGTCGCTAACCAAGCCATTCCAACAGTCACAGAGGAACCTGTCAAGAGCCTTGGGAGGTGGTATGATGACAACCCTGAAGGACACACAAAGAACCAAAGAAACCAAAAAGATGGCGGAAGAAGGCTTGGAGACCATTGACCAGTGTGGTCTCCCTGGCAAATACAAGGTGTGGTGTCTGCAGTTCATGCTGATCCCAAAACTACTATGGCCTCTAATGATATATGAGATCTGCACCAGCACGGTAGAGGCAATGGAAGTCAAAATCAACAAATTCACGAGGAAATGGCTTGGAG
The DNA here is from genome assembly GCA_030674155.1 of Stramonita haemastoma. NCBI lineage: Eukaryota > Metazoa > Mollusca > Gastropoda > Neogastropoda > Muricidae > Stramonita > Stramonita haemastoma. The sequence goes on along the minus strand of CM060316.1, from coordinate 98,901,632 downwards.
TTCCACCCTGTCTCACCGATATAGCGCTGTACTGTCGGCAAGCAAAATTAAAACTGCCACTGAAATCCATCCTAGAAGAATATAAAGCAGGAAAAATCAGACTTCAAAGCATGTTAGAGGACACAGATGACAAGGTGGTAGAAGAAATCAAGCCCCTGCTGAAGACCGGCAGAAAATGGAAAGTCCAGGAGGTGATAAACTCTGCCAAAGAAAGTCTCAAGATCAGAGAGATAACAGGACACACACAGACCAACAGACAAGGACTAGGGTCAACAAAAACAGAATGGTGGTCAAAAGCAAAAGGAAAAGCCAAACGGGACATGGTCATTCAAGAGATGAGGAAAGAAGAAGACCAAAAGAGACTCCAAAAAGCAGTCCAGCAGAGCCAACAAGGGCAATGGACAACATGGGAGAGTGCGCTCCAAAAAAGTCTCACCTGGAATGACATTTGGCACATGGCCCCTCTCAGGATCAGCTTCATTCTCAGATCCGTGTATGACCTGCTACCATCAAATGCAAACCTGGTGAAGTGGGGAAAAGCAGACGATCCTGCATGCCCCCTCTGCCGTGAAAAACAAACAGTGGAACATGTCCTCAGCTCATGCAAGGTAGCCTTAACCCAAGGGAGGTACACATGGAGGCACAACCAGGTGCTAAAAGAGATTGTAGAAGCAGTCTGGTTCAGTACCTGCTCCACAATTGGCAACATCAGGACACAAAAAGCTCCCGCAACCTTCTTCACGGCAGGAGGAAAAGACTCATGGCCACGAACATCAGTGCCATTCAGAACCTGCAAGCAGAGTCTGCTGGATGAAGCAGACGACTGGGTGTGCACTGCAGACCTCCCAGAATGGAACAACCACCCCGAGATCATCAGCAAGAGTGGTATGAGACCTGACATAGTAGTCAACTCCCACTCAACCAAGCAGCTGATCATGATAGAGCTGACTGTTCCATATGAGAACAGGATGGAGGCATCTCACGCCTACAAGACTGAAAAATATGCAGATCTGGCCAACAGCCTGAAGAAAGAAGGCTATCAGGTCAAAGTCCTTGCTGCAGAAGTCGGAGCCAGGGGGTTTGTGGGAGAATCGGCTTACAACCTCATGAAACAGCTCTCGATTGCAGGGAAGGAAAAAACCAGAGCCCTGAAAGCCATGACAGAAGCAGCCGAGAGATGTTCAAGCTGGATCTGGTCAAGGAGGAACAAAAGTGAACTGCATAAGACCTAGATGACCCCATAATACCATAGGTGGCTAATCCCCTCCCCCCCCCCCCAAAAAAAAAGAAAAAAGTGTGCATATCCAGAGACCATGAATTCAAATCCGAGTCAGAACTCACCACATACATGAAGGGGCAGCAGAGAGACATCCAGAGTCATGAACTGGATGTGGGCCGGCCTCCCTAGAGTGTAAGGAAGATTAAAGGCCCGAAACACTTGTTTGAAGGGGCTTCTCCTCTGAGGACTCTCTGCTGCCATGCTCTACGCGAGTTTCTTACCACTTAACTTGATGTATCCCTGAAAAGGGCGGGGACTGGATGTAAAAAAGCACATGAGTGCTTATCTATTATCCTCGAATAAAAGACTTTGCCTTGCCTTGCCTTGCCTTGCCTTGTCTCTCTCTCTCTCTCCTCTCTCTCTCTCTCTCTCTCTCTCCTCTCTCTCTCTCTCTCTCTCTCTCTCTCTCTCTCTCTCTCTCTCTCTCTCTCTCTCTCTCTCTCTCAGAGAGAGAGAGAGAGATATATATATATATGTATATATATATATATATATCTCTGTGTGTGTGTGTGTGTGTGTGTGTGTGGTGTGTGTGTGTGTGTGTGTGTGTGTGTGTGTGTGTGTGTGTGTGTGTGTGTGTGTGTGTGTGTATAACTACAGAAGAGATCTTACTGGGGAAGAATATATAACCTCAGCAACTGATGTTATGAACTGCTGAGAGTCATACAAAACTTCTTGAACAGTGGCATATCTTTTTTTAATATCTAATCCTCTCCTTTTAAAAAGGTCAATAAGAATTGGGCAATCAAACAATAAGTGGTGGATTGAAAGAGGTTGAGAACAGCAACATGACACGTTTTTAGAATATTTGGTATTCCATGCATTAAACCTCAGTTTATACATTAAAATTTCTAGTTTACGTGAACATGAAATACGTTCAAAATGTGATGTCTTCATTTTGGAATGCATTCTATTCATCAATCTTGCACTAATTTCATACGAGGACAATACAAGATTGGAATCAAACGTTTCAATACTACGATCAGAGGCACCTTGTTTTGCCAATGAATCAACCAACTCATTCCAATAAATTCCACAGTGAGAAGGGACCCAACATAAAGTTATCTGAATCCCTCTACTTGCAATACAATGTATCAAAAATTTAATCTCAAATATAATATCCGTCCTTATTTTCCCTTGCCAATTATTTAGTGCCTGCAATACTGCTTTTGAATCAACACAAAAAAGTATGTGGCAAATATCAAGAGCCATATCAGACAAAAACTTCAAGGCCATAAAAATTGCAAATAATTCAGACGTAAAAATGGAAAAATGTTCTCCTAAATGAAACGACTTTTGTACTTTTAAAGCAGGAATCACAAATGCTGCGCCACTTCTGCCTGATTCCAATACAGATCCATCAGTGTACACTTTTAAATAATTGGAATAATTACATTTAATGTGGCTTTTTACATCGACAGTGAGAAGATTTTGATCTTCATTCTTTTTTACATCCGTGCAAATAATGTCAAAGCTAGCTGAAATATGTTCCCAAGGAGGCATTAGGGGAACCATCGGTAAATTTGGAATCGTTGCTATGTCAATGCCAATTTCTTTCATTAATGAATCAGTATAATTTTTTTTTTTTTTTTTTTTTTTTTTTTTTTTTTTTTTTTTTTTGCTGCCTCGTCTTCTGTGACGTTCCCGTACTGCTGTTCCCACGCCGCCCATTTCAATCTCCCCGCCACAGCCATACCCGGATTCGTTGTGTCTCACCCCCGGGGTCGGGAGTCCACAGGGAGCTCATCAATATTAGGCCGCCGCGGGGCCACCAGCCAGAGGGGCCCTGCACTTCTGCTGGGTCACTTTGGTGGTGTTCAGTGGTGCCTGTTCTGAGCTAACATACGCAGGACACCACCTACTAAGCCCCCTACTAACGACAGTATTAGCTCAGTCGCGGAGCCAGACTGAGTGAGTCACCCACCCAAGGTGGCGACCACCACAACGTCCCTCCAACGACCCGCCCCCCACGAACCCCCAACCCCAAAGGCTTTGACACAAATTCACCACAGGCACAGAAGCGTATGGGGAAACCGAATCTGAGGTCACCATGAGACCAGAGCAACGGAGGCCACCGAATCAGAGGCAATTTTTATTATTGCATGATGATCAATGATGATGAGGATGATGTAATGATGCTGCTGTGGAGGTGCATCCGCTTTGAGACTACTTGACAGGGTTGTTCTCTACGCTTACTGTCATAATATATCCCGGCGTCAACCAGGCCCGAGAGATACAGACACCTGCAGTGTTGGTCAGGTAATTTGAGCAACACTCTCAAATTCGCATCCGTAAAGTGGATGAAGCTCGACTGTGTGGTCCCAGTCTCCCCACTGAGCCCACAGCACACTCACTCTGGGTAGGAGCCGGCCGGAGCCCGAAAAAATCCCTATGACTTATGGGATTCGAACCCGCGACCTTCCAGTCCGGAATCCACGGCGCTAACCACTGCGCCATGGCGGCTGGTCAGTATAATTTTTAATTGGCAGCAGAAATGAAATATCATACGCTCGTTTTGGATAATCAGTGTCTTGATCCATAAGTATTTCATCTTTTACTGAATTTGGAATAGATAGACTCCGAATCACGTACTTTGATACCGCCAATCTTCGTTGATCAGAAAGAGATAACAAATGTGCTTCTTTATAAGTATTAGCTGTGTTAGCATGTGTTGGAACACCAAGTGCTATCTTTATGGCTTTACTGCCTAAACTTTGTAATTTTTTAAGCAGATAATCTGCAGCAGAAAAATAAACTTCTTGTCCATAGATTAATTTTGAGCGTACTAAAGATTGAGCCAAATGTATCAGTGTTTTAGTATCTTGACTCCATGCCTGAAAACTTATTACTTTTAAAAAGTTCAGTCTTTTTCTAGCCTCGGTTATTAAGTGGTCGATGTGCATCTTCCAGCTCAACTTTCTAGTTAAAATTACGCCAAAGAATTTTACATATGGTTTATACTTAAGCACTGTTCCTTCTAATTTTAGGGTTGGTAATTTTGATGGATTTTCACCATTATTAAAGAGCACAAGACATGTTTTTTCTGCAGATAGTTCTAACTTATTTTCCTTCATAAAGCTACAGAATTTATTTAATTCATCTTGATATAAATGTTCAACATAATTGGTAACTCTCTTTTTGGTGTTTTTCCTAACTGAAGTATTTATCCATATTGCGATATCATCAGCATACTGAACGACTTGAGTATTAGTTGACAAACAACTAGGGAGATCATGTACAAGAATAGAAAACAACATGGGAGCAAGCACTGATCCCTGCGGTATACCTAAATTGAAAGATTTATAGGATGAGTAAGCTGAGCCCAGTTTAGTGCAGATTGATCTATTAGATAAAAAATTGTGAAGATATTTATATAACATTCCATTGATACCAATATTCTTCAATTAATGCAACAATTTTTTATGACAGACTCTATCGTATGCTTTCTTCACATCAAAGAATGTGGCTAACACACTTTTCCTTCTGGCAAATTGTTTTTTAATCTGGTGAGTTAATTTAACTAAGTGATCAGAAGTACATCTCCCCTTTCGAAAGCCAGCCTGATTAGTTGGGATAACATTATTCTTTTCACAATAATGAAACAGACGCTTATGTATAATTTTTTCCATTACTTTACCCACATGTGAAGTAAGAGCAATTGGTCTACAACTATCTATTGATGACCTCAACTTACCTTTCTTAAGGATTGGAACTACTATAGACTGCCTCCAGATATAAGGAAGAGTGCCATTTATCCAACACTTTTGGAAAAATGAATAAAGTAGTCTTTTCCATTTTAAAGGCATATGGGCCAGCATTTGATAAGATACACCATCAGGACCAACTGCTGTCTTGTTAAAAGTAAATGAATCTAAGGTTTCAATAAATTCATCATATTGAAGAGGAGCATTCAAATAATCGGCATTACATGATATATTTTCTAATTTGTCTAGCTTTTCTGAAGAGTCATAACTTTTGATGTCTGATTGAAGCTTTAAGGATGAACTATTATCTGCAAACATTGTAGCAAAGGGTTCTGCTTTTTCAAATATGCTTGGAAATCTGTTTTTTTTTTCAAATTTGATTGGAAACGATGGGAGTTGAAATCCGTTTTTCATTTCAGTAACTTTCTTCCAAACTTTATGCATGTCCTTGGATTCTGAAACTTCATTATTACAGAATTCTGTCCAATAATTGTTTTTTGCCTGAGCAATTGTTTTCTTACTATGAC
>CM060316.1:98883622-98893622 GCA_030674155.1 Stramonita haemastoma | reverse complement strand
GTCATGTACATACAGCATTGCTACAGTCAGAGTCATGTACATACAGCATTACTACAGTCAGAGTCATGTGCATACAGCATTACTACATTCAGGGTCATGTGCATAGAGTATTACTACAGTCAGTCATGTGCATACAGCATTACTACAGTTAGAGTCATGTGCATACAGTATTACTACAGTCAGAGTCATGTACATGTATACAACATTGCTAGGGTCAGAGTCATGTGTATACAGCATTGCTACAGTCAGTCATGTACATGTATACAGCATTACTACAGTCAGTCATGTACATGTATACAGCATTGCTACAGTCAGAGTCATGTACATGTATACAGCATTACTACAGTCAGAGTCATGTACATACAGCATTACTACAGTCAGTCATGTACATGTATACAGCATTACTACAGTCAGAGTCATGTACATGTATACAGCATTACTACAGTCAGTCATGTACATGTATACAGCATTACTACAGTCAGAGTCATGTACATGTATACAGCATTACTACAGTCAGTCATGTACATGTATACAGCATTACTACAGTCAGAGTCATGTGTATACAGCATTACTACAGTCAGAGTCATGTACATGTATACAGCATTACTACAGTCAGTCATGTACATGTATACAGCATTACTACAGTCAGTCATGTGCATACAGCATTACTACAGTCAGAGTCATGTACATGTATACAACATTACTACAGTCAGAGTCATGTACATGTATACAGCATTGCTACAGTCAGAGTCATGTACATACAGCATTACTACAGTCAGAGTCATGTACATGTATACAGCATTACTACAGTCAGAGTCATGTACATACAGCATTACTACAGATTCATGTATATGTATACAACATTACTACAGTCAGTAATGCAATACAGCATTACTACAGTCAGAGTCATGTACATACAGCATTACTACAGTCAGAGTCATGTACATACAGCATTACTACAGTCAGAGTCATGTGTATACAGGATTACTATAGTCAGAGTCATGTACATGTATACAGCACTACTACAGTCAGAGTCATGTACATTTATACAGCATTACTACAGTCAGAGTCTTGTACATACAGCATTACCACAGTCAGAGACTGACAACAACATACATACAACTATATAGGCTTAGTGGTGCGCGCGTGTGAGTGTGCGCACACATGCACACCTACGCACGCACAGGCAGGCAGGGCAGGCACACAGAGGCACCACGCAGGCACACACAAACACACACAGGCACGCACAGGCACACACACACACACACACACACACACACACACAGGCACGCACAGTCTCTCTCTCCTCTCTCTCTCTCTCTCTCTCTCTCTCTCTCTCTCTCTCTCTCTGTGGGGGGGGGGGGGGGGGCACGCGCAAGATGGCGACTGAGCAAGTCAACCTGACATGAGCTGCGCAAAAGTATAATAATCCTTTCACTTGGAAACAGCCCGAATTGCTTCTGTTTTGTGCTTTAGATATATTCCAGGACTGTTGTGCATTAGAAATATCAACAAAAATGGTGTCGTTGGAGCTATGGAGGGCCATGATCGGGGGCTTTAGAAGTAAGCTGTGTGACAGTCACAAAGGAAAAAGCCAGTCAGCCATAGAAGGCAACCGGTCACAAAGGCATGAACACTGTGTTACAGTGACTGATGTAATCCTCAGCTACATGTGTGCCTGCTTTCTCCTGGCCGTGGTGTCCTGTTTGACAAAGAGGGTTATATCCTCCTACTTACCACCCACCAGCCAAGACTTGTTGCCAACACTTGTAGGCCGATTAGACAGAACTGTCACTGATGATGTTTTTGCAGTGGGAGATGTGTGGGTACATGATGTACCATTGGGAACACTTATAACCAGTAATGGTACCCTAGCACTGCTGCTTGTGGCCAATTTTCTTTTCGCCTGCTGGAAAGTAGCACTTGGAGGAGATGTGGAGACCAACCCTGGACCTGACCACATGGATGAGAAGATGGAACTTTTCTTTAAGAAACTAGACCACAAACTGACCCAACAATTCTCTTCTCTAGAAAAATCCCTGCAGGGGCAGATCTCCCACCTTCTACAGGCAGTGCAGGGACATGGGGAGAGTCTAAAAAAGATAGAGGAAAGCCAGTCTGCCATGCAAGGAACCATTACCCAACTGTGCCTAGATGTGACAGACATAGGCAATACTGCAAACGCGCAGCCATCTAAAGTATACAATCAGAGCAGGAACAGTTGCAGGAGACAATCTGCGGGCTCCATGATGAAATAGACCGCCTAGAGAGTTTCTCAAAAAGAAACAATATGAAAATACTTGGTATCCCAGAAGTTGAAGGGAGGGAAGATGGTGTCACTTGTGCAGAGACTGTGCCTGAAATACTACACACTCACATACCTGATCATCACTGGGCTGATGACGTCATTGAACGTGCCCACTGTTTGGGTAAACCTACCCCTGGGGGCCCTAACAGACGACCACGACCTATGATGGTGAAATTTCAAAGGTGGGGAGATGTGATGCTTGTCATGACTGACCATGCCCCAGGTCACAGATGAAGGAGAAGGGGCTGACAGTGGCACAGGACCTGACCCGCAGACAGTCGGCACAGCTGAGGGAGCTGAGGGAGGAGGGGAAGACCGGCTACTCGTCAGAGGCAAGCTACATGTGAAAAACTCTGACACCTGCACTACACCACGTGATGCAACGTGGCGGGAAACCCTCACGCGTCAGAGGGGGGCTCTCGGCATTCCTCCCCACCTGTCTGTGCTCACCCAGCAAGGAGAGAGGGGGTTTCAGTGAGGTCACAGCATGGGCAGCCACTTCTTCCAACGCAATGGACCAATGGACGCTGGTATGCAGTTACGGGGGCAGCAGAGAGAGGGAAGCCAGGCGGCAGAACAGGGCGTCAGGGGCGGCAGAGGCGGCAGTCCAATCTGCCTGACCCATGGGGAATGAATAAGACGGTTCCTCCAGGCAGGGGGAATAAGAGGAAATAGGGATGTGGCCAAGGCCTGGGACACAGTGCAAACACACACAGTGACAACACTGCACACCCTCACACACACACACACACACACACACACACACACACACACACACACACACACACACAGAGTCTTCCCTCTGTAGTATATAAAGATGGTTTTCTTTCTTTCCTGTCCTGGAATATTGATGGTCTTATCACAAAGTTATCAGACCCAGATTTTGTGAGCTATGTTATCTCTTTTGATATTGTTTGCCTTGTTGAAACATTTACTGTCCCTGATTTTGATTTTGATCTACATTTCAGTGACTTTATGGTTATTCACAACCCAGCAGTAAAGCTGTCTAAAATGGGTCGCAGATCAGGGGGGACTGTGTTGTTGATCAAGAAAACATTAAGTCAGTTTGCTAACATTATTGAAACAGGTTTGGAAAATATTGTTTGTGTCAAACTAAGCAAAACGCTTTTTGGTGTGGACAAAGATATTTTGTTTATAGGTATGTAAAATCATCCGGTAAACAGTGTGTACTACAGAAATCAAACTTTTGATAATAAGCTTGAAATGTTAGAACAGTTCCTTCTTACAAGATATGAACTGGTGGAAGATGTGTATTTTGTCATTGCAGGTGACATGAATGCCAGAATTGGAGAGTGGAGTCTGGAAGAAGAAAGTGCAGATGAGATGTTTGTACACAATGATGTTGGTTTGTTTGCTAGAAGTTCTAAAGACAGTGTTACAAATGGTTTTGGAAAGTCATTGATTGAACTGTGTTCGACTTTCCAGTTAACCCCTTTAAACGGATTGTGTGATGGGGACAAAGGCGGTCACTTTACTTTCCTTTCTGAAAGGGGAAACAGTGTGATTGATTATTTTTTATGCTCTGTTGATCTGTTGTTTTGTGTGAAAGATTTCTGTATTACTAATCGTATGGAATTGAACCATTTGCCTCTTATATTACACATAAAATGTATACATGACAAGCAAATAGATGAGGAAGCAAAAAATAAGTTGTACCAGAAAGTTAAATGGAATGCTGGAAAAGCAGAGCTGTTTCTAGAATTTTTTGCATCAGAAGAAGCCACAAATATTCTGGCAGATGCCACAAATGATATCAACCTAAACATAGAAACTGCCGTTGACAAATTTACAGCCTTACTGCAGAAGGCAGGGTAGTGCATGCAACACACAGTTCATATGGGAACAGGTGCAAGGAAAACAAACCACTGGTTTGACTGGGAGTGCCTGCAGAAAAAGCGTGAAGCTGGCAGAGCATTAAGCAAGTTCACTCATACAGAACGTGCTGAGGACCAAAAGACTTGCAGAGAAAAAAGGTCAGAATATCAAAATTATATAAAGGAAAAGAAAAAGAGTTACCGAAATCAGTTATAGATACTCTGACTCAAAGTAAAGGGGATAGCAGGACATTTTGGTCAACAATACGAAAAGTTAGGAGAAAGAAGCCTAATTTACCTTCTATTTCGATAGACAGATGGAAAATACACTTTGAAAGCATTCTCGCTATGGATCACATTGAGCAGGATACTAGAGATGGAGATATTGAGGAGGAAGAACTTTATGTTTCTGATCTAGATGACGAAATATCTGAAGGGGAAATTCGACAGGCTGTTAGAAGACTTCAAGTGAATAAAGCTTCTGGTCTAGATGATATTCCTGGTGAATTCCTAAAAACTGCAGAGCCATTCATATTGCCTTTTTTGACAAAAATGTTCAACCATATGTATACAGCTGGTTTCTATCCTATAGCTTGGACACAGTCAGTCATCGTTCCATTACTGAAAAAAAGGTGATACTAACAACCCTGAAAATTATAGAGGCATCTCTTTACTCAGTATTGTTAGTAAAGTTTTTACTTGTATCTTAAGCCAGAGACTGTATAAATGGGCAGAAAAGGAAGGGAAAATTAGTGATGAACAGGCCGGATTTCGCAGGAATTACTCTACTGTAGACCACATATTTACTCTCGTTAAAATGGTTAGGTCATGTTTGTATGGTCAGAAGAGAACTAAACCATATGTTGCTTTCATTGATTATCGAAAGGCTTTTGATACAGTAAATCGTGATATGCTTTGGAAATGCTAAAAAAAATCAATGTTTCATCAAAAATGATCCCTATGTTGAAAAGTATGTATGGTAGTGTGCAAAGTTGTGTCGCTGGGGTTCTGAGTGTCTGATTTTTTTGAATGTCCATTGGGCGTGAAACAGGGCTGTTTGATGTCTCCTTTGATTTTTTCATTATGAATTACTGAAGTAGCAGAAGAAGTTTCACGAAAGGGAAAACATGGTTTTCAGTTTTTACCTGACTTACAGGAAATTTTTCTCTTGTTGTTTGCAGATGATGTTGTTTTGTTTTCTCATAGCCACAGTGGCCTTCAAAACCAGCTAAATAACTTGCAAAGAGCATCTGACACTTTAGGATTAATTGTAAATCTTGACGAATGTTATGGTGTTCAGGAAAGGTGGGCATTTATCCAAATCGGAAAAGTGGCACTTTAAAGGTCAAAATATCGAAGTTGTTAACAGCTACAAGTATCTTGGTTTTACTCTTACAACTAAAGTATCTTTTGACACAGCACTGCAAGAGTATGCTAGGCGTGCAAAACATAAAGTTTTTGAGATTTTGAAAACGATGTGGGCTTTGAGCAACATGGATATGTTTGTGTTTTTTAAGTTGTTCGATGCCCAGGTCAAACCTATGTTGTTATATGCTTCGGAGCTCTGGGGGTTTACAAAATTTCACTGTATAGAATCGGTACATTTATTTGCTTGCAAACGTTTGTTAAACGTTTACCCCAAAACTCCTAACGATCTATGGGGAGACAGGACATTATCCTATGTATATTGATAGCACCATAAGATCTATTGCGTACTGGTTTAAACTTCAAAATATGTCTTTTGCAGATTTCCAAAACAGGCATATTTGATGTCTGCAAACAAGATCCCAGAACTCACCGAAAGACATTTAGATGTAAATAACTGGCCATATTGCATCAAAAGATGTCTTGATCTTTTTGGTTTCTCTGAAGTGTGGGTAAATGGCGGGGTGGGAAATGAGCAAGTTTTTCTAAAAGAATTAAAGCAACGCATGATTGATTGCTTTCATCAAGACTGGCATGCAAAACTGTCAGAAAGTGACAGATTCGAAACGTATAGGTCATTTAAATCACTGCTACAACCTGAAAAATATCTTACTGCTATCACCATAGGTAAATTCAAACATGCACTGGTCAAATTTCGACTTGGAGTTGGGGATTTAAACGTGAATAACAGATATAATGATAAATCTAAAAAGTGCCCTTTTTGTGACAAAATTGAAACTGAAACCCATTTTCTGTTTGAATGTTCAAAGTTTACAGACTTGAGGGAGAAATACCTATCCAAATACTTCACAAATGATAATGAACATTGCCTCCAAACTATTCTGAATAATGAAAATGTTTGTCAGTTGAGACATTTAGGTATGTATATATCTTATGCCCTGAAAGCCAGAGAACTCAGTTAAGTACAACCAGTGTACAAAAAGTTGATGTAGTTTATGTCTCTTTGGAAATTAACTCATGACAATGCCAAAATTCTGTTGTTTGTTCAATGTTTTGCTTTTAGTCTTCTGTTAAAATGTGTACCCCCTTGTATACAGGATCGAGTTTCCGAGTTTCTCTCTCTCTGTGCGTGCGTGCGTGCGTGCGTGCGCGCGCGCGCGCGCGCGTGTGTGTGTGTGTGTGTGTTTGAGTGTGAGTGTGTGTGTGTGTGCGTGCGTGCGCGTGTGTGTATATCTATTTTTAAAAAAAGATACAAATACTGGCTCACAGTCAATTTCTCATTGTAATCCCAATCCTTGTCTGCATTGTAGTGGTCATAAGGTCTTTCAGTGAAGTGGGTGTGAATTAACATCTGCAAACAAAACGAAACAAAACAAAACAAAACAAAGCCTTTTTGCCCTCTGCTCCTAAACAGGGAGGGGAAGCCCAAGTCGTGAATGGACAGATAATGTTACAGGTCAGACAGGCAGTAGGCTAGCTGACTCTACATAGGTGGGACGGGATAGCCTAATGGTCAGAACATTGCGTTGGCAATTTGACGACCCGGGTTCGATTCCCGTTCGAGGGGATTTTTCTCCTGGAGTTAACATCAGTGCTGACTCCACACTCCCCAAAAGTCCTTCGGATGAGACTATAAATCGAGGCCTCGTGTGTGCACACGCACGCAGAACATCTTGCGCACACGTTAAACCCTGTTCCGCTTTTTGTAAGAGTAGGCCATTGTGTGACGGTGGGAACAGATGACATTTACAAAACTGCATACACACAGGGACTAAAAATGATCTGATTGAATTGGATGGAATTGGTCATATTATGACTTGAGCTGTGATGTCGTGTCCACGCGTGGTAATGACGGATTGGGTGAAATTGCTGGCGTCCTTGGCATGGTCTTGTTTTGTTGGCTTTAGGAAGTGAGATATAGATGCCACTTTGCCATTTGGTATAGATGCCACTTTGCCATTTGGTATAGATGCCACTTTGCCATTTGGTATAGATGCCACTTTGCCATTTGGTATAGATGCCACTTTGCCATTTGGTATAGATGCCACTTTGCCATTTGGTATAGATGCCACTTTGCCATTTGGTATAGATGCCACTTTGCCATTTGGTATAGATGCCACTTTGCCATTTGGTATAGATGCCACTTTGCCATTTGGTATAGATGCCACTTTGCCATTTGGTATAGATGCCACTTTGCCATTTGGTATAGATGCCACTTTGCCATTTGGTATAGATGCCACTTTGCCATTTGGTATAGATGCCACTTTGCCATTTGGTATAGATGCCACTTTGCCATTTGGTGTGGGTGTTTTTTAGGATGAGCCCCCTCCCTCCCTCCCTCCCCCTCATGGGGATGCCGGGGGCTTTTTCAGTGTAAAGAGCTCCCCCACTTTCTGAAAAATTCTGTGCAAGAAATGTTCACTTTTCTATCCATCTCTTTTTGTTTCTGTCTTTCTCCTTGCTTTTCTAGAATCTCTCTTGCTTATTTTCTGTCTTCCCAGTCCACTTTCCTGCCTTTTTTCAAGCAATATCCTGTTTTCAATACACGACAATTTGCCTGAGGTTGTTTTTTTCTGGCAACCTGGTAGCGAAACACAAACACTGGGAGGTCCATTCTGCAGTGGTATTTACCAATGTGGCACTCTGTTAGTATATTTTTGTGCCTTGGAATGTTTGTTATCCTTTTTTACGTTTTTTTTTTTGGTGTTATCTGGGAATGATAAATTAAGCGGAATGACTGGGGTCCTCAGCACAGCCTTGTTTATTAGCCTTAAGGAATGAAATGATTTAGGTATTGTGTCATTAATTTGAATGTTGCTGGTTTCTTTTTTCAGATGGACGATGCTAGATACTTGAAGGTATTAGGAAGTATTGGTTTTGATTCTGTAGTTGAAGGGTACAGGAGCTACTGAAACTGAATGAGGTGACAGCCCTGATATGGCTTTGTGGTAGGTAGGGCTATAAACAATATGGTATGGCTTCAGGATGAGAGTGTTTGGATACTTGAAGGCATTGGGTGATGGTTTTGGACCTCGGGTTGTGGACGTGGTTAGGGCACAACGGGGCTGTGGGTGGTATTAATGAAATTAAATATATCAACCTCAATACGTATCATTAAGTCAAATGCGATAGGGACGGGATAGCATAGTGGTCAGAACATTGCGCTCGCAATTTGACCCGGGTTTGATTCCCGTTTGAGGGGATTTTTCTTCTGGAGTTAATTAATATCAGTGCTGACTCCACTCTCCCCCAAAGTCCTTCGAATAAAACTATAAACCGAAGCTCCTTGTGCGAACGCACACAGAACATCTTGCGCACATGTTAAATCCTGTTCCACAAGAGTAGGCCATCGTGTGCCGTGGGAACAGATGACAAGATTTACAAAACTGTATATACACGGTACCGGATGAAAAAAAAGTACATGAGTACTTACTCCATTATTCTCGATTTAAAAGAACAAATAAATAAATAAATAAGCTTATAAGGCAATCAAGGCTCTCCTGCTCAGGTGAAATGTGTTGTTCCAGAGGCTTTCAAACAGGAGTGTGATGTACTGAATTTCGGGGTGTTTGGTCCCCAGGCAACAGGGGCGGTAGTGGTGGTGGGTAGGTTGTGAACAGAAAATAAATCGCAATTTTGTTTTCCCTTTACTAATGTGTAATATAGGTACTTTAGCCGCCGCTAAAGTCTAGTGGTTAGGGCATTGGACTCGTAATCGAAAGGTTGCAGGTTCTATCCCAGCTTTCCGCTATGGCGTTGCGCCCTTGGAAAAGGCACTTTACGGCTATTTTCTCACCCCACCCAGGTGTAAAAGGGGTACCAACCTTGTGTTGGGGGTTAACCCTGCGATAGACTGGCGTCCTATCCAGGGGGGAGTCTATGACTCTCAGTCGCTTAACGCCACAGAAACCGGGTTAAGCACCGGCCTGATGAGCCTTAGGCTCGGGACAGACTTTAACTTTTTAAAAAAATATAGGTACTTTAAAATATGTAATCATTTTTCGATGGAGTGTTAAGCCATCTCTCTTGTTAATACTATATACAAAAAAAACAAAAAAAATCCAGTAGTTTTTCCTAGTCTGACTTTCAAGATCATCCTATTTCGGCTCGAGGTCACTGACTTTATATAACTCACAAGTCACTACTCTTACTTTTCTAACATTTCTTTTTTGTGATAGTTTTGGGACTTCACCCTTCCTGTTTGTAACAAGACCATATGCTCCTGACCTGATGCAAAGGCCAGAGGTCGTCTTGCGCATCATCCAGTAGTCTACAGGTCATGTCATTCAGTACTGTCCTCAGTTCAGCCAACCACAGTTCCCTTTTCTTTTCTTTTTTAATTCTTTTATTTCGAGGATAATGGAATAAGCACTCATGTGTTGTTTAAAAAAAAATTTACGTCTAGTCCCAGTGACTGTATGCAGTTTTGTAAATTTTCTCATCCGTTCCCACCGGCACACAATGGTCTACT
>CM060316.1:98868622-98881122 GCA_030674155.1 Stramonita haemastoma | reverse complement strand
AATTACAAGTTTTACTGCTGCTGAGAGAAAATGTACTCCTGTCCACTTCGCGTCCCATGACCAGCTCAGAGAGAGAGAGAGAGACAGACAGACAGACAGAGATTGGCTTACTGACTAATGATAACAAAATTCGTACACATTTGAAAACTTGATGACACCGATGTCATCAATGTGTAATGTATGGTTATGTGATTGGTGGCAGAAGGCATGGAGACATTCTCTTGTGGAGGGAACAAGAGCAAAGGACTGTTCCCCCCCCCCCCCTCCCCCGCGAACCTTCAACCCCAAAGGCTTTGACACAAGCTCACCATAGCAAAGGCACAGAAGTGTATGGGGAACCAAATCTGAGGTCACTATGAGATCAGAGCAACTGGAGCGACCCAATTGGAGGCAATTTTTTTTATTGCACGATGAGGATGATGTGATGATGCTGTTATGGAAGTGCATGTGCTTTGAGACTACTTGACAGTGTTGTACTGTACGCTTACTATCATCATATATCATGGCATCAACTAGGCCGATAGATGCAGGTACAGGATTTTGAGCAACACTCTCAAACTCGCATCCGCAAAGTGGATGAAGCTCGACTGTGTGGTCCCAGTCTTCCCAATGAGCCCACGACTCACTCTAGGTAGGAGCTGGCTGGAGTCCGAAAAATCCCCATGACTCTTAAGGGATTTGAATCTGTGACCTTCCAGTCTGTAACCCAAGGCGCTAACCACTACGCCATGGCAGCTGATTACCACCCTCAATATGCGTCATTATTCTAGCTTACACCACACGGTATGGATCTGAAATTTTCATACAGAGATCACATAACTACTGAGAAAGTGAAAACCAAAAGTAAAAAGACCATTGGACTATATGAACAACTCCTGATTTTAGTGTGAAAAAACACCTCAAACTGAGGTGATAGGGGCACGTCACACGAACATCCCCATCCAACCATATCTCTGTGTGTGTGCGTGCGATCGTTCGTTCGTTCGTGCGTGCGCGCGTGTGTGTATGTGTAATTGTCTCTATAGGTATTAAAGTGTGACATAAAACACTTAAACAGAAAGTACCAGCTGTCAGGAACTGTGCTGTACAAATCCTGCGCAATTCCAACACAGGCTTACACACATTGGGATCCTCTACTCACCCTGAAGCACCTCTTCATCCTTAAACTTCTCAAACAATTCCTCCCTTTATTTCAGACAGTTAACAAGACAAAACAAAAGTACCCACATTACAACACATTGCAAATACACACTTTGCTAAATACTTGACCAAGTCTAACACACACCTAAACTGACAAAGATCGGACAACCAGTAAAAGATTTACCCCCCCCCCCCATCCCCCCCAAAAAAAAAAAACACACACAAAAAAAACCACTGACATATTTTTTCCCTTGCAATTCAAAATGTCTCATTATTCTTGCACATGTTGCGAGTACATTCTGCAACCCAAAATGACAGAAAACCCAACATAAAACAACTAAAAACAATCATAGACCCTCCCTCAAGACTTTATAGCGCACCAATAACTAGATTTGGGCTAATCATGAGTGACAAGAAGATTAGTCTATCTTTGAACAATTCACTCGATTTTTTCACATTTGCTTTCAAACTTGGTATCTAAGAAATAACAACGCTACTGATAGGCATGCACTGTATGTTTCTTTTCTTCTTTTCTAAGCGATGTCTGATTTTTTTGTGCATAAACTAATGTGTCAGTTTCAACATCCAAGTGTTTTTCACACAAACAGTCATTGCGATGTGCCAGAGTGTGCCATTATTATCACACACTGCTGGGAAGCCTGATCTATAGATTAAGATTAGATGCATTTAGAACTAAATTCTGTAAACAAATAACATGTATGTGTAGTTCTGACATTATCTCCTACGCATATCATTGTTCACTGTTAACTACTTCAACCACATTTCCCCAGTACAACTGTAGATAAACATTTCAATTATCTCATTTGAACAAATAATTATTGGCCGATAAGGCGATTGTGTTGGAGAAAGCTAAAAGTTTGGTTTAAAGTCCCAATTGGCATATTTGGGGGGAGCAATGTTCTTTGTTCCAGTTTAAATTGTTCAGTCCCCCATCCTCACCCCCCTGAAGAAATAGATTCATATTGTCTGAATTTGGGCTTAAGACTGACATGAGATCAATAAGATTAGAAGGTGAGAGGTTTTTTCATCTCTCTCTCTCTGTCTCTGTCTCTCTCTCTCTCTCCCTCTCTCTCTCCCTCGGGGGTCTCTCGGGTGTGTGTTTCAATGGTGGACGTGTTCAAACTGCTCCTCAAAAATGTAAAAAAAACAGACGTTGTTCCTAATGAAAAGTGGACATTTTTTGCAGTAGTGTAGTTCTGTGATGTGTGCAGCTGATGGTGGTATCTAATGACTGAAAAGGTCAGTGGTTAAGGCAAAATTAACATTTTATTAATTACTATGATTTAAAGAAGGACGTTTATACGTGAACTATTTTCAAAACCATCCAGAAATACAACTAGTGTATGGTCATGCCAGCATTTGTGTTGCACGTGCAGTTGTTGTTAACTAGGCCTGCATTGCAAAGCAGGGACAGTACTTCATACAGTTGTCCTCCAGAGTTGTTTCCCTTTTGACCTTTGGCCCCCACACATGTTTTCAATGCACGTGTCACTGAGCACAGGTATTGGAAGTGGAAAAAGAAGTCGGCAAACACAAGTATCCCAAGAGAAGAAATCCAAGTTATTGAGTTATTAAGCACAGGTATTGCATGTTGAAAAAGAAATGTCTCAGCACGAATTCGTACCACCCCCAGCAGGTATAATGCAAATGCTTGACTGGCGCCTTACACAGATCCAACAGGGACTCCATATGCACACAAATGGCATAAAAAAAATAGCATTGATGAAAAATTCCAAAATCTGGATACCAGAATCTCAAGCTTCTTTGAAGAAATCTGTACATTGAAGGAATACCTAGTTCAATAGAAAAAAGATTTTCAAGAAATAAGAGAGGACAGAGAGCTTATTCTTGACAGACTTGAAGCTGTAGAGAGACAAGTTGAATCAACAGAACAAGCTACCAAAGCATGCAATGTGAAATTTATCAATGTTCAAGAACTTGATGGTGAAACTGAATATACCACTGCAAACTGTATCATTGATATTCTTAATGACCATGCCCCTTTCATGAACTGGCAACAAGATGACATTTCAAGAGCTTATCGAATCGGAAGACCACGCTCTTGGAGAGGAGAACCACGGCCCATCATTGTCCACTTCTGCAGATGGTCAGACAAGATGGCCATATTGGGAGACCCTGAGCTTCGAGACAACCTCAGAAGGAGTGGCATCAAAGTAGCCTCTGACCTAATCATCCACCAGCGAGAAACTGGATTGGCATTGGGGGCAGGGACAAATTGCCTTCTATCGAAATGGGAAGCTGCATGTCAGAGAAATGCAGTCATCTTCATCATTCCATGAGGGAAGAAGGCATTTCAGCCGACCACCTCATGCCCAAGAAGAACACTGGCACCCAGTTCAAGATGGCAGAAGAAGCAAATATACCAGAACAGCTGATACAGGTTGTTTCAACAACAACCAGTCTGAGAAGCAGAAGATGCAACAAGGCAGGTTTTATACACGCCGCCAGGAAGAGTTTTGTCTTGACAATCCTCAGAGTCGACTGCAGTACAGCAGGTCATGGCCAAGGCAACCCCGATGAAGTGTGTCACCACAGCCACATCAGGGTGTCCAGGCAGCAAACAGAGGGCAGCCCGTTAGCTACCCCTACACTGCAATGAGGGACAATGAGCAAAGATTGCAGAGAAATCCTGCTGGCAGACCCAACAGAAAAGAGGAGGGCAGAGTTCCGGTCAGTCCAGGACCTTACTCCTACAGTGAAGCAGCAACACAAGGGAGAATGGCCCAGCCCAGCAAAAGAATTGTCTTTGTGAAAGACAAGAGCAGAAGACCTCCAGTATCTCCAGGTCAAAAGCGCAAATCTGATGTGTGTGCTTATAGTCAGCAGCAAAACAGAAAGTTCATTGCAGATACAGCCACAGAACAGGATGTCAATGACCATGAAAGGGTCATGTCCAAGGGAAACAAAAGACTTGGTGGGACTTGTCTCCCTAGTGAAGATGTGCATATGACAGGACAGAGGATCTTAGAAGACAAAACTGAAGACTGTGACAGGGATTATCCCGATGTAGCAGAGGACAATGAAGAAGACACTGACCAAGATGATACAATTACAGTAGAGGACAATGATGAATTCAGTGATAAGGATAATACAAATACAGGAGAGGACAATGAAGACATACCTGATAATTATGAGAGCAGTGTTGACATGTCTGACAAAGAAGGTGAAGGTGACACATTTAGCAAGAAAATAGACAAACAACATACAGGGACTGAGGAAGACATCATAACTGACACAAACAAAGCAGAAGATGGATCAAAGAAAGCAAATCTTTGCAGTGATGTAGCTGATGACAAGACAGTTGACGATACTTGTATCAAAAACAAAACAGAAAGTACAGACATTACTGAACCAAGCAAAGTGGTTACTAGTGACTGCAGACCTAATGCAGGCAACATGTCTAATAGTGATTTACACATGGGTTTATGCAACAAAGAATCCACTGACACAGGTAACACTGTTACAAGACCAAAGCAAACCACAAGACAGGAAAGACCATCTAGGTCCACTAAACAGGGTTTGCGACCAAGACGAGACACAACCCAAAGTGTCTCCAGACAAAGAGGCCGCAAAATACCAGAAAGGTCAAAAAGTCAGTCCAGCATCTCTGATTCTTTTAGCAAACAACATTCTTGTTGTAGCTCAAAAGAACATGCAAATTCCAACATGCATCCTCAGACTAAGTCCACAGGCAATGATGCCTCTAGTGGCAATAAATAGGGATTCGGCCGGGCCACAGTTTGTGAAAGTAATCCAGGTGATCACAGGCATAGTATTGAATGCCCAACTACCAGGATGACAACAACCCATCTTAATGTAAAAAAGCTGTATATAAGTTTTCTCAACTATAATGTGCATGGCCTTTTGCCAAAACTGGAAAATAAAGAGTTTATTAATTTTCTTCTTGCATACGACATTATTTGTTTAACAGAAACTTTTATTGGGACTGAATTTGAGTCTCACATTTTTCATGATTACTCTATTTTTACTGCTAAAGCAAAAAAGTTATCTCATCAGGGAGATACTCTGGTGGGGTAATTGTCATGGTTAAAAAGAAATTTATTTCATGTCTTGAAAAAATTCATGTTGAGACAGAAAATACTGTGGTTATAAAACTACACAAGAATTTACTTGGTACCACTAATGACACTATGTTAATTTGCATGTACATTCCACCTTCTGAATCTACTTTTTGGAAAACAACACAAGATATCTATGGCTTAGAAGTTTTGGAGCAGTGTATATTAGATCTTCAGAATGAATATGGTGATTTGGGATTGCTGATAATGGGGGATTTTAATGCACAAACCGCTTGTGAAAATTACAGTTTAGATGATGACTATGTTAACTTCCAGAATTTACATCATTATCCAAATTCAAAAGTGCCCAGGAAGTCACATGATACGTACACAAATGTTTTTGGTAATCAGCTGATTGAGATATGCAACATGTTTGACTGTGTCATATTGAATGGTCTTTGTGATCCAGGTTTTGATGAAAGCTATACATTTATAGGACCTGCAGGTTCAAGTGTTGTGGATTATTTCATTGTATCTCTGGGTTTATTTAGTTTGGTTAGAGTTCTCTCTTTGCTGGTTGAAAACTTAACAGAATCTGACCATTTGCCAGTTTGTATGGAGATAGAAACTAATAGCAGTAATACAGAAACAACATTTCAACAGAAATTGAACAAAAAAGTTTGTCAGAAAGTAGTGTGGGACGAAGCTAAGAAAAAAGATTTTGAAACTGTACTAAATAGCAAAGACATTCAAGAAAAACTTACATTCGCCACAAATGCTTTGGAAGACAATATAGAAACTGCACTGGAAATATTTGTTACATGCTTAAAAGAGGCAAGCGCCTGCATGTCTAGAAAAGTATCCATGCACAAGACCATAAAATCGGAATGGTTTGACGATGAATGTAAAATCACAAAAAAAGAAAGTAGAGCAAAGTTAAAATGTTTTAGAGTGACCAGAAATGAGGAAGACAGGTTGATTTACGTGGAAAAAAGGAAAGAGTATAAACGATTATTGAAAACAAAAAAACAAAATTACAGGAAAAAGAAAACTGAACTTTTAGCTGAAAACATTGCAGACTCTTCTCAGTTCTGGAAAGAAATTAAAAGGATGGGATATGGCAATAGGGACATAATTTGCAACAACATCAGCAATGATGACTGGTTTAACCACTTTAAAGAAGTTTTTTGTATGAATGAGGAGACTGGTGAGAGTGATGATGTCATTGTTGACGTTTTGGATGATGCGGATCATTTTTTGAACAAAGATATTTCTGAAGAAGAAGGAGTTTGTGCAATTGTAAAACTCAAATTAAGAAAGGCAAGTGGGTTGGATGGTGTTTCTGGTGAAATGGTAAAGAATGGGGGAAAGAGTGTGTTGGGGTTCCTGGTAAAACTTTTTAATGCTGTCTTTGCCTCAGGTGTATATCCGTCTGAATGGTCCAAAGCTATTATCATACCAATTTATAAAAAGGGAGATCCAGAAAAAACAGACAATAGTATCAAAGTGTTATACCACAGTGTTAAATACAAGATTATACAGTTGGTTGGAAGATAATGAAATGATTTCTGAGAGTCAGGCAGGTTTTCGTAGGGGTTATTCCACACTTGATCAAATATATAATTTATATGCAATTGTACAAAAGAGTATGTTAAAGAAAGGTAAGAAATTATACGTTGCTTTTGTAGATTTCAAAAAAGCATTCGATTCTGTCCACCATGATAAACTTTTACAATGCATGAAAAACCAGGGGGTAAAGGGGAAATTTTTAGCATCTTTGAAATATATGTATTCTTCATTGCTTTCATGTGTGCATGTAAATTGGGAACTTACAGAATTCTTTGAAGGCCAGTTGGGGTAAGACAAGGCTGTGTCCTGTCCCCTACATTATTCTCTGTTTATATAAATCAGTTAGCAAACCACATAGATGCAGGGGGAAAACATGGTATACAGTTTTTACCAGGTCTAATGGAAGTGTTCATCCTACTTTTTGCTGACGATGTAGCGTTGTTGTCAACAACAGTGGGTGGTTTACAAAATCAGCTTAATATCCTATACAAGTGTTGTAATGATATGAAACTAAATGTAAACACGGATAAAACAAAAGTAATGGTCTTTAGAAAGGGGGGATATTTAGGTCGACATGAGCAATGGTTTTTCAATGATAAAAAGCTAGATGTAGTTAATAGTTATTGCTATTTAGGTTTTCAGTTTACAACAATGCTTAGTATGAAGAGAGGCACAAAGCACTTAGTAACTAAAGGTAAGAAAGCAGTCGTGCAATTAAATAGAGCTTTCCAAAAGTATAAAGAAATGACTGCTAATACTTTCTTCAAGATTTTTGATGCAAAAATGCAGCCTATTATGCTTTATTCATCTGAAATATGGGGGTTAACAAAATTAGATCATGTGGAAAAAGTTCATATGATGGCATGTAAAAGGTTCCTAGGTGTCCCAGTCAAAACACCAAATAAAATGGTCTATGGCGATTTGGGATGTTACCCTCTTTATGTGAATTCTTTTGTCTCTGTTCTAAGATATTGGTTTAGATTACTGCAAATGTGTACTGAAAGGTTGCCATACAAGGTATACCAAATGCTGCTTGAACTAGACAGAACGGGAAAATATTGCTGGGTATCTAAAATTAGAGAAATTTTATGTGAGACAGGGTTTAATTTTGTTTGGTTGCAGCAAGGTGTAGGTGATGTTAAAGTATTTTTGAGATTGTTTAAACAAAGGTTGATTGATTTTTTCATTCAAGAATGGACAGGCACAATAAGAGATCGTGAAAGGTATGACTGCTACCGGTCCTTTAAAATACTCTTTGAAAAAGATAAATATGTTTGCAATGTTGATATGTATTGTTTTAGGGTTGCTATAGCACAGTTAAGATTTAATGTTCTCTCACTGAACGCAAATGTACATCGTTTCAGTAATTTAGAGTAGAAAAAAGCTTGTCCATTTTGCGAGACAGCAAGGGAAGATGAACAACATTTTCTTTTTGTTTGCCCTACATACTCTCATTTACGGGACAAATTCCTGAAGGAGTTAGTTAGAACCCCGATCCACCAATTGTTACAGGTCAGAACTCACTATGAGATGCATCAATTGTCCAAGTATATTTTCCATTCAATTAATCTAAGGAAAAAGCGTTTAATTATATTGTAATTGCTGTTCAAAATGAATGTGTTTACCATAATAACTATGTGGCAAGATTGATTGGTGTGTGATGCTGCTTAATCGATGTTTATTAGTAATGACATATTGCTTGATTATAATGAGGTTTAAACAATGTTAAGGTGTTTAAACATATTGCCTGATGTGTGCAACAGTTAAAACAATTGTTATCTGTTAAAGTCGCGGTATGAGAAGAAAACTTGTGATGTTTGTTCGTGCTAAATGAAGTGAGGTATGGAGTCTATCGGCTAAGATTATATGCCTGTGTGTGTGTGTGTGTGTGCGCGCGCGCGCGCGCGCGCGCGCGCGCGTGTGTGTGTGTGTGTGTGTGTGTGTGTGTGTGTGTGTGTGTGTGGTGTGTGTGTGTGTGTGTGTGTGTGTGTGTGTGTGTGTGTGTGCGTGCGTGCGTGCGTGCTCGTGCGGAGTGCACATGTATCTCTCTCGTTAACAACATTATCACTTTAATAATGATGAGATGATGAAGTTGACAACTGGTCAATAATGATAATGATAATGATAATATGTATGCGCACTTCTATTTGTATATATGTAAATGTTGACAGTTATTATGAGGAAATGTCATCACCACACCACCACCCACCATCTTTATTTTTTGTTGCTTGTATTGTGGCCAATGGCCGAGGTACATTAAAGCATTTCAGTGTTCAGTGTTCAGTGTTCTCTCTCTCTCTCTCTCTCTCTCTCTCTCTCTCTCTCTCTCTCTCTCTCTCTCTCTCTCTCTCTCTCTCTCTCTCTCTCTCTCTCTCTCTCTCTCTTGTACCTCAAGTTTTTTATGTTTTGTTCTTGTTTTTTTTTCTGTTTTAACTTTGCTGTTTGCTTTTGTTTCTTCTTTTTTTATATGAAGTATGAATGTAAAAGAAAAGATATTATTGTCACCTGATATGATTTTTTTACTTTTATCATTCTTCTTTTTTCTATGACTAAAAAAAAACAACCACCACACCTCAAGTACATGTGCGCCAGCGGATATGTGCTTATATAAGTGTTAGTGTTAGTGTTAGTGTTAGTGTTAGTGTTAGTGTGTGTGTGTGTGTGTGTGTGTGTGTGTGTGTGTGTGTGTGTGTGTGTGTGTGTGTGTTTGATTTGTATGTGCATGTGCGTGCGTGCGTGCATGCGTGAGTGAGTTGCGTGTATGTATGTATGTATGTATGTATGTATGTATGTATGTATGTATGTATGTATGTATGTATGTATGTATGTATGTATGTATGTATGTATGTATGTATGTATGTATGTATGTACGTACGTACGTACGTACGTACGTACGTACGTACGTGTGTGTGTGTGTGTGTGTGTGTGTGGTGCGTGCGTGCGTGCGTGCGTGCGTGCGTGCGTGCGTGCGTGCGTGCGTGCGTGCGTGCGTGCGTGCGTGCGTGCGTGCGTGCGTGCGTGTGTGTGTGTAACCTACGTGAAGGAGTGAGTTTTACAGTGTATTATTACCATACTATTATCACTATTGTTATCATTCTTATTGTTATCATTATAACCATTGTATTATCTTTAGTTCCTTTTGAGTTCATTTTGTTGTTATGAGTTGTAACAATGTTGTAGCTAAATATTTTGGGGTGGACTTTTCTTGGTTGTTAAGTTGTTTATTTCATTATGTTCCTTTGTTTGCTCTTTATCTATTAATGCTTTTCTTTTTCTTCAATAATCAAAATCATTTTATTGTGACTTCTGATTTTCGTCTTCTGAGTGAGTACATTTTTATTACCTTATTATATATAGTGTCCTTATTCCTTTATGTTGTTTGGTACTGCGTATAGTTTTACTATTTAGTATCTTTTTATCTTGATGTTATCCCTGAAAAGGGCGGGGACTAGATGTAAAAAAAGCACATGAGTGCTTATCTATTATCCTCGAATAAAAGATTTTGCCTTGCCTTGCCTTGCCTTGCCTTGCCTTGCCTTGCCTTGCCTTGTCTCTCTCTCCGGGGGCAGGTATGGACCAGGTGAGCTACAGACCTGTTTTCCTGCTCTCTATGAAATGTGCGAATTGTGATGGTTTCAGTGAAAGTACTCCTAAGACTTTTTGCAGGTGTATTCATGATGGCTGTGTGCATCTAAATGTGGCATTTGTTTACCGATAAGGCCAGTGTATATACTGTAAATACATGTGCATTTATTATATGACGCAAAGAAGAAACCAGTATTGACATTGCATTTAAAACAGCTCAGGCCAAGTATGTGTGCCTACTTTTTTTTTTTTTCCCCACGTGGTTTATGCGGACTGATAGCCTTACTGTCTATGTTGCTGCCATGTGTATGTGGATTTCACTTTTCCTTTTCACCTGTCAACATTGCCTTGGATGTGAATCATTGACCTTTGACCTGGGTATAGCAAGCAAGCACAGGCGCTTGAGAAGTGACTTTTTTTTTTTGGGGGGGGGGGGGGGTTGGGGGGTTTGGGTTTTTTTGTTTTTGTTTTTATTTTGTTTTGTTTTTTTTAGCATTGTTGCATATGTTGCTGCCATGTGTGTGTGTGGATTTCACTTTTCCTTTCCACCTGTCAACATTGCCTTCAATGCCAATCATTGACTATTGACCTGTGTATAACAAGCAAGCATAGGTGCTTGAGAAGTAGCACAACCATGTCTTCAATGCCTCAGAATAATTTTTTCCATTTCCTTGACTGGCACTTCATGCAGATGCAGCAAAGCCTGCAGTCACACCTAAATGGATTAAAGAGTGATTTAGATGACAAGTTCTGTACCCTGGAGGACAAACTATCTCGCATTTTTGTTGAAGTTAATGATTTAAAAGAAACAGTTCTCTCCAATCGTGATGAAATAGAAGAACTGAAAGATGACAGGGCCACCATTATGGACAGACTTGATTCTTTGGAAAAGAAATAAGAGATTAGTGAACAAGATACTAAAGCTATGAATCTCAGATTTATGAATGTGGAAGAACTAGATTGGGAAGATGAACACAGCACTGTCCAGGTTATTGTGGATATCTTGAACGAATATTCTCAATCACCAAGATGGCAAAGCGAAGACATTGCACGGGCTTTTCGCATTGGGAAGCGACGCTCAAGAAGGGAAGGTCCTCGACCAGTACTGGTCCAGTTCTGTAGATGGGCAGACAAAATGTCCATTTTATGTGACCAGGAACTGAGAGACAGTCTCAGGACAGATGGTGTCCGCGTGGCTTCTGACCTAACCACGCGTCAAAGAACAATGCTGAATTTCCACAGGGGACAGGGCAAAATTGCATACATCCACAGTGGGAAACTGTATGTTAAAGACAAGGTACAGCCTGTTCCATTCAGGGACAGTGACACTGAAGGCCAACAGTCTTCCCATCCCTGGTGGAACGAGGAACACAGGAAGGAGAAAGGTCGACACACTGATCGTCATCAAGGTGGATGGAGGGAGATGCCCCAGCATACTTTCCAGCCAAGAAGACTTTCTTCAGGTGGTGCTGGGGGCAGTGGTGAGCTTCCCAGCAATCACTATGGTGACAGGAGGAGCTTGTCACGCCCCAGGAAATACCACCAGAAGACCTTCAGGCCCAGGATGCAAGGAAAAACTGGGCGAGGAACGAGCTTCAGCTTCCAGGAACATGACAGGTATGATCCTGTCCCTATTGTACCTGGCACACAGTCATACAGGGATGTGCTCAGGTATGGGTAGCCACAGGACCAGATGTCTCTTGAACATGTACAGCAAAACAACAAGCACAGGAGGCTGGTCACTGTAAAAGACAATGCCAGACAGTCACGTGCTGTTGAACCTGGATTACAAAGAGATTACAAGGAGTCTATGGTATTGAATTGTTAGATCAGTGTTTAGCAGATCTGTATGATTCATTTGGTGAGTACCTGATTTTGTTATGTGGTGATTTAAATGCAAGAACTGCCCAGGAAAACTACAGTTTTAATGGAGATGATAGTGATTATGAACAAACTACATACCCTAATCATAGCCAATATCCAAGAAAATCTCAGGACAACACAATAAACAATTTTGGTCAGCAGTTAATTGAGTTCTGCAATATTTTTGATTGTCTCATATTAAATGGTCTGTGTAATCCAGGCTTTGATGACAGTTGTACATATATTGGACTTTCTGGTGAAAGTATGTTGGATTATTTTATT
>CM060316.1:98853622-98861122 GCA_030674155.1 Stramonita haemastoma | reverse complement strand
GAATATATTTACAAATCATGATTCAATACTTAAACATTTTCCCTAAATTTCTTGAATCCCAGTTCGCTTTAAAAAAAAAAGAAAAAAGAAATAGATAAAAGACAAAGCCTTGCATGATGAATCTTGTAGTCTATAATCATATTTTTTTAAAATGACCACACGCCATTTGCTGGGAAAAAATATTGGATGACAAAATTTACATTTTTCATCAAGAATATAAGTGCTACATTGA
Organism: Stramonita haemastoma; assembly: GCA_030674155.1. NCBI lineage: Eukaryota > Metazoa > Mollusca > Gastropoda > Neogastropoda > Muricidae > Stramonita > Stramonita haemastoma. The sequence goes on along the minus strand of CM060316.1, from coordinate 98,860,890 downwards.
CAACCTGTTCCCCGTTTGGGGATCTATGGGTAAGATTTCCTCCCAGTTCACATCAGAGCGGCGGTAAGAAATCATGGTGGCGTTACCAGACAGCTCAGGATGTCGCCACGCTGGCTGCAATGACAAACAAAACAAAGCATAGGCCTCCTGTGTCAGTATCTTCCATAGAGAGTGAGTGAGTGTGTGTGTGTCTTTGATTTTACGTCTGTACACTTAAAGTGATATTAGACGAGGGAGGAGGGGGGGGGGGGGGGGGGGGGGGGGGCAATAAAGAGGTAAGGGTTTTTAAAAAGTGTGTTGGTAATTATGTACATAAGAAGACTGATTACAAAACTATATAACAAGAATGTTGCAAAACATGGCATAAGAAATGCAAATAATCACAAAAACAATCGACCCAATAGAGAACTTTAAAATCTAAAACTGTAAGCTGAACAATTGCAAACTACATGTAAAGGCTGCCATGAATAAAGCAAAAAGTACATTGCCACAGTAGGGTGTTATAATTTCACAATCTTCACAGTAGTACTTTATATAAAAAAAAAAGAGAATACTGGGGATGCATCAGAGACAATGCTATCTCACACAATAACTTTGGATTGATTAATACTTCTTGCAGTGACTTATCTTGAAATGGTGGTAGGAACTTTTTTAAACCTTGACAATGATACAAAACATGAACATTGGAAAGTTTTTCACCGCATATACATTTTATATTTTTGGCAAATTTTGCTTGAAATGCATTTAATTTCAATCTGTGGATTAGAGAAACAATATTTCTAGTACTGGATTTTTGAAAGCCGTACTGAGTACAAAGGATGCTCTCAATATCAAGAACTGAACAAGTATGCTGGGAATAGCCAGCCTCTTCATGTTTCTTTTTTACATGTTTCCAGCAAACATTTTGAAGCAAAGCATAACCCTCATGAAGAGAAAGAGGAATGTCTAAAACATTTGAACAGCTAGAATGTTTTGCTGCCTTTTTGGCTGCTTTGTCAACCTTTTCATTGAAATAAAGACCACAGTGAGATGGAACCCAGCAGAAAGTGATATTCGAACCCCTCAGAATGAGAAAATGTATCAAGAAATTAATTTCAGTAATAAGATTCTGCCTAACCATCGATGTAGAGTTATTAAGACACTGTAATGCAGATTTATAATCAACGCAAAACAAAATCTGCAAAACAGTATTTGGAAAATCAAGCAGAAAGTACAAAGCCATCAAAATAGCGGTAAGTTCAGCAGTAAAGATGGAATGATTTTTGCCAATATGATAGGACTTTTCAACTTTCAGAGCTGGAATGATAAATGCTGCCCCCGCTTCCTTATTTTCAAGAAGGGACCCATCAGTAAATATCTTAAGATGAGAAGGGTATGTATCTTCTAAGTGTGCATTTGTGTAAGAGCAAAGAATAGTCGCATTTTCTTCTTTTTTTAATGAGAGATGGTTGATATCAAAGTATGCTTTCTGAAGTTTCCATTTTGGAACAGGTGTTAAAATAGCGGTGGATTTTTGCCAATCTTTAGGATTAATAGTTGCCTCTTTGAGAAGATTGGAAGTATATGTGCCAATTGAAGCAAGAGAAGATATATTTTTAGCTCTGTTTGGAAAGTCTAAGTCAGATCTAATTGAAATTTCCGATGCAATATTGTTTTCAACTATTGAACTTCTTAGGATATACTTTGAAACGGCTAAATTACGATAATCATCTAAGGGTAATACTCCTATTTCTCTGTAAGTTCCTAGAGAAGATGCATGAAATGGAACTCCTAAAGCGATCCGGAAAGCTTTACAATCTAGACTTTGAAGTTTGTTCAAAAGATATCTGGGGGCACTGAAGAATAATTCTTGGCCATATGTTAGTTTAGAACGAACCAGTGATAATGATAAATGTTTTAGTACAACTGAATCCTGTGCCCATATTTGCTTACTGATTGCCTTTAGTATATTTAGACTTTTTCTGGCTTTGTTCAAAGCATATTCGATATGACAATGCCATGTTAATTTTGAAGTAAGTATGATACCTAGAAATTTTACCATAGGCTTATAATCCAGAGCTTTTTCACCAATCTTGAAAACAGGAAGTTTAGGAGGATCAGCACCATTATTAAAAAGCACAACTTGTGTCTTTTCTGTGGAAAGACTTAACCCATTTTCTACCATATACTTATAAATTTTATCCAGCTCAAGTTGATATAACTTTCTAACATAGTTCAAATGTCTTTCAGGTGTTACCTTTTTCATTGCTACCCTTTTCCACATACAAAGGTCATCAGCATATTGAACAAGAACAACATTATCAGATACAGACTCAGGGAGGTCATAAAGTAGAATATTGAATAAATAGGGCGCAACCACTGAACCCTGTGGTATACCCATTTGTGGAAACCTAAGTGTAGAATAATTATTACCAACCTTTGCCTGAATGCTTCTTCCTGTGAGAAAATTTCGGAAATAGGAATAGATAGAACCTGATAATCCAATACATTTTAATTTATATAACAATCTAGCATGCCAAACTTGGTCGTAAGCTTTATTTATATCAAAGAAAGTGGCAAGAATGTTCTGTCTTCGTGCAAATTGATGTTTTATTTGAGTAGTCAATTTAACTAAGTGGTCTATACTTGATCTCCCTTTTCGAAATCCTGTTTGATTTACTGGGACAATTTTATTTTTATCACAATAATACACTAGCCTATTTAAAATGACTTTTTCCATAAGTTTTCCTGTGTGTGATGTAAGCGCAATGGGTCTATAACTGTTTGTATCACTTTTTAATTTTCCTTGTTTTAGTAGAGGAATAATGATAGACTGCTTCCAAATCAAAGGTAGCTTACCTTCTACCCAGCACTGCTGAAATAATTTGTGTAGTAAAAGAACCCAATTGTCTGGTAAATGTTTCAACATTTGATTTGAAATAGCATCTGCTCCTACTGATGTTTTCTTATTACTAAGAGATTGAATAACATCTGTAACCTCTTGTAAAGTTATTGGAGTATTTATAAATAAAGTATTGTCTGGAAAAGGATCGTTATAAACATCTTTTTTTGTTTCTTCATTTCTAAAGGTAACTTCTGAATGTGAAAGACATGTATTACTCATTGTATTAGCAAACATATCAATGAAAGCTTCAGCCTTGTCAGAATTTGAGGGGAACTCTTTATCTTTAATTACAATTGGACAAGATGGCTGATTTATACCGTGTTTCATTTCACTAAATTTTTTCCAAATTTTTTGCATATCCTTATGAGTACAAATTTCCTGTGTGCAAAACTTTGACCAGAATTCACGTTTTGCTTGTTCAATAATTTTGCCACATGTTTTATTTGCTAGTTTTAGCAAGCTATGATTAACCGGTGATTTATTTCGTAAATACGTTTTGAATGCTATTTTTTTCTTATTAACAGCATTTTCACACGTTTCATTCCACCATATGTTCCCTGCACGTTTATCAGATTTTACAGATGAATATCTGGGAATGGAAAAATCTGCTGCTTTTAAAACCGTTTTTGTAAATCTATCATAAAACATCTCTATGTCATCACTTTCTATACAACTAGTATCATATACTTTAAGGAAAGATTGAAACAGATCCCAATTTGCTTTATTGTACCTATATTTTGAAATCATATCTTTGACTTTTTCAATATATGCTGATTTTCCATATAGTGTTATGATGATTGGCAAATGGTCACTTCCTAGACAGTCACTGTAAGTTTCCCATGAGCAGTGTGGAGCTAAAATAGGAGAAATGAGGGAGAGGTCTATGGCAGTGGCTCTTTGACTTGCAACATCTGGAATCCTGGTAATGCTTCCATCATTAAGGAGGTATAAAGAAGAATCCACAATATTCTCTAAAAGTCTCTTACTTGTAAAAATAGAGACATTATCTTTTTCCCAGAAAGGAGAGTGAGCGTTAAAATCACCAGCTATTATCCATTTTACTTTTGATATTTGTAGAGATCTCATCAAGTCTGTATTATCTTCCTGTGGACCTTTTGGCAGGTAAACAGAAACAATATTAACGATCTGATCATCGTTTATTTTTTACACGAGCTGCGCATGAATGAATATGATGCGCATTGTCTGGAACAGGAGAGGGACATAGACTATATGCCATGGTTTCATGAACATAGATAGCTGTTTTTATTTTACCATCAGTGCTAGCCTTTCCATGAATGGGGGGGTAGAAAAATGTAGGCAGCTTAGGTAGATTGTTAGCGTTTACATTCAGGGACTGAAAAATAAGTATTTTATAGTTCTCAGAAACCAGATGTTGCAAGAGATATGAGTAATTTGTGTTGATAGATCTACAGTTCCATTCCATTAGTTTTACAAGTTGTGTTCTGCACATAACTAACACTCAATGGAATCTACTGTTCCCACAGCAGCTAGAACAATATTTCTAGATAAAGAACACACAAACAAACTAAAAAACGTCAACTAGGGAAAAAAGACACACACAACAATAAAATAATTATTATACGAAACAACGACAACCCAATAACAATAATAATAATAATGATTAAAAAGATGACGATACTTCTCTTAGGGAAAAAGAATGCTTTGTGATATAAATGAACGTGATACCAAAACTCTATTTAAATCTTGAATTATATATTTAAATAGATCTAATGACAAATGGCGATAATAAGATTATAACTTGTAGACTAACTGTCATAGCCAAGTTGCTAAGTTATTACAAAACACATGTGGCATTTGTTTAAAACCAGTCACCCAAAACACTGTATCTGTTTTGCCAGGATCTCATATGGTCACCAGCCAAGGGAGGAGGTTGTGGCATAGGGTAGAACTGGGGTAGATGTAGTGGGGGACGTCTGGTTGTCTTCTTGGGTGTTTTCCAAAACAGTCCCCTCACGTGCCTCCCGAGGTTCCTCGCCAAAACGCTGGCCCCTCTCTGTGTAGGATGAAGCCCATCTCGCAAAGATCTGTAGCTGGAATCCAGGTTAGAGTGGCTGATGAAAGAGATATTGTCAATACCAAACAGATCTGAAGACGTCAGTGCATTAAAAACGTCTCTTTTGATGTTTAGTTCACAATCTTTCACTGGTGCAACTTTGCTCACCACGATCTTTATTGTGGGATGTTTTGTGGCAAAATTCTTGATGGTTTTTGTGAAATGTTGACTAGCATCTGCTGCCTCTGTCTTCTTCAAATAATTGATTCCACAGTGAAATACCACTGCGTCCAATGGCCTGTCAGCATCAGAAAGTGCTTTATCCAGGACTTGACTAATATTTTCTGTTTTGAAGGTGCGATGAGATCTAGCATCAAAACCATAGGATCTGCCCAGTCTTTTGTCATAAACCTTGTTCATGACAGAATCATGCAGAATAACTACATTTGGTAGATCTCTATGGCTTGTCCAGTCTAGATCTGCAGTCTTTTTGGGGGTTGACTTTTGTTTTACGTCATGTATGTTTTTCTTGTCACTGGTCTTAGGTGGTTCTGTTTTCTTGCCTTTCCTTTCTTTTTTGGTATTAACAACCAAGCTAGTGTCTGATCTTGACACATCAACATTTGCTGAAGCAGACATACCACTTCTTGCCTGACTAGCTGTTTTAGATTTTGTAACCTCAGCAAAAGTACGATCAGGAATACTAACAGTAACACTGTCTGTCTGTGTCTCAACGTTCTTCATAGTAGTACTAGTAGACATCCTAGATCTATTGACTTTGACTTGACTTGACTTGACTTGACTTGACTATTTCCGAGATCAACAATTGTCTGACTTTGATCATGCACAGTTTTTTTCCAGTTTCATAATGCGATCACAAAGTTCAGCAACAACTTTTTTAAGTTCCATCACAACACTCACGGCTTCAGGCGGTGATGGAGATGATGGAGATGAAGAAGGGCCGGTGGCTGCAACACCAGAAGCACCAGAAGCGTTGACCTCCATGTTGCTATCTTGCCGGCTGGTCGATCCACCAGTCGTTGTTGTTGAACTGACGGGACTGCATTCCTTTTCTTTGCAGACTACAGTCACTTTTTTTGGCAAAGTTGAAATGCGACTGCCCGTACTCTTTGAACGGGTAGACTTGGTCATTTTTCTGAGGATTTGTAAAATAACTTAGCAGGCGTTATGATTAGTTCCTAACTATTTCCGCCATCTTGCTTCCCTCGAGTGTGTGTGTGTGTGTGTGTGTGTGTGTGTGTGTGTGTGTGTGTGTGTGTGTGTGTGTGTGTGTGTGTGTGTGTGTGGTGTGTGTTTATGTGTGTGTGTGTATGTGTGTGTGTGTGTGTGTGTGTGTGTGTGTGTGTGTGTGTGTGTGCACGTGTGTGCACGTGTGTGTGTGTGTGTGTGTGTGTGTGTGTGCATTCTCGCGCGAGGGTGCGTGCATGTGCACAGAGTCTGCTCAGAAAGGCCTTGAATAAGAGAGTGCCAGATGCCTATAATGGTAAATTTGGAATGGCCGTCTTCAAAGTACCAGTGCTATATCACAGAAAATGACACATTCAACAAAAACATGAAAAGACGTGTATGACTGCTACAGTTCATCATGTAGTAGTAATAGCAGTAGCCAGAGGAGGAAGAGAAGTGGGAAGAGGAGGGGAAAGAGTAGTAGTAGTAGTAGTAGTAGTAGTAGTAGTAGTAGTAGTAGTAGTAGTAGTAGTAGTAGTAGTAGTAGCTCTAGTAGCTCTAGTAGCTCTAGTAGCTCTAGTAGCTCTAGTCCTAGTTGTTGTAGCAGTAGCAGCAGCAGCAGCAGCAGCAGCAGTAACAGCATCCTACTCTTACCAACCGGACATGGTCCCTGCGATCGGAATCTGCGGCTTATTAAAGTGCTAAGGGCAAGGAGTCCCAAAAGTTACCAACTCTTTACATTAAAAGAATATTTACGATTGTTAGTATCGAACCATTCAATGAAAACTTTTCCCCTTCCTGATTAAATTTTCTAGGGTTTTTTTTTTTCCATGTGGTACATTTCATAATATATATATATATAACTCGTGTAATTTTCTCTTTTGTCTTACCTCGACTACGTACGTCTCGTCTGGAAAATTAATGGTTGAGGAGAGAATACCATCTTCATAGTGGGCATCAATTTCCACGCTTGTGTCATCTGTTGAAAAAGAAATGATTAGCATTAATAGACACAAACAGCAAATAAAACACGTATGGAAACAAACTCCTCTCTCTCTCTCTCTCTCTCTCTCTCTCTCTCTCTCTCTCTCTCTCTCTCTCTCTCTCCTCTCTCTCTCTCTCTCTCTCTCTCTCTCTCAGTATATTTAGAAGGAGGAAAGG
>CM060316.1:98833622-98848622 GCA_030674155.1 Stramonita haemastoma | reverse complement strand
CACATAAGAAGACATTGATGGGTCTATAGAATCACCCAAAGGACTTCTGGTTGAGTGGAGTTGGTATAGTACTGATGTGTCTGAAATCAATGCAGTGATCCCTCATATTGACAGGATTCAATCATCTGAACGATGAGGTGGGACCCAAGACTCTCCACGAAGCTGGGGGCAAAGAAGGAATGCGTACTGAACTGCTTGCCTTATTGTAAATGTTGAACTAATATATACTGAACTGATTGCCTTATTGTGAATGTTGAACTAATATATACTGAACTGATTGCCTTATTGTGAATGTTGAACTAATAAAGTAATATATACTGAACTGATTGCCTTATTGTGAATGTTGAACTAATATATACTGAGCTGATTGAATTATTGTGAATGTTGAACTAATATATACTGAGCTGATTGAATTATTGTGAATGTTGAACTAATATATACTGAGCTGATTGCCTTATTGTGAATGTTGAACTAATAATACTGAACTGATTGCCTTATTGTGAATGTTGAACTAATATATACTGAACTGATTGCCTTATTGTGAATGTTGAACTAATATATACTGAACTGATTGCCTTATTGTGAATGTTGAACTAATATATACTGAGCTGATTGCCTTATTGTGAATGTTGAACTAATATATACTGAGCTGATTGAATTATTGTGAATGTTGAACTAATATATACTGAGCTGATTGCCTTATTGTGAATGTTGAACTAATATCTACTGAACTGAATGCCTTATTGTGAATGTTGAACTAATATATACTGAGCTGATTGCCTTATTGTGAATGTTGAACTAATATATACTGAGCTGATTGCCTTATTGCGAATGTTGAACTAATATATACTGAACTGATTGCCTTATTGCGAATGTTGAACTAATATATACTGAACTGATTGCCTTATTGCGAATGTTGAACTAATATATACTGAACTGATTGCCTTATTGCGAATGTTGAACTAATATATACTGAACTGATTGCCTTATTGTGAATGTTAAACTAATATATATTGAACTGCTTGCCTTATTGTGAATGTTGAACTAATATATACTGAACTGGTTGCCTTATTGTGAATGTTGAACTAATATATATTGAACTGGTTGCCTTATTGTAAATGTTGAAATGATATATGTTGAACTGATTGCCTTATTATGAACGTTGAAATAATAGATACTGAACTGATTACCTTATTGTGAATGTTGGAATGATGTATGCTGAACTGATTGCCTTATCATGAACGTTGAAATGATATATACTGAACTAATTGCCTTATTGTGAATATTGAAATGATGTATGCTGAACTGATTACCTTATTATGAACATTGGGATGATATATACTGAACTGATTGCCTTATTGTGAGTGTTGAACTAATATATGGTGAACTGATTGCCTTATTGTGAATGTTAAAATGATATATGCTGAACTGATTGCCTTATTGTGAATGTTAAAATGATATATGTTGAACTGATTGCCTTGTTGTGAATGTTAAAGTGATATAATTATACCGAACTGATTGCCTTATTGTGAATGTTGAAATTATACATGCTGAAGTGATTGCCTTATTGTGGATGTTGAAATATATGCTGAACTGAAAAAAAAAAAAGGATGTAGTTCAATACTGTATGCAAAACGACCACCATTGACGTGAAAGTGCGAACGTTTGCCCATTTTCTTGAACAAGTGGGCTGGTTTTGCTTCCAGTCATGCCAAGACTGTCCTAACTACTGGATGAAAAAAAGCACAAGAGTGCTTATCCCATTATCCTCGATATAAAAGAAAGAAAGAAAGAAAGAACGAAAGAAAGAAAGAAAGAAAGAAAGAAAGAAAGAAAGAAAGAAAGAAAGAAAAGAAAGAACTACCCAAACACTGAGGATGCACTCTGCATCTGGTGAGGGATGGGCTCTGCTGTGTTCAACTTGCCAAGAGACCCGGTTTGAAAAATTAAGTGCAAGGCCTCAGAGACTCGACTCCTGGGAGAGTTATTGGAGAAAAGAGAGCACTACAACACACACACACACACACACACACACACACACACACACACACACACACACACACACAGACACACACACACACACACACACACACACACACGCACACGCACACACACTCACTCACACACACACACACACACACACACACACACACACACACACACACACACACACAAGCCTATAGGTTGCCTACATTCAAGAGCTGTCAAACTAATAAAATTGGATCTTAAGAAATACACTGACTGGGGCCATCTACAAAGAGTTAGGTAAAAATTCTTCCACTCCAAGACAGCCTATAATTATTTCAAAAAGTGTCTATGTATGTACAATATAATATAATAAAGGAAAAAGCCCCAAAGAAGAAAAAGTCTGATGTCATTAAAAACAGGCATACTCATACTCAGAGACTGTTTTTGCCCATGCCCCATAATATTCCCTTTAAATCAAGCCTTACTTATTCAGGAAGAACAGTGTATAGGCCTACATGTGGAAATAATTTACTCGCCTTTTTAAGATTAGCTCCTTCGCTTTTCTTCATGATCGAAATTGTTTTACATTGGCTTGTTTTGTAATTTATATGTTACTCTTACCCTTGCCCTTGTTTTCTTTTTTATCTTCTCTAATTGTCTGTCCGATTTGAGCGCATGTTGCACTGTCTCGATTTTGTTTGATCTTATATTGTGAGGTCTGGATTTTTTCTTCTCCTCATGTTCAGTTTTAGTTCTGTTCAACCTATATTAAATACAACTTGAGTAGTGGTTCTGGGAAGGAAAGCACTCAACTGTGGAAGACAAATGACTTTTTCATGAAAAATAAACACACACACACACACACACACACACACACACACACACACACACACACACACACACACACACACACACACACACACACACACTGTCCAACCAAACCAAACCAGAAATCCAAAGTGAAGCAATGTTTAGTTATATAATCATGCTCATGAATATGCTTAGGACTAAGTGCAGGTAGTCTGAGCACAATTTCAGAGTATTAAATGCACACATCTGTTCCGATATATTTTAAGACAAAGAACGTATCACATTAAGGTATCGATAGAAACGAAAAACAAAACAAACAACAACAGAAAACCAAACCAACGGAAACACACACACACACACACACACACACACACACACACACACACACACACACACACACACACACACGCACACGCACACACACACACACACACACACAGAAAATCGATTTTTTTTTAATATAATGTTTTAATTATTTTTCAACGGGTACAAAACCAAGTGGATGTTAACTCTTAACAGCGTTAGTATATGACAATAAATAAGGGATCTGATGAAGCTAAATGCCATGTTCACATGTTTTCAGTTGGCAATCTACCTTTCAAAAACACCACAATCAAGTCGATGGTTCTTGCGGTATTCTGTTATTAGAGCTCATGTCATGTTCAAATAGTATGTTAGCAAACAGACACAAATGTGCAGTGGAAAGTATATATTATCGTTTTTTTTTTAGATCAGAAGAATCCAATAATAGTTTCAGTGTACAAACTCATATGTCATGATGTCAGGGTTTGTTGGGGGTTTTTTCACCTAACATTGACGATCTATTTACGCATGCAAGGGACTGTTATTTTTGTCGGATAAATATATATCTAGATGGCACCCTTTTGATGCTGTGTTTGAATGCCTTCACTAGACTCTTAGCAATTCTAAATAGTATAGCATACTCAGCTGCTTACATGACCTGCACTTGACATACATACACTCTGGACTTAGGCCACCTTTTGCCGGCATCACACATCATGTTTGGTACTGACGGACAGACGGGGTGGCGGGCGACTACTGCGAAGACTTGACAAATTGCAAAATAGATGTCAGCTTAAATAAGAACAAAAGAAAGCAATGAAATGACTGATTGGCTAACTACACCAATGAAAGCACGCAATTAATGTAAGAACATACACGGCAAGCAAGAAAAAACGTCGAAATGCAATCCCATAAACATCAGTATCATAACAAGGAAAGGCTCTCACTACAATACTAACTGAGAAAAATGCCCCGAAGACAGTTCGTTATCTTCTTCATGGCGTTGAAACAAATACTCTAGATCCACTAGATTTTAACAATTTTGTGAAATGAGCAGAAAGTAATTAAACCACTTCTTCTTCCTCAGGCGGGTTCATCTTTTCGTCCTTTAGGGAGTCCTCAGACATGGAAGAGCTGTCGCTTGATGCAGAGTTACTGCATTCCCAAGCAGGAGGAGCGTTTTCAAATGAATCATCGGCACCAGAATTCCTGTGCTCGTCGGACGGTGATGCCCTGCACACATCCAGCAAACCTGTGTTGCCTGTGTATCATGTTAAGTCGCGCTCATTACATGATGTGGATGTACGTGTATTGTGCAAGCATAGGCCCCCAGTATATGGCGTACAAAAGCCTTTATTTTTCAGTTCTCGCCATCCACTTACGATATATATAGGCCTACATTTCAAATTTCACGCAGATATGACACATGGCCTGGAGTCCAGGGTTTTTTTGTTTGTTTGCTTGCTTTGTTTTGTAAGTGCTTTTGATCAACTGAACGAAATTTATAGGACTTTTTTTTTTTAATGATTGGTATCAAAGCTTCGGAGTAGGCCTACAAGTGCTACCAAGACTAATTTTGAACTCACCCATCTATGCCTTATGTAAAAACAACAGCTGCACACACTAAGGCATGTTAGAAAGCTTTTACTGCTAGAGACAGATCTCAAGGGAAAGCAATAAGGAAAAACAAACATTCTGTCGCCAACGAAAACCAATTACTCAAGTTTCAGCTGTTCAGCAGATGCAGTAAGTCGTACAACAACAACAACAACAACAACAACAACAAAAACTGTGTTGAATGTCACGTAGAGTCTATCTAATAGTATGTTTGGTGAAAGCTGAGAAAAAAAATAAAGGTCTCTGTAGGCCACGTGCCGCATTAAATATTACCGGTCATTCTAGTTACAGAGAAATGAATAGATCTAATTAAATGAAGTGTTTTTGGAGTAGTCTGCCGGGATCTACAAACACAGCCGGGCTTTAAATAAGGCAAAGAGTGAAATGCTGTGTTGCTGACAGATTAGGTAGGATCAGTGCTAGTTGTTACGATATCATATCTGATCTTGTTAAAAGGTCATGGTTATTTTTTTGTTTGTTAGGTTTTTTTTGTGGTTTGGTTATTGATTTTCGTAGTAGGTATCTTGCTTTTTGTTATCTTTGTTATTTTTGCCTCAGTTTTGTTTATTCTTTTTGTTCCCACAATGGGAATTATTACATACCTGTTGTTTGTATTTCTCCCTCTTGTCCCACTTCTATCTGTCAGGCGGGCTACAAACAGACAGACAGAGGAACAACAGACATGTTATTCATGCTCCTCCGAAACATCCTTGAAAAGTGGGAATGTACGAATAGAGAGCTGTTTATCACCTGGGTAGACTACAGCAAAGCCTTTGACAGTGTGATTCGCCAGCATCTTTTTGGGCACGATGAAGGAATGGACTTTTCAATGAAAACACTTCATCTCCCTAGTTTTCTCGCTTTGTGAATACCAAAAGAGCATGAGGAGATGGGGCGATCCAGAATGTGAGTTTTTCAACATCTCCAAAGACATGGATGCAGTCTCCCTATCACACACACGTAAGCACGCACGCACGTATGCACACATGCACGCACACACACACGCGCGCGCGCGCACACACACACACACACACACACACACACACTCGGAAACACACACACACACATGCATAAATGCACGCACACACACACGCACACACACACACGCATGCACACACATACACACGTGTGCGCATATGCACACACATTCAAAATGCACTCATCACGGATACACACACTTGGCTGACGCTAAAAAAAAATACTGCTACAAAGTAAACTTTGAAAACACCAACAAAGCACAAGCAAACAAAGCAGCACTCAAACAACTGTACAAATAAGCAAACTGTTAAAAAACAACAACTAAGCATCAAGTAGAAGACTCACATAAAACAAAAGGCACAACAAAAGAGAACAGTTTGATTTTTTTTTTAATCTACAGAATTCCTCACAGATAAAGATGCTTTGCCTCTAAAAGTCAGGAACAAGCCAACACTCACCCCTTCGTTTCTTGAGAGACATAGTGTTCGTAAAAAAAATATTAGGCCTATTTGAAAATAGTTAACAAAAATACGCATTGCAATAGTCACCACAAACAAGTAAAGCAAGTATTGAAGTTTTATTCATCAAAGTATGAACTCTGCAAAAATTGTGGGAATCCGGCAGCATATGGTCAAAAAATGTCTTTCAAATAGAAATTCGTTTAGTGGCTACTAGACAGCAAAGAAGAAAAGTGTAACGGCATCACCAGATGCTGGACTTTGACCCCTGACCGCGGTCCGCTAGATAGCAATGGGATGGAATTTCAGTTAGGGAGTGCAGTGCCAGCCACCAACTAAAGAGTCGGATTTTTCCTGTTTTGAGCAGCCGTGGGTGATGTTCAAGATGTGTCGGAGGCAAGGCATGTGAAAAGCATTGAGCTTTCGCTCTTGTCAGGCACACAAAGTCCAGGACTCGTTGCCATACAGGAGGGTGCTCACGATACAGGCTCTGCAGATCTGGATCTTTGTGTGCTCAGTCAGCTTGCTGTTGTTCCATGCTTTCTTAATCAGTCTGATCATGATGGTGGCTGCTTTGCCGATGCACTTGTTCAACTCAGCGTCAAGTGAGAGGGTGTCTGAGATAGTTGAGCCCCGGTACACGAAGTCATGGACGACATCCAGTTCATGGCCATTGATGCCTAAGGCCGGGGGAAAGTCAGCATCATGTCCCATGACTTGTGTTTTCTTCAGGCTAATGGTGAGGACAAAGTCTTGGCAGGCATTGCTGAAGCAAGTCATGAGATGCTGTAGGTCCTCAGCTGAGTGGGTGTTAAGTAGGTGGGTGGTTACTGCTGCGTGGTCTGCAAGGAGGAAGTCACACAGGCACCTCAGCTGGACTTCGTCTTGGCTCTTAGTGTGGAGAGGTTGAAAAGCCTTCAGCGTGACCTGGTTTGGAGGTAGATACCTTCAGTTGCAAGACCAAATGCGTGTTACAGCATCCCAGCAAAGAAGATTCCAAACAGGGTGGAAGCCAGGACGCAATACCGTTTCACTCAACTCCGTATGCTGAAGGCAGCTGATGTTGAGCTGTCAAAGATGACAGTGCCTCTCATGTCTTTGTGGAAGGATCTGATGATGCTGGGAAGTTTGGGCGGACATCAGATCTTGAGAAGGATCTTGAAGAGGCCATCCCTACTAACCAGATTGAAAGCCTTTGTGAGGTCTATAAAGGCAACGAAGAGTGGCTGCCTTTGCTTGCTACATTTCTCCTGAAGTTGTTTGGGGGAGAATATCACGTCTATTGTGGATCTGTTGTTACGGAAACGCACTGTGATTCAGGGTAGACTTGCTCTGCAAGTACCTGGAACTCTTCAGTGCTACTAGTGCAAAGACTTTTTCAAAGATGCTGAGGGGGGATATGCCGGGGGGGATATGTTGTAATCCCTTCGGTCGCCTTTGATTTTGTGTTGTGTGACGACGTTAGTATCCCTCATGTCTTGTAGTATTTCACCTTCACAACAGAGGCAGTGGATTTCATGCAACTCGGAGATGAATGTCTCTATGCAGCACTTCAGTACTTTGGCGGGAATACCTTCTTTTCCAGGTGCCTTGCCAGAGGAAAGATAGTCCAGGGCTTTCCTGAGTTCATCTATGGTTGGTTCTCTGTCAAGCTCTTCCAGTTCTGGTAAGCACTCTATGGCATTTAAGGCACTTTCTGTGATTACATTTTCCTTTGCATTTTGCCCAGTATAGTGTTCTACTCAGCAATCAATCTGTTAATCTCTGTCTTGAATCACCTCCCAAGTGGCTAGCTGATTTCAAAGGGGCAGTTCTCTTTTGTGTTGAGCCCAATGCCTGCTTGATGCCTTCACACATCGCCTTGATGTTGCCTGTGTAGGCTGTGATCTGAATCTGGGAGCAGAGCTGGAGCCAAAAGTTGTTGGTGCATTTCCTGGCACACTGCTGACTTAAAAGCAAACAGCATGGAGAACATAGAGGTTCTGTTTGCTGGACTTGGTTTTGTATGCTGTCAGGGCGTTTTTCTTGGCCTCGATAACTGGTGTCATGACACTGACTGGTCCTGAGGATGTCTGGAGTTTGAGAGACAGGAAACGCTCTGTTCCTTCTGCTATTGGGGTTATGGATCCCAGCAAGCTGTTTCTGACTGCAAATCCCATGCAGTGTTCTCTGACCTCATCTGATAGTTTGCCCTGCCAGAGCAGGGTGAAGTCTCTCTCCCTCACAGATCCTGTTTCTGGGAGCCTGGTTTCTTGAAGAGCAGCAATGTCCATCTGTAGTCTGCTCCATCTGCAGTCTGCTCAGTTGTCTGTCAATGACAGCTGTCTTGTGTGCATCATATACTTCCTGCAGGTTGTCAGAAAAGCCTGGTGTCGTTGTCCTTACATTCCATGAGTCCAGTCTTAGGGCGGAAGTTTTAATTTTTCTGTTGTGTGGTGCATGGTTGTTGACCCCCTTCTGGGTTTTCACCCTAAACCCCACGCACCCAGTGAGGCTAAGGGACCGTGGCGGGGTAGCACCTTACTGGCTGGGGGCTGCCCAGCTTAAGGCGGGTGGTAGCTGCCCAGTGAGATGCGATGACCTCTCCCACTGTTGGAAGCAGCCCCTGGCGTCTGACTCTAGATTTACGCCAATTGAGTGTACACACTTATAATTGGTAACTGCTGCTTCCCACGTTGTGTCAACGCTGCAAAGCGAAGCTGGAGCGACCTTCTCCAGGATGCAAAACCTGGGTTAGTAAGTATGGAGGGCAGGCTGTTAGCCAGCAGAAGCTACCCCCCCCCCCCTCTCCACGTCACTGGAATAGTCCACTGGAAAGACAAACGCTGATACACAGGGTTCCAATGCCATGGCAGGAGTTACCAGAATGTTGCTGAATACAGCCTCGGACTGCTTTACGGACTCTGACCTCAGATTTTTTCCCAGGGTTGACTCCCGAAGCCACTTCTATGAGTAGGTATGGCTGCAAGGCAGTGGGGGGTTTGAAATCAGAGTTTTCCGTTTCCTGGATGAACTGTCTTCCCAGACTGAGAAGCTCCTTCTACCTACATGATACGGGTAGTTCTGGCCTACATGGTTAACAGTGGCAGAGGAGACCTAGGACCTGACCATCAGAACTCTGACCTAACCTGTAGCATGAGAGAGAGAGAGAGAGAGAGAGAGAGAGAGAGAGAGAGAGAGAGTGTGTGTGTGTGTGTGTGTGTGTGTGTGTGTGTGTGTGTGTGTGTGTGTGTGCGTGCGTGTACATGTGTGTGTGCGTGCGTGTTTGCATACATGTACATGTGTGTGTGTGCATGCATGTACATGTGTGTGTGTGTGTGTGTGTGTGCGCGCGCGCGCACTAGTGCGTGTGTATGTGTGTGGACACTCAGCATGTGTGAGTGAATACATGTTGCAGCCTATGCATTGTCATAAAAAGGAAAAAAGAATGTATATTTACGAACATCATGTTACAGGTGGGACTGTTCCATTTCGGAAATTGGAGGGGAAAAAAAACGAAACAAAACAACACCCCCACCCCCCACCCCCCACCCCCACCCCGAAATTTTGACTGCATCTCAGTGGGAGAAGAGAGGCAGGTAGCCTCTAATGAAAGGAGGAAGAATCAAATGTGGAAGGGAGAAAAGGCCAGCCAAACTCACTCGTTTTTAGATACTGGCAGCTGTTGCAATGCTGAACTGGGCACCAGACTGGGGGGACGGACACTAGTGGACACTCTCCTTGGCGCGAAACTGACCGTCTGCAGTCTGGTCAGCTTGTTCACGGACTGAAAAAAAATAAGAAGAAGAAGAATCCCCTCCTCGTTTATTAGATTCTAAATCCACAAGGAGTTGCTCCCCATCTACTGATCAGTGGAAAGACTCTACCACTTCTACTTTTATTGCTACTACTACTACTACTACTACTACTACTACTACTACTACTACTACTACTACTACTACTACTACTACTTCTGCTGCTGCTACTACTACTACCTACTACTACTACTACTACTACTTACTACTACACTACTACTACTACTACTACTACTACTACTACTTCTGCTGCTGCTACTACTACTACTACTACTACTACTACTACTACTCTACTACTACTACAACTACTACTACTACTGCTGCTGCTGCTGCTGCTGCTCATTCTACTACTACTACTGCTGCTGCTGCTGCTGCTGCTCTACTACTACTACTTACTACTACTACTAACTACTACTCTACTTCTGCTACTATTACTACTACTATACTACTGCTGCTGCTGCTGCTGCTGCTGCTGCTCATCTGCTACTACTACTACTTCTACAACTACTACTACACTAATTTCTGCTGCTGCTGCTGCGTGCTGCTGCTGCTACTACTATACTACTACAACTAAAATACTAATAGTTGTAAAATTATAACAATAACAGAATGATGATAGTGATGATGATAAAAATGTAAAAACTAATATATACACAACCTATCTTTCAAAATAAACAACCCAACTCTCCCATACATATTTTATTTTATTAAAAATTTTTTTTTTATATCACTTTATGTCACAGCAGATTTCTCTGTGTGAAATTCGGGCTGCTCTCCCCGGGGAGAACGCGTCGCCACAAATGCAGCGCCACCCATTATTTTTTTGTTCTTTTTCTTGTCTGCAACTGTGTTTGTTTTCCTATTAGAGGGGCTTTTTACCAAAAAAATTTGCCAGGGTCAACTCCCTTGTTGCCGCGGGTTCTTTTACATGCGCTTAAAAATTGACAGGGGACTCGGTTTATCGTCTCATCCGAAAGACTAGCACCCAGACCACCAGTCATGGTCTAATGGATAGGGGAAAAGCTTTGGGCCCAAACAGGATTCGAACCAACGCACACTCCGACCCGGACTTTTCATTTTCTAGGTAGGCCCGTTACCTCTAGACCACCGATCCATTTTTTTTAACGTGCGCTAAGTACAAGTTCCATTTAAGATTTCGGTTTATCGTTTCATCTGAAAGACTAGAATCCAGGCTACCATTCATCAAATGGATGGGGGGAAAATTGGGTGGGGTGTGAGTGGGTCTGCAGGCATCTAATGTTGTTCTTCGCTGACTGATTTCTGCTTCAACAGTGTACTGCTCTGTCTTTACCCCACTCTGGTGAAACTTGACTTGAAATTTAAAAAAAAAAAAAAAAAAAAAATCTTACCTCGTCGGACAAAATCCTGTTCTGCCTGGCATTCTCTCTGTCCTGCAAACACAAAAAAACAAAAACAAATAAATGCACACCATCAGCACCGTTTGACTGTAGCACAGAATGTCCGATTGACATTCGCATGTTTAATACATTTGTGCTCGCTTTTCAGACATATTTGCAAAACGTTAAAAAAAAAAGAAAAGATCCAAGACTTTTTTAATATTCAAGCTGTGTGTTCGACATAGACTGTGTAAAGAACTCTAACCTTTTGGGGGAGACATTACAGTGCACTAGAGCAGACTTTACTGAATATATCCAGGGGACGGCACAGCCTGTTGGTAGAGCGTTGCACTCGCGATCTTATGGCCTGGGTTCGAGCTGTCACCTGTTAAAGGGGATTTAGGGCCCAAAACATTTTCCCCGTCCATTAGACCATGGGTGGTAGTCTGGGCGCTAGTCTTTCGGATGAGACGATAAACCGAGGTCCTGTGTGTTAAATATCATTATTTAACGCACGTAAAAGAACCCACGGCAACAAGGGGGATGACCTTGGCAAAATTCTGTAGAAAAAAGTCCCTCTGATAGGGAAACATATACAGTTACAGACATGACAGACATGGGTTGGCGCTGCATTTGTGTCGACGCGCTCTCCTCGGGGAGAGCAGCCCGAATTTCACACAGAGAAATCTGCTGTGACATAAAGTGGTATAAATAATTTAACCAAAAAAAACCCAAACAAAAAAAAACCAAACAAAAAAAAACACAACCTCCCAGCTTTAACATCAGTGCCGACCCCACTTCCCCGAAAGTCTTTCATGACACTGTGAACCCTTGTAGAACATCTTGTGCACACGTTAAAACCTGGTCTGCTGTTCCGGAGAGTCCGCCGCCATTGTGTGCCGTTGGGGACAGAGAGCTTAATTTGCCAAACTGCATCCACACTGGTGTCGTGTTTAGACATCAACCCTGAAGTCGTATGCAGCTTCCTTATGGTGGGTCAATGGTTGCATACGCAAAACCTCTCCGTTAGTAAACCCTGGAGCTCTAACTGAGGAATGAAAACGGGGGAGTGGGGGGAATCCATCCATCCATCCATCCATCTATCTATCTATCTATCTATCTATCTATCTATCTATCTATCTATCTATCTATCTATCTATCTATCTATCTATCTATCTATCTATCTATCTATCAACTTTTCTCGTTCCTTTTACACACACACACACACACACACACACACACACACACGCACACACACACACACACACACACACACACACACACACACACACACACACACACACACACACACACACACAACATTTATATTTATATATATATATATATGAATTGTGTGGTCCCACTCTTCCACTGAGCTCCAAGCAGACTCATTCTGGGCAAGATCACATCAGATTCCGAAAACACATTAACAAAAACAAAAAAACAAAAAAAAAACCAACTAAAACAAATTTGTCTTGATCAATGAAAAGAATAATAGAGGGGTGGTAGGTGAGGGAGAGGGGGGCGGGGGGGGGGGGGGGGTAAGGAAGAGGAAGAAGTAGAGATGAACAGCTCACCAGATAGCCGATGACCAGGCAGCTAGGTATCCAGACCACCAAGCTTAAGACGATAATCGTCCCAACAATATTGAGGCGCATGAATGCGACTGTAAACATATAGATTATGTATCACACAGCTCAACAACAGAAGAAACAAAAGCTGAGGAACACTTCTTCCTTCCAAGAGCAGACAAGATCAAAATGTTGACACAAAACTGAACAGATATAAGGGGGCGGGGTAGCTAAGTGGTCAGAATGCTCGCTTTCCCCAAGTCAAGTTAAGCAGCGTCAAGCGTGGTTTCCAGTTGGATGGGTGACCGTTTGGGCGCCTTGGTTTCAGTACAGTCACCCCCCCCCCCCCCACCCCAAGTTAACACAGCTGTAAATGGGTACCTGCCCTTTTTAGGGTCAGGGAAGGTAAAACAGCGAGAGAGAGGAGATGGGCGCCGCCCTCAACATGCTGGCCCCTAGTGAAGCTGAGGTCTCTGATGCCTCGCTCCCCTACGACCGCCTAGGTTATGGGACACCTTTACCTGTTACCTTTTTTCCTTAACCTCACCTGTCGGCGTCACTGGGGATGGTGTTTCAGTCGCCGCACCAGATGCCACCAACATGACCCTCCTTCTCCATGTGCTCCGGGCTTCCCTGTCCCTGCTCACTTCATGGATTATCGTGCCTTATTCGGTGATGTTGCCCATGAGAGAAGCTGGTGGTCTGCCATTTCTTTTTCTTTTTGCCTCGGTCTTGCCTTGAAAGGCAGTTTTCATAAGGTCTGTATCTCGGTTTCGTAGCTTATGACGTGCATATCTTAATTTCCTTTCATTGATTGATATAAGAAGTGTTCTTGTCGTTCCCAGTTCTTGTAGTATACTTTCATTTGTTCTTCATCTGTCTTACTGACCCCGAGAGGCCTTATATAAAAAAAACAACACATCTCAGCCGTTTGGAATCTTTTCTCATCGTTTATTCGTGTGTCAGGATTCACAGCCATATTACAGCATGATGGGCCATACTAGGCATTTCATTATTTTCTTTATTTTTTAGCTGTTAAGGAATGGCGCGATCTTTGCCAATGTTTTGTCAATCTTTATTACATGATCTGTTTGGCTACTGGTTCTATCAATGTGCAGCACTTTTTAAAAAAAATGTGCACCGAGATTTAGAACAGCTCTTCTTCCTGTTACATCTTCTCTGTGTAATATTCTCTTCATGCTGGTCATGTTGTCGGCTAGTAGAGCTGTATCATCGACGTAGCGCAGATCCGCAGATCTGTTGTATTTGTGCCACTAATCTTGAGACCCGTGTCTTCAATAGGACACTCGCTCATGACTTGCTCTGTGTATATATCAAAAAAGGTGAGGTGAGAAGACACATCCTTGACTAACTCCGTTGAGATGTTCAAAATTTCACATTTTTGATTGTCCCAACTGATAGAATGCCCTTCTGGTCTTCATAAAGTGGGGAAACTAGGGAGGTATGTTTCGAAAAGTACGTTTTACACACTGTGTCAAAGAGATGCTGGTGAATCAAATCCGGTAGTCTGTTAACATCAGAGTGAAATTTAATTTCCAGTGGGGAGGATTTACTGTCTTTCAAGAAATCTTCAAGACTTTAAAAATATAAAGTAAAACAGTAGACAGATCTTTACGTTGACCACAAACCCTTTGTGACTAACAAAGTAATCTGACATATTGCCATTCGTGAACACAGAATACTTTAAATTCCTTTATATGTTCACAAAAACTTTGAACATTCTGCCATTAATCTGTTCTTGTTTAAGTTTAGGCTGAAACACATTCTTCCACAGAATTAAAAGTTTTACTATAGTTAATAAATGCATAATACAGTTTTCTTTTTCTGTCTCTGAAAAAACATCTACCAAGCACTTAAGTACAAACGCATGATCCATAGTAGAATGATGTTTTGGAAATCCAGATTGATTGTTGTGTAGCATTTGGTTCTGTTGAAGAGGTGAAAATCGATTTCATCAGAAGTGAATAATTTATTTCCCAATAAAGATGGGTAAGGTTGTTCCTCTGTAGTTGTCAGAATCTTCCCAACTACCTTTCCCTTAAGCAATACAGTGGTTGAATCAAGCATATATAATCACTTAAGGCATTTCCAGGATTCAGAACTTTATTGAATAATGTACAAA
>CM060316.1:98801122-98828622 GCA_030674155.1 Stramonita haemastoma | reverse complement strand
TCCATATCTTTTGATTCATTCCCCCGTGCGGATGCCAGAAGCCTGTCACGTCAGTATAAAAAGCACACCCACCGTCTGGAAATTCTATGCTAGGAAATCCCTTTCTTCTCTCTCTCTCTCTCTCTCTCTCTCTCTCTCTCTCTCTCTCTCTCCTCTCTCTCTCTCTCTCCTCTCTCTCTCTCTCTCTCTCTCTCTCTTTTTGCCCAGGTTCCTTTAGCTTCTTGTCACTGCTTTTTGTCTTTTTTCTTGGTCCATTCTCCTGCCTTTGTCTTCCAGAAAAAAACTTAAAAGAGCACAATTTACCCCCCACACCGAAGTCGGATGCTCTATAATCCAAGCCCGCACATGTAAAAACACACACAGAACATCTTGTGCACACATAAAAAACACCACAAAAGTTAAAGAAACATGCCACATGCACATCAATTTCATATTACAGCAATTACAATAATATTTCAATTGAAAAAAAAAAGTCAAAAATCATATGATACCAGAAATATATGACAATATGTAGACGTTTTTAAGGCTTTTGAAATGTACAGTGCCAAGTTATGCGACTCGTTCTTAATTCTCGATGACACAAGTATGTTTAATAGAAAACAACAAAGATTTTTAAAAAGTTTAGGGTGTCCTCGAAGTCAGAATGCAGCTACTTTAATGGTGGGTAAACGGTCGCATACGTAAAATCTTACTAGTGGTGAACCTGGGAGTTCTAGCCGAGGAGCGAAAAAAAATTGGGGTTAAAGACACGTGATTCTGTGTTCCTAAAAACACCAGAAAAGACAATAGCAAAAGAGTGGTATCGGTGAGGAGGAGCACAGCGCTCACTGTCAGTGCTGAACTCACTGGCTCAACAGTTAGCACCCCCCACCTGCTCAATCCAGGGAGTGGGGGTGGTGGGTGGGGGGACTTTCCTGATCACTCCGTTTTGCCAGTGGACACACGGGTTGGTGTCTTAACTTTTGGATTTTTGTTTGTTTGTTTGTTTTAGTGTATGCTCATGCTAAAGATTGAAAAGGCACTGGGAAGACTACATATTTTATTTCAACACTGAACAGGTTCAAGACACACAGACACACCCTACACGCATCTGAATCGTCAGCAGCCCATTGAGGTAGTGTTGCTCTAGCATCACACTGTGTCAATGAAATGCTCCCAATGTGTAGCAACATACCAGAAACCAATATTTTGTATGGCATTTTTGCTGTGTTATAAATACACCCCTTAAGGAATTTCGACCACATAAGGTCCTATCTTTTTAATCTTGTCATTAAACATCGCAAAGATCCTTTTATTTCACAAAAAGGAGTGTCCCTCTCTTACGATTTTGGTTACATAAGCAAGGCTTCAGTGTTTTCCCTTGTTCTCGGCCCAGTATTTCACAGTAACTCCTGCAAACTCCATCGTAGCATGTGCCCCTGAAAAAAAAAAAAGTGAAAAGTCAACAATAGCGATTGCAGAAAAAAAACCACACCCAAACCTAACTAAGCGTACATTCACATTGCTTTTGAGGAGATTTCTTTTTACCTTGGTGAAGATTTCTGCATTTTTACGAGATCTTGTGTTCAGAATTTCCACAATGCTCTTAGCGAAAACATTCAATACATTATATTGGCTGAGATCCTTGCTGTCCAAACAGTTAAACCTCCGATTACAAAAAAAGTCTGTTGTTGTGTTAGATGTATGTTGTATTGCAACAAAGACTAGGCCTATACTGACAAAACTGCGATTATTCGCCACCATACTTAGGTGGAATCTTCACGCGGGATCCTTTCTGATAGCTACAGGGGAATCTTGCAGAGATGCTGGGCAGAGAGAGAAGTCCCTGGACAGTGCAGGATTGAACCCCCCCCCCTGCAGATCAAAGAAACGCGGAACAGGATGCAAAGTGTTTCATCTTGACACCAAGAGGTGGGATATATCAAACTCCCAAAACATCCATCAGGCAAAACTTACAGGATGCTATAAGCGGGAGGCAGGTCTACAAAATCCCCACATGTGAACCTCTCCGCGTAAATAAATGGAGAGAAAGTGTGAGATTAGGCCAGGGTCACAAGTTTCAAATGTCTCTGCAAATCTGCACCTTCTCCTATCTGGAACTGTCTTCCTTGCCTGTATGCTCCACCACCTTCCCTTCATTCAGCCGCAGACACTTTGTTCTTTTAAACACCCAGATTCAAACGAACCACAGTAGGCCATCACTGTCAGTGTTTCTGGTCCATTTATCTGCAATGACCTCCTTCTATCCCTTCGCCGATAGCCTACATTGATACTTTCAAATCCAGCCTCAAAACGCACTTCTTTCCTACCCGAGATCTGCCATCATAATTATTTGTCCCTCCGTTTCAACAGCCATTCCCATCATCATGTGTGTGCGCGTGCGCGCGCTTCGTGTGTGTGTGTGTGTGTGTGTGTGTGTGTGTGTGTGTGTGTGTGTGTGTGTGTGTGTGTGTGTGTGCGTTGTTGTTGCTTCGATTTTACGTCTGTTCACTCAAAGTGATATTAGACGATGGGAAGGGAAGGGGAGGGTCTAGTATGTTGATGGATGTGTGCAGTAAAATGGGTGTCTTTTTCTTAATAAAGTATACAGTACATAAATTTAGGCTAAACAGTGATAACAACAAGTAAATACATAACAATTGCTAGTATGACTTAAAACTATAACAAATTTCCTAAAGAACTATTCATTAAAGATTTTGTTATACGAAATGCCAAATTCAGATTTTTAAAAATCTTATCCAAGGATTTTTCCGACAAAGAAGGTAAGAATGGTTTTAGACTCTTACATTCAAAAATTATGTGACTGTTTGTGATTTTCTCACCGCACAAACATTTTGTATTTTTGCTATATTTAGTGATGAACGCATTCAGTTTTATCCGAAAAAATAAGCCCTAACCTTTCTTGCCGTGAAAAAACTTGTATTGATCTCAGAGCGATCGATAACCTTTAAATCAGGGACAGTGTATGAAGACCTTTCTGATATGCGCTCCTTTGGATAATAAGCCTTTTTGGCCCTGCTCCACGATGCCTCTTCTAGTAAGTGATAGCCTTCTTGTAAAGATAATGGAACGTGTAATTCTATAGAATCCTCTCCATGTTTTGCACCTCTCTTTGCAGCTCTATCAGCCCACTCATTTGGTAAGAATCCCACATGAGAAGGTACCCAACAGAAAGTGACACAAATACCCCTTAAAGCTAAAACATGTATAACATGATTGATCTCTAATATAGCTTTAGACTTTTTCTTAGAGTTTGTGGATTTTAATGCGTAGAGTACCGATTTAGAATCAACGCAAAGTAAAGTTTGAAATATATTCAGCGGAAGATCGAGAATATGGTTAAGAGCCATTAAAATTGCTATTAGCTCAGCTGTGAATATCGAATGATGTTTACCAACATAATAACATTTTTCTACTTTAAGCGATGGTATTACAAAAGCTGAACCTGTTTCTTGATCATCTAGATGTGAACCATCTGTAAAAACTTTTAGATGGTGACAATATTTCTGATCAATGTGCGATCGGTCTTCAGAGATCATGATATTTTGATTTTCACTCTTAGCCATATTTGTGTATTCTATATCAAAATTTGCTTTGTTCATTTCCCATAAGGGATAAGGTAGAATTTTAGTTAGAGTATCCATGATATGTTGATTGATTCCAGATTTTTCAAAAAGGTCTGAAACATACGTACCAATTGTCTTTACAGAAGTTATCTGTTTCGCCCTTTTAGGAAATTTGATTTCTGATTTTATTTTTACTTCGTCTGAAGTGAAATTTTCCGTAGTTGTGCTTCTGAGTACGTATTTTGCACATGCCAACTGTCGGTATTCATCTAGTGGCAGTTCTCCAATTTCACGGTAAGTTCCAAGAGTCGGTGCATGAAAAGGTACTCCGAGGGCAAGTCTGTATGCCTTACAGTCCATACTTTGTAACTTTTTAAGTAAATACTTTGGTGCATTGAAGAATACCTCTTGTCCATAAGACAGTTTGGAACGAATAAGAGATTTGCTAAACATTTAAGATTTAAAGTGCTTTGTCCCCAAAATTGCTTACTTACCATTTTAAGTAAATTCAAACACTTTCTTGCTTTAGTTAAGGTATACTCGATATGTGCGTTCCAAGATAGCTTAGACGTAAGAATAACCCCCTAAAATTTTATTATGTTTTTATATTGAATAATTTCACTGCCAATCCTGAAAATCGGTAGCTCATCTGGATTACTACCATTGTTAAAAAGTACTAGATGTGTTTTTTCTGCAGAAAAAGAAAATCCGTTCTCAAAAATATAGTCATTTATGTTGTCAAGTTGGATTTGGTACATTTTTCTGATGTAATTTATTGCCCGTTTTGGTGTGTTTCGCTTCATGTTAACATTCATCCACATACATATGTCGTCTGCATATTGCACTAAAACGACATCATTTGACAACTTTTTTGGAAGATCGTGTAATAAAATATTGAACAAGACAGGCGCTATAACAGAACCTTGGGGTAGCCCCATGTGAAGAGACCTAAAGCCTGAGTATGAGTTGTTTACTCTGACTTGTATACTTCTATTACACAGAAAACTTTTAATAAAATGATATATATGTCCAGAAAACCCAAGATGTTTCAGTTTGAGCAACAATCGAGCATGACAAATGTGTATGTGCTGTGTGTGTGCGCGCGAGCGCGTGCGTGTGCGTGCGTGCGTGCGTGCGTGCGTGCGTGCGTGCGTGCGTGCGTGCGTGTGTGTGTGTGTGTGTGTGTGTGTGTGTGTGCGTGCGTGCGTGCGTGTGTGTGTTTATAAATTATCTTATTTTTTACATGTTAACTCTATTATTTATGGACAGTTGCATGCAATATAAATAATTTCAATGTAGGTGCTTTGATTTGTTTGCTTGACAAGAATCAGCGCTACCAGCATTCCATACATTATTATCAGGATTATAAAAGCTCGGGGCCTGAGCTCAGAACACTATGGTGCAGAAAAAAGAAAAAGCATTCCTATTTTGTGACAGTGTCAGAAAATGATCTTTGTACACCATTGTAAGTCATAGCAGACTTCTCTGCGTGAAATTCAGGCTGTTTTTTTACAGGGGAGAGCGCGTCGCCACAAAAGCAGCGCTACCCATTAAAAAAAATTCTATCTGTATGTGTTATTGTTTTCATATCAAAGTGGGTTTTTATCGACAGAATTTTGCCAGGGACAACTGTCTTTTTGCCATGGGTTCTTTTATGTACGTTAAATGCGTCAGGATTTCAGTTAACCGTCTCATTCGAAAGACTAGCACAGGTTGTTGAAAGGTGGTGGGCAGCTTGTGGAGAGATCTGCTTTACTGGAGGATTGTGACCAGAGCACTAGATTCAAAAACACTACGCATCAAATACTCAGTGATCTAAATGTACATATTATTTATCTTCTCTAAAATTCACTTTCACGCATGGACACTGACGCGTACACGCATACACGCTGAGTGACACGAACAGTGTAAGACTCAGACAGACAAACAGACAGACAGACAGGCAGACAGACAGACAGACAGAGACAGACACACACACACACACACACACACACACACACACACACACACACACACACACACACACACACACCACAACACACACACAACACCACACCATCCCACACCACCCCACACCACCCCATCCCACCCCACCCCACACCATACCATACCACACCACACCACACCACAACACACACACCATATTCATTCATGCGCAGCTCGTGTAAAAATAAACGATGATCAGATCGTTAATATTGTTTCTGTTTACCTGCCAAAAGGTCCACAGGAAGATAATACAGACTGGATGAGATCTCTACAAATATCAAAAGAAAAATGAATAATAGCTGGTGATTTTAACCTCACTCTCCTTTCTGGGAAAAAGACAATGTCTCTATTGTTACAAGTAAGAGACTTTTAGAGAATATTGTGGATTCTTCTTTATACCTCCTTAATGATGGAAGCATTACCAGGATTCCAGATGTTGCAAGTCAAAGAGCCACTGCCATAGACCTCTCCCTCATTTCTCCTATTTTAGCTCCACACTGCTCATGGGAAACTTATAGTGACTGTCTAGGAAGTGACCATTTGCCAATCATCATAACATTATATGGAAAATCAGCACATAATGAAAAAGTCAAAGATATGATTTCAAAATATAGGTACAATAAAGCAAATTGGGATCTGTTTCAATCTTTCCTTAAAGTATATGATACTAGTTGTATAGAAAGTGATGACATAGAGATGTTTTATGATAGATTTACAAAAACGGTTTTAAAAGCAGCAGATTTTTCCATTCCCAGATGTTCATCTGTAAAATCTGATAAACGTGCAGGGAACATATGGTGGAATGAAACGTGTGAAAATGCTGTTAATAAGAAAAAAATCGCATTCAAAACGTATTTACGAAATAAATCACCGGTTAATCATAGCTTGCTAAAACTAGCAAATAAAACATGTGGCAAAATTATTGAACAAGCAAAACGTGAATTCTGGTCAAAGTTTTATACACAGGAAATTTGTACTCATAAGGATATGCAAAAAGTTTGGAAAAAATTTAGTGAAATGAAACACGGTATAAATCAGCCATCTTGTCCAATTGTAATTAAAGATAAAGAGTTCCCCTCAAATTCTCACAAAGCTGAAGCTTTCATTGATATGTTTGCTAATACAATGAGTAATACATGTCTTTCACATTCAGAAATTACCTTTAGAAATGAAGAAACAAAAAAAGATGTTTATAACGATCCTTTTCCAGATAATACTTTATTTATAAATACTCCAATAACTTTACAAGAAGTTACAGATGTTATTCAATCTCTTAGTAATAAGAAAACATCAGTAGGAGCAGATGCTATTTCAAATCAAATGTTTAAACATTTACCAGACAATTGGGTTCTTTTACTACACAAATTATTTCAGCAGTGCTGGGTAGAAGGTAAGCTACCTTTGATTTGGAAGCAGTCTATCATTATTCCTCTACTAAAACAAGGAAAATTAAAAAGTGATACAAACAGTTATAGACCCATTGCGCTTACATCACACATAGGAAAACTTATGGAAAAAGTCGTTTTAAATAGGCTAGTGTATTATTGTGATAAAAATAAAATTGTCCCAGTAAATCAAGCAGGATTTCGAAAAGGGAGATCAACTATAGACCATTTAGTTAAATTGACTACTCAAATAAAACATCAATTTGCACGAAGACAGAACATTCTTGCCACTTTCTTTGATATAAATAAAGCTTACGACCAAGTTTGGCATGCTAGATTGTTATATAAATTAAAACGTATTGGATTATCAGGTTCTATCTATTCCTATTTCCGAAATTTTCTCACAGGAAGAAGCATTCAGGCAAAGGTTGGTAATAATTATTCTACACTTAGGTTTCCACAAATGGGTATACCACAGGGTTCAGTGGTTGCGCCCTATTTATTCAATATTCTACTTTATGACCTCCCTGAGTCTGTATCTGATAATGTTGTTCTTGTTCAATATGCTGATGACCTTTGTAAGTGGAAAAGGGTAGCAATGAAAAAGGTAACACCTAAAAGACATTTGAACTATGTTAGAAAGTTATATCAACTTGAGCTGGATAAAAATTATAAGTATATGGTAAAAAATGGGTTAAGTCTTTCCACAGAAAAGACACAAGTTGTGCTTTTTAATAATGGTGCTGATCCTCCTAAACTTCCTGTTTTCAAGATTGGTGAAAAAGCTCTGGATTATAAGCCTATGGTAAAATTTCTAGGTATCATACTTACTTCAAAATTAACATGGCATTGTCATATCGAATATGCTTTGAACAAAGCCAGAAAAAGTCTAAATATACTAAAGGCAATCAGTAAGCAAATATGGGCACAGGATTCGGTTGTGCTAAAACATTTATCATTATCACTGGTTTGTTCTTAACTAACATATGGCCAAGAATTATTCTTCAGTGCCCCCAGATATCTTTTGAACAAACTTCAAAGTCTAGATTGTAAAGCTTTCCGGATCGCTTTAGGAGTTCCGTGTCATGCATCTTCTCTAGGAACTTACAGAGAAATAGGAGTATTACCCTTAGATGATTATCGTAATTTAGCCGTTTCAAAGTATATCCTAAGAAGTTCAACAGTTGAAAACAATATTACATCGGAAATTTAAATTAGATCTGACTTAGACTTTCCAAATAGAGCTAAAAATATATCTTCTCTTGCTTCAATTGGCACATATACGTCCAATCTTCTCAAAGAGGCAACTATTAATCCTAAAGATTGGCAAAAATCCACGCTATTTTAACACCTGTTCCAAAATGGGAACTTCAGAAAGCATACTTTGATATCAACCATCTCTCATTAAAAAAAGAAGAAAATGCGATTATTCTTTGCTCTTACACAAATGCACACTTAGAAGATACATGCCCTTCTCATCTTAAGATATTTACTGATGGGTCCCTTCTTGAAAATAAGGAAGCGGGGGCAGCATTTATCATTCCAGCTCTGAAAGTTGAAAAGTCCTATCATATTGGCAAAAATCATTCCATCTTTACTGCTGAACTTACCGCTATTTTGATGGCTTTGTACTTTCTGCTTGATTTTCCAAATACTGTTTTGCAGATTTTGTTTTTCGTTGATTATAAATCTGCTTTACAGTGTCTTAATAACTCTACATCGATGGTTAGGCAGAATCTTATTACTGAAATTAATTTCTTGATACATTTTCTCATTCTGAGGGGTTCGAATATCACTTTCTGCTGGGTTCCATCTCACTGTGGTCTTTATTTCAATGAAAAGGTTGACAAAGCAGCCAAAAAGGCAGCAAAACATTCTAGCTGTTCAAATGTTTTAGACATTCCTCTTTCTCTTCATGAGGGTTATGCTTTGCTTCAAAATGTTTGCTGGAAACATGTAAAAAAGAAACATGAAGAGGCTGGCTATTCCCAGCATACTTGTTCAGTTCTTGATATTGAGAACATCCTTTGTACTCAGTACGGCTTTCAAAAGTCCAGTACTAGAAATATTGTTTCTGTAATCCACAGATTGAAATTAAATGCATTTCAAGCAAAATTTGCCAAAAATATAAAATGTATATGCGGTGAAAAACTTTCCAATGTTCATGTTTTGTATCATTGTCAAGGTTTAAAAAAGTTCCTACCACCATTTCAAGATAAGTCACTGCAAGAAGTATTAATCAATCCAAAGTTATTGTGTGAGATAGCATTGTCTCTGATGCGATCCCCAGTATTCTCTTTTTTATAAAGTACTACTGTGAAGATTGTGAAATTGCAACACCCTACTGTGGCAATGTACTTTTTGCTTTATCCATGGCAGCCTTTACATGTAGTTTGCAATTGTTCAGCTTACAGTTTTAGATTTTAAAGTTCTCTATTGTTCGATTGTTTTTGTTATTATTTGCATTTCTTATGCCATGTTTTGCAACATTCTTGTTATATAGTTTTGTAATCAGTCTTCTTATGTACATAATTACCAACACACTTTTAAAAAAAAACCCTTATCTCTTTATTGCCCCCCCTCCCCCCTCCTCCCTCGTCTAATATCACTTTAAGTGTACAGACGTAAAATCAAAGACACACACACACACATACACACACACACGCGCGCGCACACACACACGCACACGCACACGCACACACACTGATGCGTCACTTTTCAGTGAAGATGGTCATAGAACTCACTTGTCAATGCAAGGCGTCTTGTCGGGCAGTTTGAGTGGAGGGGGGGACTCAAGGTTGATTCCACTTTATCTGCAGTCAAGGCGGAAAGTCTGGCCACTGACCACAACAAGGACCACTGCTTAGGTAAAAGGTACAGGTGTCCTATCACCTGTGTGGTCGTAGAGGAGAGAGGCGTCAGAGACCTCAGCTTTTCTCTAGGGGCCAGCATGTTGAGGGCGGCGCCCATCTGCTCTCCCTGGCTGCTTTACCTTCCCTGACCCTAAAGAGGGCAGGTACCCATTTGCAACTGGGTGAACAGGGGGAACTGTACTGTAGCCAAGGCGCCCAAACGGTCACCACTCTCGAGGCTGCTTAACCTAGCTGGGGGAAAGCGAGGGCTCTGACCACTGAGGTACCCCGTCCCCCCCCCCCCCCCCCCCCCAATCGCTTTACCTTTACGGACTACTACTTAAGGGCTATTATTTCATTCCATTTTTATTATGTTATTTCTCGAAGATAATGATCCCAGTTTTTAAGTGAATCTAAAGTAACGAAAAGAACAAAAATTAGGCCTATTCCTTCATAATAACTATATAGTGTGACAATTATACACTTTTTGCCTTGCCACGCATATTTGCACGAAATGGTACTGTGATTGCTGGTTCTTTGGTCCATGGTGGATCGGTGGTCTAGAGGTAACGCACCTGCCTACAAAGCAAAAAAATCCGGGTCGGAAGTTTGATCCCCGTTTGGGCCCAAAACTTTCCCCCATCCAATAGATTATGAGTGGCGGTCTGGGTGCTAGTCTTCCAGTTGAGACGATAAGCCGAGGTCTTGTGTGTTAAACAAAATTATTTAGCGCAGGTAAAAGAACCTACAGCAACAAGAGAGTTGTCCTTGGCAAAATTCTGTGGAAGAAAAATCACTCTGATCGGGAAACAAATACAGTTGAAGACAGGAAAAGGAAAAAAAAAAAGGGAGGCGCTGCTCTTATAGCAACGCTCTCTCCCAAGGGAGAACAGCCCGTATTCCACACAAAGAACTCTGCCGTGACTTTCAAGTGGTATTTTTAAAAAAGTCGTTTTAAACGGCTGTTTCTGGTACCATGCAATCAGGCAAAGCACTAGTTCTGCAGAATATATCACCCCTTTTGTACTTCTGTATCCGATATAGAAAAATGATGAACTTTGATTCTAAACTTTTGGTTGCGACGTGATGTGAAGAAGAAGAGGGAAAGAAAATTGCTCTGGTATTTTTGTGAATTGGTTACTAGTTATAAGGGGCTTTAGTCTTTCATTTTTTGCACTTAGAATCGTGAGCAAAATGGGAATATCGGTGCAGCTCTACAGAGCCGTGTGTGGGACATTTGCGGCAGTATTTGCCTGTTTCATGTCGAAACGGGCAGAATTCAAATCTGCCATGCGTACCTCCACACTGACCTTAAGAAGCAAACGAGAGGGTGTCTTGCTAGGACTGACCCTCACCCTCCTATTTTGGGGCAGGCTTTTATTGCAGTGTGGTGATGTGGAGACGAACCCTGGACCCACCCCTCCTGGATCTACTGGCCGCAAGCTGAGGCAAACCAGCTTGCTTGGTGGTGCTGGTGGTCGTAGTAACGCTACAGGGAAAGCTGTACGAAAGGCCAAAGCCCGCGCAGATGTGACTGCCAGCACACCAACAGTGAGACACCACAGAGAAGAGTCCTCTTCTGCAGCAGCCCCTGAGGAAGTGACGATTTAGAGAAGTTGGAAACCTCCTTGAAGTCTACAATGGACAGCATGAAAAGTGAAATCAAATTGTTGACAGACAGTGTTAGTGCTCTGAAAGAGGAATTGTGTGGCCTTAGACATGACATGGACAATCTTAGATTGGAAAATGTAGAGTTGAAACACTCAAATACAGAACTTGTTGATAGGATTGGAAAGTTAGAAAAGCAATCAGATGATTTAGAAGGACGATCAAGGCGAAATAATATTATTTTTCATGGACTAGAAAAGAAAGCAAATGAGACTGGAGCTGACTGTGAGAGGGTTGTGAAAAATCTTCTCTCTGAAAAAATGGATGTTGCAGGAAATATCAAGTTTGATAGAGTACACCGTATTAACTCCAAACCTAACTCTCCCATCATTGCCAGGTGCTGTTTTTACAAGGATAAACTTAGTATTCTGAAGGCTAAAACTCGTCTGAAAGGGTCTAGTATCTTTGTTCATGAAGATTTCTCTCCTACTGTTAGGGACATCAGGCGTAAGCTGACCCCTTATCTGAAGAGTGCTTGAGCAGAAGGGAAACAAGTAAGAATGGTCTTTGATCATCTGATCATAAACGGTGAGAAGGTGACCCTCAATGATCTTCAGAGAAACCAATAGCTCTTTGGCCGGCCCATACATACATTCCTCCATAGACACAATTCACAGGGTAGGACAGAAAGTATAGGTACACCGGTTGAGACGCTTCAGACAGACACTGACGTAATACGGGGCTGTGGTGTGTGACAGACGCTAGGCGTAGTGTGGAGTTAGGCTACAGCCATAGTAAACCCGGCCCCGTTGTTTTGACGGCTGTCTCTTTGACAGTAGAACAGATCTGTCAAAGCGGCCATAGTCAACCCCGCCTGTCTCTTTCAGACAATATGGTCACCCGGAGACTGCGAGTGACCCAAAAATGAGGCTGCCGCGGTGATGCAAATCGACAGAAAATAGTTCGACATAAAAAGTGTTTTTATGTAAAATCTCCCCCAAAACTTTTATCAAAACCATTGGAATGTATTAGGGAAGGGTCAATTTACTAGTTTGTGTAGTCAGAATTTTTGAAGCACCATCAATAAGTTTTTCTTGATTATTTTCCTTTCCGTCGACCCGGCAAACAGACGTGTTGCTCGAACGTCAAAAGGACGGGTTAAGGACGGGTTAAGGCTACGGCCATAGTAAACCCGGCCCATCCCGTTGTTTTGACAGCCGTCTCTTTGACGGGAGAACGGATCTGTCAAAGCGGCAGTCAACCCCGCCCGTCTCTTTCTGACAATATGGTCACCCGAGACTGCGAGAGACTGCGAGTGACGCAAAAATGAGGCTGCCGCGGTGACGCAAATCGACAGAAAATAGTTCGACATAAAAAGTGTTTTTATGTAAAATCTTCCCCCAAAACTTTTATCAAAACCATTGGAATGTAATCGGAAAGGTTAATTTACTAGTTTGTGTAGTAAGAATTTTTGAAGCACCATAAATAAGTTTTTCTTGATTATTTTCCTTTCCGCTCGACCGGGCAAACAGACGTGTTGCTCGAACGTCAAAACGATGGGTTAAAAAGAACGGGCTGGGCTGGTCTACTATGGCCACGCACAGCCGTTTTCAGTGACGCCACAGAGTAAGGCTACGGCCATAGTAAACCCAGCCCGTCCCGTTGTTTTGACGGCTGTCTCTTAGACGGTAGAACGGATCAGTCAAAGCAGCCATAGTCAACCCGGCCCGTCTCTTTCTGACAATATGGTCACCCCGAGACTGCGAGTGACGCAAAAATGAGGCTGCCGCGGTGACGCAAATCGACAGAAAATAGTTCGACATAAAAAGTGTTTTTACGTAAAATCTCCCCCCAAAACTTTTATCAAAACCATTGGAATGTAATCGGGAAGGGTCAATTTACTAGTTTGTGTAGTCAGAATTTTTGAAGCACCATCAATAAGTTTTTCTTGATTATTTTCCTTTCCGTCGACCCGGCAAACGGACGTGTTGCTCGAACGTCAAAACGACGGGTTAAAAAGAACGGGCTGGGCCGGTCTACTATGGCCACGCACAGCCGTTTTCAGTGACGCCACAGAGTAATTCAGCCGGGCAGCATTTTTCACCCGGCCCATCGTTTTGACGCCGTCAAAACGACGGGTTTACTAGGGTTTACTATGGCGGTGGCCTAATTCAGCCGGGCAGCATTTTTCACCCGGCCCATCATTTTGACGCCTATGGCTGCGGCCTAAAAAGAAGGGCCGGGTCTACTATGGCCACGCACAGCCGTTTCATTTTCAGTGACGCCACAGAGTAATTTAGCCGGGCAGCATTTTTCACCCAGCTGTCGTTTTGACGCCGTCAAAACGACCGGTTTACTATGGCCACAGCCTTAGGAGACAAAGAGACCGTTTACTTATGTCAGCTGGCGAGTTGTGGGTAGTAGGCCTACACAGTTTTTGAATAAAGAGCCAACTCTAAATAAGAGTAATGATCGGAATACTGTTGAAAGCATTAACCTGGTGTCTAGTCTTATTAATGATGATAGTGATAATGTCAGTCTGTATGTTGTAGATCCATTGGATTGTGACAATATAAATAAAACAAATAAACCTTTTTCTTTTTATCTTGGAATGTAAATGGATTGCTTTCAAAACTCTCTGATAGGGATTTTGTATCTTATGTATGTAGTTTTGATTTTATTTGTCTGACAGAAACGTTCCTAGAAGATATACAGCCAGATGTGTTTAGTGGCTATAAGGCCTTCTGTAAGTCGGCAGTTAAAGTTAGTCATCAAGGGAGGCGATCTGGGGAGTTGTTTGTTTGATTAAGCATGAGTTAGCTGCTCTTGTGAAATGTTTACATGTTCCATACCCTAACATTTGTACTTTTCTCTGTGACAAATCATTATTGTGTACCTCAAGAAATGTTTTGCTTGTATGTGTGTATATCCCACCTGAAGGTTCTCCTTTTTATAACATGTTTGACAATGATAGTGGGATTGCTATGATGGAAGAATATTTAGTTAACTGCATGGTGAATTTGGATGAAGTTGATATAATATTGTGTGGAGACTTAAACAGCAGGACATCAAACTTGTCTTGTCATCATGTAGCAAATGACGAGATTGCAGATCTCCAAAGTAAAAGCATGTCTCTCAGTGGTAATCGGTATTCTGAAGACTCTATTCTCAATAGTTATGGTAAATTATTATTGAATATGTGTACTACACTTAGTTTACAAATTCTGAATGGCATGTGTACTGGTGATAAGCAAGGACGCTACACGTATATTTCCGATGGAGAATGCAGTGTTAATGATTATTTTCTAGTGTCAGATGATTTGTTCTCTCAGATTTTTGACTCATGCCGTTTGTATGTTGCGGAACGTTCTGATTCAGATCACCTTCCTGTTGAATTACATATTGATCCATTGTATAAAACATATGCAATAGCTGAAGAACCATCTGTTGTGGAAAAGATTGTGTGGGATGAAAACAAACTTTCAGCGTATAAAGATAATCTTTGTGAGGAAGACATGTGTGTACATTTTTCAAGTGCCTTACAGATGATTGATGAGAACATTAATGAAGCTCTAGATTTGTTCAATAGTTGTATAAAGTCCAGTGCTGAATGTATGAAAAAACAGGTACATGTCAATAAAGGTTTAACAGTTGCTACATGGTTTGATAATGAATGTAAAAGTATGAAATCTAGGGTGAGAAAACTTTTGAAGACTTATCGAAAAACGTTAAAGAACAAAGACAAAAACTTGTATTGTGTCTTAAGAAGGGAATATAAATCCATGTTAGAAAGGAAAAGAAAACAGTATAATATGACATTCCTTGCAGATATGGTGTCTTCAATCTCTTCTCAAGTCCAGTTCTGGAAAAGTGTTAAGAAGGCATCATTTAGAAATAGTCAACCAAAGAATAATATATCAGTTAACAGTTGGTTTCAACATTTCAAATCTTTGTTGGAGAAAGGCTCATCAGACAACTCCATGAATACTAATGTTGACAATGATGAACGTGAGGAGGATTTTGATCGCCCAATATCTAAAGAGGAAATTTATTTGGCACTTAGAAAACTAAAGAATGATAAAGCAGCTGGTCCTGATCAAATCATTGGAGAATTGCTGAAAAATGGAGGTGAAAATGTTGTGCTTTTTCTCCTAAAATTATTCAACAAAATCTTTGATGATGGCCTTTTTCCTGATAACTGGACTGAATCTATAATCTTAACTCTACACAAAAAGGGTGATGTTGATAACCCTAATAACTACAGGGGAATTTCTCTTAGTGACATAAGTAGTAAATTGTACAGTACCATCATTAACAATAGATTACAAGAATGGGTTAAGAAAAATAATATTACAGGTGAACATCAAGCTGGCTTTAAGAGAGGATACTCCACTATAGACCATATATTTACTCTGCTTGCATTTGTACAGAAACAGTTTGCTCATAACCGGAAGCTGTATGTGACATTTATTGACTTTGAAAAGGCATTTGATTCTGTTAATAGAAATTTGTTGTGGCCTATTCTCCTGAAAAATGGTGTGATGGGTAAATTATTACGATGTTTGAGAGCCATGTACCAGAATGTCAGAAGCAGAATAAGATGTGGTACAAAACTGACTGACATAATATACTGTACGACTGGCGTTAAACAGGGCGATGTATGTAGCCCGTTATTATTTTCTGTTTTTATTAATGAGTTAGCTAGAGAAGTCATCAATAATGGTAAACATGGTGCCACTTTCCCCCAAGATTTCACAGAATTGTTTATTCTTCTACTTGCTGATGATGTTATCCTGCTATCTGAAACGGTTGTCGGCTTACAAAAGCAGTTGAATAGCTTGAGCAGTGCTGCATCAGCGCTTGATCTTAAGGTTAATCTGAATAAGAGTAATATTGTTGTATTCAGAATAGGTGGTTATTTAGCTGCTCATGAAAAATGGTTGTACAATGGAAAAGTCATGCCTGTGATTAATGTATATAAATACTTAGGTATTTGCTTTTCTACAAAGCTTAGTTTCACAGCTGCATGTAAAGATCTGGCAAGTCGAGGTAAACGAAGTTTGTTATTGGTTTTGAAAAAGTTACGAATGTTGAATAATAACTCTTTTGACTTGTTCATTAAGATATTTGATGCGCAAATACAACCCATTGTATTATATGGTGTATAAATTTGGGGCTTGGATGCAGCTGTAACACATTGTGAATCAGTGCACCTCTTTGCTTTAAAGCAGTTTTTAGGCTTAGATAGACGTACACCAAATGATCTTGTGTATAGTGAAACTAACAGATACCCTCTCTCTGTTAATGCTGCTGTAAGATGTGTAAGATACTGGATTAAGATTTTGCATATGGATGAGAACAGACTACCTTTTAGATCTTATAAGATGCTTTATGATCTAGATGCCAAAGGAAAAAATAACTGGGCTACACAAATACGTACCTGTTTATGTGAACTCGGTTTTGGATTTGTTTGGTTCAATCAAGGTGTTGGAAATTGTAGAGAATTTATAAACATGTTCAGGCAACGATTGATTGACTGCCGTTGGCAGCAATGGAGTGATCACATACAAACCAGTGAAAGATATCTAATGTATAGACAATTTACAAGTACACATGATGTCAAACCTTATCTAAAGCTTGATGTGGACATTCATCTGAAAAGAATTATGTCAAAGTTTAGACTTGGTGTTTCAGATTTAAATGTTCATAAGTTCAGATGTAGAGAACATGATGTTGATGACCCCAGGTTACTATGTCCATTATGCAAGCAAGCACCTGAGGATGAAGTACATTTTGTGTTATGCTGTCCAGTATTAGAGGATGTTAGGCAGAATTACATCCCTGCAAAATATAGTAGGCAGCCTAATTCTTTTCGACTCTGTTTACTCATGGCGTCAAGTCAGCCTGAGGTTGTGCGTAGCCTCACTTTATATTTGTGTAAAGCTTTCAGAATAAGAGATATATTGTTGTCGTAGGTTATATTTGTGTATCTGACTTTTTATACAGTAATTTTTGTTGTTGTTATTGGGTTGTTGTTGTTTGTGGGTTTTTTTTCCTCTCACCAAAATACTAAGCAGCTCGGCAGCCCCCCTTCATGTATGGGCCAATGGCCTTTTTGTGAATAAAGTTTTCGAGTTCGAGTTCTCTCTCCCTCTCTGTCTCTGTGCGCTCCCTTATCGGGTGGTGTGTGGAGTGCCTGGTATTCTCCTGAGCTAATAATTTTGCAGGAGGTCAGCCCGCTGGCCTCAGCCGACGACTTCAGAGCAGCTCATTTCGTTGTACAGGTTGCATGCTGGGTATGTTCGTGTTTCCGTAACCCACCAAACCCTGACATGAACTATGAGATCTTTAACGGGCTTATTTGGTCTTCTGCATGTGCGAAGGGAATTAAGGCACCGGCAGGTCTGCACTTTAAGTTGACCTGGCAGTTCGTAAAATTCCCCAACCTTGATTCACCAGATGCCACCGAAATCAATAAAAGTCTAGCCTTTGATCTTCATTTGAACTGACCAAGGAAAATCAGAGGACAACAAAACTTTCTGCCTTAAAAATTACTTTCTGATACGTTTCCAGAATGTGCAAGACCAGACGAAAGCAGTCATTCCAATTCCACTTAAGAAAAAAAAAAGACTGACCATGTTTTAGAACATATGTTCAGATACTGAACAAGAGATGTTTTACAACAGTTATTCCGAACCTCACAAATGCCCTCCCCACAACTACAAGCCAGTGAGGACAAATCAAATCTCTCTCTAAAGAAAAGGCCGATGTTTGCTGATGAACCACTCTGTCACATGATGTTACAGACAGCAGATCAGAACTGTGTGACATATCTAACTTTTGATTCCAGATTGGACCAGTCTTTTTTTTCAAGTTTGAATTTATAAATCAGTCAGTTACAATGCAGGTATCACGGCATATGGGGATAAAGGCTACTCAGAAATTCACACTACTTCCAAGTACTGACTATACTGACATAATGATACTCATATTTTCTCTACATATAAGCACGGCATTTTCACATGGAAATCATCTGAAGTGCCAAAAGGATACTTGCAGTATGACTCTCCCCTGCAGGTCAGCTCATTGCGTCCTATACACTTGACAGAGGAATTGGCTATCTGACAATTCTGGCAGCAGTGGTGCTGAAAATCACTGAGGACAGAAAAACAACAACAACACAAGATTAAACTGTAAAAAATAATGATTTTTTTTACCGCTAAAGCCCAATGGGTCACAAGAGCAACAAACAAAAAAGTAGGTCGAAATTAAGATACATCAAATCTGATTACAAATCCTTATAATATGGCCAAAACTAAACTTCTGATCCAAATTTTATAATTTTCTTTCAAGAGCAACATATCTTGGGCCTCTAAGGGGTAAGACAATTTGTTTTTCTCCAACAATTCATTAATTGAGCAAACTTGACAAAACCTGTACAGTAAAATACGAGAGATGAATGTCTCTTTTCATTGATCAATTCTGAGAAATACTGGGTTATAGCAGGGGATATATAAGCTTCACCACAAACATTCACAATAGCATACTTACCTGTCTGCTTTTAAGGCAGTAGAGACATCCTCAGGACGATATGTGAGACACACAATTAATGAAGTTAAAAAAAAACAACACTAGTCATAATCTGATGAATGCACGCAGAACATCTTGCACACACCTTGCACACACGCTAAAACCTGTTCCGCTTTTTGGAAGAGTAGGTCATTGTGTGCCAGGGGGACGGATGACAAAATTTACAAAACTCCATACACACGGGGACTGGATGTAAAAAAGCACACGAGTGCTTAACTGTCTGATATTAATTTTCGGTAGAAGGATGTTAAACTGAAAAACTAACACACACACACACACACACACACACACACACACACACACACACACACACACACACACACACACACACAACACACACAGAGTAATGGTTTTTTTTAGGACTGAACTGAAGAGTTTAAAAAAAATCCACAACACTAACTAACCTGCACACTGCATTCCTTCGTAGTCTGCACTGCAAGGTACAACAGGGATCATCGTCTTTGTTCTCTAAAACTCCCGGGTCGCATTCTTCCTGCGCCTCAACGATGCCATTGCCAC
The DNA here is from genome assembly GCA_030674155.1 of Stramonita haemastoma. Lineage (NCBI taxonomy): Eukaryota > Metazoa > Mollusca > Gastropoda > Neogastropoda > Muricidae > Stramonita > Stramonita haemastoma. The sequence continues at coordinate 98,809,116 of CM060316.1, read as the reverse complement.
ACAGGCCCTTTGGATGATCATGCTCTGTGAGGTTTTCCACAAAGGATGGCAGCAGTTTGCAACGAGAGGAAAATGAGCAATGCTTGCATGCTGTCACGTTAACGGGGAGGAGTGTTTTTGGAAAGTGTTAAGAGAATAGTGTAGCGTTTTGTGTGGTGTGGTGTAGGTGTAGGTGTGGTGTGGTGTGTGTGGTAACATAATTGGAAAGTGTAAGAGAATTGTAGTATAGCGTTTTGTGGGGTGTGGGTGTAGGTGTGGTGTGTGTGGTAACATAATTGGAAAGTGTAAGAGAATTGTAGTGTAGTGTTTTGTGGGGTGTGGTGTAGGTGTAGGTGTAGGTGTGGTGTAGTGTGTGTGGTAACATAATTGGAAAGTGTTAAGAGAATTGTAGTGTAGCGTTTTGTGGGGTGTGATGTAGGTGTGGTGTGTGTGGTGTGTGTGGGTAACATAATTGGAAAGTGTAAGAGAATTGTAGTGTAGTGTTTTGTGGGGTGTGGTGTAGGTGTAGGTGGGGTGTGGTGTGTGTGGTAACATAATTGGAAAGTGTAAGAGAATTGTAGTGTAGTGTTTTGTGGGGTGTGGTGTAGGTGTAGGTGGGGTGGGGTGTGTGTGGTAACATAATTGGAAAGTGTAAGAGAATTGTAGTGTAGTGTTTTGTGTGGTGTGGTGTAGGTGGTGTGTGGTGTGTGTGGTAACATAATTGGAAAGTGTTAAAAGAATTGTAGTGTAGTGTTTTTGTGTGGTGTGGTGTAGGTGGTGTGTGGTGTGTGTGGTAACATAATAACTGGGTAATGAATTCGTTCAACCCTGTGTACTTTTCTTGAACTTCTGCTGTCAGTGTTTTGCTTTCCTTTTACCACGTACAGGGAAATCCTTTGTTTTGGGCTACAAGGGCGTAGACAGATGACATCATAATATATTTGTTATGTTACTTTTTGAAGAAACTTATTCTATACCAACATTATTATGGCCTCTAGCAAATGATTAGATTTTGCCATCTTTGTCTCAAAGCATTCCATTCTGTTAAAAATCAATCACGACAAAACATAAGACAAAAAGGTTTGTGAAGAAGACAGTCAAAAGAAAATATGTATCTACCTAAATGTTGTGACAGTAATGTGTGAAAAAAAAAATTCATGTATATTATCTTCCCAAATTTGGCCTCTGTAGTGACAGTAACTTCCGAAACAAGAGCACCAACAACAACAACCACAAAGAAACAAACGAAAAAAAGAGACAGAAACTTTCAATGACATTGCAGCATTACAGTTGACTACACACACCACAGCAACCAATAACGATGATGAAAAAAAAACTGAAACAAAAACAAACACACTGAAGATCTTTGTGACAAAATAATGATTGACTATAGTGCTCCCGGGCTCTTCACTTAGAAACACACACACACACACTCACACACACACACACACACACACACACACACACACACACACACACACACACACACACACACACACACACACACACACACATCACACCCAGGATTCATAAGTCAAAGGCCCTTTACCTTTGAAGCAAATCCCAGATCTGCTGCGAAGCACCCCTGCAACCTGTCGTTTACTGCAGGGGGAAAAATACTGGAACACAGATATCGTTCAGTCAAAGTACACATAACATTACCAGTGTAGTTTGCCGCTTGCAAGTAAAATCCATAGTCAGATTAATCCAAAGGGTTATTATAACTAAAGCTTTTATGGGAGGTATTTCTTTCAAATAATGCCCAAAAGACAAGCTGCTTTATCCAAACTCTGGACTGATTGTGTTAATTGATGTTGGAAAGAGTGGGCTCAATTCTTCACTGACACATGTAGTGGACTCAGTTGTTTTTTTTAATTATTATTCTTCTCTCATATCAGCATTTTTTTAAACTCTATAAATCTCCCATGCATTAAAAAAAAAAAAAGATCTTGTGGGTGCCATGCGTTCACAACATGTTCATGCACTTGTTTAAACCCCATCCAGTGTAGAGGAGAAGCATGTGGGTGAGGACCTGCCCAGGAGAGTGGACAGGTCACAGCCCCTGAAATAGGCGCCTCCAGGCTGTCACATCACAAGCCCAACGTTCTAACTAGCCCCTAGGCTACCCCTCTCCCCTCCCCTGTAATCTAATTTCACTGACTCCTGTTAGCCATAGGGGCGGGATAGCTAAGAGGTCAGAACGCTCCCTTTCCCCAAGTTAAGTAGCATCGAGCGTGGTCACCAGTTGGATGGGTGACCGTTTGCGCACCTTGGCTTCAGTACAGTCCCCCCCCCCAGTTCACCCGGCTGTAAATGGGTACCTGCCCTCTTTAGGGTCAGGGAAGGTAAAGCAGCGAGGGAGAGGAGATGGGCACCGCCCTCAACATGCTGGCCCCTAGAGAAGTTGAGGTCTCTGATGCCTCGCTCCCCTACAACCGCCTAGGTTATGGGACACCTTTGTTTTTGCCTTTTTTTTTCTTTTTTTTTTTTACATGTTAGCCATAAAACGACACTGTGGCCCAGAGCTAAAGCGTTATCAGTGATTGGTGAACATTATGTACCATGACCTTGATTAAAATGCTATGCTTTATTAAAATGTTTGGTTAAGATTATCTTCCACCATGACAAGCTCGTAGAATAATAACCCTCCCTGTCCTATAAAGAAGAAAACAATCCTCTGGAATCGGAATATGGCTGCCTATATAGCGAGGTAATTGAAAAGTCATCCGGCGTGCACTTATGGTGAATCAGAGTGCACATTCTAGGCAAGGTGACCCCAGTGTGTTAAGCTGGAACACACACGCAACAACAACAAACAGCAACAAACAACAACCAAGACAATATGAAACCAGCAGAACAATATACCTTTATATCAAAACAACTCTAGCACATTTTAACCCCTAATAACAAACGGTAACCAGCTGGTCCACTGGTAGATCCAGACCTCATTATGATAAACAAGCAAAATGCCGCGTTACACATAAACAAACTGCAGTAAATACTGGCTGAATGTAATGCACTGTCATCTACTTGTCAAACGTTGCAGCATAGGCCTAATACTATTTAAAGGACTCATAGTACAAAATAAAAAATGGTAAAATAAAAGGTAAGGTATCCCATAACCTATGTGATCGGAGGGGACCGAGGCGTCACCAGCATATTGAGGGCGGCGCTCATCTTCTCTAACTCACTGATTTACCTTCCCTACCCCTAAAGAGGGCAGGTACCCATTTACAGCTGGGTGGAGTGGGGGGCTGTACTGAAACCAAAGCACACAAACGGTCACCCATCCAGTTGGTAACCACGCTGGATGCTGCTTAGCCTTGGCTTGGGGAAAGTGAGTGCTCTGACCACTGAGCTAACCCGTTCCCCCTCCCACCCAGCACAAAAGGATGTATTGAAATCGTGATGTCAGAAATGCCTATTACAGGAGTCATATCAAGCTTAATTTTACAGAAATAATAAGATGCTATTTTCAACAACTCAGTAACTTTATTACCGTGTAACAACATCCGAACATGTCCACTGCCTTCCCTATCAACAGCTCAACCTGCTTATGACCAGAATGAAACGACACTACATCCCGACCAGCACCCACTCCTATCATTGGGTTGGGACAACGGTCAGAGTATCTGACAATGTCCGTGGCCGCCATCACCCAGACCTTGACACTAATGTTAATGTTGTCTTTTCTGGGACCTGCAGCAGCAGCATCATAGTGATTGGTTTTTTTTCCAGTTGTGTTGAAGACAGGTTTTTGGATGACATAGATCTAGGTCCTTCTCTTTAAAATTAACGAAGTGACAGCAGTGATAATTATGGCATCCACCATCTGCCAGGGCTATTAACATCAGAATAGTTGTGATCCTCCCTCCTCAGCCCCTCCCTCCCCCCCCCCCCCCCCCTTTTACCAGTAGCAAATAACGAGATTTACTAGTGCACACCAGTACCTTGTTGTTTGGTTCGTAGCCCGATACAGAGTAGGGCCACATGATGTACTTCCCCCCCCTTTGGGCAAAAGGTCCACATTCATATGTCAATGGGTCGTGCTCCGCTCCCCAGTTGTGCCCTTTTTGGAGAGTAATTTTAACCGAGCTGCTGATTAGTGTGATGTCGGTAAAATAATTAGTCAACCTGTAGATACACCTTGGTTATTGTCAGTAAAATAATGTCAGCCTGTAGGCATACTGATCACACACCTGAGTATTGTCAGAAAAAATGATAAGTCATCCTGTAGACATACCTTGGTCATTGTCAGTAAAATGATAAGTCATCCTGTAGACATACCTTGGTCATTGTCAGTAAAATGATAAGTCATCCTGTAGACATACCTTGGTCATTGTCAGTAAAATGATAAGTCATCCTGTAGACATACCTTGGTCATTGTCAGTAAAATGATAAGTCATCCTATAGACATACCTTGGTCATTGTCAGTAAAATAATAAGTCATCCTGTAGACATACCTTGGTCATTGTCAGTAAAATGATAAGTCATCCTGTAGACATACCTTGGTCATTGTCAGTAAAATGATAAGTCATCCTGTAGACATACCTTGGTCATTGTCAGTAAAATAATAAGTCATCCTGTAGACATACCTTGGTCATTGTCAGTAAAATGATAAGTCATCCTGTAGACATACCTTGGTCATTGTCAGTAAAATGATAAGTCATCCTGTAGACATACCTTGGTCATTGTCAGTAGAGTAATGTCAGCCTGTAGACATACCTTGGTCATTGTCAGTAAAATAATAAGTCAGCCTGTAGATATACCTTGGTCATTGTCAGTAAAATGATAATTCAGCCCGTAGAGATACCTTGGTCATTGTCAGTACAATGACAGGTCAACCTGTAAACATATTGATCACACACTTTGATTGTCGTCAGGAAAATAATAAGTCTACCTATATACATACTGATCACATACCTTATAATATGTGCGTCTCTCAAGAATATCAGATAAAATAAAGTTTTACGTTTGTCACTTTTTTCCGACATCATCATAACAAGATTACCTTTGAGTGATTCCATGATTATCCTTTCATGAATCAGGAGTGATGTTAACGGAGTCATCTTTGAATGACTCCATGATAGTTCAGTCATGAATCAGGAAGGATGTTAACGAAATTATCTGTGAATAATTCCACGATAATGCTGTCATGAACTAGTCATGTAGGAATACTATCATATTGTTAGGTACAATGACATTGTCGTCAATCTCTTTGATATTAAACACCAAATGTATACATTTTTTGCGTTTCTGTTTATCTATGCATGATGCGTTTTGGTTGAAACCATAACGTCCGAAAGCTAGTCAGAAACAATGGAATGACTAGAAAGAAAGGTGACTAACTATCGGCTCTATAAACCAGAACACAAATCCACTTACCCAGTTCTTTGAGCGGGTCACAGGAAGGCACCAACAGGAACCACACAGTCACAGAAGCATGAAATAGAAAAAAACCCAGCCAAAATGAAACCCCTGGCAGATCATTACTGTGATAGAAAGGATGGTATCACTATAACGATGCTGTTTCTGACCCGGCAGTTAAAGAAGTACGGTGCAATACAAATCGATAAAGTACAATACAATACAGTGATATGATATGATATATATGATATGATATGATATGATGTGATGTGATATGATATGATATATGATATGGTACCAGCCGCCATGGCGCAGTGGTTAGCGCCTTGGATTCCGGACTGGAAGGTCGCGGGTTCGAGTCCCATGAGTCATAGGGATTTTTCGGGCTCCGGCCGGCTCCTACCCAGAGTGAGTGTGCTGTGGGCTCAGTGGGGAGACTGGGACCACACAGTCGAGCTTCATCCACTTTACGGATGCGAATTTGAGAGTGTTGCTCAAATTACCTGACCAACACTGCAGGTGTCTGTATCTCTCGGGCCCGGTTGACGCCGGGATGTATTATGACAGTAAGTGTAGAGAACAACCCTGTCAAGTAGTCTCAAAGTGGATGCACCTCCACAGCGGCATCATTACATCATCCTCATCATCATTGATCATCATGCAATAATAAAAAATTGCCTCTGATTCGGTGGTCCCCGTTGCTCTGGTCTCATGGTGACCTCAGATTCGGTTTCCCCATACGCTTCTGTGCCTGTGGTGAATTTGTGTCAAAGCCTTTGGGGTTGGAGGTTCGCGGGGAGGCGGTCGTTGGAGGGACGCTGTGGTGGTTGCCACCTCAGGTGGGTGGCTCACTCAGTCTGGCTCCGCGACTGAGCTAATACTGTCGTTAGTAGGGGGCTTAGTAGGTGGTGTCCTGCGTATGTTAGCTCAGAACAGGCACCACTGAACACCACCAAAGTGACCCAGCAGAAGTGCAGGGCCCCTTTGGCTGGTGGCCCCGCTGCGGCCTAATATTGATGGGCTCCCTGTGGACTCCCGACCCCGGGGGTGAGACACAACGAATCTGGGTATGGCTGTGGCGGGGAGATTGAAATGAGCGGCGTGGGAGCAACAGGACGGGGAAGTCACAGAAGGCGAGGCAGCAAAAAAAAAGAAAAGATATATGATATGGTATGGTACGATATGATATGATATATGATATGATATGATATGATGTGATATGATATGATAATTATGATATATGATATGATATCATAATTATGATGTGATGTGATATAATATGATATAACATAACATATGATAAGGGAAGCAGTATTGAGCGTTATTACCAAGTGGATAGGTGACCGTTTGCGCCACTCTGCCTCAGTAAGTCTCCCAGTCCACTCAGCTGTAAATGGGTACCTGCCCTCTTTATGGTCAGGGAAGGTAAAGCAGAGAGGGACAGGAGATAGGCGCCGCCCTCAAAATGCTGCCTCCCAGAGAAGCTGAGGCCTCTGACACCTCGCTCCCCAACAACCGCATAGGTTATGGGAACACGTGACTGGAACACCTTTACCTATAATTATTCTACAATCTCAACTCAACTGTCTCTATCGCCGCTGTCGTCGGTAGGAGCTCCACGCAATGCCACCAGGGTTCGCCATCTTTTTGTTTCTCCTGAGTTCTACGATCTACTGTAACCTTCAAAACCAATGATCTGAAGCCACTTACCCAGGCTCCAGAGCTCAAAGCCTGGGTAAGAAGGTATGGAGGGCAAGATGTTACCCAAGCAGCAGCACACCCCCCCCCCCCCACACACCCCTCCTCCCCCCGTCTCTCCTCACGTCGCTGGAATGGTCCATTGGAAAGGCAATCGCTGATACGAATGTTTCTAGTTCCGTCGCGGGAGCCTGCAGAACGTTACCATTATGGGCCTGCAGCCCCGAACCGCCCTGGGGACTCCAATTCCCAGATTTTTCCTCAAGGATGGTGTCTAAACATGACACCTGTGTGCGTGCTGTTGTTTTTTTTGTTTTTTTGTTTTTTTTGGGGGGGGTTATTGTTATCTTCTCCTACTGGCACACAATGACCAGCTCTTTCGAAAAGCAGAATGGGCTTTTTAACGTGTGCGCAAGATGTTCTCTGTGTGTTCGCAAACGGAGCCTCGGTTTATAGTCTCACCCAAATGACTATATATATCATATAGTCTCATCCGAATGACTATAACTGTTTTTATATACTAGGTTAGATGTAGCACGCACGCAGAACATGTTGCGCACACTTTAAATCCTGTTCCGCTTTCTGTAAGAGTAGGCCATTGTGTGCCGATGGGAACAGATGACAAAACTTACAAAGCTGCATACACACAGGGACTGGACGTAAAAAAAAGCACACGAGTGCTTATTCCATTATCCTCGATATAAAAGAATAGAATAGATAAATAAAATAAAATAAAATAAAATAAAATAAAATAAAAGTAGTATGTTATAATATTATAATTATGATATGATAGAAACGATACGATACGATATCATATATGATGTGATATGATGTGAAGTGACGTGATGTGACGTGACGTGATGTGATATATGATATGGCATGATATAATACAATAAAATAAAATGAAATAACATAACATAGCACAACATAACGGGACGGGATAGCCTAGT
>CM060316.1:98788622-98796122 GCA_030674155.1 Stramonita haemastoma | reverse complement strand
GTCAGAGTCATGTACATACAGCATTACTACAGTCAGAGTCATGTGCATACAGCATTACTACAGTCAGAGTCATATGCATGTATACAGCATTACTAGGGTCAGAGTCATGTGTATACAGTATTACTACAGTCAGAGTCATGTGTATACAGCATTGCTACAGTCAGATTCATAATAATAATAATAATAATAATAATAATACATGGAATTTATATAGCGCTATATCTTGTAAAAACAAATCAAAGCGCTTGCACTCGACCCTCACAACAAACAACCAATGACAATAAATAATTCTAGCAAGTACGAAAGCACACATACGCGCGCGCGCGCACGCGCACACACACGCACACACACGCACGCACGCACACACACACACACACACACACACACACACACACACACACACACACAAACACACACACACACACACACACACACACACACACACACTTATAGAGGTTATACATTTTGACATGGTGAATGGAATTTCAATTGTTGAAGACAGGGACAAATAGGAGATGAAAACAGAAGGTAAAAATCTTAGGTTTGAAACAAGTGTGTCTTGAGGTTGGATTTAAAAGTGTCATATGTAGGCTTTTGCCGAAGGGAGAGAGGGAGGTCATTCCAGATTGATGGACCAGAAATAGAGAAAGAGCGGCGGCCAACGGTAGATAGGTTGAATCTCGGAATTTTTAAGGATAAGGTATCTGCAGCCGAGCGGAGGGAGCGAGAAGGTGTGTACACGTGAAGACATTCACAGAGGTAGGAGGGTGCTGTTTTGTGGAGACATTTATAACAGAGAGTACTGATCTTGTAGTTAACTCTCTGTGGCACAGGCAGCCAGTGGAGAGATTGCAAGAGAGGAGTAATGTGTTCAGATTTTTTCTTTCTGAGGACCAGTCGAGCTGCAGAGTTTTGTATACGTTGGAGAGAGTGGATAGATGATGCTGGCAGAGCAGCCAAAAGAGAATTGCAATAGTCCAGACGTGAAAGAATAAGAGAAGTGACTAGTTTGGATGTTGCATCAGTGGACAGGTACTTTCGAATTGCACTAATGCGCCGTAGTTGATAGTAGCATGACTGACAGGTCTGGGTGATGAATTTTTGCATGGAGAGTGTGTTGTCAATAACGACTCCTAGATACTTTACAGCACTGGATAGAGGGACTGACGTATTGCCGAATTCTATTGAAGTTGTTGTGATAAAAGACAGTTTGTGTTTGGTCCCTACAAGCATGGATTCGGTTTTATCTGCGTTTAATTGTAATTTGTTCTGTATCATCCAGTTTTGGATATCTTGAAGGCAGTAAGACATATTTGTCAAGAGAGAAGGCAGGTTTTCAGGTGTATCACTGCTTAGAATCTGAGAGTCGTCTGCATAAAAGTGATGGTTGATCTGATGACGGTTAATAACATGTGATAGGGGAGCAGTATAGAGAGTAAAGAGAACAGGGCCTAGAACAGATCCTTGAGGGACTCCGCATTCTAGTTTGGTTGGTGTGGAATGAATCTTGTTTACTGCCACAGTTTGGAATCGGTTTGTCAGGTACGAACTAAACCAGGTGAGGGCAGTGCCTTTAATACTGAAAGTGTTTTGGAGACGGGAGAGAAGAATTGAATTGTCTATAGTGTCAAATGCCGCAGATAAGTCGAGAAGAGTGAGGAGGGAGATTTTCCCTGAGTCAGAAGCATGTAGAAGCGAGTTTAAGATGTGCACTAGGGTGGTTTCGGTGCTGTGGTTGATGCGGTAGGCAGACTGGAACGGGGGGAGGAGACTATTGGAATGGAGATGGCTGTTGAGTTGTTTCAGAACAACTTTTTCAAGGACTTTAGAGATAAAAGGCAGATTGGAAACAGGTCTATAGTTCTTCAGAGTGTTAGGGTCGAGGTCGTGCTTTTTGAGTAGGGGTGTAACTATTGCAGTTTTGAGAGCTGGTGGAGAAATCCCTGAAAGAAGAGATGAGTTTACAATTTTCGTGATGGTGGGTATAAGCTGTGGAAGGCACTGAGTGAAAAGAGAAGCAGGTATTGGATCAAGATCGCATGATTTTATCGTCATTTCTTTCAAAATTGTCATGATTTCACTCTCGGTTGCTGGATGAAGGGAAAGGAGAGGAGTGCCAGCGAACTGGGGATCAGGAGGCGCAGGTTGGAAAGAAGACTGATCCAGTCTGGAACGAATATTGCGGACTTTGTCAGAGAAGAAGGAAGAAAAAATAGCAGGAAGTTCAGAATGGCTGTAGGCGGTAGGCAGAGGACTTGCCTTATCAGATCCAAGAAGAGTTGAGGTGAGGGAAAAAAGATATTTCATTGATGTAGCATTGAGAACTTGAGCAGAATAGAAATTTGTCTTAGCTGAATGGATTAAGGATTTGACTTTGTTGGTTTGTTTTCGTAAAAGCTGTCTGTTAATTTCAGTTTTTATTTTGCGCCACTGCCGCTCTAGCTGTCGGCGTTTACGCTTTGCAACCAAAATTTCGTGAGTGTACCACGGGGCACAGGGTCTATCGCGCAGGAAGAGGTCCGAAGAAGGTGCATGCTCATCGAGCAGTTGACTGAGAACATTACTGTAGTGTGTAGAAGGGTCAGTGTTATCAGGAGTTTGTGATAGGCGTTCAGCAGCTTGGGAAGAAAAGATTTGAATATTGATGGCTTTGAGGTTGTGACGGGTAACGTGCTTTTTCTTTCTGATAAGCTTTGCGATGTTGAGAAAGAAAAGGATAGCAGAATGATCAGAAAGCAGTTCATTAGTGACAGATACGGATGTGATGAGATTTAGTGAGGCATCAGTGATGAGCCAGTCTAAGATGTGGCCTGATCTATGTGTTGGTTCATTTACTAGCTGGGAAAGAGAGTGGTTAGACAAGGAAAGAGAAAGACGTTTGACATCGGGAGAAGACTGGTTGTCGAAGTGGAAGTTGAAGTCACCGAGAATGATAAGTTTCTTGGGAGACAAGCTGTAGTGGTCAAGGAGGGACTGAAACTCTTGGTGGAAAACTGAAGATGTTAGGTTGTTTTTACGGCTAGGAGGCGGACGGTACAGACAGCAGAAAGTAATAGAATGGCCTGGTAAGTTGAGGTTGAGTTCAGAGACTTCAAAAGATTCAGGTGAGAAAGGGAGAGAGTTGCAGGAAGAAAGAGCTGGATGCAGTGTGTCTTTGTAGATGACAGCAATGCCACCTCCACGGGAGAGGTGATTCATGAGACTCCAGATTCATGTACATGTATACAGCATTACTAGAGTCAGAGTCATGTACATACAGCATTACTACAGTCAGAGTCATGTACATGTATACAGCATTACTACAGCCAGAGTCATGTACATACAGCATTGCAACAGTCAGTCATGTACATGTATACAGCATTACTACAGTCAGAGTCATGTGCATACAGCATTACCACAGTCAGAGTCATGTAAATGTATACAGCATTACTACAGTCAGAGTCATATACATGTATACAGCATTACTACAGTCAGAGTCATGTAAATGTATACAGCATTACTACAATCAGAGTCATGTACATAATAATAATAATAATAATAATAATAATAATAATAATAATAATAATAATAAATGGAATTTATATAGCGCTATATCTTGCAAAAACAAATCAAAGCGCTTGCATTCAACCAATTCTTGCACATGCAGCCAACAACAATTTAGATTTTTAACGAAGTCAATACACACACACACACACACACACACACACACACACACACACACACACACACACACACACACACACACACACACACACACGCACACACACACACACACACACACACACACACACACACACACACACACACACACACACACACATAGAGGTTAAACACTTTGGCAGGGTGGTGGATAGTTCGGCTGTTGAGAGCAGGGGCAGAAGATGAAACAGGATAGGAAAGTCTTAGCTTTGAAATAAGTGTGTCTTGAGGCTGGATTTAAATGTGTCATAGGTAGGCTTTTTACGAAGGGAGATAGGGAGATCGTTCCAGATCACTGGACCAGAAACAGAGAAAGCGCGACGGCCGACGGTGGATTGATTGAATCTAGGTATTTGTAAGCGCAGGGTATCTGCAGCAGAGCGGAGGGAACGAGAAGGAGTGTACGGGTAAAGGCATTCACAGAGGTAGGAGGGTGCTGTTTTGTGAAGACATTTATAACAGAGAGTACTGATCTTATAGTTTACTCTCTGTGGCACAGGCAGCCAGTGGAGAGATTGCAAGAGAGGAGTAATGTGCTCAGATTTTTTCTTTCTGAGGACCAGTCGAGCTGCAGAGTTTTGTATACGTTGAAGGGAGTGGATAGATGATGCTGACAGACCAGCCAAAAGAGAATTGCAATAGTCGAGACGTGAAAGAATCAGAGACGTGACGAGTTTAGATGTTGCATCAGTGGACAGATACTTCCGAATTGCACTAGTACGTCTTAATTGATAGTAGCATGACTGACAGGTCTGGGTGATTAATTTTTGCATGGATAGTGTGTTGTCGATAACAACCCCTAGATACTTTACAGCAGTGGAAAGAGTGACTGAAGTATTGCCAAATTCTACTGAAGCTGTAGTAATGGAGGAAAGTTTGTGTTTGGTGCCTACCAGCATGGCTTCAGTTTTATCTGCATTTAGCTGTAACTTCTTTTGTATCATCCAGTTTTGGATATCTTAAAGGCAGTAGGACATATTTATCAGGAGAGATGGCAGATTTTCAGAGTATCACAGCTTAGAATCTGAGAGTCATCGGCATAGAAATGATAGTTGATTTGATGACGGTTTATTATATGTGACAGTGGAGCAGTGTATAGAGTGAAAAGAACAGGGCCCAGAACTGATCCCTGCGGGACTCCACATTCCAGTTTGACAGGTGTGGATTGAATCTTGTTAACTGCTACTGTTTGGAATCTATCGGTAAGGTATGAATTAAACCAAGTGAGAGCTGTGCCTGTGATGCCAAACGTTTTTTGAAGACAGGAGAGAAGAATTGAATGGTCTATAGTGTCGAAAGCTGCAGATAGATCGAGAAGAGTGAGAAGGGATATTTTTCCTGTGTCAGAAATGTGCAGAAGCGTATTTAAGGTGTGCACTAGGGTGGTTTCAGTGCTGTGGTTGGCGCGATAGGCAGACTGGAAAGGCGGAAGGAGGCTATTGGAATGAAGATGGCTGTTGAGTTGTCTGAGAACGACTTTTTCAAGGACATACAGCATTACTACAGATTCATGTATATGTATACAACATTGCTACAGTCAGTAATGTAATACAGCATTACTACAGTCAGAGTCATGTACATACAGCATTACTACAGTCAGGATCATGTGCATACAGCATTACTACAGTCAGAGTCATGTACATTACAGCATTACTACAGAGTCATGTACATACAGCATTACTACAGTCAGAGTCATGTACATACAGCATTACTACAGTCAGAGTCATGTGCATACAGCATTACTACAGTCAGAGTTATGTACATACAGCATTACTACAGTCAGAGTCATATACATGTATACAGCATTAATATAGTCAGAGTCATGTACATACAGCATTACTACAGTCAGAGTCATGTACATACAGCATTACTACAGTCAGAGTCATGTACATACAGCATTACTACAGTCAGACTCATGTACATACAGCATTACTACAGTCAGAGTCATGTACATACAGCATTACTACAGTCAGACTCATGTACATACAGCATTACTACAGTCAGAGTCTTGTACATACAGCATTACTACAGTCAGAGTCATATACATGTATACAGGATTACTACAGTCAGAGTCATGTACATACAGCATTACTACAGTCAGAGTCATGTACATACAGCATTACTACAGTCAGGGTCATGTGCATACAGCATTACTACAGTCAGAGTCATGTACATACAGCATTACTACAGTCAGAGTTATGTACATACAGCATTCCTACAGTCAGAGTCATATACATGTATACGGCATTACTACAGTCAGAGTCATGTACATGCAGCATTACTACAGTCAGAGTAATGTACATCAGAGTCATGTACATGTGTACAGCATTACTACAGTCAGAGTCATATACATGTATAACAGCATTACTACAGTCAGAGTCATGTACATGCAGCATTACTACAGTCAGAGTCTTGTACATACAGCATTACTACAGTCAGAGTCATGTGTATACAGGATTACTACAGTCAGAGTCATATACATGTATACAGCATTACTACAGTCAGAGTCATGTACATACAGCATTACTACAGTCAGAGTCATGTACATGCAGCATTACTACAGTCAGAGTCTTGTACATGCAGCATTACTACAGTCAGAGTCATGTACATACAGCATTACGACAGTCAGAGTCATGTACATACAGCATTACGACAGTCAGAGTCATGTACATACAGCATTACTACAGTCAGAGTCATGTACATGCAGCATTACTACAGTCAGAGTCATGTGTATACAGCATTACTACAGTCAGAGTCATGTACATACAGCATTACCACAGTCAGAGTCATGTGTATACAGCATTACTACAGTCAGAGTCATGTACATACAGCATTACTACAGCCAGAGTTATGTACATACAGCATTCCCACAGTCAGAGTCATGTACATACAGCATTACTACAGTCAGTCTTGTACATACAGCATTACCACAGTCAGAGACAGACAACAACACATACATACAACTATATAGGCTTAGTGGTGCGCGCGTGTGCGTGTGCGCACACATGCACACGTACGCACGCACAGGCAGGGAGGGCAGGCACACAGAGGCACGCACGCACGCACACACACACACACACACACACACACACACACACACACACACACATACACACACACACACACACAGGCACGCACAGGCACTCTCTCTCTCTCTTCTCTCTCTCTCTCTCTCTCTCTCTCTCTCTCTCTCTCTCTCTCTCTCTCTCTCTGTGCGTGCGTGCGTGCGTGCGTGCGTGCGTGGTGTGGCGCGCGTGCGTGCGTGCGTGTGTGTGGTGTGTGAGTGTGTTTGAGTGTGTGTGTGTGTGTGGTGTGTGTGTGTGTGCGTGCGTGCGTGCGTGCGTGCGTGCGTGCGTGCGTGCATGTGTGTGTATATCTACTAAAAAAAAAAGATACAAATACTGGCTCACAGTCAATTTCTCATTGTACCCCCAATCTCTGTCTGCATTGTAGTGGTCATAAGGTCTTTCAGTGAAGTGGGTGTGAATTAACATCTGCAAACAAAACGAAACAAAACAAAACAAAGCCTTTTTGCCCTCTGCTCCTAAACAGGCAGGGGAATCCCAAGTCGTGAATGGACAGATAATGTTACAGGTCAGACAGGCAGTAGGCTAGCTGACTCTACGTAGGTGGGACGGGATAGCCTAGTGGTCAGAACATTGCGCTCGCAATTTGACGACCCGGGTTCGATTCCCGTTCGAAGGGATTTTTCTCCTGGAGTTAACATCAGTGCTGACTCCACACTCCCCAAAAGTCCTTCGGATGAGACTATAAATCGAGGCCTCGTGTGTGCGAACGCAC
>CM060316.1:98771122-98778622 GCA_030674155.1 Stramonita haemastoma | reverse complement strand
AATTGGTAACCACGCTCGATGCTGTTTAGCCTCCTTAGCTTGGGGAAAGTGAGTGCTCTGACCACTGAGCTACCCCATCCCATGGCACTAGTTCACTCCAAACTGACATAATGGTCGGGAAATCTTCTCCAACCACCCCAAAGCATGTATTATGTAAAATTAGGTGCCTACACTGGCTACGGTGTAACGCCTTTTTTTTTGCCGTGGGTGTACCATTCTTCTTGCGTTCTCGCACAGAGCCTTGATGACTTAAATTAGGCAGTTGTCAATGTTAAAGTGCCTGAGTACTTGCCAGAGGCCGTCATGCCATACCCTGTCAAAGGCCTTTTTGAAGTCTATAAAATTGTGGTACAAGTCTTTTTGGTGTTGGAGATGCTTCTCTATCAGAATTCTCAGGTTGAAAATTTGTTCCATTGTGCTGCGTTTTGGTCTAAAGCCCGCTTGTTCTTCTGCCAGGAGTTTTTCGGCTTGGTTTTTCAGTCTGTTGAGGACTACCTGCAGCATGATCTTGCTAGGATGGCTTATGAGACTGATGGTTCTGTAGTTCTGGCATTGCTTGAGGTTTCCTTTCTTTGGCAGGGGTATTACAAGAGACTGTGTCCATTCTTTTGGCCATTCTTTGGTGTCGTGGATCTTCTGACAAAGATCTGTGAATCGCCTTGCTGTTTCATTCCCTCCATTTTTTATGAGTTCAGCTGGGATGTTATCGATTCCAGGGGACTTCCCCTTCTTCAATTGTTTAACAGCTGTGTCTACTTCACACCTTAGTATTGGTGGGTCTTTATCTTGGTGTTCAGGGGGGTTGTTGGAAACTATGTTGGTATCTGGGCGTAGTGGGTAGTTATACAATCCCTCACAGTATTCTGTCCAGCGTTGGAGGATGGCATTGTTTTCCGTTAAAAGATTTCCTTCTTTGTCTTCAATAACAGAGGCTTTAGGCTGTGTGGTTTTAGTTAGTGCTTTCAGAGTGTTGTAAGCTGTTTTGCTGTTTCCCTTGGCCATTCCAGCTTCGATGTTGTTGCATTGTTCTTCTATCCACGCTTCTTTGGCTTCTCTCATCTTTTTCCTCACTTCTCTGTGGCTATCCATGTACTTGTTGTTGGCTTCTTGACTTGTGAACATTTGCTTCTTAAGTTCTCTTCTTTTGTCGCAGAGGTCAAGAACCTCATTTGTCACCCAGGGTTGTTTCTTTGTTCTGCTTCTGCCTAATGTTTCTTCTGCTGCTGTCGTTAGCACTTCTTTGATGTTGTTGGCTAGTGTGTTCACATCATTGTCGATGGCTGTGAGTGCGGCGAACTTTCCTCCAATGTTGGCTTGGAAGATCTCAACCACTGTTGGGTCTTTGAGTTTTTCCAGGTCGAATCTTATGCGTGGGCTTTTTGGCTGTTGTTTTGTTTTCAGTTTCAGCCTGATGGTGGTAAGTACAAGGTCGTGGTCACTGCCAATGTCAGCTCCTGGGAATGTTCTTGTGTTTGCCTTGTTTATGCTGGATTTGAATCTTTGGGGTGACAGAATGTAATCAATTTGATTATGAATCAGACCATTTGGTGAGTACGAGGTTGATGTTCTAGATGGCTTGTGAGGGTGGAGTGTGTTAGCCAGAGTTAGTTTGTGCTTCTTTGCGAATTCCAGCAGCCGCTGTCCTCTGTCATTTGTTTCTCCCAGTCCAAAGCGTCCTGTGGTTCCTGCCCAGGTGTCATAGGCATCAGGTCCCACCTTAGCATTCCAATCGCCTTCCACAATCACGTGGGTGAGTTCTTCAAGACCACGATTGGAGTCCGCCAGGGCTGCCTTCTCTCACCTGTACTCTTCAACCTCTTCCTCGAAAACATCATGACAGAGACACTGCAAAACCACCACACTTCCATCTCCATTGGTGGAAGACCCCTTTGCAACCTCAGATTTGCAGATGACATTGACCTCATGGGCAGCAGCAAACAAGAACTGCAAATCCTCACAGACAGTCTAACAGATTGAGCAAGCGCATACGGCATGGAGGTCAGTACAGAGAAATCAAAGATCATGGTCAACAGCGCGAGTAATGACAGCATGGAAATAAAGATGAATGGAGAAATATTGGAAGAGGTGAGCCAATTTAAATACTTAGGCTCCATCCTAACAAAAGATGGCACATCAAACAATGAAGTGAAAGCTCGCATTGCAACAGCAACATCTGCTCTAGTCAGACTCCAGAGGATCATCAGAAGCAACAACATCAGCTTCTGCACCAAATACCACCTCTACAAATCCCTCGTGATATCTATCCTCCTATATGGCTGTGAATCTTGGACTCTGACAGCAGAGTTAGAGAGGAGAATCCAAGCATTTGAGAACAAGTGCCACAGAAGGACTCCTCAAAATATCATACAAAGAACACAAGACCAATAACTATGTGAAAGAAGAAATCAAAAAGCGTGTGGGCCCCAAGAGCCTTTGCTCTCCACCATAAAGAGGAGAAAGCTGATGTGGTTTGGTCACACCACAAGACACAACACCCTAGCAAAAACCATCCTGCAAGGAACAGTGGAGGGCAAGAGAAGAAGAGGCCGCCAAAAGAAATCATGGGTTGACAACATCAAAGACTGGACTGCCCAACCCCTGCAACACCTCCTACTAGCCACACAGGATCGTGAAGCATGGAAAAAGATCTCTGTTGCGTCTTCTCTCATGTCCCCCCTACGTCCTTTGGGACATGGGACTGAGTGAGTGAGTGAGTGAGTACCATTCTGTGCTCCATCTTTGGGAACTTGTAAGTAAATGGGAAGTTTTGCCTTTGGATGAAGATCGAGAGGTAGCAATAGAGAAGTATGGTCTTAGAAGCTCAGCAACAGTAAATGATACTGAAAGGGAACTCAGCCTAAGTTCTAAATGAGCGATTTCTTAAATGTGCTAAAAAATATCTACTCACTCACAACAATCAGCACCTTCACTAATGGTCCTTTCGAACAATTAAAGAGTTAATCCCAGAGAAGCGCAACAGCTTATATCTCCATTATCCCCTTGTCCGTCATGGGAACTTCAAAGAGCCAATAAAACATGGCAATTACAAGAAAATCAAGTGAAAGTTCACTCTGGCGGTGCAAAACATAAACAAGCAAACAAACAAACACACTGGAGATGCAAAACATAAATACATAAACAAACAAACAAACAAACAGGTCATTCTAACTCATCTCCCGCTGAAACCTGCACTAAGAGTGCTCTTGAGATAAACACCACTTGCCAGCCGTCAGTTTGCGCCTAGCCGCCGGACCAGTCACATCAGGAGAGTGCCTTCCTTCTGTTTTCTGTTCTGTGCCTTTCTTTTAGAGTGTGTGTGCACTATGATCTTTCTTTTTTCCTGTTGGATGTATACAGCCTTTCTTGTGTTCTAGGCTTTGGATTTTCTGTGGTGTAGGCTGTGGGGGGCAAAATGTGTATATATACATAATTGTAACCTATTTGGGCAATTTAAAACAGTCTTGTTTGACTCAACTGTGAGTACCACCCTAGTCTTAATAGTTCCCCCCTTTTCTCCCCCTTACTTGAGGAGGAAGTTTTTTCTGCTGAACTCAACAGATGTTCCCTCAGCAAGTTTACACACAGTATGTGCCTTGTTTCAGTAACATGGAGGCTAAATGCAGGCCATAACATCAATAATTTGGGGATAAACAAAAACAACATCATTAATTTCTGACTGATGATTAATCTGAATTTGAGGAAATAGAGACAATTATTTCCCCCACTCACCCCCAAATTTTTTAATTGTAATGGAGTAAGGTTCTGATGAGAAGAAAAGAAATACAGAAAAAGAGGGAGAAAACCATCTCCTGACCTCCTCACCCTACTTTCTGCTGCACTGCAGCCACTGTAGGGAACCCCCCTCCCCTCCACCACCACCCCCTTGTCAGATAAGAGGGCTGACTTACATTAAACAGATGTCAAAGCTACAGGATGCCAGGCTCAAGGCCATACTGGCCAAGTACCGCATTCCACAATCTGACGGTGCACGTGCACTGCTGTGAACTTTTCGTGCAGGTCAGCATAGCTATAAGGCAACCTGAGCAGCTAAGGACACCCTGGCAGATGTCCTTTCCCTTACAGGGCATGCAACCTTTGACCTCTCACCTAGTAGAGAGAAACGCATAACATGCCACTCCATAGACAGTGCAGGCCTTAGTGCAGGCCTTGGTGCTACGCACACACAGCTGTGAGCAGTGAATGGCTTTTAACCCAACAGGGCAAATTTCACAGAGCACTGAAAGAGGCCAAAGTTACTCAGAAACTGAGCATCTCACTCAACGAGTGTAGGGGGGGAAAGCTTGGGGTCAAGGTTAGTGTCATGGGGGTCACAGCAGCAACAGCAGTTGGCATATTTCCTTTTATTTTGGGGTGGTGCTACCAGCCAGACAACCAATGATAGTCTGAGGGCAATGGGAAATCCCCAAGAGATGAAAGGTGTGATGGAAAGTTTGTCTATAAGAAAACCATCCTTTCCTTTTCCAAATGAGTTCATTTTAAAATAAAATTAATATTCCCATTGGAGTAATAACTTCATGATAAAAATTTTTATTGCATTTTTGCAATTTTATTGCATCATTGCATTGCATTTATTGCATGGCAAATAAGAGAGAAGTGGAATTAAGTCACTTCTGATATATTATAAGTGTTTGACACAGTCAAAGGGATGACAATATTCCTTGAGTTATACCCCACAGACTCTAAGTACCTCAGTAGGAAATGAGGCTGTAGATTCAGAAATCAATAACTGAATATATTTTTCTTGTGAAAAATCTTTGTTTCTAAGAGAATGAGCCTGTAAAAGTTGTTATATTTCCATAGGAAATGGAATCTATTACATGATTCTCAGTTTGAAAGCCTTCAACGGAAATATAGATTGTAAAAAGTTTGATATGGAAACATATAGGAAGGCCTTAGATTTTATCACAACAGGCCGTTTATTTGCATAAATTGATCTGCATCATGCAGTTTATTCAGTGGCCCATTTTTGAGTGTTGCACACGTTTCTTAATAGAAGGGCAAGTTATACTGTTTCTAAGCTACAATAAGGGTTTTTTTTTTTATCATATTTTCATAATTCTGAGCATGGTAGTAGGGGATACAGAACATGAGACAGAAGTCATGGAATGGGCTGTTGACATAGTCAAATCAAACTGATATTTTGGGGTTTGCAAAAAATGATTAAAAATCATAATTAAACCCATGCAAGAAAATCATCCATAAAGGGTTTGTTATCAACTCTCAGGAGCTGAGTGTCAGACTTACTGAAGAAAGAGAACTTGAATCTTTCAGTGCTTGCAATCACCTACTAAAGCAAAGAAAAGCTAAAATTTTAACAATGACCTCTTGTTAGGCCCGAGGGCTGCTAGTCTGTTGCTAGCTTGATGGTGTTCCCCATGGGAAACTCCTTTGCCACACTCTGAAATGCAGTAGAAACACTGTTCACAAGTAATAAGTGTGCTGGTAATTCGGACACAAGACTCTGAAGTTATCTCAAACTGAGAGATATTTCTGGCCTTACAGGCTTTACTGTCCTCTGCTATTGATAGTCAGTTCTATTAGATCTGACAATAGCACAACTGTTAGTTGTGCCGAAATTCGGACAGATATATGACACTGTTTGTTGTGGATAAAAATGACCTTAAGTGGTATATCACAAACTTACCTCAGCAAAGAGGGAAAATTAAAGTTACACTTAACTAGGCCACATTGGTTACTGACAGCTCTCACATGAATGGGGAGGTCTGTATATAAATCAAAACAAAGCTCAAACTACAACTCAAGACTCTTTAGTTATCTCAAACTGAGAGATGTTTCTGGCCTTACAGGCTTTACTGTCCTCTGCTATTGATAGTCAGTTCTATTAGATCTGACAATAGCATAACTGTTAGTTGTATTAACTAAAGGGGATCTAGCAGATCATAAACCTGTGACATTGACCAAAGAAATCTGAAAATGATGTATCAGCAAAGATATCACAATCAGGTATGCTTGCACTGCTTGGTCAGAAAATTGTAAGTCATAAAATTGTCCATTTCATGGTATGTTGAATGGTAGTTTGTACTAAGCCTTCTTAAAGAGGCTGTAGCATTACTTGCTTTCTTCCCTGAAGGGGACTCTTGCTGCATGCATAAAACAAACTACCTGTTCTAGATACCTTTTTGACCTGACTGACATGCTTATGCAATTGATGCTTGCATTATCAGCTTGAATTATCCCTCTTTCCATTGTTTCCGACCCTCTTTCTTTGCGCTGCTTCCAAGAGTATTGCCAAAAATGCCAGACAAAACAGAAGAAATAACTGTTGTGCCTCTGCAGACAAACCCAGATGTTTTATCTCTTGGTGTAAAAAAGGGAGATAATCAGACCCCTGCTTTTCTCAAATAGAGATAGCTTCTGTATCAATCCATGATCCCAACCTCAAACACCATGTGAGGAAGAACTCAAGGTACTGATAAGCAAATATCTGACAAAGATGGAATACATGTGGCCGACGCCGACACCATCATGCTTCCCTAGCAGGCATCCACTGTCTAATATATAACATGTATATCAACAAGTGGCAGTGGTACGCTAAGGTTTCACCTTTTTCAGTCAATGGCATCAATTTTCTAGCCTTTCTCAAATCAGAAGAGAAAGCCTCACTAAAAATTTTGATGGTGTTAATGTTCTTTTGGTGTTACATACCTAGTTAAAATATTCATGGATGGGGCTTTGAAGCTAATCCAGTGCTGACCAGTCAAAGGAAAGGATTAAAACCTGTGATGCCAATGTGGAGTTAGATATATATTAAAATGTTGACACTGAAAGAATTTTTAAAATAAAGGGGAAAAAGCTTACCATGCTTCTTACTCCCCTCACTGGACAATGTTGCCAAAACCTGAATGCACTAGACTTGTCAGGCATGTCAATGATGGACAACAAAATGCACTTTTTATTTTGCAAATAGCGTATTGAAGCATACTTGACATGGGGATCACCAGGATCCTATAGAACTGACTAAACCAAATGATACGCTAGGTGTTGTAGCAACACTAATATTATACTTGAGAACAGCTTCTCTGAGAAAAGACAATTGTAAAAAATTTTCATTGCCTTACAGGCCCTCAACATAGTGTTAACAGAGACACTGTTATTATAGCTCACTGGAAGCCGTACACTCTAGCTGATGCAGACTAGATACTGATGTTTATACAGCACCAGCCTACTAAGGTGGTTAGTGCTCCTGCCCCAGGCTGCTGGTGCCTATCAGTGTTGTTATGACAGCTGCTGGCTGGACTAGGGAGTCTATTTACACCTGCTTTTATAGCAAAATGATTAACTGTGGCAAACCACACTTTGGACAGGTCTTTATGTAATACTAATTTGTCAAAGATGAAGTTGATCTGTTCTTTTTGCAACTCATAACCACTGTTGCTCTAAATATCTCAAAAGCACTCTTAGTGCAGGTTTCAGCGGGAGATGAGTTAGAATTGTATAAGACAAGGAGAGACTTACCTG
>CM060316.1:98678622-98768622 GCA_030674155.1 Stramonita haemastoma | reverse complement strand
CATTCGACACAAGAAATGTCAAACAGTACGTGGCTACTCTAACTGATAGATCGGTACAGAGAAGGCTAAGAGACAGACAAAGAAATACACACTTTAGAAAATCCGTGCTACATCATTCAGACGGTGAAGATATTGTGACATGTGAGTCAGACGACATTGTGATCCAGTGCGCATGCCAACCAGACACTGAGCCAGTATGTGTATACTGGTTTGTCAAACAGCAAGAGAAAAACATGCTAAAAGAGGAACGTGTCAAACTCGCCAGTTTGCGGAATGGGAAGCGTATCCAGAACACACTACACATGGAGACCCTATCGTGTGCTTCAAGGGACTTAGCGACACTTAGAGAACTATTACAGCAGTCACTTGGCTAGGCCTAAGGGTGTGTGTGTGACAAAGACTGGAGGAAAGAAAGGCTCGGAATGCCGTAACATATCTGGACAGTAAAGAGTTTGTGTCTCGATGTACATTACTAATCAATGCTGTGGTTTCCATGGCTTGGAGTAGCGTCGTGTGTCAGCTTATAGCAATTATCGTTATCGTTATTTGGCAACCCCCTTCATGTATGGGCCAATGGCCTTTTTTCATGAATAAACCTTTCGAGTTCGAGTTCGAGTTCGAGTTCGAGTTCTCTCTCTCTCTCTCTCTCTCTCTCTCTCTCTCTCTCTCTCTCTCTCTCTCTCTCTCTCTCTCTCTGTCTCAGTATATTTAGAAGGAGGAAAGGCTATAAACTTTTGTTAAAACAAAAGAAAAAATGGTTCAGGAAAGATCTTGCTGAGTTGTTAACAACGAAAAGAAACGAGTCTGCATTCTTTTGTATGCACATGTCAAAAAAGGCGATTTAAATGCACACTAGTTATGTACGTACATATTCGATTTCTACAGAAATGAAACATTCTCATCATGCTAAAAACAAACAAACAAGAAAACCAATGTGTCTGCTTTTTTTTCAGTATATAGTCATTTTTCGTGACTTCAACCTAAAATTTCTACAAATCGTGAATGTTAGGGCTGCAGCCCACAACTGGAGAAGAGACTGAGGAAGAAGACCCCGAAGAATGACAAAGGATAAAAAAAAAAAAAAAAGGTAGAGAGAAGACAGAGGTGAAGAATTTGACTGAAAACAAAAAAAAAAGAACAGGCCAATGCCCTCTAGAATATATTTCAAAGAGAGCCACCACACAAGCAAACAAAGGATAAACAAAACCGCCACCCACCTTCAAGAAAACCGGTATAGAAGTTGTTTGGGTTGACATGAAAAGTTTCTGTTCTGCCGTCCTTGTCGATAGTTTTGGCCTTCAGGTCAGATCGGATCACATCGCAGCCTGGGACTAGGACCATATTGAACTGCCTGCCGCCAGAAATAAACCAAAAGCACATCAACACAATTCTGCACACAGTAGTTTTGTGGTTGTTGTTGTTATTGAACTCATAATGACCTTCATTTTTTATGGAAATCAAAGGACATACAGAATGCATCGGACAATTTGCTGTGATTAATTGCGCCAATTTATTTTTAATCTTACAAACTTTGTAAGATGCTTCTCCTCTCCCTCCCCTATCACCACTGACCCAACCATGTTTTTCTGATGTATTTGTGGAGTGGATGCAGCATTGCATTTATTCTTGTTAGGTGCACTGATGTTTTCGTGCCAGGCGATCCTTCTCTGCTCAAAGTTATGCCAGTTCTGCAGTCTTGGTTTCCCTGCTGTTTATAGTGGGAAGATGATGGCAGAGCACGAGGAACCTACTTACATGAAATCTGAATCATGGTATTTGACCTGCCACACTGAATGAGGCCAGAGCGTTGCAAACTGTTGCAAAAGCATGTTGTGGACGTGGGTGTCACTGTGGTGAAGTGTGCCCAGTGCACTGTCATCTCAGAGAGAGTGTCGTGTAGATCTAGATTGTCCTCTAAGTCTTCGAATTTGGCTTGGAGTCGTTGCGGCTGATCACTTTCCATCACTGTGAAATTGTTCCTACACTTTAGTCTAGGAGACCTCTGTAAGCGACCTACAGCATTGACAGCATTGCTATCTGTAAACCCGATAACAAAAGGCTGGTTAAGGAAAAAAAATCGAGAAAACGCTATTATTTACAGAATTATCATTCTAACAAAAAAGTATTGATCTTTAAAAAATGATAAACAACTGTATACACATTTAAAATCATACCTTCCTAGTGTTTCAAAAGAGATGCGCGTCTGAGTTGACGAGCTTTCATCCCTGTTCCTTTTGATCCTCGTGACCACTTTCAGATTAACTGAATCCAAAGTTTCAAAATGCTTGACCATCCGATGAAGGTTAGCTGCAAAAAAGACATACGATTAACAGGAGCAAGCCAGCTTTCGCCTTCAAAATCATTTAATGTCTCACACAGAGCAGAGTAAAAACATATGCCTTTCACAATTTCATCTTCATTTTTCTGGATCAAGCAAAAGGAAATTCTACACGTTTTTAGTGATGAATTTCAAAGCTATTTTATTTTGTTTTTGTATACATATCAACTTATCACAATATCATAATCAACAAAACATGAAAACCAAAAAAATATCAAAATCAATGGAATAGATCTGGAATACGTTCAAGATTTAAAGTATTTTGGCTCTGAAAAAAAAGAATATTGACTGCTGTCTACAAGACTTCAAAGCTATATTCGGTATGACCAGGCAAAAGGTTAAACAACATTTGGAAAGACATACTTGAGTATCTCACGTGGCCTGTATTGCTGTGTGGGTCAAAAGCCGGGACACTTCGAAAATTGGGAAGTCCGTTTCAACCAAAATTGCACAGAGATTTCATCAATATTGCTTTTATTTGGTCTTTGGTCTGACCATTTGACTCTAAGAAGTCGCCTGTTGAACACATTCCGCCTGCGTTAGACTGAGATAGGCCCTTATGTTGGTCACTCAAACAGCAACACACAGACAAATCCGATGGCGACAATTCTAAAAGGTAAGGTGGAGGGCAGAAGGAAAGAGGCAGACCACCAACATCCTACATTGCCAATATCACTGAGATCAGTGGTCTGGAGGGGCTACAGGAGATGGTAGAACTCAGCAGAGACAAGAGAATGGCAAACCCTGGTGGCATTGCGTGGAGCTCCTACCGACGACAGCGGCGATGGAGACAGTTGAAATGAGTTGGTATGCATGTGAAAATATATCCCATATAAAACTGTAACTTTACTTATTGTCGCATTTATAAACATTTCACCATTCCTTGCTCTTTCTTCCTTTCAGTGATTTTGTGTGTGTGTTTAATTGTTTAAAATAAAATAAAATAAAGATATTGGTTTAGCCTAGACACATTCATAGATCGTATTAGATCTAAACACCTAAGTCTTAAGTTAAAAGCCTAAATGTCGCGATGATATTTACGATTTGACAATAATGAAAGGAATTCATGAGTGCAAGTGACTCACCTGAACAAACAGCGATTGAAAAAAAAATATGATATAAAGTCCATAGCTTCATCGTGTCAAAAACCTCCCAGCTACATCTATCTCTTGCTTTAGATCCAAAGATAAACCTCACATTACACAACCAGCTGATGCAAAGGCTGAAAACTCTGCGGTTGGATCGACCTAGCCTACGATAGACAGCGACATCCAGCGGCTATGCGGCTAATTATTCCCCTTTACCTTTATCATAAAGTTTTATGGGCGAAATTATGGAACCTGTGTGTGTGTGTGTGTGTGTGTGTGTGTGTGTGTGTGTGTGTGTGTGTGTGTGTGTGTGTGTGTGTGTGTGTGTGTGTGTGTGTGAGAGCGTGCGTGCGTGCGTGCGTTCGTTCGTTCGTTCGTTATTGTATTTAACGTCTGTTCACTATAAGTGATATTAGACAGGGGGAAAAGACCTACAGCAAAAAATAATAGAAAATGGGAAAGGAGTCTTGTAACAGTGTGTGTGTGTGTGTGTGTGTGTGTGTGTGTGTGTGTGTGTGTGTGTGTGTGTGTGTGTGTGTGTGTGTGTGTGTGTGTGTGCGTGCGTGCGTGCGCGCGCACGTGTATTCCCACCAGCATGCCATGGCCTGATCTTCCAAAAGGCGGAGCAGGGGTTTTTTGTCGTGTGTGCAAGATGTTCTGAGTGCGTTCTCACATAAGAAGACATTGGTGGGTTTATAGAATCACCCAAAGGACTTCTGGTTGAGTGGAGTTGGTATAGTACTGATGTGTCTGAAATCAATGCAGTGTTTCCTTATTGTGAATGTTGAAATGATTTATGTTGAACTGATTGCTTTATTATGAACGTTGAAATGATATCTACTGAAGTGATTGTCTTATTGTGAACGTTGAAATAATATATGCTGAACTGATTGCCTTGTTTTTTTGTGATGTGGAAATGATAAATGATGAACTGATTGCCTTATTTTGAATGTTGAAATAATATATGCTGAACTGAAAAGAAAAAAAAAAGGATTTAGTTCAATACTGTATGCAATACGACCAATGACGTGCAAGTGCGAACGTTTGCCCATTTTCTTGAACAAATGGGCTGGTTTTGCTTCCAGTCATGCCAAGACTGTCATAACAACTGCGTGAAAAAATGCACAAGAGTGCTTATCCCATTATCCTCGATATAAAAGAATAAAAGAAAGAAAGAAAGAGAGAAAGAAAGAACTACCCAAACACTGAGGATGCACTCTGCATCTGGTGAGGGATGGGCTCTGCCGTGTTCAACTTGCCAAGAGACCCGGTTTGAAAAATTAAGTGCAAGGCCTCAGAGACTCGACTCCTGGGAGAGTTATTGGAGAAAAGAGAGCACTACACACACACACACACACACACACACACACACACACACACACACACACACACACACACACACACACACACACACACACACACACACACACACACACACGTGACACACACACACAAGCCTATATAGGTTGCCTACATTCAAGAGCTGTCAAACGAATAAAATTGGATCTTAAGAAATAGCTTACACTGACTGCGGCTATCTACAAAGAGTTAGATAAAAAAAAATATATATATATAAAAAATTCTTCCACTCAAGACAGCCTATAATTATTTCAAAAAGTGTCTATGTATGTACAATATAATATGATAAAGGAAAAAGCCCCAAAGAAGAAAAAGTCTGATGTCATTAAAAACAGGCATACTCACAGACCGTTTTTGCCCATGCCCCATAAGTCAAGCCTTACTTATTCAGGAAGAACAGTGTATAGGCCTACATGTGGAAATAATTTACCCGCCTTTTTAAGATTAGCTCCTTCGCTTTTCTTCATGCTCGAAATTGTTTTACATTGGCTTGTTTTGTAATTTATATGTTACTCTTACCCTTGCCCTTGTTTTCTTTTTTTTTTAATCTTCTCTAATTGCCTGTCCGATTTGAGCGCATGTTGCACTGTCTCGATTTTGTTTGATCTTATATTGTGAGGTGTGGATTTTTCTTCTCCTCATGTTCAATTTTAGTTCTGTTCAACCTATATTAAATACAACTTGAGTAGGGGTTCTGGGAAAGACTGCACTCAACTGTGGAAGATAACAAATGGGTTTTTCAGGAAATATCGGCAAATCTGAAATATTTTGACAGAGAGAAAAGAACTTTTCCAGATTTATATTCCATCAGCTTACAAAAATCATAACTTGACAGGGACTGAAGAAAGTGCCGTGGATTAAAAATTCTTTGAATCAGGGACATCCCACGACAATACGAAAGCAATCCCTTAGAACAGACCACTACGCTATAAGTAAGCTGTCTATGGAACAAGCATTTTACATTTTGAACATGTGTATACTTTGGTTGTTATTGGTTGCATGACTGTAAGAGTAGGTTGAATACAAGGCTTTTATTTGTCTTTGCAAGATATAGTGGTATATAACTTCCATTTTGTTGTTGTTGTTGCTGTTATTATTATTATTGCTGTTGTTGTTGTTGTTGTTGTTATTATTATTATTATTATTTTCATTATTATTTTCATCATCATCATCATCGTCGTCGTTGTTGTTGTTATTGCCATTAGTAGTAGTAGTAGTAGTTGTAGTAGTAGTAGTGGTGGTGTGGTGGTGGTGGTGTCGTTACATTAGAGCTAGTAGGGCCATTTTGCCAAATAAATCAACTTGCAGTTCTTCCCAAACTAAGCATAGTCCTAGTAGCCTTATCATAGGCATTTTTCTTGCATTTTGCAAAATAACAATTGCTCAAGTTTTCCCAGCATACATAAATGTGTTACGAGATCCATTACGACTAAATCTGATGAGTTTTGTTTTCACGTTATACATACACGCACATGATGTAACCAATAAATGAATGAATGATCTGGTTTTTTTCAATAGCCAATTGTTAAGGCTATCGATCCTGTAACATGCGCAGGAATGCTTCGCGGAAAAGGTATTTTTAGACTGCTTCAGGCTCGAGGCTCTTGCATCAGGTTCATTCACTCTCTCGCAACACAAACGAAAGAAGTCTTGTGTGCGTTGTGCCTGCGATTGCTGAGGAATTTTAGCTTGTTGATACAATTCAGTTAACTGTGTTGTGTCTAATCTATGTCTCTTTGAAACAATTATGTCGTCCATGTGTTCGTTCTAAGTCCGTGTGCTGTGATCAGCGTAGAGTGCCAGAAAATTGGTGTGTCCGTTTTGGCCTGTTTTGTTGTCATCCAAACGCTAGGGAGCGCTTTAGTTTGACCTTACCGAAAGGTTAGCCTAACAGGATCAACCAATGAAATATTCAGGCTTCATCCATGTGTTTCTGGCGGACTTTTCGACTTGCGCTCAATCCTCTCTGTGCCAGTTCACGAGCCGAAAAAATTTCCAGATCTGCAACCTCAGACGATATTTTGAGAATCAACTGGAAGAAATTGCAGAGAGCAAGACTGTTCAACATGTCTCTAACAAGAAAAATGTCCGATCTTGATCTGAAAGGTGATTTCAATGTTTTTTTCATATGGTGTGCATTGTTAGGCCATAGGCTAGCCGAATAGGCTAAGCCTACTTAGTACCAGGCCTTGTAAAAGCGGGAATGTCAAATTCTAGTAAGTAGTATACATAGGAAGTGCTGGTATGTTACCCTATACATGGCATGATGTGTACACAATCATGCATTTCTTCAAGTGCAACTATTTTAACATTGTGTTTACATTCAGGTTGTTTTTTTTCTGATACATGTAGGGCCTACACATTTTGTATTCAAGTTTTTGATGTGTGCATGCTGATAACAAGCACTGCAAGAGGCATCTGGTCCAGTTTAGTTTATTTTATATCAAGGATAATGGAATAAGCACTTCTGTGCTTTTATTTCATCCAGTCCCCGTGTGAATGCAGTTTTGTCAATTTTGTCATCTGTTCCCACCAGAATAATATCGGCAAATCTGAAATATTTTGACAGAGAGAAAAGAACTTTTCCAGATTTATATTCCATCAGCTTACAAAAATCATAACTTGACAGGGACTGAAGAAAGTGCCGTGGATTAAAA
Source organism: Stramonita haemastoma (assembly GCA_030674155.1). Classification (NCBI taxonomy): domain Eukaryota; kingdom Metazoa; phylum Mollusca; class Gastropoda; order Neogastropoda; family Muricidae; genus Stramonita; species Stramonita haemastoma. The sequence continues at coordinate 98,761,180 of CM060316.1, read as the reverse complement.
ATTCTTTGAATCAGGGACATCCCACGACAATACGAAAGCAATCCCTTAGAACAGACCACTACGCTATAAGTAAGCTGTCTATGGAACAAGCATTTTACATTTTGAACATGTGTATACTTTGGTTGTTATTGGTTGCATGACTGTAAGAGTAGGTTGAATACAAGGCTTTTATTTGTCTTTGCAAGATATAGTGGTATATAACTTCCATTTTGGTTGTTGTTGTTGCTGTTATTATTATTATTGCTGTTGTTGTTGTTGTTGTTGTTATTATTATTATTATTATTTTCATTATTATTTTCATCATCATCATCATCGTCGTCGTTGTTGTTGTTATTGCCATTAGTAGTAGTAGTAGTAGTTGTAGTAGTAGTAGTGGTGGTGGTGGTGGTGGTGGTGTCGTTACATTAGAGCTAGTAGGGCCATTTTGCCAAATAAATCAACTTGCAGTTCTTCCCAAACTAAGCATAGTCCTAGTAGCCTTATCATAGGCATTTTTCTTGCATTTTGCAAAATAACAATTGCTCAAGTTTTCCCAGCATACATAAATGTGTTACGAGATCCATTACGACTAAATCTGATGAGTTTTGTTTTCACGTTATACATACACGCACATGATGTAACCAATAAATGAATGAATGATCTGGTTTTTTTCAATAGCCAATTGTTAAGGCTATCGATCCTGTAACATGCGCAGGAATGCTTCGCGGAAAAGGTATTTTTAGACTGCTTCAGGCTCGAGGCTCTTGCATCAGGTTCATTCACTCTCTCGCAACACAAACGAAAGAAGTCTTGTGTGCGTTGTGCCTGCGATTGCTGAGGAATTTTAGCTTGTTGATACAATTCAGTTAACTGTGTTGTGTCTAATCTATGTCTCTTTGAAACAATTATGTCGTCCATGTGTTCGTTCTAAGTCCGTGTGCTGTGATCAGCGTAGAGTGCCAGAAAATTGGTGTGTCCGTTTTGGCCTGTTTTGTTGTCATCCAAACGCTAGGGAGCGCTTTAGTGTTGACCTTACCGAAAGGTTAGCCTAACAGGATCAACCAATGAAATATTCAGGCTTCATCCATGTGTTTCTGGCGGACTTTTCGACTTGCGCTCAATCCTCTCTGTGCCAGTTCACGAGCCGAAAAAATTTCCAGATCTGCAACCTCAGACGATATTTTGAGAATCAACTGGAAGAAATTGCAGAGAGCAAGACTGTTCAACATGTCTCTAACAAGAAAAATGTCCGATCTTGATCTGAAAGGTGATTTCAATGTTTTTTTCATATGGTGTGCATTGTTAGGCCATAGGCTAGCCGAATAGGCTAAGCCTACTTAGTACCAGGCCTTGTAAAAGCGGGAATGTCAAATTCTAGTAAGTAGTATACATAGGAAGTGCTGGTATGTTACCCTATACATGGCATGATGTGTACACAATCATGCATTTCTTCAAGTGCAACTATTTTAACATTGTGTTTACATTCAGGTTGTTTTTTTTCTGATACATGTAGGGCCTACACATTTTGTATTCAAGTTTTTGATGTGTGCATGCTGATAACAAGCACTGCAAGAGGCATCTGGTCCAGTTTAGTTTATTTTATATCAAGGATAATGGAATAAGCACTTCTGTGCTTTTATTTCATCCAGTCCCCGTGTGAATGCAGTTTTGTCAATTTTGTCATCTGTTCCCACCGGCACACAATGGCCTACTCTTACGAAAAGCGGAACAGAATTTAACATGTGCGCAAGATGTTCTGCTTGCGTTCTCACACGGGGCCTTGGTTTACAGTCTCATCCAAAGAACTTTTGGGGAGAGTGGAGTCAGCACTGATGTTAACTCCAGGGGGAAAATCCTCTCCAACGGGAGTCGAACTCGGATCATCAAATTGTGAGCACAATGTTCTGACCATTATGTTATCCCGTCCCCTGCGAAGACGTGAGCTGTATCAGCTGAGTGGATATTATATTTGGTGCTTGATCCAAGGGTCTTGGGGGGGTGGGGGGGGGGGTGTCAATGTGTGTGTGTTGCCTGTTGGGGGGGGGGGGGGGGGGGGGTGTGGTTGGTTCTTTGGCTAGAGCTCCAAGATTCAGGAATGGTGAGATTTTGCATCTTCGACCATTTAGCCACCATTAAGGTACCCACATTCTGACTTCAGGGATTGTCTTGGATTTAAACTTAAAGCCCATTTGTGCACCCATGTTAAAAGAAAAAGAAACCTACTGCATTCTTGGCCAATATTGATTATTGTGCAAACACTTCTCCCAGTTGTTTGTATGAGACTACCTTCTTACTGTACGGAAATTTCGTAGCCTAGTCATAGGCAATGCATTATTAAAATTTATTTTAATACAAGTCTTCCATGGATAATCCATTTTTTCGATGAACATTATTATACATGGCATGCCACTGGTGCCAGTAGCCTGAATAAGGATGCTTGACCTAAGAGTAAGATAAAGCCTAGACTGGAAAGACATTTCAGTGATTCGAATGATACTACCTAAAGTACCGTTGAGTGGTGGGATTAAAAATTACCTCTGCTAACAGTAACATATTTTTTAAAAATTAGCTTTGAAAATTTTTCTAGCCCCAAGATTAGTATGTCAGGTTTTTGTTGTGGTTTTTATATTACAAGAAAACAAAACCATATTCATCATCTGTATTGATTTCATAACCTCTTTCCACAGATCACAATGAACTTGACTCGTCTTTCAATGAAAGAGACTCTGGCTTCATCAATGATAAAGATTTGTCATTCAACAGTGCTGACCTTTCATTTGGGGACAAGAGCAAATTCACAGTAAGTTGCCTTTGGTTGGAGTTCATCTTCAGTTTCAGAGTTTGTCTTTGAAAATGCTGTAACAGTGTAAGAGGTTTTCATTGATTTACTTTTAAATTTTATTCTCACGACAATTACTTTTAATTTGATGTTATTTAGATTTTAACTAGAAGAAAAACATGCACATAAATAATCCAAAATATGTCTTATTTTTTATGGTGATTTTTTTAGATTTTGTACTTGAGAAATAATAATTAACAGTGCAAAAGGGGAAATAGTTTAAAAATGAAAAAAAAGACTTTAAAATGCCCCACATATCCAGTGCCCTTAATCAAGTTTATGGTTTATTGAAAGATAAAACACTAATAGTAATATAACATTGCAAAAAAAGTGCAGTAATTCCTTTTAGTTTTTTGTTCATTTGCTTGATACTGTGATAGTGCACAATTTCAAGTCTAATGTATAGAAATAGTTGCTGCCTAAGAGCTGCTATACAGATCATTCACAAGGAAGAATTAAATCTAAAAACTGTTCTGGTGGTTTGCAAGGGGGAGGGGGGCTGCTAAATCTTGTTTCTTTTAGTTTCAGCTGAAATCAACTACACTTGAAGGAAAAACAGTATTGTCTTGGAGGGGGGGGGGGGGAGCTGAATCTTTTTAAATTATTTTTTAAAACTAGTTTCACCTGTAATTAACTACATTTGGACTTGGAGGAAAAGCAATATTGACTAGCCAGGGGGAGGAGGGGACTGTTGATTTTTTTTTCTTTTACTATTTTCAGCAGTGATAAACTATCATTTAAATAGTTTTCTGTACACAATAGTTTGACTTTAGCATTACGTAGCTTTACAATTATGACACAAGAACCCAGTTATGCTAGTTGATGGGGGGGTTTGTTGTTTTTATCTAATCTTAATGCATGAAGTATACTGTAAAATTAATGAAAATCTGCTTAAGGCTACCTTAATTGCATCTGTACTATTGCTTTTGTCTTGCTTAAGACTTCCACTTCCGAAAATTAGATTAAAGACCAAAAAGAATTTTTAAAAATATCTATTATGTATTTGTTCACTACAGGTTACTTTGATTTATTTCCTGAATTAATCTAAAACCACATTTTTTCCCTTTGCAGATATCCATTGAAGGAAATATAGGAAGTGGGAAGTCAACTCTACTTGATTATTTCAAAGAATCTCCTACTGTCATGGTAATCATTTATATTATTATTCTGTTTCAGAGTTAGTTGACCAGTTCTGTTTATCAGTCTGTACAAAAGTAATTTTCATACCTGCAATAGCATAACCTTGGATGGAAATCAAACAGATTAATGGCAGTATAAAATTTACATTGGCATGGAACTGGTACAACAGTACCTGTTTGCTCTCCATAGGAAACTGAATGGGCCATCATTCTCATTAAAACAAAATTAATAGTTAAAAAGAATAAACAGGGGGATCATTATTTCTGTCTGCAGAGTGTTAGAGTAACTGCTAAAATACAAAGTTGTGCTTTAGACAGCAATATTTTCTTGCCATTGTATAATAATCAGAAAGTACTTTAGTAATAAGTTTCAGAGAACAGCTATTAATCAAGCGAAAGCTGTTTACATTTCCAGATTGGTTGGTTGTACTTGATTGAGATTTTAGGGGGTGCTGTTCCCTTGTTTGATTCTATTTGAAATATGCTTTGATCTATTGCCAGTCAGTGAATGAGTAAAGGTTAAAAATCAATTCAGGAAACAGTTTTTATTTTGGGGTGTCACCTTTCGTGAAAAGATGATGATGATCTGCCAGTCTTAGCAGTTGTAAAAGAACTGATGATTTGATTTCATTTTCATTTCATTTATTCTTCTATATCGAGGATAATGGAATAAGCACTCTTGTGCTTTTTTACATCCAGTCCCCGTGTGTATGCAGCTTTTTAAATGTCATCTGTTCCCACCGGCACACGATGGCCTACTCTTATGAAAAGCGGAACAGGATTTAATGTGTGCGCAAGATGTTCTGCGTGAAAATATCTGTATGATATAAATAGAGAAGGGGAGAGAGAGAGAGATTTGCTATTTTACAATTAATGACTTTTGGTGTGATCGTTGTTGTGACTGTATACTTAACTCTGTTTTCTCTCTGAAGGCGCTGAGAGAACCTATTGAACAGTGGACCAGCATACAAGGAAAACACAATGCATTGGTAAGAGGGTGTCCATTGTTACTAAGTTTGCCTATCCTGTATATTACTAGTTCAACTTAACAAAACTGATACCGACTAATTATTGATAAATATCAGTTTGTGAATGTTTAATGTTACTTATGAATAATGAAGCTACTGAAGTAAAGCTGACTGGGAGTAGCGTTAATTAACTGTGTATAGTCACACACTTTTAATACGAGTTTTCAAATGTGACGAGGTGACAGCCCTGATATGGCCTGTATGGTCGGCGGGGCTCTAAGCAACATCATTGGGTTGGATTGGCATTGGGGTAGCATTTTAAACAGTTGCAGGTCCGTTCACTGTTCTAAACTAACACAAATAACCTGTATGGAAAGCTTTGATGTATTTTTTTTATTAGACAAGTAGTCTGCTTTATACTTTTTGTGACTGAAGAATCATAACCAAAAAAATGAAAAGAAATCTTGTTTGCAGCAACTACTGTATGAAGACCCCAAGCGATGGAGTTTTTCTTTCAACATGTATGCTCAGCTGACACGTGTCCAAATGCATACAAAAGAACACGTAAGTCCATCACTCAGTGTGTTCCTGTGACAGTTTTGAAGTCCATCACTCAGTGTGTTACTGTGACAGTTTTGAAGTCCATCACTCAGTGTGTTACTGTGACAGTTTTGAAGTCCATCACTCAGTGTGTTACTGTAACCGTTTTGAAGTCCATCACTCAGTGTGTTGTTGTAACAGTTTTGAAGTCCATCACTCAGTGTGTAACAGTTTTGAAGTCCATCCCTCAGTGTGTTACTGTAACCGTTTTGAAGTCCATCCATCACTCAGTGTGTTACTGTAACCGTTTTGAAGTCCATCCATCACTCAGTGTGTTACTGTAACCGTTTTGATAGCCTGAATACCCCTCTCCCCACCCTACCTGTTCTCCTTTGCAATCCTTTCTCTTTACTTTTGTTTCACCCACTTTTCCATCTTTCCTATTTCCCTTTTTTCTTTTTCTTTTTTTCTTTTTTTCATTTTTTTTTTTTGTGTGTGTGTGGTTCTCTCAGCTTTTAAATGATTGATTGTTGCATTTTGTGGGGAGTCTTAAAATTTTGATCAATTTCATTCTTTCTGTAGTTTTAGTGTTAGGTTGAATTTCCTGGGAATTTTTTCTCTCCTACACGGTTCTATTCCATCTAATGCTATCATGGGAAGGTATTGTTCTTTTAAGTCTTTCTGGGGAAAAGGCAAGAGAATGGACCAAGAAGGCTGAAAAGAGATCAGAAGGAGGTGACAGGAAGCAAAGAAATAAGGCAGATGCAAAGAGAGGGTTAGAAAAGAGAAAATTGCTAGCACAGAATTTCCACAAGGTAGAGATGCTACTTTTATTGACAGGCCCCTGGCATCCCTACAGGGGATAAAGCAGTTAAAAACACTTGCACACACAAACACACACAAACACAAACACAAACACAAAAATTTGGGGGGGTAGTCAATCAGTTTTGGATGAACTGTTCGTTTTTCATGGTTATGCTTTTTTTTTTTTTTTTTTTTTTTTGAGAGGGACTGGAGATAAAATACAGTTTGGATTCGAGAGATGAAAGTACTTGTCCAATTCTGTAACTTGATCTCATTTCAGCTGCCAATATGCTTGCCCCCATCTCATGAAGTTATGTTTTACCCTAGCATGGAAATAAAATTTGTTTGGTTGGCAGGCTTCTTTTTGTTTGGTTTGTTAGTGCATTTTTTTTCTGCCCTTTTTGTAGAAACTCTAATATGAGTGTAGCCAAAGCCTTTGAGGCATGGAGGGGAAGTGACTTGCTCAGAAACTTAGTGCTGCTTTTCTTCCTTTAGAAAATACTCCTTTCCCCTCCTTTTGTTTGGGTTTTGTGTTCACTTAGAACCCAAACTGTTAACAGTAATTTCTATGTTAATCTGTGCAGGTCAAGCCTATCAAATTGCTGGAGCGATCGTTGTACAGTACGCGGCACTGCTTTGTGGAAAATGACTACAGAAAGTAAGTTGGTTTTTCTTCTCTGCCTCTGCTGTTTCTCTTCCTCGCTTAAGAATTATACTCACGTGCATGTAAAACAAACCTGAATTCTCACTTACACACATACATGTATACACACGCATGTATCCTCATCAGGTGGTGTAGAGGTAACGCACATGCCAAGAAAGCAAGAAGTGTGAGTTTGATCCCCATTTGTGCCCAAAACTTTTTCCAGATCCACTAAAGTTAGGGGTTGTCTGGGTGCTAGTCTTTTGGATGAGATGATTAACCAAAACCTCATGTGCAACACTCACTTAGCGCACATTAAAGAACTCAGGGCCGCAAGAGTTGTCTCTGGCAAAATTCTGTAGAAAAAAAAGTACCGTGGTACAGTGATAGGGAAACTTACACCAGGATTACCTACCCCAATGATTTTTCTGTAGCTTAAACAGAAAATGAGGTTAAAGTATGGCACTACAAATGCAGGTTAATAACTACAACTTTTGCCATATTAAAAATGTGATTTTTCTGGGTTTTTTGCACTACAGTTCTTCATTCTCTATTTAAAAGAAGAAAAGTTTTCATTCTCTACAAGATTTTCCAGTTTTAGCACAGCTGTGCTGTAATTGGCCATTCTTCCTTTCACAGTCAGTGTTTACAGAATGACAGCGACGAAACAGTCACACTTGAGAACAGGAAAACAATGAGGCCTATATTTTTGTACCAATGTCATGAAGAACGCATACAGTAACATACCTTGTACAAACGGCAAGTCAGTCATTTTGCATTTGCATAGCTTAACATGGTCAGTTGACTTGACTTTGAAGTTTGCCACTTATGGCAGTCTTGATCTGACAATGCTTGCCACTTTTTTTTAAAAATATTGATAGGAGGAAAGGGAATGGACAGTGCTTTTCAAGCCTGTGTTACCACTGAACCTGTATTGACAATGTCAATGTGTGACTTGTACACTGATAGTGAGGGGAGCTTCCATCCAGCAACAGCTCATTCTCTCTTGTGTGTGTAGGCCGAGAAAGCAGACTTAGTATTTCAGTGAACTTTAACTTTTTATGAAAAGTAGTCTCTAAAGTTATTACCATGGTTGTGCTGTGAAATATAGCCCAGTATTCGTTGATCAAAAATAAAACAAAATTTTAAACCTAGCATGTATGACCTACATTTCACATAAATTCATGTCTTTAATTAAGTGAATGGAAGGCAAGACTCGATGATGCCATGATTTCATTCGTTAGAATTTACAAGTATAAACTAATAAAGTTTAGAGTATGCTTGGACAAACCGACATCGGTAAGATTGTTGAAGGGAGATAATTTTTGGTGCACTTTTCTCAGTTGTACAGTGAGTACTTGTAAAGAGTTGCCTCCCATGATATATTATTTTTTGGTGATTTTGATTCCCAATATCCCATGCATTTATTTCTATGTTAATTTATAAAAACAGCAACTTTATGGCACTTAACAAACTGCGTATTTTAGTGTATTTTTGATCAATTGATTACGTTTTGATAAATAGATATTGCAATTGTATTTATAAAGGATAAACAATACGATTTTTTAAAATATAAGATTATTGTCATAAATCAGAACAAACACTGTGCATGTGCACAATTTCGTTAATCGAAATTTCTTCTTCTTCGATTTGTGCACTCCCTTCCAGGTGGATTGGGAGATTGAAATAATATGCAATCTAAAATTAAATTATCAGAAAGATTAAGAGTGATTGAGATCCTGTCAAACTTTTAGGCCTAATCCGAAGAGTGGCCATGAGTTTTCCCTAGACTAGTTCTAAATTGGGTTAGGCCTACAATATTAGGACACTAGACTAGGCTATCCAGGTGGTAAGTTACCAACTACCACCTACCAACGCATAAAGATAGGCTATTGTAGGCTATGTTTTAATTTGCCCATGACATTCTTAATTGTTTTCGATTTCATCTTGAGCAAAGGAAACCAAGAGCAAAACGTGTTTAAACATGCTGCTCCTAGGCAAGACAACAACAGGGCAAAAGTATGCACAAGTAAGATTCAACAGTATCAACTAGTTAACAAAACAAAAAAAAATTGTAAGGGGGACAGGATAGCCTGGTGGTTAGAGTGATGCATATTGTGCTCTTGATCATCTGACCCTGGTTTGAATCTCGTTCAAGATTTTTCTTTTCTCCCCAGTGTTAATCATGCTGACTCCACTTCCCCCAAAAGTCCAGATGACATTTATAAACTGAGATCCTATGTGCGATCACACGCAGAACATCTTGTGCACATGTTGAAACCTGTTCCACTTTTCAGAAGAGTAGGGCATTGTGTGCTAGAACAGATGGCAAAATTTGCAAAACTGCATGCATACACTCGGGGACTGGACATTATATTTTTTTTTTTAATTAAAAAAAGAAAGAAAGAAAAAGAAAATGACTGATGATTCCTTGATCCTCAAAATAAAATAAAACAAAACAAATTTTAAAAAAAACATTGCCACAAAACATTTCAGATATAGCCTAACCTTTGTTTCTCCAACTTCCTCACCCTCTCGGGCTTTTTACAAATTTTGTTATTGTTTGTGTTTGTTGTCTTTTCCTCATCCGTTCTGGCTTTTAAAAAAAAAAAAAAAAAAATATTAAAAAGTGTTTGTGTCTGTTTCTACATCAGCAACTCATAAGGAGCTGTAGTGTTCGTAAGTGGTTTCACCTATGGGGATTTGCTGAGCTCATTTCAAGGTGTGCATTGTGCCTTGACGAAGCATGCAACTTTGATCATCCACCAAAACTGCCCCAAAACTCACAATTTGTTGAAATCAAGATACAATGTAAAGATGCATTTCCAACTGCCTACTGCCTTAACCCTCTTGCATTCGGTGGGTGTCTCTGAACACAAACTGCCCCTAGATTTTGCATTCCATCACAAAATCCGGTCAGGCACACATGCTCACTGGCCTTTTCCTCCTAAGTACATACCAGCAGCTATAATTACTGTAAAATCCCTAGCATACGCCCACCCCACCCCCCCTGTGCACTGATTTAGGGCAAAATTGGGGGGTGGGCGTTTGCTAGGGATAGACCCCTTTACACAAAGTAATTTTTTGTGCTCAACCCTGTAATTGAGCGAATACAATCCCCGAAAGCATGTAAATTAGGTCGTGTGAGTAGAAGTGAAGGAAAATAGAAGAAAAGGGTCTTTGAGGCAAAGAAGGATGAGACTATAAACCGAGGCCCCGTGTGCGAACGCACGCAGAACATCTTGCTCACATGTTGAAATCCTGTTCCGCCTTTTGGAAAAGTAGGCCATCGTGTGCCGGTAGGAGCCGATGACAAAATTATATTTTAAAAAAACCAGCATGCACACAGCTGTCATGTATAGACACCATCCCTGAGGGGAAAAAAATAATGGGTAGGCGCTGCACTTGTGGCGACGCGCTCTCCCCAGAGAGAGCAGCCTGAATTTCACGCAGAGAAATCTGCTATGACAAAAAGTGGTATAAAAATTAAAAAACAATAAGGCCAACGAGGACATTCAAGACATTCGGCATTTTGCAAAAATGGCACAGAGGAAGCGTCGTCGAAGTACCAGTACGTCACTGACAGACAAAAGACGTCAGTGGAAAAAGCATGACGTAATTTTAATTCACTTTGTTTAGGATGGGTGGGAGTGAGGAGAGGGGACAAAGAATAAGAAAAAAGGAAAGAAACACGAAAAGGTAAAGAAGGGGGAAAAAGATGACTTTTAGAACAGTCTGCACAAATCCTTGTGAAAGTGAGCATAGTCTCTTTGAAAAAAGCAGGGTGGGCGTTTGCTAGGTAGTTACCCCTGTGCACAACTTTTGGCCCAAAGTGGGAGGTGGGCGTTTGCTAGATGGTGGGCTTATGCTAGGGATTTTACTGTACTTCCAGGCTCTCAGCAGGGATTTTCATTCTAGCCTGATAGAGCTTTTACATGTAGCAATTACTGATGGTCACTGCGTGATGGAAATCTACTGTGTGTAAATCCCAGATTAGGACTTGGGGGGGGGGGTCAATCCCAGATCAGGACTAAGAGGGTTAAAATGACTGCTTTTAACTCGTGTAATCATAACTAAATACCTTCACTGGTTTTAATGTCACATCATTTGTACGTGTTTGTTTGGTTTCCAGCAATATCATCAATGGAATGGAGTATGCAATTCTCACCAACTGGTTTGACTGGCTTGTCAAGTCCCAGAAAGCTGACCTGGACCTCATTGGTAAGCTTCCCCTTTACATTCATGAAATGTAGACTATAAACTGAGGCTTCATGTGCGAATGCATGCAGAACATCTTGAGCACACGTTAAAACCCCGTTTGCTTTTCAGATGAGCAGGCCATTGTGTGCCGGTAGGAGTGGATGACAAAAATTTTTTTTTTTTTTTTTTTTTAACCAAAAAACCCAGCATGCACACAGGTGTTGTGTTTAGACACCATCCCTGAGGAAAAATCAGGGAGTTGGAGTCCCCAGGGCAGCTCAGGGAGATATATATATAATTATATATATTATAATAATGGGTAGGCGCTGCACTTGTGGCGACATGCTCTCCCTGGGGAGACCAGCCCGAATTTCATGCAGAGAAATCTGCTGTGACATAAAGTGGTATAGATAATAAATTAAAATACAGTTTGTTGGCACTAGCACAGGAATGAGATATGCAGCTTGTGCTGGTTTGTCAAATTTATGTCAGAAGTTTGGGTTTACTGCGGACATGAAATGATGAACTTTGGGACCCACAGTCTAAGGAGAAATTGACATCTGAAAGTTTCACAGTCTGTGTTGATGCTTGAGAGATTGCTGTCTTGGTTCAAGTCTGGAGCTCTTTGTGTGATCTATGGTTATGTGATCTGATGAAATACATGTAATGGTTTTTCCTAGCAAAGCACTTGGAAAACTTTTTTATAAACCTGATCAGTTGACATTTACTTCATCTTTCCTCTGTGTGCAAAGACATGATACAGTATGTGCATATTTACAAGTATATTCTTATGAAAATCTGGTATAGAGCTCCATGACTGGGTTTGTTTGGGTGGGGTTTTTTTTTTGGTTTTGGGGGGGGGGTATGTTTTGTTGGGTGTTTTTTTTTCTTTTTTTTTCTTGTATTTTATCACTGTAATAGTGCATCTGATCCTACACTAAAACAAGTGGTATTCTCACATAGCTGTAATGTAAAAGTTACTTGCATTATGCAGCATTATGTAAATAATGATTGTTTCTATTTTAATTTATGGACAATAACTTTAACTGTTCTTCATAATTCCATTTTTTGCCATTTTTAATGAAAAATATATAGAGCACCATACCTATTCAAAAGTTGATTTATGTATTCTGTAATTCTTTTTATAGTGATACAGTTTAAATATCACAGACACTTATTTGCTTTCTTTGCCAGATCAAGTGTATTTAGAGCTTCTGTCTTATCTGTGTGCTCCTTTGCAAAATCCTAAGTTTATGGACATGAAAATATGCTCAATCATGGGTCCACAGTTTACGTGAGAGCTGATCCAGAAGTGTGCTATGAACGTATCAAGAAACGTTGCCGCAAAGAGGAAGCCATGGTTCCATTTGTAAGTTTTTACTGGTTTTCTTTTTGTAGGGCTTTGAGGCTTAAATGTAACGTTTATTTTTTTTAGGTGTGTTTTTTTTTTTAACAGTAATAAAGTTACTACACTACACTAACAGCCAGCCTTTATTTACTTTAATTACTTAAGAAAAAAAATCATGTGTATTTTTCCCTTTTAAATTTGCCTGTTCAAGCTCTCTTTCACCACAACTGGATGAAGTAAATGTACAATATACAGGCACCCCCAAATTTCATATAATAATTTTCACATAAAAGCACCACATGCCCATAGCTCTTTATCAATCAGTAAGAAGAGACTAGGAAACAAGAAGAATATGATCACATCACATGTTCTATACATGTATATGATTAAAGTTTATATCATTTACACTGTTTTGCCAAGTGGGTTCATATGTCACATGGAAAATTAGTGATTATTCCTCCGTTTGATGTCTCTTGTCAGAGTGCAAACTGAAGTCTACCTGTACTAGTACGACACTACTATAGATTAACACTTTTCTCTGTGTAAATCTGAAGACGTTGATTGATTGAACTTTTTGTTTCCAGTCACTTATTGAAAATTAGTGATTATTCCCCTGTTTGATGTCTCTTGTCAGAGTGCAAACTGAAGTCTACCTGTACTAGTAGAAAGCACATCACTGCTATATACTCTCAACACTTTTGTCTGTATATCTGAAGACATTGATTGATTGATTGAACTTTTTGTTTGCAGTCACTGATTGAAAATTAGTGATTAATCCCCCATTCGATGTTTCTTGTCAGAGTGCAAACTGAAGTCTACCGTACTAGTAGGTCAATTCTATAGCTTTTTAACACTTTTGTCTGTGTAGATCTGAAGACATTGATTGATTGATTGAATTTTTTGTCTGCAGTCACTGATCGAGGATCTCCATACATTGCATGAGGAGTGGTTGATAGAAAAGAAACACTACCAACCCCCAGCCCGAGTTTTTGTAAGTGTCTTTGTCTTTTGCTTACAAGTTGTTACTGCTATTATTTTTGTTGTGATTAGAAGTGCTGGGGAGAGAGTACAGTCCAATTAATAAAAAAAAAAATGAATAGTGACCTAGCTGCTTCTTTACCTTTTGTTGCATAAAAAGAAACAAAAATCAGAACATGATTTTTTTATAAATCAAAAAGTGAAGAGGGGTTTAAATAGCAACATATGTTCATGTAAAGGAAACAGGTTTTATTTAAATACAGACTTTGCATATTTAAATTGTCATGTAACTTGTATGTCTTCATTGAATTTTTGTCTTGAACACATGATTGTAGAGTTCAGAAGGGAGGACATTTTTTTACATTTTTTTTTTCTCCAAAATATTATTTTAGATAAGCAGATTGCATCAAAAAAGGCTGCTTCTTTCCAAACTTGCTAAATATACAGAATTTTTAATAACTAAAACTGCTGTTGAAAATGTTTCTTTTGTTTTCTCTGCTTGGTATTCGTACCTATTTTAGCTGAGATTCTAACTTTATGAAATGTGTAAAAGTGAAAGTCATGTACAAGTTATTTCACAAGTAAATCATGGAAGTTTATGAAATTTATTTTAAAAATCCCCCCCCCTCCCCTCCCCTCCATAAGTTAAGATAATCAGAAAATGATTATTATATTCTTATAACTTCACTGTTTGTTTACAGGTGCTGGATGCGAACAAGGAATACAGTGAGATGAAACAACTGTATGAAACACATCGGCAAGACATTCTCTGTGGCTGTGTGTGATTCATTCCTACCTGTGCATAATGACTATGTTTGAGTGATTGAGGTTTGTGCGTGTGTGTGTGTGTGTGTCTTTTTTTTTTTTTGTCTTTTTTTTAATCATGTTTTCACTGCAACAAAGAAGAATGGTAACGTGAATCGGTACTGACTTCTGTTGCAGGCATTGTACTTATACTGTTACCCTCTTTCTTCATTCTGCATATTGTTAATACCTCATAGTGTTATTTGATCTCCATGTGCATGTTGACTGCTTTGTAATTTGTATACTTTTGAACATTAAAGGATGAAAGATATTTTACTGGGGGGGGGGGGGGGGCAAATCCAAAGGGTGTATGGTGTACAAAGAAATGACTGGAGAATCTGATCAAAACTATCACTTCCAGAGTTTGTCAGATTGTTTTGAAATGTGTGGAAATTTTATTTATCGTTATCTGAATGTGTTGACATACATGTTTCGAAGGAGAGTGCTGTGTGTACGTTGAATGGAGAACAATTCTCAGTTGCTGTGTCCTGAATGTGTTAACGTACGTTTTGAAGGAGAGTGCTGTGTGTACGTTGAATGGAGAACAATTCTCAGTTGCTGTGTCCTGAATGTGTTAACGTACGTTTTGAAGGAGAGTGCTGTGTGTACGTTGAATGGAGAACAATTCTCAGTTGCTGTGTCCTGAATGTGTTAACGTACGTTTTGAAGGAAAGTGCTGTGTGTACGTTGAATGGAGAACAGTTCTCGGCTGCTATGTCCTGAATGTGTTATAATACATGTTTCGAAGGAGAGTGCTGTGTGTAAGTTAAATGGAGAATAGTTCTCGGCTCCTGAATGTGTTGCTCGTTGTGTCTGAGGTGATTGTAGTAAGGAGAAGTGAGAGCATGATCAGTTGTCAGCTATCATTTTCTGAATGTATCATTTTCAGTTTTGGGGGGAAATTTGTGGAGAAGTAAGTGCAGAATCTATTCTGGGCTGTCATTGTTTTGGAGTGGGTGGTTTGGTGGGTTTTTTTTATATTATTGTTTGTTCTTCGACTAGAGTTCTAGAGTTCACCAATGACGAGATTTTTGCATATGAGGGTTTTTACCCACCAGTAAGGTAGCTGCATTCCAACTTAAGAGATGGTGTCTAAACATGACACCTGTGTGCAAGCAGTTGTTGTTTTTTATGTAGAATCTGTTCTCGTCTGTCATTTTCTGATTCTTTTTTGTATCTTCTTCTTCTTCTTTTTCTTTTTCTTTTTTTTTTTAAATTCCTTTTTATCTATAGATATTGTTTTGTGGAAAGTTGAGTGCATGTCCTATTCTCAGCTGTCATTTTCTCAATGTTTGCCTGCAGAATCTCAGCTGTCACTTGTTGTAAAAGATCAAATGCTTTAGATAAGCAGATGGTGATGTTTGACACCATTGAAAGCCTTATCATAGTCTGTGAAAGTTATGAATACCTCATCATTGATCTTTTTTTAGCAAAGTTTCTCAAACAGCATCTGAAGCACACAAAAATACCTGTTGTGCCCCTTGCATGTCTATATCCTGCCTGACAATCAGATGTCTGTTTCTACTTATTTTTCATTCTATTGCGGAGGGAGATCAGAAGAATTCTGCTCATTTAAGTCTGATTTACTATATTGCAATTGTGACACTCCACAACAAAATGAGCCGCTGTGCACCTGACCCACTTTTCTGCTACAACTCAATTTAGGCAGGTGGGGGTCAGGTTGTCAATTTTGATGGATTATATAACTATAGCCATTCTTCTATCATGTACTGAAATATCAAGGCATAATTTTGTTTCCTTTTAGTTTAAAAACACATTTTTTTAAATACCCATGCCCTCATTCTAATGACCTATTACAATGCTAAACTGGTCAATTTCTCATTTTGTCACTTCTGTGCAGTCTACCATTTCAACTTGTAATTTTTCGTAGAATTGTCCAATTTTTTGTTGTGTTTTTTTTATATTGGGTAGCATTTTTATTTTTACTTTTTTTGAAGATTGATAACATGTCAGTAACAAAAAACTGACATCTGGTGCAATGCATTCATGTGGTAGAGCATCACATTTATATGTTTCTTTTGTATTACTGAAACTAACATTGAAAACGTTATTTATAGGGTCACAAGAACACAGTCTTATTACCTGATATATATTTAAAATGTCATGACAGGCTTTAGGGGAATGTTTTATGCCATATGCAGAGCATAGCAATAAACAGGGCATTATTTCACATTAAAATTGTGGCTACTGAGTACTCATTGATAGGTTTTGTTTAAGACTCAGCCAAGAATCTCTTTTTTATGCCTTCCAATTGTATTCATGAACTTTTTTTTATGTTATTATTTTACATGTACTTTTAAATACTTATTATTTTTTTTAAGATTCCTGGAAATGGTCACTAGAAATTATCAGATTTCAATGTAAAGGGAGTTTACACGAGTACTGTGACAATCAAGCAAACGGCTATCTGATTGATATCTACTTTATCATGTAAACTTTACAAGGCCTATAGTCAGCGTGGCTATCATTGAGTAAAAACAAGTGAATATGTTAGATACTGTGGGTACAATCACGTAAAAATAAAAGAGAAATCTTATTTGATATCATCTGTTTATGTGATTAAGAAAAAGATTTTTCCAAGAGAAGACCCAAGTAGTCTTTATGGCCTCTTCCAATCATTGGCTGCAGACTGAGGGGTTTTCACTTTTTTTCCCCCTACTCTAAGAAAGGAAGTGAGACCCACAAAAAGTCACTTTTTATATTTATTCTTTTCTTTCGAGGATGATGGATTCATGTCCTTTTTTTTCATGACCTTTACCTTCAGCTAATATGCTTTTGATATGTCATCCTAACCTAAATTTTAGTTAAGTTCAGTTTCTTTGTTTCTGTCACTTATCATGTATACTGTTAAAGGGTGTACCAAAACATATACCATTGAAGAACAATAATTCAATTGCCTTCACACTTTTTTAGTCACAAAATGAACTGGCTCATGCATTGCCATAGCTTTGGAACAGTCAAAATATCTTCTAGATGATGCTGTAGTATGTTGGTTGTGTGCTGATTGAAAAGGGACAAAAGTTGGATGTTATTGTTTTAACACGATTGTATTGATGCTTTTATTCTATTGACGGTGAATTTAGTCTTCATTCATGTTTATTTTAAAAATGAAAGAATATTAAACATTGCGTGTCTGGAGCAAATGCGTATGATCTGTAAATATGATTTACAGAAAAATTATAGTAAACCAAACAAAAACAATAAAACCTACCTTTTGTGTGTGTATTCAGGAATGTTTGAGTGTGTGGCTTTGGCACTGAACTTTTTTGTTTAAAAAAAAATCTGTTACATTTTGAAACAGATGTAGATTCTCTCCTGAATTAATGTATCATTTTCATCAAGAAGAATGTGTTTACAGATTAACAGTTTGCTTTGTCATTGTCAACATCACTGACACAAACAGATATTAACTACTGAAAGAAACTGAAAACAAGCAAAGGAAAGGAAGGACCTATGCCTGGCTGATATTTGCAATTTAAAAGAAAAAATCTTGTCCCTACAAAAACAAAATTAGGTTTTGTGATGCACACTCCTTACCTAGGCTCCCTGGGGGTCACTCGGCTCAAAGCATGCACAAAGTCTCATTTATCCACCTGTGAGGCCCTAAGTATAACTGGGTAAGTTTACAGTGCAATGGTTTCCAACTACCTTGCCATATAGGCAGTCATACTATTTTAAAGGAGAATACAGGTTGGTTGTTATTCAGCTTGTCATGGATGAAGACAATCTCAGAGTAAGTATAACATTTTGATGAAGCTTACATCAATTACTGACAGAGCTTTTGGTCTGGGCCAGCATTCAGGGTTGAATTCTGGTCTTGCTTGGAATTTTACTCCATGCACCACTTAATCACGAACGTGAAACTTGAACTCTATCTTTGCATCAGCATTCATTATGCTAAGGTAGTAAATAGTAACTCTTGCACTATGAAGAGTCCCATCACATGCTTTTAGTCTTAAATCTGGAAACTCCTCATGCCTTGAATCTATCCCCTAGAACTAACTTGAATATCAGTGTTTAAACGGCGGCCAGTCACTGTAGTACTTTTTAATTTCAAGCAGTCTTAACTCAACTGCAGGACTACTACATAAAATGGTCTTGACAATCATTCAATGAAAATGGATCAGAAGTGAAGCAGTGATTTCTTCACAGCACAAAGGAATAATCACCTCATGCTGATTCATCACCCCATCTGTTAGGCTTGTGTCAGGAAAGTGCATCACTAACCTAGTTAAGTAGCCTAAGTATACCAACAAAAACAACTTGAAGCCTCTCGGTATTAGCTTTGTAAATTGGACACTATGACAAAAGGCTGCACATAGTCGTATTTATACTGCAGAGCTTGATACAAAACGAATCTAATCTAAGTCCCTTCAATGAGACTACAAGCACGGGTCCTGGATATGCATGAAATCTTTCAAATGCCACGGGGAAAAAAAATTTGAGAGAATAGCTACGCCTGGTGGTATGGTCGACAGAAACATACTAGCGTGCAATCTGTGCACAATGAAGTAATGTTCTAGATAATAGCCCCCAAGACAGGGGTAGTAAAATATTCACACCCAACCAAAGACGATGGGAGTCCAGGGAGACCTCGCTTAACTGTTCGTTCACAGCAGTTATAACAGCTAGAGACCTTTTGAAATGACCACCAGTAGGCTACCACAAAAGGATAGGACGGGATAGCTCTGTGGTCAGAGCACTTGCTTTCCCCCCTGCCAATGTTATTAAGCAACATTGAGCATAGTCACCAATTGGATGGATGGCCGTTTGCGCATCTTGGCTTCATTGCAATCCCCCAGTTCACCCAGCTGTAAATGAGTACCTGTCCTCTTTAGACTCAGGAAAGGTAAAGCAGCAAGGGAGAGGAGATGGGTGCCTCCCTCAATATGCTGGCCCAAGAAGAAGTTGAGGTCTCTGATGCCTCGCTCCCCTATGACCAAAGAGGTTATGGGACACGTTTACTTCTTTTCTTCTTCTTTTTACCTTACTTTACCACTAAGTTAAAAGGTAACCACTAAAGGGCTTCAAATACCTTTGTAGAAAAAGTAAAGCAGTTTCTCAAGTTACTGTGTACGAGACTCCACTAAGTGATTCCAGGAAACTTACTAAGACATTTGCTGCACATGAGTGAGCTACCTACTTGCATCCCTTGCCAGACAACCTGTGTTTAACATGACCAAAGATCAAACAGAGGCATAGATCTTTGATGTGGAGTTTTAGCTTGTTTTGTTGATGTTCCTCGGCTAAAGCTATGAGGTTTCCCAATGGTGAGATTTTAATTAACATATACGATCATTTTTGCCCACCATTAAGGTAGTTGCATACCAACTTCAGGGGTGATGTCTGAACACACCAGTGTGCATGCATTTTTAACAATGTTGTCAACTGTTCTTACTGGCACACAATGGCCTACACTTTTGAAGGGTAGATTGGGTTTGAAGATGTACACAAAATTTTCTGCATGCATTTGCACAGAGGAACTTGATTTATCATCTCATCGGAAAGATTTTTGATGGAGTGGAGTCAGTAGTGATGAACTCCCCTTGAATGGGCACTAGCCTCGGTAGTTGCTTGACCATGGGCCTCAGATCTCGAGCACAAGGCTCCAGCTACGAGGATGTCGTGCCTCCCTAGCTGATCTAAAGATCAGATAATGTATATTTCCTCTCCTTAGCTGATCAGATAATGGCAATTCCCCTTCCATGCTGATCAGATAATGGCTATTCCCTCTCCCTTGTTGATCAGATAATGTATATTCCCCTCCCTTGCTGATCTAAAGATCAGATAATGGCTATCCCCCCTCCTTTGTTGATCAGATAATGGCAATTCCCTCTCCCTAGCTGATCTAAAGATCAGATAATGGCAATTCCCCCTCACTAGTGAATCAGATAATGGGTATTCCCCCTCCCTAGCTAATCAGATAATGGCTATTCCCCCTCCCTAGGTAATCAGATAATGGCTATTCCACATCCCTAGCTAATCAGATAATGGCCATTCCCCTCCCTTGTTGATCAGATAATGGCTATTCTCCCTCCTTAGCTAATCATTATCAGATGATGGCTATTCCCCCTCCCTAGCTAATCAGATGATGGCTATTCCCCCTCCCTAGCTAATCAGATGACGGCTATTCCCCCTCCCTAGCTAATCAGATGATGGCTATTCCACATCCCTAGCTAATCAGATAGATAATCTGATAGAGAAGCATCTCCAACACCAAAAAGACTTGTACCACAATTTCATAGATTTCAAAAAGGCCTTTGACAGGGTATGGCATGACGGCCTCTGGCAAGTACTCAGGCACTTCAACATTGCAAGCTGCCTAATTGAAGTCATCAAGGCTCTGTACGAGAACGCAAGAAGTGCAGTTTTCATAAACAATCACATGGGCGAGTTCTTCAAGACCACGGTTGGGGTTCGCCAGGGCTGCCTTCTCTCACCTGTACTCTTCAACCTCTTCCTCGAAAACATCATGACAGAGACACTGCAAAACCACCACACTTCCATCTCCATTGGTGAAAGACCCCTTTGCAACCTCAGATTTGCAGATGACATTGACCTCATGGGCAGCAGCAAACAAGAACTGCAAATCCTCACAGACAATTTAACAGATCGAGCGAGCGCATACAGCATGGAGGTCAGTACAGAGAAATCAAAGATCATGGTCAACAGCGCGAGTAATGACATCACGGAAATAAAGATGAATAGAGAAATACTAGAAGAGGTGAGCCAATTCAAATACTTAGGCTCCATCCTAACAAAATAATAATAATAATAATAATAATAATACATGGAATTTATATAGCGCTATATCTTGTAAAAACAAATCAAAGCGCTTGCACTCGACCCTCACAACAAACAACCAATGACAATAAATAATTCTAGCAAATTCGAAAGCACACACACGCGTGCGCGCGCGCGCGCGCGCACACACACACACACACACACACACACACACACACACACACACACACACACACACACACACACACACACACACACACACACACTTATAGAGGTTATACATTTTGACAGGGTGAATGGAATTTCAAATGTTGAAGGCAGGGGCAAATAGGAGATGAAAACAGAAGACAAAAATCTTAGGTTTGAAACAAGTGTGTCTTGAGGTTGGATTTAAAAGTGTCATATGTAGGCTTCTGTCGAAGGGAGAGAGGGAGGTCATTCCAGATTGATGGACCAGAAATAGAGAAAGATGACACATCAAACAATGAAGTGAAAGCTCGCATTGCAACAGCAACATCTGCTCTAGTCAGACTCGAGAGGATCATCAGAAGCAACAACATCAGCTTCTGCACCAAATACCACCTTTACAAATCCCTCGTGATATCTATCCTCCTATATGGCTGTGAATCATGGACTCTGACAGCAGAGTTAGAGAGGAGAATCCAAGCATTCGAGAACAAGTGCCACAGAAGACTCCTCAGAATATCATACAAAGAACACAAGACCAATAACTATGTGAAAGAAGAAATCAAAAAGTGTGTGGGCCCCCAAGAGCCTTTGCTCTCCACCATAAAGAGGAGAAAGCTGATGTGGTTTGGTCACACCACAAGACACAACACCCTAGCAAAAACCATCCTGCAAGGAACAGTGGAGGGCAAGAGAAGAAGAGGCCGCCAAAAGAAATCATGGGTTGACAACATCAAAGACTGGACTGCCCAACCCCTGCAACGCCTCCTACTAGCCACACAGGATCGTGAAGCATGGAAAAAGATCGCTGTTGCGTCTTCTCTCATGTCCCCCCTACGTCCTTTGGGACATGGGACTGAGTGAGTGAGTGAGTGAGAGCTAATCAAATGATGGCTATTCCCCCTCCCTAGCTAATCAGATGATGGCTATTCCACATCCCTAGCTAATCAGATGATGGCTATTCCACATCCTAGCTAATCAGATGATGGCTATTCCCCCTCCCTTGTTGATCAGATAATGGCTATTCCCCTCCCTTGTTGATCAGATCATGGCTATTCCCCTCCCTTGCTGATCAGATAATGGCTATTCCCCTCCCTTGTTGATCAGATAATGGCTATTCCCCTCCCTTGTTGATCAGATAATGGCTATTCCCCTCCCTAGCTGATCTAAAGATCAGGTAATAGCTATTTCCCCACCCTCAAAATATCAAAGTAATTTCAACATTTCAACAACTTCAGGAATGAAAGAAAAAACGCACAGCACATAGTTCATCTAAATACAAGTATGTGAGAAACTGAATGAATTTAGTTTGCAGAACACACGCCCTGCAAGCAAGACAATGCTTCAGTTGGACTCTCAATGTTGAGAAAAGGCTTTAAAAAAAAAAGAAGTGCACATGCACTTATATATTCATACCCTCAGGATAGACAAATGCATACACACTGTGGGATACACGTTTACATACATACATGTATACACTCATACAACAAGACATGCAATGGCGTGGACACGCTCATACACAAAGTAGGTAGTATTTATCTCTGTTGTTGTTTTTTTACATGGAGGATTTTTATCTGTTTATCTATTTCATTTTTTTATATCGAGAATAATGGGATAAGCATTCATGTGCTTTTTATTCATCCAGTCCCCGTGTGTATGCAGTTGTGTAAATATTGTCAGCTGTTCCCACCGGCACACGATGGCCTACTCTTACGAAAAGCGGAACAGGATTTAACGTGTGGGCAAGATGTTCTGTGTGCGTTCGCACATGGGGCCTTGGTTTACAGTCTCATCTAGAAAACTTTTGGGGAGAGTAGAGTCAGCACTGATGTTAAATCCAGGGGAAAAATCGAACGGGAATCGAACTCGGGTCGTCAAATTTCCAGGGCAATGTTCTGACCATATAATAGATAATGGTCATCAACCTATAGGATAATGGAATAAGCAATCGTGTGCTTTTTTGACATAGTACAGTGAGTGTGGTGTGTGTGTGTGGTGTGTGTGTGTGTGTGTGTGTGTGTGTGTGTGTGTGTGTGTGTGTGTGTGTGTGTGTGTGTGTGTGCACAATGTAAGAAAGAAAATGTAGACAAAAACAGACTTGGCATTGCCAAGCGTGTAGTATATAATCATTAAGAGTTCTGCGCGTCTGTTAATCTTTACAATCCTTGCCTCACATGGCATTACACACACACACACACACACACACACACACACACACTCACACACAGCACCTTAGCCACACCCGAAACTTCACACACACACACACACACACACACACACACACACACACACACACACACACACAACACACACACACACACAAGATTCACAAGATTCACAATAGTTTATTCCCATTAACTCTTTTGAGCTACAGAGAAACAAAAAGCATGCATATCATAAATGAATGACGGGTATAAAGAGGACGAGCAAAACAAAAGTAGACACATGGACTTCTTAGCCAAGGAAAGACAATTCTAACAGCTAAGCCTGGGCCTAGCCTAAAGAGTTAAAGGTAGTTTCATAATCTGTCAAAAGCGAAAATGTCGTTCTGTTCGTGGACGTCTGGAGAACATTACCGTGATCACTTTGAAACAGGTGTGTGTGTGCCAGTCCTCTTTCTAAAGTGACTATATTGACTGTAGCCAGTGTAGGGTAACCATAGGTTGATGACCATCTAAGCTGGACGGATATTAACGAATATGATCTGGTAGCCTACAGTGTTGTGGTCTGTGACACAGCACATCAGAGTCTATTAATGTATAATGTCTGTTGTTAACGGTGTGCTATGATAGATTGGCACAGGCTGACATATGGCCCAGGCCAACAGCTGTGTCAGTTATCAATCTCAGCATATTGTCAAGACCTACACGAAAATGTTATGTTGTAAAATGTTGTGTTGAGATTGCCTTCAACCGCGACGAGCTCTTACGCAGAATGCGCAACAACAACAACATATGATAGATAATATGGCCAATAGTTTTCAACAGAAAATGAATGGGAATTTCAGCAGTCATTGACCACTTTAAAAATCCAGATATTTGAAGACAATGAGTATCAGTTGTTGGTGGTGTTGTTGCAATCGTATAAATTATAATACATGTATACACTATACTACTTTAACTTAACGGCGGATTTTTGTGTGTAAAATTTGCACTGCGCTTTTAAGGAAGAACGTGTGGTCACAAGAACCACGCACACCACACACACACACACACACACACACACACACACACACACACACACACACACACACACACACAGAGTGACACACACACACACACACACACACACACCACACACACACACACACAGAGTGACACACACACACACACACACACACACACACACACACCACAACATATATATATATATATATATATATATATATATATATATATATATAAATAATATATGTATAAATCTATATCCCTCAGCATTTTAGGGTGTCAGAAGATGATTAATTTTGAGATCTTGACTTCATAGGAACCAAATCTGAAGTCTTCATAAGCACCTTAGCTCCAATGTTGGAGTGACTGTAATCATGAAGCCACCTTATATTCCCATGCATTTTTCTTTACTCACAGGTGTTTATGCCTGTTCCAAGTGTGGCTATGAGCTGTTCAGCAGCAAGAGCAAGTATGAGCACTCGTCCCCCTGGCCAGCCTTTACAGAGACCATTCATGCAGACAGTCTCAGCAAGCGGGCAGAATCCTCAACAGCTTTGAAGGTAACGGTTCACTTCTATACTGTAGTCTTAAAAACTCAACAGACACAAGATGCTCAGAGATAATAATTATAATTGATTTTGTTTTTTGCATATTCTATAACTAAAGTGGAAATGTTTTTCAGAATGAGTGAGAAAGAATGATGTTCATAAGAATGTAAAGAAAAAAGGTAAAGTTGTTCCCATAATCTATAGTTGTTGGGAAGTGGGGTGTCAGAGACCCTGGCTTCTCTAGGAGCCGAGAAGGCAGCACCCACTTCCTCTCCCTCCCTGCTTTGCTTTCCCTGTCCCTAAAGAGGGCAGGTACCCATTTACAGCTGGGTGAACTGAGGGACTGTTTGGAAGCCAAGGCACACATGTATGTATATAATATATATATGTATATATATATATATATATATATATATATATATATATATATATATATATATATATATGGTCATCATCCAAGTGGTAACTATGCTCAACCCTGCTTAACCGATGCTTGTGAAAAGTGAGTGCTCTGACCAGTGGCTATCCCATTCCCAATAAGTATGATGACATGTAACTATTCTTCAGTTTCTTTGCATGTCTTAAAGAGTGTATGCCTGTTGCTGGTAATACAGTGTGTGTGTGTGTTTGTGTGTTTATTTATTTATTTTTTATTCTTTTATATCAAGGATAATGAACTCGTGTGCTTTTTTTCATCCAGTCCCCATGTGTATGCAGTTTTGTAAATCTTGTCATCTGTTCCCACTGGCACACAGTGGCCTTCTCTTATGAAAAGCGGAATAGGATTTAACATGGGCACAAGATGTTCTGCGTGTGTTCGCACACGGGACCTTGGTTTACAGTCTCATCTGGAAGACCTTTGGGGGGAGTAGAGTCAGCACTGATGTTAACCCCAGAGGAAAAATCCTCTTGAACGGGAATCAAACTCAGGTTGTCAAATTGTGTGTGCAATGTTCTGTCCACTAGGCTATCCTGTCCCCGTGTGTGTGTGTGTGTGTGTGTGTGTGTGTGTGTGTGTGTGTGTGTGTGTGTGTGTACTTGCATGTGTTTGTGTTTGTAAAATCTGTTAATGCCTTTAAAAAAAAAATGCTGCCTCATCTTCTGTGAAACATGGAATCAGAGACAATTTTCTTTTATCGCATAAAGATCAATGTTGATAAGGATAATAAAACAATGCTGCTATGGAAGTACATTTGCTTTGAGACTACATGACAGGACTGTACTCTATGTTTCCTATTATAATATATTCTGGTGTCAACCGGACCTGAGAGATACAGACACCTGCAGTGTTGGTCAGGTAACTTGAGCAACACTCTCAAAATCGCATCTGTGAAGTGGATGAAGCTCAACTGCGTGGTCCCAGTCTTCCCGATGAGCCCACAACACACTTGCTCTGGGTTGGAGCTGGCCAGAGTCAGGAAAAAATCTCTATGACTCTTATGGGATTCAAACCCTCGACCTTCTAGTCCGTAACCCAAGGCACTAACCATGGTGCCACGGCAGCTGGTATGCCTAGCTTTTTAAAGAAATTTAAAAAAAAAAAAAAAATCATTGATATTCAAACTTGCTTTAAGGTGATAGCTTGTTGAACAACCTGTTTGGTGTTATGCTTTATAACTGACTCTATGAAAAGTGATCCAGAAACTGGGATGAGTTCACACGATGTACAAGAAAGGTATCTATCTATAGATCATAAGATGATTTGGTGAGGATTGGTAAAGGGATAGATAAACATGGAGATACAGCGAGATTCCATTTATTTCTGACATCAAGTCTGCTTGTGCAGGTTTCTTGTGGAAAGTGTGGCAATGGCCTTGGCCATGAGTTCCTTGGAGACGGGCCGAAGGAAGGGCAGTCGCGCTTCTGAATATTCAGTTCTTCTATCAAATTCGTTCCACATGCTAGTAAGTTGCATCATTCTCAAGGGCCTTGATCAAATGTTTCTTTGTTGTCAGTATTAGCAAAGCAGCAAGGCCTTCGTTACAACTTGTTATGCCTTGAAATGATATGTGGGGATTTTCTTCATCTGACTTAGACATGCTCCTTGTGGAACAACATTTAATCTTCAAAAAAGGGGGGGGGAAATCGTCTGCAGTCAGAGTATGGCTGCCTGTGCGGTGATATTTTAAAAAATAATCACTCAGATTTTCTTCTTTGTTTATGCTGATTCTGTAATATTTCTCCCCTGCTGTTTCCATGCTACTCATTTCCATCTGTTTACCCCAGCCACACACCAGATTTGTTATATCGCATCCTCAGTGTTTGAAGTCCACAGGGAACCCATCAGTGTCGGGCCACCATAGGGTCATTAGCTGTAGGGGCCCTGCACTCCTGCTGAGTCACTTGGGTGGTGTTCAGTGGAGCCTGTCCTGAGCTAGCATACGCAGACACCACCTCTTAAGGCCCTTACTGATGGCAGTAATAGCTCAATCAAAGAGCCAGTGTGAGAGAGACACTGACACTGGGTGGCGACTACCAGCAACCTTCCAGTGACCTTCAAAAGGAAAACAAGTAAACAAATCTTTTGTCTCTTCAAGACAGCATAAAACAACAGGTATTATCGAGTAACATGTCCTTGAAGTACCACTGCACATAGCCATTGCTGAACTCTTCAGGTAGGCATCAGTTCCTTTGACAGAAACACATATGAACTGTTGTCACATCCATGCATGTTTTATTATATATATATATATATATATATATATATATATATATATATATATATATATATATATATATGTGTGTGTGTGTGTGTGTGTGTGTGTGTGTGTGTGTGTGTGTGTGTGTGTGTGTGTGTGTGTGTGTGATCATACCTGTGACTGCTGACATAATAGGTGACAATGACAAGATATCGTGACCAGACCTGTAAACTTGCTTAAAAATGCAAGTACAAAGATGCATCTAGCTTGTGACAAAATTTCAGCTTTGATAGCTTGTCATGCACACAATTGTAATAAATATTATACGTCACTTTGGGGTAGAAAACCATCAAAGAATTCAAACTATGCAGGCAGTTTAGTTCTTAAGAATTCAACAAGAGGGTTAAAACTATGGAGCAGAGTCCAGTGCAATTATTTATGAAATTTATAATCAGACTAAGCTTTAAAGCTGTGAATAGTTTATCCAAAGTATTATTATCAATGGGTAAAGAAATGCCTAGTGTATTAAGGAATAGGTGTAATGTGTCGGCGAGTAAACAAAACTATTCTTAGTTATGCTGGTGTATACAAATACATTTTACGTACTAATTGCCTCATGCATTTGTGTACAGGTATGCACATTGTAGTCAGTTATTTCCATGTGGTAATCCATGGCTTAACAAACTTGTTTTCATTCTGTTTCAGGAGTGGTCAATGGGAGTTAAAAACTTGTTCTAGAGGTGCAACCTGGTGCTTCATAGTGTTCAATGAAACCTTGAATCTGACTACTGAAGATTTACACAGTATCTGTAGTTCTTGTCATATCTATCTGTCTGCCTGCCACCTATAAAGGTTATCTCAGGTTAGAGACATTGTTTGGTAAGTGAGCCTCGGATGAAAGTGTGTTTTTTGTTTATTTCAGTTTGCACATGGGGCAAATTCTGTCGCAAAGACGCATATTTTCTGTAATGTTCAAAAACATTTTGCTGTTGAATCAGAAAGGGTTGATTTGCAGATGCTCACAAGCTTTTTGATGAATAAAAGTATTGATTCTTATAAGTTACTGATGCAAGATATAAACTAATACCTTGTTTTGTTCAAAGTATTTGTCTTGGATACTTACATCATGTAACAGGGTGTGGAATTTTGGTTAAGAATAAGAAGTAATGATAATCTCAATTTTCTTTTTTTAAGTGCTTTGAAACATGATGGAAAGTTAGCAAGCAGCCAGGCCAGTATCTACATGTGTCGTATGTGATGTTCTCATCTTTACAATGGTGCGATTTTTAGAAAATTTTTCAACCAATTTTTGCTGCCAGAGCTTTTGAGGTCTATACAGGATGTAGGAGGGCAGATAAATATGAGAAGTGTAGTGGACATTTTTTTTTTTTTATCAGGCAGCTTTCTTATAGAATTGTCGGTTGTGAATTTATAATGGCAGAACTACCAACTGTGTCTTTTGATGATGATAATGCAATTTCTTTTTTCTTTCAATGACTAAGCTTTTCTTTGCTACTATTTTTGAAAGACTAAATTAAATATCAATTTTCATTTGTTGTCAATGATATAGTATGCATTTTTAGAACCAGTTACGCATTTTTTTTATGCTGCATCCTAGAAACAGAAATTTTTTTGTGTTTACATGACGTGGCTAAATGGATTACAGGGTCCAACTAAGTAGCCTACATTCATATATTGGTCTAAATGAGATTGTTTGAAGTTGGTGCTGATGATCTTATCATGAACTGTATTGTTGTTGCTGGATCTCAATCTATACACATAAGACAGACTTTGTCTTCCAAAACACTTTTGTTCAATTAAGTATTTCTATACTGTGTATTATATAATGACAGAAATATATTTCCTGCTATAGGATTTGCTTTCTCCACATTTAGAAACTGACACTTCTCAAGGGATTTTTTATTTCAATTTCACAATTGTAACATTCTGTTGCTGTTGATTACACATGGATTTGATAAAGGTAACAAGATCAGTTTTAAAAATGGAATTAAGCTGTTTGATCTGCATGTTATTGGAAAAATTAATCTAAAGTTTTCTCTTCTATATGTTTTGTTACAATCACATTTGCAACTTTATTTTTGTTACTGCTTCAGTTTTTATTCTTTCCTTTTCAGACCTTTTAACCATCGCTTCCTTTGTGGATGTGCATACTTTTAACTGCCATAATATTTTATGCCCTCTCTCCTCCCCACAACCCCCTTTTTTAGTTCATCATCTACTTCAAAAAAACAAACATCTTCAATGTTCACTTGTTACTATGACAGTTACTTCGCAAAACAGTCTTGTCAGAAATGCAGTTTAGTTGTAGGCCTATAAAAATACTGATCGAGTTATACTTCATGAAAAAAAAAAATGTCTGCATTTAGAGAAGACTGTTATGAGAGCTCGACTTTTCCTTATTCTCTGGTTCTTCCATAACACGAAAAGACTTTTCAAGTGTATATTGTGCATGTGTATGTTTGACAAAGAGGTTTGAACACTATGAAGCACTGGCGGAGCCCATCAGACAGACTACAAGGAAGGACGACACTGGACTCTCAGAGCTCTTGAAGCGGAGGAGCACAAGTCGAAAAGAAGACAGCTCTTTAGTGGATCTCTTCTCTGGCGGTCCTGTGCCCTGGTTTACTGACTGTCGTTTGGGCTAGTTTGACATTTGCAAATGATGTATACTTATGCAGGTATCAAAGATTCGATTTTGTGATATCCTTCTGTTTTTGTGATCTACTTCTCCTGTTTAACTGAAGACATGTTTTGTCTTTTTAGCATGGATTCTAGGATTTCACCCTCCTCCCACTGCCCCCTCCCCCCCCCCCCTTCCCAAAGTGTTAGAGCCTTGCCCTTTATTTTTGCTGAAGGAAATGGTGTCTCTGGTTCTGTTGTCAGTGTTATTTGTATGTTGTAGAAAAGATGCTCTTGTCCCACTGTCTTGGTAAAAGGGGATCGTCCGACTTGTAAGCTTTCAGAAAAGATCTATCATCTATATCTATCTATCCCGTAGTCTGGTAACTGTGGGGGCACCCCTGAAGACTTGACAACCAGTTCCCTCCATTCCTCTCTCTGTTCAGAAAGGATACCATGTATATTATGCTGAAACTGGTGCACTGCTCCAGTTATATGCTGTCATTATTTCTGGTATTGTAAATGTTGTGCAAATCCTGCAATCTCCACAGCCTCAAAGTAATACCGAACATGCCTGAGATTCTTACATCAGATGTTCGGACAAATCCTTTCTCTCAGAGGCGGTTAATGTTATCTAAGTGTGTTGAAATTTTTTTTTTTTTTTAAACATTTATAATCGTGAAAAAGTATGTAGCTGTATGTATGTGCATACAGTGGAGTGTTAAGACGTGAAATATTTTTTTCTGATGATGTCTAAAAGATTATTTCCAATAAATTCATATCACTGAATTGACTTGAAAATGACGTATGACACTACAAGAAACAATGGTATTTTACTTTAAGGAACTATTTTACGGGTATATTTCATACATATATCATGTATTACATGGAAACTTCCGAGCCGAATCTCCACACAGCAGAAAAATGACTGAAACTTTTGTTAGCAGGGCAAAGGAATTGTGCGTGAATCAAAATCAGGTTGTGTGTAAACAAATTTTCTTTTTAAAAGTTCAACAGATGTGTGTGTGTATATATATAAGATCAATATTTATTCAATAAGTGGTATATTTTTAGTACTGCTTTTTTCAGGAGTGTGAGAAGAGGTGTTTGAAATTGAATGTTTAATTAGACTAAAGTTCCTATTAGAAGAAACATTGAACTGCTTCTGTGGGCATGTTTGGTGTATCGAGCAATATTGAAAAAAAAAAGACAAATAATAGATGTATGTCAATAAACTATGCAAAATTGATTTCACATTGGTGATAAACTATACAGAAGTGATTTTACATTGTTGAGGTTTTTTGTTTGAATGTGGTGGTGTGAGGTTTTCTTTCTTATGTTTCTGTGTGTGTGTGTGTGTGTGTGTGTGTGTGTGTGTGTGTGTGTGACAAATGCATATTTGTGTTAATGTATGCATGCAAGAGTCTTTTCAAATATACAATAAAAAAAAAACACACTCAAGACAGCAAAATTTTATTGTCATTTTTTTAATTTACAGGTAATTATCAATAGATTCAGAGCAGCTTTACTAGCTATAAAAACATAACCTACAAAAAAACAGATAAGGAAAGTGAAAGATAACTAGGAAAATAAGCTAATATGCAACTTTTTTAGCAAGAGAAAAAATCTTGAAAAGTTCCTTCGGTGCTAGAGCAACTCATGAAATTGCACACACACACACACACACACACACACACACACGCACAGATGACAAGATTTACAGAACTGCATACACGCGGGGACAGGATGTAAAAAAGCATATCAGTGCTTATTCCATTATCCTCTTTATAAAAGAATAATAAATAAAAGAATAATAAATAAAACACACACACACATCTCTCATGCTTGTGACTCTGACCTCAGCCAATACATTCTGACCTCAGAGCAGCTTATGACCAACGCAGTGGCGGATGCTGAAAACTAGTTTTGTTATCACACTGGTCGTCGGCGCCCAAGCTGAATTCACCACAGCTTGAAGCCGTGCCCACCCTGCCCCATGTCCTCATCAAGGTAACACCCATCATGATAATATGGCGTGGAGGTGCGACTAGCCTACAGGGTTCTCTCCTGACCCAAGGGAGTAGGACATCTTTGCAGAGCACATGTGCATGATCAGTGATATGGGGGTGGCTGGCTGAATGAGGACACTTGATGCTTGATTCAAGGGCCACTGCTTCAAATATTACTTGTGGCTGCTATGTTACTCTTTACGACGGTTGCCACGCCTCTGGTTTTTCCACCCACAGCTGGTAGTTTTTCCTCCAGGGAAAGCTCTTCACACTGCCACAGTGGAGACAGGATATCACCGTGTTCTTCTCTCCTTTCTCTGAAAACAACATTGAAGTTAAAAGTCAACACAGAGCCATGATTTGACTTATTTTTAGTGAAGATTATACCTCTACTACTGTGGTAAGAATTGTGGGGAAAAAAGGCCCATTTTTAAAATAAACGTACTTCACTGAGTTTTTTCCCCCTGAACAACTAGTCTCACCATCATTTAAAATTAAACAAACAAAAAAAGAGTTCTAGCTGATGCTCTTTCATGATATTCAAAACACGTATCATACAGAAGCACACAAAAAACATGCCTAGATCATGATATAAAGACAGAAAAAAACTTTTTATTGTTAGGACTATATAATACACAAAAATATATGACATCATGCCCCTAAATTTAATTTCTTTGAACAGGGTATGGGACAGCCTGGTGGTTAGTGACAGCTTAGTGGTTGCATTCCTGATCTGATGGCCCAGGATTAATCCCAGGTCTGAGCTACCACAGAGATGCCCATTTGAAAGGTCTCTTCCCCATGAGTTTACATCAGTGCCGACTTTACTCCCCTGAAAGTCTTCAGATGAGACTATAAACCCAGGTCCTGTGTGCAAATACATGCAGAACATCTTGCGCACACATTAAAATGTCTTCTGCTTTTCAGAACAGTGAACCATTGTGTGCTGGTCAGGATGGAAAATGTTTTGGAATGCATGCACGGTATTGTGCTCAGATATCATTTATGAAGTTGAAATGGGTATTTTCATAGATATACTTACTAAGTCTGTAGCTAGTAATCATATATTGCTAAAAAAACCCAAACAGATTCAGTCTCTTTTTAGTCAATCAACAATCTATTAACACCAGCCACCATGGTGCAGTGGTTACTGCTGTGGGTTACAGGCTGGAAGTTTATGGGTTTAAATCCCATAAGAAACAGGGATATTTCTGTGTGAGTGTACATGTGTGTGTGTGTGTGTGTGTGTGTGTGTGTGTGTGTGGTGTGTGTGTGTGAGTGTGTGTGCATTCATGTGCTGGTCCTTGCATGCTTTTATACATAAATGTCCATTTGTGGCTGGGGAAAAAAGTTAAGGTATGGGAAATGCTCATTTAGATCTGTGATATTGATTCATGCTATTGTATGTGATAAATGTTTGCTTGTTATTTGTTTTTTTGCTGTGCTTGTAACCTGCACAAATTTCTTTGCTTTTGAAGAGTTCATATTCCTAATGCTTTACTCATTTAAAACTTTTCTTTGGACATTTTTTTTTTGGCAGGATCAAGATTAGATATTTTCCTAGTCTTCCTCAAATTCATCCTTTCTCGTTCACCCCCTCCCCCCCTCTCAGTTCCAAAACATGTTGTCCATGATTAACTTATGAAGTAAACAAAATTTCTCATCTACTCATCTAGCATTTTGTACGTTTCTAACATGGCATGAAACAATGTGCTATATGCATTTAACGGTATTACACTTCCACAAGACATCATTAAATTAAAAGATGGAAGTTGTTAAAGGCAGAACAGTATTGTGCAATATGAAAACTTTACTTTTGGTTCTGCAGGTTGAGGTGATGCCAGGAACAAGCAGCATGTAACACTTCTTGCAGATCGATCTCTTGATCTCTGGGTGGCTGAAAAACAAAAGAAAAAACAGATCAGGACAGAGCAAACACTAGTCTATTTAATGATAAAAGCCTTTTTAACCCATTCCCTGCCTGCATGACGAGATGACATGTCAGCAATACCGTGTACTCTTCGCTGCCACGCTGCCCAGTATACTCGTCATGGAGAAGTCCACTATTTTCCTTGTTTTATTTTTAGACTGTTTACAAAACAAAGGATATTTTCGGAGAGGTGAAGGTCTCTAGATTCTATTGATAGCCAGTAACCTTGTATTTGTCACACTGGTGGGACACTGGGGTCGAAACTGATGAAATTTTGTTTACAAGTCCATGTTAAAAGTTATGCCATATATTGAAAGGGCATCACTTGTAAAGCATAAAAATAAAAGATTTACTCAGTTTTCTGCACTGTTGCCATGGAAACAATCCAATATGGCCACCAAAACTCAATAAATATTTCAAATCCTAAGCCTTTTTATCTATAACAAGTATGAGTAACTGTTTCTACAGACATATTTTACGGTCTGAATTCTTTAATTTTACACAGGGAAATCTCCATAAATGCATCCAGCAATTTTAATTATAAAAAAACATGTTTTTGGCCTCTTTTGGACCCGTGTCTCACCTTAATTAAAATCAATCAAAATTCAAATTGTAAGCAACATTTTCAAAACATAAAGAAACTTTAGGAAAACAGTCAACCAATTACAGTACACATACAATATATAATTCAATAATTCCTTTGATAAATAGAAGAGGTAAGAGAGGACAGGGGTGGGGTGTGAAGAGTGGCACTTGCCCCAAGGCACTGAGGAACCCAAATTTTTCACAGAAATAGAAATAGCTGATACAAAATGCATGCTATACTCCTTCATCTCTCAATGTTTATTTTTCACATGATACTCACAGACGAATGACATGTTTCTCAGCCACAGTTTTCAGAGTCTGGATATAGAACCTGCATTGCTCAGGATTTGGAGGTGACTGCTGGAGACACAAATGAGCTGCCTGCAACCACACACACACACAAAGAAAAAGAATTAAAGATTGTCACAATCATGAGAATAATAATAACTATATTAGGTGTATTGTCTTAAGAATAGATCAGCTATAAGAAGAAATACTAGTAGTATAGCAGTAAATACTAAATAGTTGAGAATCTTAAACTAAGTTAAAGTGGATGACTCATTGACTGCTATCTAATATACTATTTAGACAGTCTATTTTATATTGGTAGCATACTTCAGAGCACTACTTTGGATTGATAGATCCAGAGCTATAACATCTTCATTATCTTACTGACTGGTACTCTAAAGGAACGTACTTTTCAGCTGAAATAACAGTAGATATAGGGGAGTATAGCAACTACAGGCTTTTATTTTTCATGGGTCCAATATCATGTCAGGTATTTGCGGGGAATAATTATAGGACAGGTTTACCATAAAGGTAAAGGGATAACGCACCCAAGCTATGGTTAAGCAGCATGGTTACCAAGTGAATGGGTGACCGCTAGCTCGCCTTGACCTCAGTGCAGTCTCCCAGTTTACCTCAAGTCGGCTCTGAAAGATTGGCCTAGGCCTAGTCAAATTTGGGACTGAGTCATGGATGTGTCATTCATTACGATTCGAGATTTAGGCCAGAGCCAGTAGGCCTACCTACTCTTCAGCTAGGCCCTACTAGCCTACTACAGTACACTATGTGACTACTAAAACTACCCTCATAACAGACTATGCCCACTAATAAAATATGGAGCTTCGGCTCGTGAAGCACTTCGGTGCTTGCTTGGGCCGTTCTCTCAATGCTTTCAACGGAATTCTACTATTCTTTGGGGTGCACCGAGGCGCTGAAGTGGGAGACCTCCGTTCACAGTCTCTAGATCGGAGTATATCCGCTGGGACTATATAGCTTCAACAACATGCTGTCAACAGGTTGTCAGTCAGTTCGACACGTAGTTGTGTTAGGGGGAAGGAAAACTTCCTTTATTCGGTTTTGTAGGCCTGAAAATTACTAATGTTAACAGATCTCAAATTAAATTTACCTGATACAAATAATTGATCCGCTGGAAGGATTCTTTAAAAGGAATCCCTTTGCCTTTCGCCGATTCCTTATTCTTGCCCATGCTTTCACTATCACCCTCAGCCCAAATCAGGGGAAATAATGCACGTGAAGCAACACATGCAACTTCCTGTAGGCCTACTGGCGGCTTGTGTAAGAAATGTCGGTCGCGCATGTTTCAAGATAACCTTCTAGGCAGTATAATGTTGAATGGCCAGATTCACCAAATGATCATGCAGAAAGTTCCTGAATTGTGATCTTTTTTCCTGTTCTAATGGGTTCATATTTATAATGAGATGGATAGAAGTCGATTGAGTTTAACCTTGAAACGAATATTGACGGTTCCAGTGTCCTCAAGGGAGTCAACCCCATTTTCGACATCGTCTGCTTTTGCAGCGAGGAACTTCAGAAAGTTACCGCCATCGACCTACTGTCGAAGGATAAGAGCAAAGGTAATCAGCAAAAAACTGTAAAGTGTTGCCAGTTTTATGGTTAATTTAATTTCTGTTTTGCAAGGCTTTCGAAAATTAACAAATTGACAAGTTGAAGTAGCACCTTCAATTGACCTGACAGTGACTTATCAGAGGTTACGCAAACATCCCATCCAAGCTTTCAGTCATCACTTGAGGTATTCAGGGGCTGATGCTTTAACTTGTAGAAAAAGTAACATAATAACACACACACACACACACACACACACACACACACACACACACACACACACACACACACACACACACACAAACTCACTCTCTCTCTCTCTCTCTCTCTCTCTCTCTCTCTCTCTCTCTCTCTCTCTCTCTCTCTCTCTCTCTCTCTCTCTCTCTCTCTTCTTATTTTCGTTTCTGAATGAGTGCCTTTTTTTTTTATAACATTACCCTAATATTGTATCTCTTGTCTTATTTCTTACCTGTTGTTTGATACTTGGTATGGTTTGCTCTTGGTAATTGGATCATTATAATTGTTCTTGTTTTAGTTGAGGCTGTCTTTTTATCTTGATGTTATCCCTGAAAGGGGCGGGGACTGGATGTGAAAAAGCACATGAGTGCTTATCTATTATCCTCGAATAAAAGAATTTTGCCTTGCCTTGCCTTGCCTTGCCTTGCCTTGCCTTGCCTCTCTCTCTCTCTCTCTCTCTCTCTCTCTCTCTCTCTCTCTCTCTCTCTCTCCTCTCTTCTCTCTCTCTCTCTCTCTCTCTCTCTCTCTCTCTCTTTCACACACACACACACACACACAGAGACAGTCACACACACACACAGCATGCACGCACGCACTCATGCACGCACGCACACACAAACACACACACACACACACACACACACACACACACACACACACACACACACACACACACACACGCTCTGTCTCACATTTCAATTCCCCGTCCGAGGAGATTTTTCTGAACGCACACAGAACATCTTGATTCTTGCGCACATGAATCACTGAAATCCTGTTCCACATTTCGTAAGAGTAGGCTGTTGTGTGCTGGTAGGAACGGATTACATTTACAAAACTAGCATACATACAGGGACTGGATGTAATTTTAAAAGCACTTTAGATGATGAGTGCTTATTCCATTTTCTTCAATATATACAACAACAAAAAAATTTTAAAATAAAGAAACATACGCATGCACGCACACACACACACACACACACACACACACACACACACACACACACACACACACACACACACACACACAGGCGGGTTCGATTCCGGTCGAGATTTTTCTCATGGAGTTAACATCAGTGCTGACTCCACTCTCCCCAAAAGTCCTTCCAATGAGACTATAAACCAAGGCCCCATGTGCAAATGCACACAGAATATCTTGCGCACACGCTAAATTCTGTTCCGCTTTTCGTAAGAGTAGGCCATCATGTGCCGGTGGGAACAGATGACAGCAATAAAGGTTCCTTTGTGTTATTGACTTGACTTTAAAAAATTGTCTGAAATTGTCTGAAAGTTCCTTGAGGAGTCATTAGACCACTGCACTTAATTTTTTTAGGCATTGTGTTATGGGGGAGTTGATCCTGGTGGAGCCCATTCCTTTCTAAATCTATGCATGCTGGGTTTGTTACTTTGTATATCTATATAAATGTGTATCATCCATCCCACCAGCCTGACTCTTCTAGTTCTACAAAAGGTTTATGTATTGATAAAATACATATTTTGTTATAAATCATAGTAAATGCCTGGGACTGTTTTCTGTAACAGGTGTGCTAAATTTCCCTTTTGTCATTATTACAGAATTATTCTTATGAATATATTATCCTCTCATTTATTCACAAAGTTATGCTTGCTCGCTCAGTTTTGAATGAACCATTTGGGTTGAGTTATATAGTTTCATTTTGTTGCAGCATGCTAACAAAGCTGCAGTCAGCACCAAGGCAGCTAGCGCTGTCACATCACAAAGTGTGCCAGCAGGAGGAATTGCTGCAGCCACTGCAGCAGTGCCAGACCTTGCTGGTCAGAAGACTGAGGTCTTAGCAGATGGCAGAGTTCCGTCTGTGCAGACTGTGGACATTGACAATGACGAGCCTATCTCCTTCCACTTCAAGCATGCCGGACAGATCGTCAGTGTCAAGGCAGGTCATGTTGCTCATGACCTCACACTCTTTATGCCAAAGAAAAATGAAGTGTTCAGCATTCACATTCCTCATTCAGAACAGGTAAGTTTAATACTGGCAGTAATTGAGAAAATTATCTGTTACAACTGTGTCTTGATATATATTTTCCAATGTATATTACATCTTGTAGAGCTCTTTGTTTTCTATAAATTCATGTCTTAAAAAAAGGAAAAAGTTTTGTACACTATATAATAATTATTATAGATCTGTCTCTTTTGTCAGTATGTCTTTATGAATTTAAGTGTTTAGATTCATTGTTTCTTTGTTTTAGAGTTTTGTTTTATTTTGCGTCTTGCTTTTGATTTGGGTTTGATTTTATCTGAATGATCTTCCAGTCTCCCTCATCAGATGTTATAAATTATGTATAGTTAAATGTTTTCCTCATGAAAGGCATTAGTACTTTAAAAGCAAAACAATCAAACCATGAAACACTAAAAAAAACTGCTATGCTTGCACCTGTATGCACATGAAGGGCGCACTTTAACACACGTAAGATAGATATTATGCATGTGTGTAGGGGAAATAGAGGTGGAAGTGTTTGTTTTATTTAAATGCATGCACGTCAGGTTGAAAGCAATGCAGTTTGTATAGTCTACTGTGTGTGCATGTCAAGAGACTGATTATTTTGTTTATGGATTATTTTGTTGTTTTTCAAGCCGTTTCAAAAATTTCTGGTTTTACCATGTGGTAAACAAAAACTGAAAAAGGCATTTGTGAATTTATTGCAGTGTTTTGTGAAAAATTGCAGAATTGACTAAGCATAGATAAACTTTTGTAAAGAAAGGTTGATTTGAAACACATCCTCATATGTGAGAGTAGTTAGCAAGACAAAGAGTTTAGAAGACCTAGATAAAATGTATTGATTGTAGTATGATGTTCAGGTGATGCGCACTGTGCTGAGCAACAGTTCTGTGCTGCCAACGACAGCTATACGTGTCACTTCAGCGTATGGAGAGCCTGACAAGACTAATCCAGGCATGAGGATCGATTCCATAGACGAACATCAGTGGCAACAGCAAGCGTTAGATTTGCGCAAGCTACCACAGTACTACCTCATGCTTTCCAAGGTCCGACTTACGTGTAAGTGTTGACTCTCCTGGCTTTTGCTTTTGTTTTTTTTGCTCTTGTTAGAGTTTTACTCTCTTCTTATCTAACATGCCCATACTGCCCCTCACACTTTACTCTTCTCAATAGTGTCACACATGCAGGAACACACACACACATATGCATGCACGCACCCACCCACACCCATACACACACTCGCATGTACGCACACACGCATGCATGTACACGCACGCACATACACGCACGCACGCACATACACGCACGCAAACACGCACACACACACACACACACACACACACACACACACACACACACACACACACACACACACACACACACACACACACACACACACACACACACATACATACATACACACACGTTCTAAATCTGAAAGAAATATTTAGACCAAATCTCTATTTTGTGGGATGGGGGGAGGGGAAAAATTATCATTCAAGTGTGGAACTCCAGACCTCACCTTTGGAACTAAATATGTTGCATGTATGTCAACCACTTTATTTAAAAGGTTCAAGTACACATAGGGTTCTAAATGCAGTGTGAATATCGATGCCTATGTACCAGTTTATAGACACTGTTTGGATTGATTTTTGCTTTGTTGTCCTTTAGTATGTACTGGAAATCAACAGTAACATACATAGCCTGAATAGAGATGAATTCATTCTGATAGTATAACTGTGACATGTTTCAGGCCTGGTAGTTCTGACCACAGTGAGTGGGTATGCTATGGCCCCAGCTGCCTTTGACCCCCTCAGCTTTGTTCTGTGCACCCTGGGTACTGGCCTGACGTCATGTGCGGCTAATGCCATCAACCAGGTAGTTGACACGTGTCATATTATGACGCCATTTCACGAATATGCAGGTAGTTTTGAAAATGTTAATATTTGTAAGTTTGAGTATAGTTTAGTTTCAGCAGTTGTAAATTATCTACCAATAGCTCAGATTTTTAAATCAACTGTGTTTTGGAATTTTATTGTGTAAATGTAATCTTCAGTGTTTCTGTGATGATTTTTTTTCTTTTTTTTTGCTTATTGCGTAAATGTAATCTTAAGTGTTTTTGTGATTAATTTTTTTTTCATTTTTTGTTGCCACCTTACCCTCTGCAATGTTCCAGTCTGCTTTTTCCCATGCTGCTCGTCGTGATCTACCTAGCCATTGTTAGGCTGCTCAAGTTGAATCTTTGGGGTTAGAAGTCCACAGGGAGCCTATCAGTGTTATTGCTTGGGTTTTTAACGTGTATGCAAGATGCTCTGCATGCATTTGCACACAGAGTCTCAGTTTATAGTCTAATCTGGAGGTCTTTCTGGGGAGTGGAGTCAGTACTGATGTTAACTCCAGGGTAAAATTCCTTAAACAGGTGCTTCCATGGTAGCTTGATCCCAGGGTGTTGGATCACGAGCATAAAGTTCTAACCACTAGGCTATCTCGCCCCCCAGTGCCTGTTCTGAGCTATCATATGCAGGAAACCACTTAACTGCCTCCTACTGACAACAATTATAGCTAGGTCACTGAGCCAGACAGAGTGGGACACCCACCTAGAGTAGTGACTATACAACATCCATCAAGCAACCTTCCTCCATGAACCTCCAACCCACAGGCTCTGTCACTAACTCACCACAAGCACAGAATTGTTTACGAAACAGAAACTGGGGTCACCATGAGACCAGAGCAACTGGGGCTACCGAGTCATAGATGATTTTCATTTATTGCCTGATGATTGATGGTGATGATGATGATGTGATGGCGATGCTATGGAAGTGGATCTGCTTTGAGACTACTTGGCAGGGCTGTACTCTACGCTTCCTATCACAGTATATCCCTGCAACAACCAGACCTTACAGATACAGACTTTTATTTCTTCAAAGATTTTTGTTTTAAATGAACATGCATGTTCAAGATCAGCCTTTATAATATCATAATTAATAAAATGTGATTTTTGGATAGAATGTAAATGGTAATATTTTCCCATAAGGTAATTCACATTGCTGTCTGTTCCAGTTCTTTGAAGTCCCATATGATTCCCAGATGAACCGTACCAAGAACAGAGTTTTGGTCAGAGGTCACCTAAGGTATGAACTTTTTTTTGTGGGGTTCATGGTAACATTTTTGCAAAGTTATGAATAGTTCCGTGGGTTTTTGAAAATGGAAGCTGAAGATGCTGTTTCTGTTAGCCATGATTGAATGCCTCTGTATAAAGGGGGAAAAAAGCTGAGGTGAGTGCCACAGTATCACATGGAATTCCTGATTATTTCAACTCCTCCTTGGCGATTCATTGACCCATTACATGGTCTTTTGATTATAGCAATGTGTGAAAAAGAGAAAGTTCTTATGTCAATGTCTTTTTGCTTCCAATTGGAATGATCTTTTTTTGAAAAGGTAGTCTTGATTTCAGTCAGCTCATATGTATATTTGTGGTGGAAGGGAGTATATGTGTGTCTTGTGTGTGTGTGAGAGAGAGAGAGAGAGAGAGAGAGAGAGAGAGTGAGAGAGTGAGTGAAAGTGTTTATTTTCTTTTCTTAATTTTTTTAATTTTATTTGTGTGTGTGTGTGTGCGCACGCGCGTGCATGTGCATGTGCATGCTCATATTTATAGATAGACTCTTTGATTAATTAATAATTTTTTTAGGTAGAGTGTAACATATCTAGTTAATTTAACTATGATTCTTGGCTTCAGGCAGTTCATTTTGTTGTAAATTTTAATGTCAGAAATAGACAAATCGATCACAGAAGCAAACTGAGAACAAATCAGATAAGCAACAGTAACAAATTGTGCACTGTGTTTCAGGTGTCAAAGTAATCAGCATGCACCTGTTACAGTGCATTACATTGTTTCAGCCCTCTGCATGCCGTGTCTTTTGCTCTGGCATCGGGAACCACTGGAATCCTGATGCTGTCACTGGGAGTGAACGGCTTGACAGCTCTGCTGGGAGCCTTCAACTTGGGGCTGTACACCCTGGCCTACACCCCTCTGAAGCGTATCAGCATTGTCAACACCTGGGTGGGAGCTGTCGTGGGTGCCATCCCACCCATGATGGGCTGGGCAGCCTGCACGGGAAGCTTGGATGCAGGTGAGTTGTGTCATGTAAAGGTTTTCTTGAGCTTGGAAAATAACTATTTAACCGTCTTATCCCCGTTGCGGCCGCAGCCGGCCGTAACAGCACCTGCTGCTAGATTCCGTTGCGGCCGTAGCCGGCCGTTGGTCCTGACCACGTGGGCAGTACTTTTCCATCACACACATACCTCGTGGTTCTCACACAATGTGTCTGAAATTTGGTGGGGCGATGCAGGGAAGGTTTCAGATGGTGTCAGTGATAAATTTAGACCACTAACAGTGTGTACTTAGAAGGGAAGGAAGAAAGCAAGGCTGGCGATAGAAACGCCTTTCACTCAAAGCGCGTGGCGAAAAAAAATGGCGTCTTCGTTGGTAGCAGACGATTCATCTAACTAACTAGACAATAAAATGAACGTGTTTGCATTGGAAGTAGAAAAAATTCAATGATAAATATTAAGTGAGTCAGAAATAAAAAGCTGACGGGGGAGAAGAGAAAGGGAATAACGCAGTTAGAGAGAAGAATGAACCCGACTACACGGCACATTCCTGCAAGGGTGGCGACCTGTGCTACCCACACGCTGTGGAGAAATTTGACTTGGGGGGGGGGGGGGGGGGGGAGGTCCGCAGCATAAACGCCAGAAAATGTGACGCCTTTTGTCTAATTTCTAGTTAATACCACACTTTTTATTTGAAACTCAACGGACAGATTTGCTGATGACGAAAATAGCGAGAAGGAAAAGAAAATAGATCTCCAGTCTGCCAAGGTGCCACAAGTGACAGTGATAGGTACACCCCCCGACACATCCACATTTTGTGCTTTCTGTGATGTGATGTGTCCCTGTGCCATCACTATGACTACTTTAAAGGCTATCACGATTAAAATTTTGTAGAATTACAGAAGTTCTGTGTTGTTTCATGTTTGTCACACCTGTGTGGTGACACTGGTGACAATGTGACACTTATGTACAATATTACACTTCTGTGCATTTAACAAACATGTGGTAAGACAAAGACATGTGAAATGCAGTATATAGGTAAGATATTGATTGAATATTCCTTGTTTTCAAAAGGCAAAAAACCAGTTAAACAAAAAGTATGCCTCATCAAGACATATAAAATAACAGGTGTTATGAGGACATTGTGTGACACATCCTCGAAGTACAATTGCACACAAACATTAATTAACACGTAAGCTAGGCATCAGTTCTTTATTC
Source organism: Stramonita haemastoma (assembly GCA_030674155.1). NCBI lineage: Eukaryota > Metazoa > Mollusca > Gastropoda > Neogastropoda > Muricidae > Stramonita > Stramonita haemastoma. Next base: position 98,717,062 of record CM060316.1, on the reverse strand, counting down.
AACACTTATATGTATGAATTTGTGTCTATTCCATATATATTTTGCTGGTTTATTGTATACAACATACTTTTACCTGTGATTGGTGACAAATAAGGTGACAACGACACGACATTTTGTGACCAGACATGTAAACTTGCCTTAAAATGCAAGTACAAAGATATATCTACCTTGTGACAAAATTTCAGCTTGATAGCTTGTCATGCACACAGACAATTGTCTCAGGAGTAGACTATGTCAGTTTGGGGTAGAAAACTTTAAAAGAATTCAAAATCTACAGGCAGTTTAGCTCTGTAGAATTCAACAACAAGAGGGTTAAGGCATGGATTTGAATATTATAAAGCTGAAGTAGTATATTTGAAAGTAACGTTTTGAGTTTGGTCATCTTGGGATATAATTTCGTCCATAAAAACTATACAGCAGAGGGGGGTTAAAAACTGGTCATGAGTGTTTGCACTCTTCAGAATGATGATGTTTGATGTGTAGCTAACCAAGCCTTGTCCAGGATATTAAGCACAAGCATTTTACTGCAGACTCCTTAAAGAACCCTTTTCATGATGTTCCACTGGACACCATTAACTTCCTGAGAGAATCTGGCTTTTTCCATCTGATATGAGTGAAAATGTTATAGTCGATTGCTAAGAACAAGGTTGTTTTAAGGAATCTTGTTTGGGTTTTAACCTCATTTTATGTGGGATTGATGCGGTTTTTCCCACAACACTGTGTCCGCCCTGGGTCGACCCTTATTGTTGACCAGTGGGTTGAAACAAGGAAGAACAGTACAGTTGGTTTCATACCCTGTTTTAATCTGCATATAGTTCACAGTTTTATCGTGAGATGAAAAATTTTATGAGTTGGCAGCCCTGATATGGCCTGTGTAGTTGGCAGGGCTATAAACAACATGATTGGATTGGATTGGAGCCTTGATTTTATAATGAAAAGAATGTTGTTTATTCACTTGAAAGGGGGGGGCGGGGAGCTGTTTAGTCTAATGACTAGTAGAGTGTTGCGTTTGTGATTTGATGGCCTGAATATAATGAAATTTATTGAATTATATAGGTTGTGTTGAAATATGTATACAAAGATACCCTTTTTCTTTGACTTGTCATCTTATGTTTCGTCCCTAATTCAAGCCTGTTTGATGGAGTTAGTAACTATTGAAGTGACTGTTTAGCCTCAGCAAAGACTATATTATCCTTATCTGACAACAATGTTGCAGGAGCCTGGCTTCTGGGAGGCATCCTGTACGCCTGGCAGATGCCCCATTTCAACGCTCTGAGCTGGAACCTTCGCCCCGACTATTCCCGCGCCGGGTACCGCATGATGTCGGTGGTGAGCCCCGGGCTGACGAAGCGTGTGGCCCTGCGCTACTGCCTGGCCACCACGGCCCTGTCCCTGGCCGCCCCCCTCATCGACCTCACCACCTGGACCTTCGCCGCCGACTCCCTGCCCCTCAACCTCTACCTCTCCTACCTGGGCTGGCAGTTTTATCGCCACGGGGACAGCAAGAGCTCCCGGAAGCTGTTCCGCTTCACCCTGATTCACCTGCCGGCTTTGCTGGTGCTGATGTGGATCAGCAAGAAAGAGAAGCAGAGCCTGAGAGCAGCCGAAAAGGAGGCAAGCCCCGCCAAGACTGCTGATGCAACCGTTTCTTGATTTTTTTTTTTACCTTTGGATGTAGTGACTAGTCCTTGGAGGTGGTATCTAGGATATTACCAACCATGCACAAGTTTTAGAATCCAGTTCAGGATATGTGGTATGCTTGTTTTTGTAATGGTCAGGGATTTCATGTTTTTTGTTGTTGTTAGGTTTTTTTTTATGTTGATGGCTTGGAAAGCACTGAGTAAAAAACAAACAAACTGAAATACATGCGTGGTTTTACTAGATAGTTGTCAGTATGTATCAGATCAGTGTGTCATCTGTGCTGTCAATGTATTTTTCTTTTACAGTTGGTAAGTAGATGTATACCAACAATTGACAATGAAATAGGTGTCATATCATCCTGTTCTGGATTACAGTTTAATCATGTGGCATACATGAGGCTTGGAAAAGTGGGGTTTAAAAAAACAACAAACAAAACTTGGAAAAGTGGGGTTTAAAAAAACAACAAACAGTATCAAGAAGTTATCAGCTTCAATAGACATTGCCCCCTAGCCTCCTCAAAAGATGCTACCTGTTGACCCCACCAAGAAGGCTAAATGGTCCCCCTGGGTCCACAGCTTTTTGTCTTCTTTTCGTTTTTGCTTTTTTTGTGATTGTTTCAGGTTATGAGGTTATGATGCAGATGTCTAATGATATACCATCACACTTGATTTGATTGTGGTTCTGAGTGATTTAGTCCTTAGTGGAAGCGATTGTAATGTGACAGAATGTGATTGTGTAGATGTAGACTTGCATGTATATACCCAAGCAGGTAGTTGATGTGGCAGGTTAATGGTTGAGTGGTGTCATTCTTAGTGATGATTGATGTAGTGTGTATCCAGGTCTGACTGATGTGTGCGTTGTTGTAACTGTTGCATGATTGTGAATGGTCTTTTTTTTAAAGTTGTTTTGAGGATGTGACTGTCTTTCTTTAAAGTTGTTTTGAGGATGTGACTGTCATTTTATCAGGCATTATTATAGTACTTGTTTGAAGAGGGAAATACAGCAGATGGATTGTTGTGTAGGCTTTTAAGATGCTGAGATACTGTTTATGATGTGGAGATATGATTGTGAGTGACGTAGTCATTATATTGTTAATCTTATTGACAGATATTCTTGTTTTTTTCATGATCATTTATTTGTTGTCCTGCCGACAAATTTGCCCAGTGAAGCACCACCATATCTTTCCCCTCGCAAGTCCCTTGTGAGGGCGTCATTTGGACAGTGCTCAAGTGCTTTACTTTCATTTTGTTTAGATTGAAAGTTTGGTTTGGTGTGATTTGGTTTGTCAGGGATTCACTATTGTTTTGTTTTTGTTGTTGTCAGAGGGGCTCTATCTTCAACTATAAACGCATTCCTAAAACCACTTTGAAGAAGCTAGGTACTGAACAAAAAGATTCAAGAGATATACATCTGTAAAAGTTGAGGCTTTTTGATACTTTGCTGCTTGCCATTGAAACTATCCCCCCCCCCCCCCCCCCCCTACCTTCTCTTTCCAGTATAACAATCCTTAGATGGAGTGCTTGATGGATGCAGTGACAAACAGAAACTAATTTGGCATGTTCTTGTGACTTGCTTCAAAATCCTCAATTTCTGTCAGACTAGTAGCCTCAGGCTCCTGTCTTTTTCTGAAAACAAGCCAGCTGTTTGAGAAGCTGGAAAGATCGCGTATTTTATCTTTTGTACATACTTGCTACATATCTTCCTTGTTAAATGTCCATTTTTCTTTGCATTGGTATTTGTTTTTGTGTTTGATAAGTATGTATACCTGTGTGAGTGTAAGAAAAGGTGTATGATTTGTATGTCTTATTTCTTTCAAATCTTAAGCCACATTACCTTTTTATGTTTTATTGTTAATTCATTTTATGCTCCTTGTACCTATGAATAATTTTTTTTCATTATATCATTTAAAGTCTGTTGTTGATACAGTCTGACTTACAGATTTCTCTTGTGTACATTTTGTTTAAGATTTCGATGAAATGGACAGTTGTTGCTGTTGACTGAATCCACATGTGTGGTAGATCCTATGACGATCATACAAACCCAGCAAACTTGTAATACATGATCCAGATGATGACTGGTACAGTATGAGAGTATGTACGAAGTTTTAAAAGGGTACTTATGTTTATGAATCGGCTCACATCATCATCTGGTTTTAACCCCATTCTTGATGAGAATGTGAACCTTGTCTCTTTTTTGTTGTAGACTTTGAAGATTGAAGACTTACTTGTTGTAGTTTTTTTTGGGGGGAAGGAGGGAGAATGATTTTATTTTTGTGAGTGCTCAACAAACTTTACACTTGGGAATAGAAAAAGAGCCATGATCGTCTTTCATGTTGGAATATGTATGAGCTAAAGCTGCATGGTTTAGTTTGTGTGTGTGTGTATGGATCACAGATTTTTAGCCAACAAGATTGCTTTATGTGTCTAAAGACCCCCAAGCTTTTTTCCAATATCATTTAACTATGATACTGAGCATATGAAAGGATGATACTGTCTGGCATAGTTTCCTTTTTTTTTTCTATTACTCATTGTGGACAGACAAAACGAAAAAAAGACACCATTTTCAGTATCATGTTATAATTTTGGACATAACTGCTTGTAACATTTTACAAAAGCAGTTACTTCCATTTTGAACAAAATCCCATGATTTTAATCCTTAGGCACTTCTGATACTATGTCATCTTGAGCATATGTGAATATGAAAACCTGTGCAAGCAGATGAGAATTCCTCCCCCCCCCCCTTTTTTTAAAAAAATATCATAGTATGCTTGATGAATCAGCCCAAAAGTGTAAGTATACACCAGCAGGTTGAAATTGCCTTCATTGTCCTCAAACCAGGTTTGTTTCTTTTTTCATAGGTGGTGAAACCTGAACCCTCAGCATTTCAAAGCTATCTGATTCAAATGTGTATGTGCTTAATGTGGCATGCCTGCACATGCTGTCACTCGTAGAGAGGAGACATGAACAGCTTAAGGGATGTATTTCTGTTATGTCTCCTTTACCAGCTCTGGTCACGTTTTCTGTGTGTTTAGCAGTCATTGCTAAAGGGTAGTCATTTATTCCACAGCTTTCTGTGGAGAAGGAGTTTTGAAGTATATTATTTATTTATTATTTTTATTTATTTATTTGTTTATGATTCTTATTTATTATTATTATTATCATTACTTTTAAAAATATTTATTTATTATATTATTATTATGGAATCTTCTGCTGTCACTTTTGTCTGCAACAGTGATGGACATTCTTTCATGTTTTGTCATTGTTGCGTGATGTTTACCTATTACAAGAAAGGAACTACTGTTGTGTGTAAGGGTCCAGGTTGTTTTTTTTTTCTTTGTTTGTCTGTTTTCTCCTTTCTCTAACCTTGTGAAAGGAAAATTGGGAGATCATCAGTATAAGCTAAAAGTGTCCTGAATTTTTGCCTTTTCAAGATTGAAAACTCATAATGAAAAAATATGAAAATCATTTAAACATTCCTTTTCTCACTGTAACTTGTTTTACAGTTAACATAATTCTACAGAAAGGAATGATGTGAACTCACTATAAACTGTGTTTGAATGGTAAAAATAGATGGTAATTTTTAAAAAAAATTGTCATCTTGTTCATCAGTATTGAGTAATTACATTGGTTTTATGTCTTTTGGTCTACTGTTATGAAGTTTTGTAGCTGTTTTTGCACTAAATATTATAAAATCATTTAAAAAAAATGTCATTGTTAAACTTGTTTAAGTTATTAAAAATTGAAAGAATATGTGTATACATCGATTATGAATGAAAATAGAGAATATTTTAAAAACAATTGCATCTTGTTTAAGTAATTTAGCACATTGTCATGTCTTAGGTATGCTGTTGAGTTTGAGCTATTGCCACTACTTTTTAATTTTAGTGTCATTTTAAGAGTTTTTATCGGATTGTCATCGGCTTAAGGATGTTTTAAATATATTGTGGATTGAATACTTAGTGCATGAGTATCCTGATTTTTCATTTCTGTCATCTCAATCTCAATGGATTAATTCCTGTCCTTCTGTCACTCTCCAGTAATCTCTCTCCTCTCCTCTCTCTCCCTCTCTCTCTCCTCTCTCTCTCTCCTCTCTCCCCCTCCCACTCTCTCTCTCTCCCTCTCTTTCTTTTTCTCTCTCTCTCTCTCTCTCAATTTCTCCCTCCCTCTCTCTCTCTCTCTCTCTCTCTCTCTCTCTCTCTCTCCCTCTCTCTCTCTCTCTCATCTCTCCTTCTCTCTCTCTCTCTCTCTCTCTCTCTCTCTCTCTCTCTCTCTCTCTCTCTCTCTCTCTCTCTCTCTCTTTCTCTGTGGCTGATGTGTAAGGGGTGTTTTTTTGTTTTTGCATAGCCTCCTTTATTTTGTAGGTGGTTTTTTGCTTATTGTTTTTGTTTTATTTTTGTTTGTTTCTTTGCTTTGTTTTGGTTTCTCTTCTTGAGTTTTTTTGTTTTTTTTAGGGGGGGGGGGGGGGGGGAGGGGTTGTTGTTGCTTTGGGTTTATTTTGTTCTTTCTTGTTTTTTTTTTTTTGGGGGGTGTTGTTTGTTTTAGCTTTACCCCTTTTAAAAAAACAACTTTGAATCATTATTGTTGTTAATTTTTTTAATGTTGTTTGCCTTTTCTGTGTGGACATGTGGGTATTGTGCCTATTCTATTATTATGATGTGTCTCTATTGGTTTATCTTATCATATCTTGATGTATACCTAAGGGCAGGGATTGGATGTAAAAGAGCACATGGATGCTTATTCATTATCTTCGAAATAAAAGAATTTGATTTGATTTGATTTGATTTGACCTCTCCCCCTTTCCATCTCCCTTTCTCTCTTTCTCCCTCACTCTCTCTTTTCATGGAAAATACTCACAAGTAAAAAGCTACAATGCAGATGTGGTGTACCTTTTATTGAAGAATCCAGAAACATCAATACCTTCATGGGAATAACAATAATAACAGATCAACCTGAGCTACCTGACTCTCCCAACTTAAATTTTGCACTCACACACACACACACACACACACACACACTCTCCTCTCTCTCTCTCTCTCTCTCTCTCTCTCTCTCTCTCTCTCTCTCTCTCTCTCTCTCTCCTCTCTCTCTCTCTCTCTCTCTCACACACACACACACACACTCACACAATCTCACCCTGTGGCCACCTTCACTAATAATGAAGCTTTTTTTTGTTTATTCTGTTTTTGTTCATCATATGAACAGCTCAATGTCTATGATGAAGGCAGCAGTACACTGCAGGTTCTCCAAGCCACCATAGAGTTTCATGCCCTCTCGGGTGGGGTCACCCCAGATCCTCTTTCTGAGTGCCTTATGTTCTGGGCAGGACTAGGCTACAGCACATATTCTGTTACCTAGCTGCCAGTCTTGCAAAGAAACTGCTCGGTATGGCCTGCACAAAGGTTTACATGCAATATGATAATCCAGGCAGTTATAGCTTGTCATGAGCAGTGGCATGATACTTCTTCACAAGTTTCTAAAATTGTATTGGTCCATCAGCCACCCAGACCGATTCTTGAAGTGTTTTGTTCAGTTTCATCTGACGAGGATTTGGTGAGTTATTCATAACTGCCATGACCTAGGGAAAAAACTAGTTTGTGCAAATGGAAAACAGATGTTGTGAAATGAAGGCAATAGTCCAGTGGTTAAGTCAGTTTGACTTCAATCCCATGGGTTCAGGAAGTTATGAGTTCGAATCTCTCAGGTCTGGTGAATTAAGGGCGGGATTAACACATTTATTACAAAAATACAAAATATTCTGTAAAAGTCTCCCTCATAGACATACAGATAAAACAATGTATTCTGTATAAGCTTAACACATTTCATGACAACAACACCAGTAACACTCAAATACAAAACAACTGTCACTTAACATCACAGATATAGAATCAAGCCATCACTGCAACTGTCTAATGTATGAGTTCTATATTTTTTTGGTAGCTGCAGTAATGGTGATGAACTGATAAACATTTAAACAACATCGAAAGAATTATTGTGAAAACTATCATTATTGTGTCAATCCTTCATTGTTTCCCATATTATTTCAAAATTAGAAACATCCTGGAAGATAGCAGCATTCAGATGTGATAACTATTATCATGTTTCCAACTTAATACAGATAGAGATATCCTGGAAATAATTAATTTGTGTTTCAGTGTGACATCTCTTTAATCTGGTACAGAAATATCTACCGCTGACAAAACTGACCAGACTAATCATGATTAAGTGTAGCTTCAACACATTTGCTTTAGCTGTTAAACTGATGGTGTAGAAATAAGAGTACAAACAAATACACAGTGGTGTTGATGTTAATCAGGACTGGTTCTCTACCATCATGTTAGCTGTCCATACACTGAATGACTGAAAGAGAAGCCATTTCAACAGTCCAGAAGGCACTTCAGATAATTGCTGGTGTCACCAACGCTATGAGGTTACGTTTTGGAGAAAAAATTGTAATCACACCCCTTTAAGAGTCTAAACTGCTGCTGCTCACTGATTAAAAACTGTCAGACACACTTTCTCTGAGATACCTTTTTTTATATAAACAATTATTCGACCACTCAATTCTCCCTACAGTCGGCAACAATGGACAAATTTCCTGAGATGTAGCATACCAACGGAGCTGGTCAATGTTCCACCCGAACTAAGGACGAAGCGGGCATGGCCTTACTCTGAACAACTGTCAAACGTGTGGTATCCAGCCCTGCTGACGTCGCACAGCGGTTGGTCCTTGGAGCAGAATCCAGGCCTTGGTTCTGGCGCCAAGGACTGTCTTCACACTGCGAGGAAGCACTCCGCTGTTCTGACGAAGATCTGCGGGGCACAAGAATGGCGGCCTGCACCTCGATCAGGCCTGAGAGAACGTGCTGGGCGTTGTAGACCATCTCAGGCTCCTGTCTCTGTTCCGAGGCTCTCTGTGCCGACACTGGCCGTTGTGGCTGGCAGCTGGCTGAGCAGCCCATGGTACAGACTGTCCTCGGCAGAGAGCCTGAAATTAACGAACGAGTTTTGTAATCACACACCTTTAAGGTTTCAAAACTGCTGCTGCTCACTGATTAAAAAATGTCAGACACACTTTCTCTGAGATACTTTTTTTTTTTATATAAATAATTTTTCGACCACTTTTATTCCAAAAATGAAATGAGGTGTGAAGACAGTCACACCAGTATGGATGACTAAAAATGCGTTAAAAACTGTCCAGAAGGACAAAAAATTGTATGAGAAGTAGATCTATCTGATGCCCAAATCAGGTAGAGATTAGCTGCAATACATTACTGTTTGAAACAATTTTTTTTATATAAAGTAAGGTTCAAAACGCCCAGGAAATATTTCAGAAGAAAATAGCCTGTGAATGTAAGTATCATCAACAACGATTTTTAAAAGTATGTTCAGGAAACAACAAAAGCAACTAGAAATGTTAATGGTCTAAAATAATTATCTTGATAGAAATGCTGTGACAGATTCACGGAAGGCAAAGACTCAATGAGGTGTCTTTGCTGTTGTTGTTTTTTTAGGGAGGGGGAGGTTGTGTCTTTACTTTGACAAAAATGACACATTTTTATTTCTATACAATGCTCTTTCTTAAGGGATTTTCATCACAGAGATAAGAATAGCACCCAAAACTGGAGGGAAAATGCGAAAGCTTCACCCACTGAAAGTTCAAGGTCCTGACGGTGTCCCCCCCCCCCCCCCCCCAACCTATGTGTTCGTAGGGGAGCGAGGCATCAGAGACCTCAGCTTCTCCAGGGGCCAGCATATTGGGGGTGGCGCCCATCTCCTCTCCCTCACTGCTTACATTCCCTGACCCTAAAGAGGGCAGGTACCCATTGACCGCTGGGTGGACTGGGGGACTGTACTGAAGCAAAGGCGCGCAAATGGTCACCTATCCAATTGGTAACCATATTCGATGCTGCTCAACCTTAGCTTGGGGAAAGCGAGTGCTCTGACCACTGAGCTATCCCGTCCCGTCTAGACTTCTATGCCCATTGTTCAATAGATTTTTAGAGTTTAATGTTATATATACCAGAAGGCTGGATGGGGAAGGATGTTATATTACAGCGATTAAAACAAAAGGATCAAAGTCAAAACGGACCAATTACAGACCAGTCATGTTAACTTGCTTAACAGGTAAAGTCCTTCAGATATTTTATGAGAGACCATTGTTTCTCATATAATGACTGAATTGATTGTACACAGAATGCCAACACGGCTTCAGATATGAAAGGTTATGTGTAACACAATTATTACTAGAAGTAATGGATCTTCTTCTTTTTTTGTCTACAAAGATACCAAGATAAAGGTGGCACATTGAATGTCATCTATTTGGATTTTGAAAAGGCATTTGTTTGTTTGTTTTCGTTTCTCAGCTAGAGCTCCAAGATTCGTCAATGGTGATATTTTTGTGTATGCGATTGTCTCCTCCCCCTCCCCTCCCCCCCCCCCCCCCCACGATTTATGTAGATGATGGCCACTTCCTGTGGGATAGCTTTTAGTCAACACAGTCACTCTTGTAACATTTCAGAGAGTGAACACGAGTGATATCGATGAATATTTGGAATTCGCCCCTGAAATATCAACAACATAAAAATCATGGACGAAAGTCTCGCAGACACTTAAACAGATTAAGTCATTGAACTCCATGGAGAACAGAATCTTAAAGCAAAAAAAGAAAAACCCGAACATCCAGAAAAAACACAAAACACTGTCAAAAGTGAATTAAACTACCAGAGAAACAGATACAAAACGAACAAACAATAGAAGATACAAGCAAATTAATGATTACAAGCAAGGAGGGGAAGGAGCTACATCCCCCCCCCAAAAAAAAAAAAAAAAAAAAAGAAAAGAAAAAAAAAGGGAAGAAAATCACCAACAATTACACAGAATGCCAGTGACACACAAACATTCTTACAAGTTTACAGGTAGCCTAATTCCACAAACACATGTAGCCTACGTCCAGAATGTTCATGGCTTCAACACACACACACACACACACACACACACACACACACACACACACACACACACACACACATTACAAACGCACGCGCGCGCACGCCCAGACTCAAGCCTACAGGCAATTTACGGAATCAAATGCCGGAGAACATGAAACTCACTTTATATTAAAGTGTCAAAACTGAAAGCTAAAGCCAGTACTGACGTCATCAGCAGTGAAATAACAGTGGATAGCCGCCAGCCCAGTGTAATCAGTGACGGGAATCCCTGCCATTAAGCTAACCTACACGTTATGCCGGGCACTGTGGGTTTCCCTGTACCTACAACCTCAGGTCATTTGCAGACAAACGTACGTCAATACCGCAGGTCTGAGTAGTAATGCCCCTGTTTACAAAGCGAAAGGTCGTGGGTTTGATTCCTTGCTGATGCTGGATGTTTTATTGTTTAGTATCTTCTCAATTTGATGTATCCCTGAAAAGGGTGGGGACTGGATGTAAAAAAGCACACGAGTGCTTATCTATTATCCTCGAATAAAATACTTTGCCTTGCCTTACTTTGCCTTGCCTTGGACTGGGTGCTTATTCATTATCCTCGAAATAAAAGAATTTGATTGATTAATTGATTGGACTTTTGACCACAGACAAGACACATTATTGGCGATCATTGGCAGAGACTCTGAACTGTGCAACACAATCTTGCTGAAGGAATTTGCATCCAGAATATTTGTAATGCCCCTACAAAATGCAAGAGCAAAAATCTTGGTCACAAAAGAGAAAAAATAAAAATTGGAAATCATACAAAAAAGGACAAAAAGCTTGACCACTAGAGAAGAGACAGAGAATCATTTAAAAGTATTTAAAAAGGGATCGGAGAATCATTGCAGACCATGCAACAACCAAAAAAAAGAGGACAATCATCGCAGAATATGCAAAAAAAGAGATGGAGAATCATTGCATAACGTGCAAAAAAAAGGACAGAGAATCATTGCACAACATGCAAACAATTTATAAAAAAAAAAGGATAGCGAATCATTAGAGAGCGTGCAAAAAAGGTAGAGAATCATTGCATCATTGCATAACGTGCAAAAAAAAAAGGGGGATAAACAATCATTGCAGAACATGCCGCTAGAAAAAGAAAACCTCAGAGGAATCAGAGAAGCCCAACTGCAGATCTAATTTAAAGTACTAATAGCTTCGCCAGTAAGAAACGATCAGACAGTTATTGAGGGTCATGTGCAAAGCTCTCTCCTCTCTCTCTCTCTCTCTCTCTCTCTCTCTCTCTCTCTCTCTCTCTCTCTCTCTCTCTCTCTCTCTCTCTCTCTCTCTCTCTCTCTTTTAAAATCCTTCATTTAAAAAAAAAAAATGTTTAGAGCTTCGGGGTTCATCAATGATGAGATTTTTGTGTAGGCGACCGTTTATGTCCACCATGACGGTAGCGGCATTACTTAAGGGGTTCATTTTATTTTATTTCATACCACTTAAAGTTACGGCTGATGTCTGCGTAAAATTCGGGCTGCTCTCTTCTGGGAGAGTGTGTCGCCACAAGAGCAGCGCCACCCATTATTTTTTTCTTCCTGTCTGCAACTATATTTCTATCCCTCTCAGAGTGGGTTTTTTTTCTACAGAATTTTGCCAGAGACAACTGCCGTGTTGCCATGGATTCTTTTACGTGCGCTAGATAATTATGTGCAACACACGGGACCTCGGTTTATCGTCTCATCCGAAAGACTAGCACCCAGACCACCATTCATGGTCTAATGGAAGGAGGAAAAGTTTCGGGCTCTTAAACAGGGATCAAACCACCGCACACTTTTGACCCTGTCTTTTTGCTTTCTTGGCAAGTGCGTTAAGTCTAGACCACCGATCCATCTTGTTAGCTCATAATTATTTAAATACAGGGACGAGATAATGAACAACAAAATCTGATGTGTAAGCATCTCGGATATTATAGGCTCTCTAGGCGAGTTTGCGTAGCAGAGTGAAACAGGAGACAGACGAGATTATTTTATCAGCTATTTTCACTGCACTGCATGACACAGACCCTCCAGCCAAGATCGAAGTTCATGATCAGAGCTCAGCGATCTAGTGTCATCTGCAGGTAACAAGTTTTATTCTAGTCCTGCGGGGTCAGAGAGCAACTAGGTCAACGTTTATGGAAATCCAATCCTAAAACATCATCGTCGAGACAACTCTGACTCAACAGCATTGACAAAATCATCAACAACATCAAGAACAGCAGCAGTTGTGGTAGCAGTACAGTGGCAGCAGTGGCAACTGCCGGCAGCAGCAACAACAACAAATTTCTGTACTTTTCTTGTTCACTCTTTCACTTTCATCCTCACAAAAAGCAGCATTATCAGTCTGGTGCTTGAAGGTTTTGAGTGTGGACGAAATGACGCGTGCTTAGACTGTGAATAGAAAACATATGGCATCACAACAATAGGACACACCTTTTGTTCAAACTCAGATTCAGAATAGCACAAACAAGAGAATGTACAAATAAGAAACAAACAACAAACAAAAGAACCCCCCCCCCCCCCCCCCCCCCCAATAAACCCAAACAAACACAAAAAAAACACACCGACCATAGATGACAGGGATTTACTAACAGGAAAAAAAAAAGCTGATACGAAAAAAGGCGCGACATGTAGCCTACTACAGTTATACCTTGGCCACAAGCATGCTGTTTAAGTAACTTGAGGATGGTGTTAGTGTGTGTGTGTGTGTGTGTGTGTGTGTGTGTGTGTGTGTGTGTGTGTGTGTGTGTGTGTTGTATGTGTGTGTGTGTGTGTGTGTGTGTGTGTGTGTGTGTGTGTGTGTGTGTGTGTGTGTGTGTGTGTGTGTGTGTGTGTGCGCGCGCGCGCGCGCGCGTGCAGTGCTTAGTATCTAATGGAAATTCCGTGTCTTGAAATGACAGTTCAATCATTCTCATTCACCTCACCGCATCTTCCTCTCAACTCTTCTTCCATTCAAATACCACATATCCCCTTGACTGTCTAAAATGTCGATGAAACTGAAAAAAGCTTTTTATTATTATTATTATTATTTTTTTTTTTTTTACTGGAAGAGCTGCATTTAGAAAAAAGCATAAGACTTAGAAGTGTGTGTGTGTGTGTGTGTGTGTGTGTGTGTGTGTGTGTGTGTGTGTGTGTGTGTGTGTGTGTGTGTGTGTGTGTGTGTGTGTGTGTGTGTGTTGTGTTTGTTCGTGTGCTTTTGCAGAATGTGTTTTAGAAACATATTACTTTTTGTTTTCTCTCCCCCTCCCCTAGCCCCTTCCCCATCCTACATCTTTTCCACGTTCCTTCTTCCCCAGGACTGATTATGCCTATGGGAGTGGAGCTTTTTGTGTAGCCTATAAATCATAGCTTCTTTCCTTCACCTATTATAGGACAAAAGATTTAAGTCAACAACCACACATATAAACATCAAGATTTTAAGAACTGGAACATGATTAATTCACCTTAAAACACGGTTGTTGTGTTGACAGCTTTGCCAATACATGATCTTCATACACGGCACAACGATAAAGCGATGAAATCAAAGACAAAAATGGTATTTTATTTCAATTTATGGATACTATGTACTATTTATACATCATAGACATTCCGGTTTTGCTTTGGGGTTTTTGTTTTTGTTTCTTTGTTTTAATGGGGTTTTTTTTGTGTGTGTGTGTGTGTGGTGTGTGTGTGTGTGTGTGTGTGTGTGTGTGTGTGTGTGTGTGTGTGTGTGTGTTTTGTTTTGTTTTGTTTTTTACCGAGTCAAGCAGACCTCACAGAGTCTCCGATCGATAAATGAGCTAGAGTAACAAGACATACACGTCAAAAACACGGAGTCTGCTCCTACAAGCCTCGGAACAGACATGTCGATTCGCTTACGCTGCCGACTTTTGAGCTACCGCAGGGAGGTATATAGTGTGCTGAAGTGGTGGTGGTCGTTAACTGGTTAGGATCGACAGCAATACAAAAATAAAAATAAAAACTGCTCCGCGCCGATCAGGATTGTAATTGCCCTTCAGGTATGATTAAAGTGTTTTTGACTTGACTTGACTTGACTTGACTTCGTGCGGAATGCTGCTTACCGTATCTGGAATAAGAAATATAACGAGTTCATCCCTTTCGAATTGGGTCGAACTCAACGGATTTTCCCCGTAAAGTTCGAGAGTACTCTGTAGGTTTACTGTCTCGACTCGGATTGTTTGTTTCTCGGTTAGAGTCCTGAAATTCACCAATGATGACATTGTTGCGTATGACCCCCCCCCCCTCCCCCCCCCATTTAGGTAGCCGCATTCCGACTTCGGGGATGGTGTCATGTTCAGACACATGAGTGCATGCGTTTATCGAATTTTGTCATCGTACCTATCCACACAAAACAGTCTGCCCTTCCGAAAGGCGGAAAGGGTTTTTAACGCATGCGCAAGATGTTCTGTATGCATTTGCACAGAGGGCCACGGTTCATGGTCTCATTTGAAGGACTTTCGACAATCAGTTAGATTTTCTCGTCAAAATGAGAAGCAAGGACAAGGCTTGGAATCGAACTCAGAACCTAACGGTTTGCTTGTTAGATTGACGGATGTCTTAAATGGTCATTCCACCTTTCTTCATAAATTATTAATTAACAAAATGTATTTACATTGCCGTTATTTTGGGTCGCGTTTCCATCTGTGTTGATAACCTATAAAGACATTGCGCTAAAACGATTTAAAACTATTTTCTGGTCACCCTGTTGATCGTGTTCGCCCTGTTGAATGTCTTGTACCAGTTAACGCCAAGAGAAGCACTTAGGGACCCAACAGTTGTTGCTTGACAGCTCAGCCAAGGCTGATGCTTGCTCTTTGTCTTCTCTCATTTATAGAAAAAAAAATCTTGGTGGCGTCTCAGTCTAGGCTACGTGGGGTAGGTGGGTGGGTAGTGGGGAGAGAGAGAGAGAGAGAGAGAGAGAGAGAGAGAGAGAGAGAGAGAGAGAGAGAGAGAGAGAGAGAGAGAGAGAGAGAGAGCTGATTGATTGATTGATTGATTGATTGATAATCTTTATTTTCAAGAGTTATATGTAAGTGTTGATCTTTTTTTTTTTCAACCAGCCATTGCCCTAAGTAGGGATTAGCTTTATTTGAGAGAGAGACAGAGACAGACAGAGAGACAGAGACAAACAGACAGGCAGAGACAGAAAGTGGGGAAAAACAGGGTCAGAGAGACAGGCTGAGCGACAGAGAGAGAGACAGAAAGAAAACGAGAGATATAGTTAGACATGTCAAGTCAAGTCAAGTCAAAATGATCTTTATTGAGGGTAAAAGATTAAGTTTACACAACTTTTTTTCATCCTGCCCTCACTAAAAAAAAAATCATAAAGTTGACTTCTAAAGCATGCAAAGACAAATATCCTGACAGGTAGAGAGAGAGACAGAGAGACGGGGAGGAAAGAAAATTATGATTGAAGGACATGGAATGAGAAGGGAAATAAGATGGATAATCTGAGAGAGAGAGAGAGAGAGAGAGAGAGAGAGAGAGAGAGAGAGAGAGAGAGAGAGAGAGAGGAGAGAGAGAGAGAGAGAGAGAGAGACAGACAGACAGACAGACAGACAGACAGACAGAGACAGAGAGACAGACAGACAGACAGAAACCATAGAAAGAAGAAAACGCGAACATTCCTGACAGAAACAAAGCAAAACTAAACAACATTTTCAAGTCGTTAACATTATTTTCCTCGTTTTATACTTTGCTGCGTGAGCATCAACATGAGTGGAATATTCCATGTAGGCCAACACTACATACATCGGCAACTCGGCGCTATTTTACCAGTACTCTCTTTCCTGCCTCTCCTCTCTCATCCTGTTTGGGCCTAAATACCCCCCCATCCATTAGACTATGAGTGGTGGTCTGGGTGCTAGTCTTTCGGATGAGACGATAAACTGAGGTCTCGTGTGCTACACATGATTATTTAGCACTCGTAAAAGAACCCACGGCAACAAGAGAATCGTCCCTGGCAAAAATTCTGTAAAAATTTTTTAAAAAAAGCTACTCTGATAGGGAAACAAATACAGTTGCAGACAGGAAAAGAAAAAGATAATGGGTGGTGCTTCTCTTGTGGCGTCGCGCTCTCCTCAGGGAGAGCAGCCCGAATTTCACTCAGAGAAATCTGCCGTGACATAAAGTGGTATAAATAAATTTAACGCAGAGAAATCAGCCGTGACATAAAGTGGTGTAAATTTCTTCTCCTATCTGGTTATTGGCTGGTTGGCCTGTGGACTTGACTTACAGAATCCCTTAACATCGTCCTCCCTTCGCGGATTGGGGCACCGCCCTGATGACACTTTCAGGCACTTTATTCTGCTGCTCTTACGAAAGATCTGTGTTTAAAGTGTTAGGTTTGTGTTGGCACACGGGATCTCGGTTGTAGTCTCATTCAGAGAACCCACAGGGAAATAGAGTTGGAATTGGTGTCAACTAGGGAATGTTAATCCCTCTGAGGTATAGGCTAGCTCAGCAGCAGTTGTGATTACAACGTATGTATACGACTCGTTCTAGTTGGCCTTTGGAGAATATCTCCAATGCTGACTGTCCTTATGCCCACTTGGCCGAGAGAGTAGGAATGTAGCCTACTGTGGGCAAGGCATCTCCACTATAATCAAATTTCTGCCCAGTTTGGGAAACAGCAGCTGCCTCCTCTGCTGTTTTGGAGGTCATCGTCGAACACGACGGACAAACAAACATACGACTGGTTCACACACCATACCCCATCACTTTATGCTAAAATCGAAAACACTGTTGACAGGTGACATTAAGGACCACAGCCCCCCCCCCCAAACAACTTGTAGGCGTAGGTCTGTATAATGACAAAACCTCGATCTATGACAAATCATGTTCATATCAACTGAATGGAACTCTAAGAATCCATTGAAAAAAGCAGCATGACCTGACTGTTTTTCATGTTCTCATGATTCATATATATGATATGCTTTTGCAAATAAGGAGTCTACAGTGAAATTAGGCAGTACAATTTATTCCCACTTTCGGCATAGAGGCTACTCGAGACATACTTGACAATCAGCACCATTTGTGCAGGCATGTTCACATGACCACAAGATGACAAAAAGTACAAAACTGCATACACAATAAATAGTGAATAAATATATAAATGAAAGAAATAAAGCACAAAATTAATTGGGGACGGATAGCTCAGTGGTCAGAGCACTCCCTTTCCCCAAGTTACGGTTAAGCAGCATAGAATGTGGTTACTAGGTAGATGGGTGACCGTTTGCGCGTCTTGTCTTCGGTACAGTCCCCCTGTTCACCCAGCTGTAAATGGGTACCTGCTCTCTTTAGGGTCAGCGAAGGTAAAGCAGCGAGGGAGAGGAGATGGGCGCCGCCCTCAATACGCTGGTCCCTAGAGAAGCTGAGGTACCTGACGCCTCGCTCCCCAACGACCACATAACTTATGGGACACCTTTACCTTTTTCTATGTACTTTTTTTTTTTTTTTTTACCTTTTACAAGACAGTCACACTTAACGACAGACACTCGAGGCATGACCAGCACATTCATGTTGCTCAGTAAGGCAATACATCAAAAACAACAACAACAAACTTTAGGTCATGGCAGATTTCTCTGCGTGAAATTCGGGCTGCTCTCCCCGGGGGAGAGCGCCAATTATTATTATTATTTTTCTTTTCCTGTCTGCATCTGTATTTGTTTCACTATAAGAGTGGCTTTTTCTACAGAATTTTGCCAGGAACAAACGTCTTGTTACCGTGGGTTCTTTTACGTGCGCTAGATAATTCTGTGTAACACATTGGACCTCAGTTTATCGCCTCATTCGAAAGACTAGCACACAGACCACCACTCGTAGTCTCATGAATGGGGGAAAAGTTTCGGGCACAAACGGGGATCAAACTACCGCACACATCTGACCTGGACTTTTCGCTTTCTAGGCAGGTGCGTTACCTCTAGACCCCCGATCCACCTGTTACTAGATTAGTGTAGGCCTATAGTCGATGGTGTCTGGCGTATAAGGAATATTCTGCATGCAGTAGGAGTCAGTTATATTTAAGCTCCTTGAGGGACTGAGTTAGGAACTGGGAGTTAAACTGATCCTTCCTCTTAACTTTGACATCCTAAGCACAATGATTGAATTTCATTTTACACATCCCACACAATGGTGGTGATGATGAAAAAGATAAGGATGAGGATGATGATGATGGTGGTGGTGTCGTAGTCTTGGTGATACTGCTAGCTGTGGTCAGTATGGTGGTCATTATCCTCCTTGTCATCATCATCGTCAACATTCTTCTTCCTCTCCTTCGTGGTGGTGGTGTAGTAGTAGTAGTAGTAGTAGTAGTAGTAGTAGTAGTAGTAGTAGTAGTAGTAGTAGTTGTAGTAGTAGTAGTAGCAGTAGCCCTAGTAGTATAGTTGTAGTAGTAGTAATAGCAGCAGCAGCAATAGTAGTAGTAGTAGTAGTAGTAGTATAGTAGTATATAGTAGTATAGTAGAAGTAGTAGTAGTAGAAGTAGTAGTAGTAGTAGTAGTAGTAGTAGTAGTAGTAGTAGTAGTAGTAGTAGTTGATAAGAGAAACAATAAAAAAAAAAACCACCACCAAAAGCTTACTTCTTAAAACAGAAAACGAAACTGATCCCAAAAATAAAATTAAGCAAAGCAACACCGGCAAGAACAATAGATAAATAAATAAATAATCCCTCTACGATTGTAGCATACAGACAAGTCAACAAAGACAAAACACCGCTAAAAACAACAACAACGAGAAGACTTAAGTCAGAATCAGCAAAAACAAACACGCTTTTCAAGACATACATATAATACAAACGACAAATCCCTGTAAAAGCAAATCAGTCGATCAACAAGCAAGCAGAACTCCCCCCCCCCCCCCCTCCCTCTCTCTCTCTCATAACAGAAAAGTCATTGACTTCATCAGAAAAAACCCAGAAGACTCACAGAGAGAGAGAGAGAGAGAGAGAGAGAGAGAGAGAGAGAGAGAGAGAGAGAGAGAGAGAGAGAAGAGAGAGAGAGAGAGAGAGAGAGAGAACGTATACCTATCGATCGGATCCTAAGTCTTTCAGGTGAACAGCTTGCCAATGGCTTCAAGCCGCACAAAATAACATAGCACAGACAAGAACTATGGCTAAGGCTAATACTACTTACCTGTATGAGCAAACGTAGACTGGAACCGCTTTACAACACGCAGAAAAGATGACAAGTTCTTCTCAGCTTCAGTAGCTTTCCTCTCTACTAGCTGGGTCTGCGCTGTGTGCCTGTGTCGTCTTTTGTTGTTGTTGTGTGTGGTGATGTAGCAAGTTGGCGGTGCCTAGTTTGTAATTACGGACTGCATGCCGTGCTGCGTTATGTCCGGCCAGTGTAGTAGCATCTTGTCTTGTGGTCTAAAACGGGTGATGAGACCCTTTTTTCCATAGCGCCGCTTCTGTGGGGGTTAACAGGGGCTTGAAGCACAAATTTTCCACAAAAACTGAAAGAGTAAATGAATGAATGAAAACAGACGGATGAATAAAAGAATAAGCAGATCAAACAAGAGACTGGCATACAGCCTATACAGAAACGGAGACAAAGTGAGATGAATAGATAGAGAGATGATAGATAGATAGATAGATAGAGAAACAGACTAATCAAATTAAATCAATTCAAATAGATAGATAGATAGATAGATAGATAGATAGATAGATAGATAGATAGAGACAGACTAATCAAATTAAATCAATTCAAATCAAAATCTGTTATTTCGAGGACAATGAATAAGCTTTCGTTCTTTAATTTTTTGTTTATTATTAACATCCAGTTACTGCCCTAATCAGATACAACATCATGAGAGAAACACACACACACACACATACGCGCGCAAACACACACACACACACACACACACACACACATGGGATAGCTTGGTGGTCAGAGTGATGCGCGCGTGATCTGATGACCGGGTTCGAATCACGTTCAAGACGATTTTTCCTCTGGAGCCAACATCAGTGCTGACTCCATTCCTCCTAAAAGTCATTCGGATGAGACTATAAACCGACGTCCGTGTGCTAACGCACGCAGAACTTCTTGCGCACACGTTAAAACCCGTTCCGCTTTTTGGAAGAATAGGCCATTATGTGCAGGTAAGAACGGATAATAAAACTGACAAAACTTCATGCACACGGGGACAGGATGTAAAAAAGCAAACAAATGCTTATTCCGTTATCCTCGAAATAAAAGATTAGAAGAATGGAATAGAAACACACACACACACACAAACACACACACACACGCACGCACGCACGCACACATCCACACACACAGAGCAAACAATAACCGGCTGCCTTGGTGCAGTGGATAGCGCCTTGGGGTACGAGTTACCCCTGTGGGGATGTCGGGGGCCTGTCAGTATAAACAGCATCCCCATCTTCTGGAAATTCTGTGCTAGGAATTCCCTCTTTTCTGTTCCTTGTGTTTCTGCCTCGTTCCTTTTCTTTCTGTTATCCCCTTCTTGTCTATTTTCTGCCTTCTGTGTTTATTATAACCTCTTGGCTTTTTTTTTTTTTTTACATTAAGACTTAAAACAATTCTCTCCCACGCCGACGTCGGATGCGTTGGGCCCGACTCATGAGGCACTCAACGGCAGCACAATGCATTTTCACTCATATGACAGACACTAGTTGCTATCTGAGTGTTTGAAGGCGAAACGGAAGAAAGATACAGAATGGAAGGTTGTGGGTTCGAATCCCATAAAGTCATATGGGTTTTTCGGACTCTGGCTGGTTTTTACCCAGAGCAGGTTTGCTGTGGACTCAGTGGGAATACAAGGACTACGCAGTCGAGCTTCATCCACTTCACATATGCGATCTTGAAAGTATTGTTCAAATCATCTGACCAGCACTGCAGGTGTCTGTATCTCTGGGGTCCGGTTGATGCTGGGATATATTATGATAGGAAGTGTAGCGTTCAACCCTGTCTAATAGTCTCAAAGCACATGCACTTCCATAACAGGATTACATCATCCTCATAGGTTATCATGCAATAAAATAAATCTGGAAAGATAAAAATATTTCACTAAACACAAAGATCAGACATATGCGCTCCCTTGTCATATCCATAGTCCTGCATGCCTGTGAATCGTGGACCTTGACTGCTGATTTGGAGAGAATACAGAGAACACCTCACCCACTACTATTCAAATCTACGAAAACCTATCAATCGTAAAGAAGCGTAAACTTAAATGGTACGGGCATGTCACAAGATCAAAAGGACTTGCAAAAACAATACTGCAAGGCAGTGTCCAAAGAGGAAGAAAAAGAGGCAGACCAAGGAAGAGATGAGAGGACATCAGCGAATGGACAGGCCTCGAACTCCACAAAACCCTGAGAAAGGCAGAACAGAGAGAGGAATGGAGGGAACTGGTTGTCAAGTCTTCAGGGGTGCCCCCATAGTCGCCAGACTAAGGGTAGATAGATAGATAGATAGATAGATAGATAGATAGATAGATAGATAGATAGATAGATAGATAGATAGATAGATAGGTAGGTAGATCTATATTCTACAATCACTGGTTAACTTAAGCTCATATACACCTCATACCCACTACAGTTCAAATCTCCAGAATAGTTGTCTAACCACAGTTTTACGTTTCACTTTTACTGTAATAATCAGAATCAGAGACATTAGTGTAAAAGGGGGAGATAAGGAAAAGCATAATCATGTTATAATAAGCCACGCAAACAAGTCTTTTTTGCTCCCAACACCTGTGCTGTGTGAGCGGCCAGAGGCAGGGAAGGCATTAAGAGAGAACCAGGGCTGACCAATCACACAGTGGCATAAAAGCCAAACCAAGGTCCACCCGCATGGAAGGAGGAGGGGGAGGAGGAAGGGTGGGAGCAATTAGAACAATGCCCAGTAGTAGGAAAGAAGCATCGTGGTGAATGCCCAGGCGCGCCTCACACACACACAACACCTCACACACACACAACACGCACGCACACACGCGCGCGCACACACATCCAACGATTTTTTCTTGGGGTAATAAGCTTAACTTTTTTTTTTTTTTTTTTTTACATCCAGCCCTCTCATAATGATAATGGTGATGATGATAATAATAATGATAGAGGGGAGAGATATTATTGTGACCACTGACTAGAAAAGACACATAAACATTATTTACACATGCACACACACACGCAGGTGCACACTCACAGAGGAAATAGTTCTGGATCAACCCCCCCCCCTTCGAGGCACTTTGTCACAAATTTGTGACATAGGGTGTTACCTTCCCCATATCAAACAATAAAACACATATGTACTGCTTCAGCGTTTTAAAAGCTCCACCATATACAAGTTTGTAAAGTTTCTGACATCAGTTACTAATTGTGACAAAGCGTGTGACAAAGACCGATGCATCCGGGGCCATGAATCACAGACAATTTTATGTTATTGCATGATATCCTCACCTATAGTACCTCATCTATAGTAACTCACACTTTGCAACAATAAAACTATCCTGTAATGGAAAGTTTTGCTGTTCACTCTGGCAGTAAATTAACTGCTCTGTAAACCCCCCACACAATTTTTGATTGTAAGTAGCTTTATCATTGGAATAACAAAACAAATTGAACAACATGGAACAACAACAAAAATTGAAATATTTGCCGTTACTTTTTCTTAAGCTGTTTGATTTTAGTTCCAGATTGTGACAAAGTGTGTCAACGCACGTTGTCACAACTCTTAGTGTTTCACATTTTGTAATCATAAACCAACTCGAAATCAAAAGAAGGGCCGATTATAATTGCAGCAGTTAAATTACTTTATTTAAAAAAATCTTTGCATGCTCTGCTCTTGTCCTTTTAGAAAATGTTACCTTGAGGTCCAGAATGTGACAAAGCACTGAATGTAATGGCCGTAAAGAAGTTACTCTGAGGGAAAAAAAACCCTTTGAATTCTTTGTTGTTATTCTGTTGAGCCGTTTAACTTGAGTTCCAGATTGTGACAAAGTGCATCAACGCATTTTGTCGCAATCTAATACATAATAAGTCAAACAACTGAATATCTAACAGCAGAGCATTTAAAACTTGATTTTCTTTCTTTTTCATGGAGGAACCTATCTACTGCCATTGCAACCCACACAATTTTGGATAGTAAGTAGTTTTATCATTGGAATGTATGAAATGCTGAGGAATTGTGTCAAAGCATGTTAATATGTTTTGTCACAATATACACCTCAAGATACATTTCTTAACAAAAAAGAGTAAAGCACAAAAAGATTTTTTTTTTTTGAGTTTTAATAAAGTAAATTTTCAGCTGCCATAATAATCAGTACTTCTTTTGATTTTAAGTAGCTTTTTCATTGCATGGTTCAAGACACTGAAGACAACCTAGAATTAATAATAATAACGATAATAATACATGGAATTTACATAGTGTTATATATTGCAAAATGATAGAAGTAACATTTAGTCACACAATGACAAAAAAATTTACTGCACAGCATCCAGTTTTTTTTTGTTTTTTTTTACATATTAACTTATGTACTGGCAATGGAAGCAGCATATTTTTACACTACGTGGCTTTATCATTGCAAAGTGTTAGACGATGAAGAGTTGTGACAAAGCAGGTCAATGGACTTTGTCATACAACCTGGAACTAGTCATAACAGCTGAATAAAGTAATAGCAGAGGATTCCAAGTTTTTTTGTTGTGTTGTTGTTTTCACAATGGTCTACTGCCATTACAATATTTTTCTATACCGAGTATTTTTGTCATTGCAAGTTTTGGGTGCTGAAGAGTTGTGACAAAGTGCTTTGTCGCACTTTTTTTTTTCAGAAAGACTTAAAAGATAAATTCTCTCCCATGCCAAAGTTGGATGCACTGGGCCCGATTTGTCAGGTGCTTAATGGCAGCACATTTTCGCTCATATTACAGACAACAAAAGTTGCTGTCTGAGTGTTTGACGAAAAAGAAGAAGACAACGACAACAAGGAAGAAGAGGAAGACAAAGAAAGAAGAAGAGGAAGAAGAAAGAAACCCAACAGAGCACAACACAACACAATGAAATACTTAATGCACGACTGTTGCGCCTGTCAGCTTTGATACACATGAACTGTAGAGGCAGGAAGACAACTATGCATACTCCCATGTGTGCTCACACACTTGCCAAACACATAGACACTCGACTTCTCGTGCATAAATGCATGTTTGCAATCATTTATTGATGAGGCTATAAACCAAGACTCACTCATAAGAAGAACAGCAATAACAACAAGAACAAGGGACTCTGAACTCTGAACAGTTTTAATATGTACATTGGCCTTAGGCCACAATACATGGAGTTTGGGGGGTGGGGGAATAGGAAAACCAGTATATTGGTATGCAAAATGTGATCAAACATGAAAAAAACAACAATCGGTTCTTTGAGGCTCATGACCGCAAAGGTCATATCTTAAACAAGTTTAGAGTTTGATACACATTCATGTTACACTGCATCACTATTTTAGTTGGCATACACCACACTCGGTATGAGTCATAATGCAACATTTCAATACTTTCATACTTGTGAATACAAATCTTTAACGCACCCATCATTAAATTATATTTTGACACAAACGATTTCTTCCTTCTATTAATAGAATGAAAAATATATCTGGATAGATAAGGACTTTGGTCTCTTATTTGATTTTGTACGTAAAATTGACAACGGTATTCTGATACATTCAGTTAAAAACCTATCCATTAAACGCGAGTACATTGAACATTTGAACAAACAATGACCGAGACCTCGTGTGCAAACGCACACAAGGATCTTGCCACTTGTTACAGCCTGTTCCACTTTTCGGAAGAGTAGGTCATTGTGTGCCAGCGGGAACGGAAGACAAAATGTACAAAACGGTATACACACCGGGACTAGATGTAAAGAAAAAGCACATGTTTATTCCATTGTCCTTGAAATAAAAGCATAAATGATAAAATAGACAGCACAGACACACAACTTCAGCCTAAAGTTCAATAAGATCCATCAGTCTGACCCTCTGAAGTCTTTAGCAATTGGCTGTTACTAATTTTAATCAAGGGAAGTGGGACACACTTGCAATGATGGTGATAGGGGTGGTTGCATCGATGATGATGATGATGATGATGATGATAGGGTTGTGTGACCAAGGCAGGTAGTAATCATGTTTACAGTCCCACCGACCACACAGGCCATATCAGGGCTGTCACCTTGTCAAATTTTAAAACTCAAATTAAAGCTGTACAATTATATACAGATTAAAACTGTTGTAAAACCAACTGCGTCGCTGATGATCGTATTATTCGGGGGGGGGGAGCAGTGACCAAGGAAAGTGGGCCACAAATGCAATGATGATGATTGTATTAAGCTGTGGGGGGTGATGACCAAGGGAAGTGGACCATACATGCATTGATGATAACGATGATGATGATGATGGAGGTGGTTCTATTTGTGATGATGTTGATGATGACATGGTTGTGTGACCAAGTGAAGTGAATCACACTCTCATTACTACATTTAGGGGGGAGGGAGTGACTAAGGGAAGTAGGCTATACATACATTTATGATGATGATGATTGCATTGATGATTATGATGATAGGGATGTGCGACCAATAGAAGCGGGCCACACTTGTACTGAGGATGATGATGGGGGTGGTTGCATTGATGGTGATGATGATGACAGGGGTGTGTGACCAAGTGAAGTGAGCCACACTTGCATTGATGATGATAATGTTACTGGGGGGGGGGGGGGGGGGGGGGAGGTGTCTAAGGGAAATGGGCCATACATGTATCAGTGAGGATGAAAATTATGACATGAGTGGGTGACCAAGCGAAGTGGGCCATACATGCATTGATGATAATGACGGGGGTGGTTTCACTGATGATGATAATAATGATAAGGGTATGTGACCAAGAGAAGTGGGCCATACATGCATTGATGATGATGATGGGGGTGGTTTCACTGATGATGATAATAAGGGTATGTGACCAAGAGAAGTGGGCCACGCATGCATTGATGATGATGACCAAGACATTACTGGGAAGGTGAGGGGAAGGGAGGGTGTTGGGGATCAAGGGAAAAGGGCATACCTGCATTGAGAATAATGATGGGGGTGGTTCCATTTGTGGAGATGAGGATGATGACAGGGGTGTGTGACCATTGGAAATGAGCCACACTTGCATTGATGAGGGTATGATGATGATAGGGGTGTGTGGCCATTGGAAATGAGCCACACTTGCATTGATGATTATGATGATGTTGGGAAGGGGGGGGGGGGGGGGGGGGGGGAGGTGTCTAAGGGAAATGGGCCATACATGTATAGATGATGATGATGATGATGGTGGGGATGTTTCCAAAAATTATGATGATAGGGATGTGTGGCCAATTGCATTGGTGATGATGATGATGATATTTGTGGCGCTCCACCACGAAATGAGTCGCTTAGCACATTACCCAATTTTGCGCTAGGAGCCTTTAAAGGCAGGTGGGGGTCAAGTTGTCAATTTTGAGATTTTGATTGATTATTAAACTAGATCTGTTTATTTATCTTATAATGAAATATCAAGGTATCATTTTTATTCCTTTTGCTTTTAAATGTGTTTTGAAAATACCAAAGCACTCATTCTGACAACCTGTTACTAAAATAAACTTGCTCGTTTCTCATTTTGTCACATCCTGCAGTCTATCATTTCAATTTGTAATAATGTTGCACAGAATTGTTCGATTTTCAATCTGTTTTTTGCATTTGATAGCCACTTTATTGCACATTAATAACATGTCAATAACTAAAAATTGACCTCATGTGCACTCCGTCTCATTATGTGGTGGAGCGTCACATTTGGGATGGGGCAGTGACCAAGGGAAATGGGCCATACATGCATTGATGATGATAGGGGTGATTTTGTTGATGATGATTATGGTGATGATAAGGGTGGGTGACCAATTGAAGTGGGCCACACATGCATTGGTAATGATGATGATGATGATAATGATAGGGGTACGTGACCAAGAGAATTGGGCCACACTAGCATTGATGACGATAACAATGATACAATGAGGATGATAGGGGTATGTGACCAAGAGAAGTGGGCCACACTAGCATTGATGAAGATGATGACAGGTGTGTGA
This sequence comes from Stramonita haemastoma, assembly GCA_030674155.1. Lineage (NCBI taxonomy): Eukaryota > Metazoa > Mollusca > Gastropoda > Neogastropoda > Muricidae > Stramonita > Stramonita haemastoma. The sequence continues at coordinate 98,689,353 of CM060316.1, read as the reverse complement.
CCAATTGAAATGGGTCACACTTGCATTGGTGAGGATGATGCTGATGACAGGGGTGTGTGACCATGTGAAGTGAGGTACACTTGCATTGATGAGGATGATATTATTTGGGGAGGGGGGGGTTGACAAAGGGAAATGGGCTATACGTGCAGTGATGATGATGGGGATGTGCGACCAATAGAAGTGGGCCACACTAGCATTGATGATGATAACAATGATGATGATAGGGGTACGTGACCTAGAGAAGTGGGCCACACTAGCATTGATGATGATAACAATGATGATGATAGGGGTATGTGACCAAGAGAAGTGGGACACACTAGCATTGATGATGATAACAATGATGATGATAGGGGTACATGACCTAGAGAAGTGGGCCACACTAGCATTGATGATGATAACAATGATACAATGACGATGATAGGGGTATGTGACCAAGAGAAGTGGGACACACAAGCATTGATGATGATGATGATGATGATGATAGGGGTATGTGACCAAGAGAAGTGGGACACACAAGCATTGATGATGATGATGATGATGATGATGATGATAGGGGTATGTGACCAAGAGAAGTGGGCCACACTAGCATTGATGATAACAATGATACAATGACGATGATAGGGATATGTGACCAAGAGAAGTGGACCACACTAGCATTGATGATGATAACAATGATGATGATAGGGGTATGTGACCAAGAGAAGTGGGACACACTAGCATTGATGATGATAACAATGATGATGATAGGGGTACATGACCTAGAGAAGTGGGCCACACTAGCATTGATGATGATAACAATGATACAATGACGATGATAGGGGTATGTGACCAAGAGAAGTGGGACACACAAGCATTGATGATGATGATGATGATGATGATGATGATAGGGGTATGTGACCAAGAGAAGTGGGACACACAAGCATTGATGATGATGATGATGATGATGATGATGATAGGGGTATGTGACCAAGAGAAGTGGGCCACACTAGCATTGATGATAACAATGATACAATGACGATGATAGGGATATGTGACCAAGAGAAGTGGACCACACTAGCATTGATGATGATAACAATGATGATGATAGGGGTATGTGACCAAGAGAAGTGGGCCACACTAGCATTGATGATGATGACAATGATACAATGACGATGATAGGGGTATGTGACCAAGAGAAGTGGGCCACACTAGCATTGATGATGATGACAATGATACAATGACGATGATAGGGGTATGTGACCAAGAGAAGTGGGCCACACTAGCATTGATGATGATGACAATGATACAATGACGATGATAGGGGTATGTGACCAAGAGAAGTGGGCCACACTAGCATTGATGATGATGACAATGATACAATGACGATGATAGGGGTATGTGACCAAGAGAAGTGGGCCACACTAGCATTGATGATGATGACAATGATACAATGACGATGATAGGGGTATGTGACCAAGAGAAGTGGGCCACACTAGCATTGATGATGATGACAATGATACAATGACGATGATAGGGGTATGTGACCAAGAGAAGTGGGCCACACTAGCATTGATGATGATGACAATGATACAATGACGATGATAGGGGTATGTGACCAAGAGAAGTGGGCCACACTAGCATTGATGATGATGACAATGATACAATGACGATGATAGGGGTATGTGACCAAGAGAAGTGGGCCACACTAGCATTGATGATGATGACAATGATACAATGACGATGATAGGGGTATGTGACCAAGAGAAGTGGGCCACACTAGCATTGATGATGATGACAATGATACAATGACGATGATAGGGGTATGTGACCAAGAGAAGTGGGCCACACTAGCATTGATGATGATGACAATGATACAATGACGATGATAGGGGTGTGTGACCAAGAGAAGTGATTCACACTTTCATCGATGATGATGATCATGACGACAGGTGTGTGTGTGACCATGAGAAGTGAGCCACACTTGCATTGATAGTGATGATGACAGGGGTGTGTGACTAAGTGAAGTGGACTACACATGCATTCATGATGATGACTTAAGATATTACTGGACAGGCAGGGGGGTGATCAAGGGAAGTGGACTATACATGCATTGAAAATAATGATGGGGGTGATTCCATTTGTGATGGTGATAGCCACACTTGCATTGATAATAATAATGGGGGGAGGGGGGTAACAATGAGAAGTGGGCATACATGGATTGATGATAATGATGGGGATGTTTGCATTGGTGATGATGCTATGGGTGTGCGGCCAATAGAAGTGGGCCACATTTACATCGATAGTGATGATGATAATGGTGATGACAAGTATGTGTGACCAAGGGAAGCGGGTCACACATCCGTTGATGATGATATTATGGGGTGGGGAGGGAGGGAAGTGGGCCACACTTGCATACATGATGATGATGATGATGATTATAATGGTGGGAGTGGATACATTGATGAGGATGATAGAGGTATGTGACTAAGACAAGTGGGCCACACTAACATTGATGAATGATGATGAGGGTGGTTCCATTGATGATGATGATGATGATGATAGGGCTATGTGACCAAGTGAAGTGGGCCACACGTACGTTGATGAGGATGATGAGGGGGAAGGGCGGCTGACCAAGGGAAGGGGACAATACTTGATTTGATGATGGTGATGATGAAGGGACAATACTTGATGATGATGATAGGGGTGGGTGACTAAGGGAAGGGGACAATACTTGATTTGATGATGATGATGATAGGGATGGGTGACTAAGGGAAGGGACAATAATTGATTTGATGATGATGATGATAGGGGTGGGTGACTAAGGGAAGGGGACAATACTTGATTTGATGATGATAGGGGTGGGTGACTAAGGGAAGGGGAGAATACTTGATAATGATATTTAGGGGTGGGTGACTAAGGGAAGGGGACAATACTTGATGATGGTGATGATGATGATATGGGTGTGTGACCAAGGGAAGGGGACAATACTTGATTTGATGATGGAGATAATGAAGGGACAATACTTGATGATGATGATAGGGGTGGGTGACTAAGGGAAGGGGACAATACTTGATTTGATGATAGGGGTGGGTGACTAAGGGAAGGGGACAATACTTGATTTGATGATGGTGATGATGAAGGGACAATACTTGATGATGATGATAGGGGTGGGTGACTAAGGGAAGGGGACAATACTTGATTTGATGATGATGATAGGGGTGGGTGACCAAGGGAAGGGGACAATACTTGATTTGATGATGGTGATGATGATGAAGGGACAATACTTGATGATAATGATAGGGGTGGGTGACCAAGGGAAGGGGACAATACTTGATTTGATGATGATGGTAGTGATGATCAGGGGAGGGGGGTGACCATGGGAAGGGGCTACGTTTGATTTGATTGTGGTGATGATCATAGGGGTGTGTGACCATGGAAAGGAAAACACTTGATTCGATTGTGATAACTTTCCAATGAAATCCATCTCCTATTTCCTATACACACAATGCAAATAAATGGTATACACACAATACAAGTAAATACTATAGCATAAACCTTTCACATACTTTTTGTAAGATACATATATTGGTGTCAAATCTGCAATGATCCCCCAGCCAGTGAAAGATCATATGACAGATTTGCCACCAACACAAAACAAATGACATTTTACCCGTACCATTGGCCATCACAGGCCCTCATTTCTTTGTTCCACATTTCATCAGATTAAAGAGGACCTGTCAGTATAAATAAGATCTCCATCTTCTGGAAATTTTGTGCTACAAATTTCCTCTTTTCTATCCCTCTCTTGTTCCTGTTCATTCTGTCACCTCCTTAAATTGTTTTTGTGTGGTAATGAATCACAGGCCCTCATTTCTTTGTTCCACATTTCATCAGATTAAAGAGGACCTGTAAGTATAAATAAGATCATCTTCTGGAAATTTTGTGCTACAAAGTCCCTCTTTTCTATCCCTCTCTTGTTCCTATGCATTCTGTCACCTCCTTAAATTGTTTTTGTGCTGTCTTGGTTCATTCTCCTGCTTTTTTTTCCAGAAAGGCTTAAAAAATGATAATTCTCTCACATGCCAAAGTCGGATGCACTAGGCCTGACTTGACAGGTGGTTAACGGCAGCACAACATATTTATTTATTTATTTATACCACTTTATTTCATAGCAGATTTCTCTGCGTGAAATTTGGGCTGCTCTCCAGGGAGAGCACGTTGCCACAAGTTTAGCGCCTACCCATTAAAATTTGTTTTTTATATACAGCCTCGAGCCGCCCTGGGGACTCCAACTCCCTGATTTTTCCTCAGGGATGGTGTCTCAACACACCTGTGTACATGCTTTTTAAAAAAAATATATAATTTTGTCATCCACTCCTACCAACACACGATGGCCTGCTCTTCCGAAATGCAGAATGGGGTTTTAACATGTGCGCAAGATGTTCTGCGTGCGTTCACACATGGCACCTTGGTTTATAGTCTCATCAGAATGACTTTTGTCATTCATGATATGACAGACAATAAATAGTTGCTGTCTGAGTGTCCGACAAAGAAGAAGAGGGAAAAAAAAGCATCAACAAAACCATGGGTTATTCCATACTTAGACAAAATACAGTCAGATATCCAATATGAACATAAAAAACTTAAGTACACAAAAAGTTGAAGATCAGTGAAATGATTTGTCAGAAATGCTAACACCATTCATGTCCATACTAAAGGCCCCAACAGGTCCTGATATGTTTAACCTTTTCCCTACATGTAACCCATTATAGGGTAACCCACCATCTACTAACCCATCCCTCCGTGTCACCCACTACTGGGTTACGGTAGCATACAAATGTGATGCTCCACCACATAAGGAGTCGCATTGCACCAGGGGTCAATTTTTAGTCAGTGACATACTATTAATTTGCAATGAAATGGCTATACAATACAAAAAACAGACTGAAAATCGAACAATCCTATCAAAAGTTATTATAAATTGAGATGATAGACTGAAGGAAATGTCAAAATAAGGAATTGACAAGTTTAGCATCCTAATCGGTGGTCAGAATGAGGGTTTTGCGATTTTCAAAGCACATTTAAAGACAAAAGGAAACAGAACTATGCCTTGACAGTTTTATAATCAATCAAAATATCAAAATGGACCATCTCACCCTCACCTGCCTTTGATGGCTCCTAGTGGAAAAGTGGATTATGAGCTAAGCGACTCATTTCGTGGTGAAGCATCACAAATGTGCACAGTGTGGGAAAGGGGTTCTCTCCCTGAACGTAGGGATAGTGTTAAAGCCCAATTTATTTCCTAACAAAAAATAACAAAAAGTGAACACAATGGCACAACTGTTCTACACATTTTTCATCAGCAGCTGGAGTTAACATCAGTGCTGACTGCAACCCCCCCCCCCCCCCCCAATCTTGCAACAAGTGGAAGATCAGTAGACAGGTTTGCCACCAAGAAAAACTCATGGCATTGCTACCCATATCAAAGGCCATCAAAAGATATGGTCACAACCTGTTCACATTTTTAAGAAAAGAAAAAAACAACCCTCCTCCCTTCACAAAAAAAGCATACACCATACCATACCATATTGTTTATAGCCCTACCAATCACGAAAGCCACATCAGGGCTGTCACCTCATTCAGTTTCAGTGGCTCCAATAACTTTCAACTTCTGGTTCAAAACCAACACCTAACACTTTCAAATATCTTAAACCGTCCATCTGTTAAAAAACCCCAACCAATATTAAATGACACAATACCTAATTAATTTAATTTCTTAAAGCTAATAAACCAGGGTGTGCTGGGATGCCAGTCATTCTGCTTTATCTATCATCCCCAGATCACCAAAATGTCAAAAAAGGATAACAAACATGTTAAAGAACAAAAGTACATGAATAAAAAGCACCACTGCAGAATGGACATCATGTATCCATCCCAGTGTCTAAGTATCACACACAAAAACTCACTAGGATAATGGAATTGTGAACAGCGCCTAACATTTGGTGTGTTTTCCATTTAGCCACACACATACTCAAGCAAGTATGCTACTGTTATGCTTATTTTGCAGCAGTATGTGTTGTTGGCAATATTCCATAAAGATATACCACTGCATGGATTTGCCTGTGGGATAGATCATTCCTTTGTTCTTATTTGTGCACACACAAACACACACACTCTTTCTCTCTGAAGTATGGAAAAGCCAGTGGAATTGACAGAATTAATGTTGAAATGTTAAATGGCAGCAGTGAGGTTAAATATTTTTTTTATCAAGCTTTTCAACATCATATCTAGCAAAGGTATATACCCTCATGTTTGGTCAAAGGCCGTTATAATTCCAATTTATAAAAAAGGTGAAATAAATAATGTAGACAACTACAGGGGTATTTCATTACTCAGCATCTTGTCAAAGTGTAATACATCAATATTAAACTCAAGACTATATGGATGGCTTGAGAAAAACCATGTTATCTGTGAAAACTGAGCAGGTTTTCGGAAGAAATATTCTACTTGTGACCAGATTTTCAACCTCTATGCTATTGTACAAAAATGTGTGTCGAAAAAAGGTAAGAAGTTATATGTTGCTTTTGTTGACTTCAAGAAAGCGTTCGACAGTGTCAGACATGACAAACTTCTTGCTTGTATCAAAAGACATGGGATAGGAGGCAAGTATTTTGCTGCACTCTCAGCTATGTATATGTCCGTGTTGTCGTGTATTAGAGTAAATAATGATTTATCAGAATTTTTGGAGTGCCCGATAGGCGTGAGACAGGGCTGCGTATTAAGTCCTACATTATTTACAATGTTCATTAACCAGTTAGCTAACCAAATGAATGAATATGGCAGGAATGGAATCCAAATGTTACCTGATGTTTTTGAACTATTTATCTTACTGTTTGCAGACGATGTAGCTCTGCTTTCAGTAACACCGTTTGGGTTACAACAGCAACTGAATATTTGTCAAGATTTTTGCAATACCATGCAGTTAACAGTAAATATTGGCAAAACTAAGTTAATGGTTTTTAGGAAGGGAGGGTTTCTGGGAAAACATGAATGGTTTTATAAGGGTGTTCAGTTGGATGTAGTTTACCATTGTTGCTACTTAGGCTTCACTTTTACAACAAAGATTTGTACAAAGCTGGGCACTGAAAAATTAGGAACTAAAAGAAAACAAGCAGTCATTTAACTAAGCAAGGCATTTCACAAATATAAAGAGATAAATTCAAGCACATTTTTCAAGGTTTTCGATGTTAAAATTCAGCCAATTTTGTTACATGCTTCAGAAATTTGGGGTTTGTATAGAATGGACCATATTGAAAAAGTGCACTTGATGGCATGGAAGAGATTTTTAGGAGTACCGATAAGAACAAATAAAATGGTGTATGGTGAACTGGGTAGATATCCACTTTATATTAACTCTTACACGAATGTAATCAGATACTGGTTTAAGCTTCCACAAATGAGTCAAGACAGATTACCACATAATGCTTACCAAATGTTGCTGGAAGTAGATATAGATGGAAAAGAATGTTGGGTGTAAAAATCAGAGAAATTCTCTGTGAAACGGGATTTAATATTGTATGGTTACAACAAGGTGTTGGGGATGTAAAAGCTTTTATGCACTTATTCAAGCAGAGATTAATTGATATGTTTACACAATAGTAGTATGAAACCATAAGAGATAAAGAGATATGAAAACTACAGATCCTTTAAAACTATTTTTGGAAAAGAAAAACATTCATTAGGTAGGACCACTCATTTTTTTCAGATGTCATAGAATTTGATGTTTAGTAGCAAGATCAAGAAGCATGCAAAATTTCATATCATTATCTTAGACGGTTTTTGAGATATACCACTTAAAAAATTTTCAGATGGGATAAAAATGTCATTTGGTTATATAAAGCCTTATTTGGACATCTCCCTCATGCTTATTATGAACCTGACAGTGCTGAAACTAGTTTTATATTGTTTTATGTTACTTTGAAGAAACAAATATCTAAAAAGCAGAAAAATAAGTCAAAGGAAACAAATGGAATTTTACATCAAAATCAGAGAAAAATTCTAAAAATAGCTCGCAAATTGAGCTGAAAGGGGTACTTTACCCTCCTGTAAAAATCTCAAGAATGCCTAAAAGTGTCTAAGATCTACATTACAGCTTGTACTTATTACTCAGATGCTATGCATTTTTTTTTAGAAGCTAAAAATCATGTAGAGGCAAACTGCAGTCATCCAAAACACCCCTATGACAACAATTTGTGAAGCATAAAACCTGTCCAAATAATAACACAAAACCAGCCCATAGGCATATCGTCATATCTCAGCTTCTAATTGACTGACAGAAATGGTACACCTATCAAAATGTTTGTCTTTAAACAGTGAGTCTTTTTAAAGGGCATTCCAAGTGATTCTGGTTCCCCCTCCACTCCTCTCCCCCTCAATAGGCATTAACATCATATTTCGGCTTCTAATTGACTGATAGAAATGGTACACCTACAAAATATTTGTCTTGAAACAGTGAGTCTTTTTAAAGGGCATTCCAAGTTATTCTGGTCCCCCCCCCCCCCCCCCCCCAACAGGCATTAACATCATATCTCGGCTTCTAATTGACTGATAGAAATGGTACACCTATCAAAATATTTGTCTTGAAACAGTGAGTCTTTTTAAAGGGCATTCCAAGTGATTCTGGTCCCCCCCCCCCCCCCCCCCCCCCAATAGGCATTATCATATCTCGGCTTCTAATTGACTGATAGAAATGGTACACCTATCAAAATATTTGTCTTGAAACAGTGAGTCTTTTTAAAGAGCATTCCAAGTTATTCTGGTCCCCCCCCCCCCCCCCCAACTCAGCCCCCCTCCCCCTCATAGGCATTAACATCATATATGTTTCTAATTGACTGACAAAAATGGTACACCTATCAAAATGTTTGTCTTGAAACAATGCGCATGTCTTTATAAGGCCATTCCAAGTGATTCTGTTTGTTTTTTTCCCCTCCCCCCCCTCCCCCTTGTCTTGTCAAGCATCTTCTGTACAATATATTATAGGTGTACTCATGTGATCATCTGTGTTCTTTTATTAATTTTTTTTTTATAGGTTTCTGGTGAGCTTACATGTTGCATTGTGATGTTGCATGTATCTTTTTTGTGCCCAGTGATTTTAACCTTTGCATAGTTTCTTCCTAAATATATCACAGACCTCCTAGACCTCTGCTGAAATATCTTTCACTGTGTGACATACTGTTGCAATGCCTGTATGATATAGACTTATTAGTGTTGTATTTTTTAACATTTTTCTTGTACAATTAAAAATGCAAATTTGGACATTTTTGTGAGTTGCCTAATCTGTGTGTATTCTTAGTGTCTGTACATTTTATTTAAGTGTGCATACATGCAAGTATGAATTGTAGAGGTATGAGTGGTGTGTGTGTGTATGTGTGTGTGTGTGTGTGTGTGTGTGTGTGTAATATATATATTGTATTTGTGTGTGTGTGACTTTGTGTGACTTTGTGTGTGTGTGTGTGTGTGTGTGTGTGTGTGTGTGTGTGTGTGTGTGTGTGTGTGCGTGCGTGCGTGATAAAAATTAGTATTGAATAGGCTTTGTGCACAATAAAATCATTACAAAGTTTTCAGTTTTTCTTGTTTTTTTCTTTCTTTCTAACTACATGTTTGGTGAAACAAAACAACTTAATGAAAAAGAAGTGAAGAAAGTTCATGCACTGTTTAAAATGTGAAACCAAAAGAGAACAAAGTTTTACTCAATTTCATTAGCACTTGTATGCTCTGATTCAAAAAAAAAAGAAGTTTTGTTTTGCATGAATTTAAATGGATGCATTCAGGAGTGTTTTCTAATTGTTAAATCACTAATTCTGTTAAAAATGCGGTCTTACATGCACACAGACACAACAAACGGTAAACAAAATCGGCCAAATCTCTATTAGAAATTAGATCCAGGCAAGAGTTATCATTCTTGCATTTGTTTTCACGATGTTTTGTCGAACATTTCGGCACGATATAACAAAGTACAGATCCTAAGAAAAAAACAAACACTACTAGAAACTATTTTGAACAGAATCATCACCCTCATTTATTGTTATAATAGAAAAATTTCACGCGAGCTCATAAATTCTGAGAGCACCCTTCGATGACCTAGTTCTTCGCTCCCTGCGATCCCAGTCCGGGATAAACTTGCGATCAACGATAAGTTTTTAAATCTAAAATCATCGAGATTCGATAGTAACTACCTACAAAATAAAAGCACAGCATTTACTTCTGCAGATGTGAGTGTAAATGCGCTGTACACATCGAAAATCTATTTCGACGTTTGCAAGTCTGAAGCATCCATGTGTAGACTCGCTAAGGCCGCCATTTTGGTCAGTTAGAAAAGGGGGGGTGCTGTATGCAAATGAGAATCAGACGTCATTTAACGGAAATAACCGATAAACTGAAATGAAGTTTTTGTTCTTGAAAAAACGAGCTTTTTAACGCTGTGTTGGGATTTTTTGTACGATTAATGGGGAAATTTCTATGACTTCCGAAAAATGTAGGGAATTTTTAAACGCATTATACTGTATTTTAAAAAAACTTCACTAAAGTTTCTCTCATATAATCGGTTAGTGGAGAGTTTCTTCTTTCCAATGGTATGCGCTATGAATAGGTTTGTATGGTGAAGGGGTGACAGATTGTGTTGGAAGACGAAGCACGAATATTCACCAAGTCGCGTTTTCAGCCAGTGAGGCTCCGGTAGCGGCGAGTTTTTAA
>CM060316.1:98651122-98673622 GCA_030674155.1 Stramonita haemastoma | reverse complement strand
GTGTTCCTACAAGCGATAGCCTCCAGAGCCGAGAGAAAATCCATAGAAACCAAGAAGTCTTTCATTCCTGATCGCTGAGTCAGTCTTAGGGACAAGACAAGAGTGCTAAGTTCAGTTGTGTACACTGAGGCATCTGAAGGCAGGGGCTTAGAAAGTGCTGACTCCTTGATGGTGGGACAATAGGTGGCACAGGCCACCCCCTCCTCCGACTTGGATCCATCTGTGAAAACGCTTGTGTAGGACAGATAAGACATACATAGTTCTCAGAAAAAGACCCTGTACACTATCGAACAAGTGACATCCCTCTTAGGGGGCAGGAAGATTGAAACGGACAACTGGGGTTTCCACCATCCACATAGGCATCTCAGGGAACTTGGGGAAGTTGCAGATAGCACCCAAATCAATACCCGCCCCCGGAGATCAGGATGGATCCGCATCCCCAGGTGAGGGATGGCAGAGGGAGATTTGAACTTAGCCCGAAATCGGGGGTTGAGAACACAATTGTAAGCAGGGTGGTTGTACTCTGAAAACAGTTTCCTGTAGTAGTCCAGAGTCAGCTTCAGACGGAGGTTCTTCAAAGAGGGTTCTCCTGCTTCCGCATACACACTATATATAGGCATTGTTCAGAACACTCCCACACAGATTATGAGTCCCTGGTGGTGAATGGGGTTCAGAACTTTAAGGTGAGAAGGCCTTGCCTATCTGTAAACCTGACAACCATAGTTCAGTTTGGAGTGCACCAGCGCCCTGTAAATATGCAGCAGTGTTTTCTGATCCATTCCCCTATCAGTATGGGTGATCACCCGCAAGAGGTTCATGGCTTTCAACTTCAAGGACATGATCTCTGTCAAAACCAACTCCGGATAATGCAGCAAGGACATCAGCTCAAGAGTAGGCATGGCCAAGCAAAAACCGATCCGGTTGAACAACACATGGGGAGACAGAGGCAAACCAGCAAAGCTGAAAATAAGAATTTTACGTTGCTTCATGTATGGAGATGTAAAGCCTGAACTATGAAGGAAGATAATGAAAAAATGTTCATATACTCTTTATAGATTTCTCCTCTGCCTTTAACACCATCCAGCCCCATCTATTAGCACTTAAACTATTTTCACTTAATGTCTGTCCTCGTCTCATTCTTTGGGTCATGAACTTTCTGGTGAATCCAATTTATAAACGCAAAATCAGCTGAAAAGTCAACATTGACTGGTTCTCCTCAAGGCACTGTTCTGTCTCCCATCCTTTTCACTCTATATACCAATGACTGCACTGGTTCTGATATTACACCAATAGTTAAATATTCTGATGATTCTGCTCTTGCTGATCTGTCCAACTCTCATGTATTCTAGAAAAGTTGAAAAGTTTTCATCCTGGTGCAAAAGAAACTATCTCAACTTGAATATTAAAAAGACTGAAGAAATGCTAATTGACTTCCGCAAAAACCCAGAGCCTATACCAGATCTTTTTATAGATGGTATTAAAGTTGGATTCATGAATACAAGTACTTAGGCACTATCATCACGATAAATTAAACTTTACTGCTAACACAGATATGTTAAATAAGAAATGTCATTCTCGTATCTTTTTTCTTCAAAAGTTTAGAAGTCTTCAGGTAAATATTAAAGTTTTGCAAAACTTTTATAGATGCTATATTGATTCTGTAATTTCTTTTTATTTCATATGTTGGTACAAAACACTAAATGTCAAAAACAAAAATGTACTTAACAGAGTTGTTAACATGTTGCGGCAAAATTGTGGGTTTTGCGCTAATGAAGCTGAACAATCTGCATGCATGTTGTGCGAAAGACAGAGCAAAAGAAATCGTTAATGATAGTACGCATGTGCTTGCTAAATATTTTTAGCTTCTTCCGTCTCAAAAACACTACTGAGTACCTAAACTCAAAACCCTCCGAAGTAAAAACAGTTTTATCCCCACCTCAATTTTAATATTGAACAAGGATTTAACAATAACAAAAAACAAGGACTGACTGGACAGGAGAGAGACAGGGGTGGAGAGGAGAGGAGAGGAGAGGAGAGGAGAGGAGAGGAGAGGAGAGGAGAGGAGAGGGAGAGAGAAAGAGAAAGAGAGAGAGAGAGAGAGAGAGAGTGCGAGAGTGCGCTGAGTAGGTCATGGTGTATGGATGCGTTTAGCAAAGTCAACATACGTTTCTTTAACTGAGTGCAATGTGTTTTGTTTTATTTGTAAAACTTATCTACTTAAAAAATAAAGTATTATATGTACACCTTATCAACTGAGAGTGCTTTTATAGTATGACATCATGTAATCATTTGTGCATTGGCATACGGCTATGCGTGCAGAGTGTGTGTGTGTGTTTGTGTGTGTGTGTGTGCGTATCTTTTTAAAATTAAATCTCATTGTTTTGGGTGATAAATGTTTCTGTTTATCTTTTTCATGTATATATGGCTTGTGACCATGCAAATTCCTCTTTGATAAAGTGCAGGCATTGGTATGGGTATTGTCTTGTAGTGTGTACAAAGTAATAGTTGCAAACTGTGCCGTGTTATTCTGCGATATTTCTTTTTTCCTATTTACTTTTTTTATGTACAGCTTGTAACCCACATGAATTGCTCTATTTGTGAGATAATAAATCTTTTAATTGTGAATTAAATGCAGCAGAAATGGGGTTCTACAAGTGAAACTGACAGACAAAAAGAACTAGTGACAGTATCTTCAAGTAATCAGCTGTCCATGAGCCATCACCCCTCCCCCAACTCCTCCCTTTCCCTATTCCGGCAGACTACAACATGCAGCCTCCCATTCCTAGCATCTTTTTCTGACAACGCTGCCCCCTCCTCCCTCAAACCCCAGGAAAAAATATTTGACCACTGTTGTCAGCTTGTACCAAAGTATCTACCTGTCTTTCTGTCCACATGAGGGGCCAGGACCAGGATTAATTAAGAAACAAGGTTAGGGTTAGTGTTAGCAATAACAGTTAGCATGCTTTGGGGTAGGGGCTGTTGGTCGGTCAGTCTGTCTCAATGCATGTGGACACAACAGCAGGTAAACACAATGTTACGTAGCTGTAGACACAGTGATATGGAGCATTATTTAAATCATAATTTACCAATCCTACCAGCTCAGGCTGGTATTTGGATTTTTTGAGACAAATTTCAGTTCTGCTATCAGCAGAGTGGTTTTCTTCCCATGTCATTTTTTAAAAAACAAATTTTGTTCAATTTAGAAAAGTATTTAACCCAAAATAAAAATAAATGATCAAGTCCAGAATAAATATGAGGAAAAAAAAGCTCTTTGCACTATCCCTCCCTTTTTTTCTTGTATTTCTAGTAACCTAATAGTACTAGATAAGGCTCAGAGAATATCATTTTCCCAACTGTCTATCTTCGTGACACATCTATTTGCAATCTGCAGTTTGCTGATGACACTGATCTTAGAAGCATTAACAATGAACTCCAAGAACAATGCCAGCTAGAATAATGACCCTGTACTTATGGTATTATATGCAAGCTATTAACAATGAACTCCAAGAACTATGCAAGCTAGAATAATGACCCTGGACTTATGGTATTATATGCAAGCTAGAAGAATGAGCTAACACTTATGGTATTATATGCAAGAAAGATGAATTGATGGCATTTCATACCAATTATTACAGCACTTGCCTTTAAAATGGAAGGAATTACTACATTCATTTTACCAAAAATGTTGGTTAAATTGGACTCTCCCTACCCTCTGGAAGAGGTCAATTGTAATATGGTTCCAAAAAAGGGCAAGCCTAGATCATGTATTAATAATTACAGACCAATAGCATTAACTGCGCAAGTGAGAAATTTTTTTTAGAAAAGATCATTCAAAGATGCCTTCTGTATTTCTGTGAAAAGGAAAATATCATTCCAGTGAATCAGGATGGGTTCAGAAAAGGTTGATGTACAACAGATCATTTAGTGAAGCTTACTAGTCATTAAAAACCAGTTTGCACACAGAAAAAGCACACTTGCCACTTCCTTTGACATTAGTAAAGCTTATGATAGCGTATGGCATGCTAGATTATTATACAAACTAAAACTTATTGGAGTTAATGGTGAAATGTTTCAATATTTTAAGAGTTTTCTATCAGAAAGATCAATGTGTGCAAGAGTTGGATCAGTGTATTCGTCTTTCAAAAGTATTGATATTGGTATTCCTCAGGGTCAATAATAGCTCCTATATTGTTTTTGATTCTTATTTATGACCTCCCAAAAGTTCTGTCAAACAATATAAACCTTGCACAGTATGCTGATGATATTGCAATTTAGATAATACAACCATTAGGAAACATATGTCTAAAAAGAATTATAAATCATATCAACAAAATCTATCAATCAGAAATAGATATGTTAGATATTTACATGAAAGAAAACGGTCTTTCCCTTTCCCTAAATTAATGCTATTTCTCAATGGTGAAAAACCTAATTGTTTACCAGCATTACACATAAATGGGGAAACCTTGGAGTATTCACAAAATGTTAAGTTTCTGGGTGTTCATTTAAACCCTAAATTAAATTGGAGATTCTACATTGAAAGTCTAGTAAACAAAGCAAGGAAATGATTAAACCTTCTCAAAATTATTGTCGTTCAGCCATGGGGTTAGAACACAAAGACTCTCCTTCACTTAGTAACTAGTCTAGTCAGATCAACGTTGGTTTATGGGCAGATTTACTATTCAGCTCTGCCTTCTTTATTGAAAAAACTGCAAAGCATTGACGAGAAGTCAATTTACTTTCTCTATCAGATCATCATTTATCTGTAGTTAAGTCAAGTCAAAATTTTATTTTCACTTGACTTGACTTGACTTAGCTACAGATAAAGCTAAGTATGTAACAAGAAGTCTTTCAGCATCAAACTCATTAAAAACTGAAGTTCTCATTGATTCAGTCAAGGTTTATCCTAAGCGGGCTCAACATATCTCATCACTTTGTCCAATTCATAATTACATAGATGACTTACTGTCAGAATGTAATATTGACATTTTTTCATGTCCAAGTTCCTAAAATACCACAGTGGGAGCATAAGGAGGCTAAATTTGATATTGATTATACCATTCACAAAAAAGATGACATCATGTTGACTTCTGATGTAAAATAACATCTTGAAACATATTATCTAAATCATCTAAAAGTGTTTACAGATGGTTCTGTTTATGACTTAAGTGCAGGATCAGGTTTCGTTATTCTTGCTCTGAAGATACAAAAATCATTCTGTCTAGGAAGGGTTTCTCAATATTCAGTGCTGAACTATATGCCATACTTATCGTTATGGCTTTGATTACTATAAATTATAGTAATTTTGCATTCTTTCACATCGTTTTTTGTGTTGACTTGAAGTCTGTACTATATAGCTTAAAAGACTTAAGTTCAAAAGTAAGAACAGATTTATTATTTGAAATAAAATATTTGATATATTGTATTCAATTTTTGCTGGATTCCTTCTCACTGCAGAATATACTGGAATGAAATAGCAGATAATTTTGCGAAACAAGATGCAAATAGAGATTGCCGAGCTCATAACTTAAAGAATGATTGTGGTGAAATTAGTCATAATTGGAAAATCATGTACATAAGAATAACTTCCATGGGAAATTAAAAATACAAGGCTGTCCGAGACATATTACTAATATCATTTATTAAGTTGCGATTAAATTCTTGGAAGACCAAATATTCTCGTAATGTAACTTGCTCCTGTTCTGAGGCACTATTTTGTGAAATATTCTTTTTCAATGTTCAGTTTTAAATTCAATTTACAAACAAAATGGCACTGAAATTCAAAGAGAACCATTGAACAGTTTCGAGGAAACCGTTAATTACTGAAGTTGCTAGGATTATTTCCAAGTCTTCTGTAAATATTTTATGGTAGGGCTTTGTTTTGTGTGTGTTTTTTTGGTTTTGCTTTTGTTTTTTTAGTCTTAGTAATGCTTATAGTACCATCTCCAAGAATGAGCTAACATTTATGGTATTATATGCAAGAAAGAATGAGGTAACACTTATGGTATTATATGCAAGAAAGAATGGAATAACACTTATGGTATTATATGCAAGAAAGAATGAGGTAACACTTATGGTATTATATGCAAGAAAGAATGGAATAACATTTATGGTATTATATGCAAGAAAGAATGAGGTAACATTTATGGTATTATATGCAAGAAAAAATGAGGTAACATTTATGGTATTATATGTAAGAATGAGGTAATGCTTATGGTATTATATGCAAGAAAAAATGAGGTAACATTTATGGTATTATATGTAAGAATGAGGTAATGCTTATGGTACTATATCCAAGAAAGAATGGAATAACACTTATGGTATTATATGCAAGAAAGAATGAGGTAACACTTATGGTATTATATGCCAGAAAGAATGAGGTAACACTTATGGTATTATATGCCAGAAAGAATGAGGTAACACTTATGGTATTATATGCCAGAAAGAATGAGGTAACACTTATGGTATTATATGCCAGAAAGAATGAGGTAATGCTTATGGTATTATATGCAAGAATAATGTAATGCTTATGATATTATATGCAAGAGAGAATGAGGTAATGCTTATGGTATTATATGCAAGAATAATGTAATACTTATGATATTATATGCAAGAGAGAATGAGGAAATGTTTATGGTATTATATGCAAGAAAGAATGAGGTAATGCTTATGGTAAGGAGATCAGTGCCGAGAAGAGCAAAGTAGATAGTACAAATGATCTTATATTTAGCACTGCCATGAGTGGTCCAACACCTTGAAGAAATAGACTCTTTCAATTATCTTGGCTCCACACTGACCACAGATGTCCCCTCTCTAGCTGAACTAAAAACTCAGACAAGCCCTTGCAACCTCGGCCATAGCAGAGCTGACCACAGGATTCAGAAAACTTGAACTGTTTTAAGGTGAGACGCGGGTCCAAAAGTGGCCAAAATCATGTTTTTTTTAAGAATTAAAAATTGCTGGATACATTTATGGAGATTTCCCTGTGTGAAATTAAAGAATTCAGATCATAAAATATGTCTGTAGAAACAGGTTATTCATACTTGTTATAGATAAAAAGGTTTAGGGGTTTTAAACATTGTTTTGGCAGCCATATTGGATTGTTTTCATGGCAACAGCGCAGAAAGCTGAGTAATTCTATTATTTTTATGCTTTACAAGTGATACCCTTTCAATATATGGCATAACTTTTAACATGGGCTTGTAAACAAAATTTCATCAGTTTCGACCCACCTTAAACACTTGTCTTATCCATATTGCTATATGAATGTGAAAGCTGGACCTTAACTGCAAAAACTGGAAATAAGATTCAATCCTTTGAAAAAAAAAAAAAGATAACCCCAGAAGCTTCTACAAATCCCCTGTCCAGACCACAGAACCTATAAACCAGTGCGGCAAAAAATGATGATGAAAGCTGGGCCACAGGAACCAACCCCTTCTGGATGTTGTAGAGAAAAGAAAACAGGCTGGTTTGGTTGAAATCTTCTCTCCTATGCTTTACATTGTCAGATGTCTGGAAAAAATAATGGTATGTCCTTTCTGGCTCCTTTTGTGGGCTGTGCAGCTTGGTTCCAATCCAATCCAATGATGTTGCTTAGAGCCCTGCCAACCGCACGGGCCATATCGGGGCTGTCACCTCGTCACATTTTAAAACTCATATTAAAAGTGTGCGACTATATACAGATTAAAATGGGGTATAAGACCAATTTGACTGTCCTTGCTTGTATCGACGCCCTGGTCAACCATAAGGGTCAGCCCAGGACGGCCACTGCGTTGTGGGAAAACCCACATTGATCACACGTAAAATGAGATAAAACCAAAACCAGATTCCTTAAAACAACCTCGTCCATAGAGACCAACCATACCACTTTCACTCACATCAGACGAAAAAAGCCCAATTGTCTCAGGAAGTTAAAAATGGTATCCAGTGGAACATCCTGAAAGAGGATCTTTAGGGAGTCTGCGGTAAAGTGCTTACGCCTAATATCCTGAACATCCCGACACTCCAGAAACAGATGCTTGATGGTTACCTGCACATCACAAGTCATGCACCATGGGGTTCCCTCGCCTTTCAGCAACTAAACATGAGTGATATGAGAATGACCCATGTGTATCCTGTGAGCACTGTTGTTTCCCTTCAGTTTTTGACACACAGAGGGAAAACCTCTTTCAGGTTGGGACGGATCTGAAAAAGTTTGTTGTCTGTCTAAGCATTCCATTCCTTCTGTCAGAGGGACTGCGTGTATTGTTTGCTTCTAGGTTTCAGATCTGTGAATGGCACCGTGGACCCAGAAACCTCCTGCTCCGTGGCACACCTGGCGAGTTGGTCAACCGTTTCGTTGCCCTAAATGCCCATGTGCCCCGGGGTACAGCTTGGTTAGCAGCAGTCTCTCTGTTGGCCACACAATATTCCTCAGTTCGCTGTATAGTTTGCATCTTTGAAGGATGTGCTCGCCGGTCTGTTGTTGTTGTTTGTTTGTTTGTTTGTTTGTTGTTGTTTTTTTTTTTTTTACTACAAGCACATGTAGGAGAAGAAACAAGTTTCAGCTTTGTAGACATGTAGTAATTTAGCCTGTTGTGCCCAGTGCAGAGTCTTAGAAATGATGACCTGTTCTCTTTAGGGGTAGTGGTAGTCGTCATTCTCTACTCTGAGTCATGCTATTCCTTTGATGACTGTTTTTTCATAATCCTGTATTGAAGCTCTCTTGCCAAGACTATAGTGTGAAGGGCCCTTGAAGGAGAAACACAGTGACAGACAGAAGAAGAACTGGACAGCGAACATCAAAGATTGGACCAGCCTTGACATGGCTGTGTTGCTGCAAAAGGCTGAAGACAAACAAATGTGGGGAAATCCCTCATGCCCCTCCAACAACCATCTTTGTCAAGGAACTGATGACGACTAACCCTGCATACCCTGCCTCCTCTTCCTAAACACCCTTCTCCTTGAACACCTCTCCTAAAAAATGAACACCTCTCCTATAAAATTGAATGTACTCTTCCCTCTTCCACAAAATACCCCTTTCACACACATCCCTTGCACACCACCTTACTTTGGATGAGATGATAAACTGTGGTCCCATGTGTGAACACATGCAAAAATCTTGTGCGCATGTTAAAACCTATTCTGCTATTTGGAAGAGTAGGCCATTGTCGGTACGAATGGAAGGCAAAATTTATAAAACTGCACACATATGGGGATTGGATGTATAAAAGAAAGCACTTAAGAGCTGATTCCATTTTCTTTGAAATAAAAGAATATAAAATACAAATTACTTAAAATGATACACAACACATGTCTTTAAAAAACACACCAAAAAACCAAACGAAATTCAAAACCTTGATCAAATTCTGCAAATTACTTACTATTTACAGTTTGGGTAAAAAGAGTACATTTTCATCTTTAAAAAAAATTACTGAGTGTCTTGCAAGCATTGAGAAGCTTCTCAGGTCAAGAGTTTCTTATCAAATAAAATGATTCCATTATTCCTTTTTTAAAAAGGTATTAAAATCTTCATAAAGAAAAATCATCAGTAACATTATAAGCTCCATAAGATAAAAAAAAAATTTTCTTAAATCATCTTTGACCCTGTTCATCAAAACAAAAACATTAATCCTTGATTGAAAATGAAGGGGGAGAACTGACAGGATGAGTTAAGGTGAACACAGGCAGGCTGAAATGGGGATACCCGCCATTCCCCTTCAGTTATTATAAAATGACCTCAAACTTAAAAAAGAAGAAGACTGCATTCCTCTGTCAGCTCTCTTTAGCCCCTTTTCCATTCCATTACAAGACATTTTTCTTGTCTTTTCTCTCTTTAAGCTCCATTTGCAGGTGGGTTATGAGGAACCATCTTTCCTTTCCTTGCTTTACACACCTCTCTTCACAGGTATAAAGTACCCAGCAACAACAGCAGAACCTCTTTCCCCTCCACTTCCTCTCTCTTTAACGAGTTCTTTCAGTCACTTGTGCCTAACTAATGTTCAGAGCAAAAACTGCTCTCGTGTGGAGTGACCTGTGCATTCTAAGGTGGTTTGACATCTGAACACATTTATCTCAGTCTGCTATTGGTCTAGTGTGGGGCACTCAAAGCACACTTGCAAAAATATATATGCAGTTGATAGCTCCGTTTTTTCAAGAGTGATGCTGATGACAATGTAGCGCTGGTTTGTGTGAAGTGTTCAGTTTTTGTGCACACCCCTCATGCTTCGTGTAACTGTTTTACCCCGGTTATGCACAATTCATATATCTACCATACAGTATTGTTTATAGCCCTACCGACCACGAAATCCATACCAGGGCTGTCACCTCATTCAGTTTCAGTGGTTCTGATAACTTTCAACTTCAGGTTCAAAACCACCACCTCCTAATATTTAAAAATAACCAACACCGTCCCACCTGAAAAAAATGACAATACCTAAATCATTTCATTTCTTGAGGTTAATAAACCAGGTTGTGCTGAAGATGCCAGCTTCTACATAATTCATCATCCCCAGATTAAAAAAAAAAATGTAAAAAAGGATGATAAACATGGTAAAATACAAAAATATACACAAAAAGTGCCACATGGGCAAATACCACTGTACTGCAGAAACGACATCCTGTGCCCATCCCAGTGTCTAAGTATCACTACCTGATCGCCAGAAGAAAAAAAAAACCACAGGCAAAATGTCATATAATGAAAATAGAATATTGTTTGAAATATTTGCTTGAAAAAAAGGCAGGAGAGTGGACTGGGAGGGCAGAAAATAAGCAAAAGAGATGATAGAAAGATAAAGAGAAAGACAGAAACAAAGAGTGAGATAGAAAAGTGGAAATTTCTTGTATAGAATTTCCAGAAGGTGGGAATGCTATTTATACTGATTCACTCTTGCAAGCCAAGTGTTATGTTCCACAAAGTATTGAAGGTTTTGCACAAGTACACACCACACCTGTTTCCTGTCGTTTTCCCCCAGGTTTTGCACAATTCACTTTGCAAGTCGTAGTATGTTCCACAAAGTATTGAAGGTTTTGCACAAGTACACACCACACCTGTTTCCTGTCGTCGTTTTCCCCCAGGTTTTACACAATTCACTTTACAAGTCGTAGTATGTTCCACAAAGTATTGAAGCTTTTGCACTAGGATGTGTTGGGGGTAGTCTTGGTGATTGCAGGCATCCACACAAATGAAATGTCCTTGATGAAGAAGCGTCCTCCTGATGCACTGTTGTGTCCTTGAAGCCTGGTGATGTCCTCCTCCTCCTGGAGTTAAAAAGAAACATTCTAAGGGCTCTGGTATGCTTACATAGAGCTTAAAGCAACTTTCATTTGTTAACTTTGTCAACAATTCATCCTAGCAAGTAGCAAGACAATAAAGATGGTGTGTGTGTGTGTGTGTGTGTGTGTGTGTGTGTGTGTGTGTGTGTGTGTGTGCGTGTGTGCATGCGTGCATGTGCATACAAACACCATCCTTATTTCTCATCCAGAGTAAACTTGAATCTTATCTCCTGCGATCTTTGAAATACCAAACAAGCAAAAACACTGCTGCATGGAAATTTTGTTGTCATTCCTGTATCATGGTTTCAACACCTATTTACCAGAACAGTACAGGGAAAATACTCTATGTTATGGGCAAAAAGCTGTCAACCTCAAAATTTGACTGTATGAGCAGTACATATGAGAGAGAGAGAGAGAGAGAGAGAGAGAGAGAGAGAGAGAGAGAGAGAGAGAGAGAGAGAGAGAGAGAGATCACTTGCTATTAGTAATGACTTGTAACGCAGAAGAAAAGAAAGTAATCAGCATGGAGGAGTTATATCCCTTATACTGTTTGTCACAGTTTCACCTTTTTCTCCATGTTTTGTGGTTGCCAAAATAATTTTTTATCAGTAAATATGTATTTTTGTGTCTTTGGTCAAAATATCTATTTAAAAATGTGAGACGAGCAGGTCTCCTACACATAAAAGACTCCTGATATTTCCTACACTTTTCCCACAACTGTTTCAGATTCCCAGGCTCATATACAAACCCTTAATATACTAAACGACTATGTTGTGTAATTCACTGTGCATGAGTACTGAGTATAAAGTATAAATCTTGAAAATCAATTACAGTTTTGCGTCAGGTGTGCCTGTTTTCAGAAGTGGAGTATTATGTACATTCTGACTGCAGTACAGACCACGGTGTTGCAACACTTATGCTCTAACAGGGTTTTTTGTTTTCTTTAAGAATGCAATCCCTTTTGCTTAACTGTGGTGCTGATCAAAATGTCGTGAATCTTTAAGAAATTTAATTTAAAGGCATTCTCCATGAAAGCAAGATTTAAGAGCTGGCCAGTGAAACAAGTACAGTACAGAGAGAGAAGAGTAAATAAAACCGTACCTGTTCAGTCCCCAGTGACTTGTCCAAAGCAGAATCTTGGGCACTGGATTCTGGCTCCACAGCTCCTGAAAGCAGTAAGTAGCTTTAGTAAGCTTAGAGACAACAACAGTTTGATTCAAACACTTTTAGATTTTTACATCTACATCTGTGAATTTACATTACTGTATTTTCTAACATTCAAAATTACCAAATATATAAAAAAAAAGATTACCAAGTGTTTGCCTCTGGTTTGTTATTCTTCTCTCTCTCTCTCTCTCTCTCTCTCTCTCTCTCGTTTTGTTTATATAATCAATGCTGTGTGTTCCTCGGCAAGTGACTCCAGTCCAGTGGTTCCTGTAAGCACGTAAGCTGTTATCAGTAACGGGAAAAATACTGAAGGCTTTTTTTTTGCTGAAATATCATAATGTTTTTAAGACATGGTCACAGGTTTTGTGATTTGCTAAAATATTAGGATTACTTTTTCTTATCCCTTTGAAGCAGAATAAATTCAAAATTATTCTTTTAAAAATATTGCCGCAATTTATCTTTAAATTTGTTCATTGAAATATCAAAATATTTTAATTCTATGATTTTATAAAAAATGAATTAATGTCTCTTCAAAAACACCATCACTGTTTCATATATTTTGCTTTATTAGGTCAAATACCTAAATGGGTCAATTACAATTTATTTTTAATTTCATTGATTGAAATATCAAAAATAAATTAACGATGCAATGTTGCGACTTTATAAAATGCGTTAATGACTCTTCAAAACCACCACTATTTCATGTTTTGATTCATTAGGTCAAATACCTAAGTGAGTCACTTTCACTTCTTTGAAACTTGATAGATTGACAGTTATTCTTTAAAGATTCTTTCATATTTATATAACCCCAGTTTCTTTTTCATCTCATATAATTATTACCTCTAAATAGTGTGATCATTCCACTCCCCCACCAAGATGTTCATGGCGGCTGTCGTTCCACCATGACGCCCATTCCTTGTCACTTGATTCAGTTCACCCCCACAGTACCTGAAAGTAATCACAAATGATAAGCTACACTGAAAATTCCTTTGCTTCCTTGGCTTATACATTACATTCATCTGATCATTTCATTTTGAAACACAACAAATTAAGAATGCACTTTATTCATTCATTTATCATTTTAATTATTATTTTATTTAAATCATTCTTTTATATCAACAATAATGGTATAAGCACAAATCTTTTATTCTTTACAGCCCTTGTAAAAAAAAAAATCACTATTACATTATCTGCTTAGATGTTAAAACAACTTAAAATTTTCAAAGATTAAATCCATAAGGATTACCACAAAACAATGTTACAATCTATCTTTAGCCCCTCCATTGCAAGCTCCACTCCCCCCCCCCCCCCCCCCCCCCCCCAACCAGCTTACCAATGTACAGGAGAACAATTGAAAATACACAAAAAAATATGTTGTTACTGAACATTTTACTTGCTTGATTTTTCTGTAGTCACATTGAAGGACACAGTGAAGTTGTTGTAAGAGCCCTTTACATGTCAATGAACTAGTGACCACAAGACTATTTTGGGGCTGAATGGATGAGTTCAGTAATTTTCTCACCTGCATTTTGTCACAGAATACCCCCTTAATGCTGGTATGTGTTGACATCAGCAGCAGCAGCCATCTGATGACAGACAGATTCTATCACATAGCAGTGAAACATCATGATAAAATACAGACCCACAGGAAGACAGACAGAATAAAAATGGGAGAAGACAGAAATGCAAATACAAACAATACAGAGACAGGTAGGCAGAATAGATGATACACAAATGCATTACATAAAATACTAACATACACACACAATGTCACAAAAAATGATAGACAAATGCACACACTTACTAACATACACACACAATGTCAAAAAGAATGATAGACAAATAAATCACATATACATACATTGTCACAAATACTTTTACTAAAAATACAAAATGTTACCAAGTGTCCTGATGTTTCCTTAGTGACAGCTGTCTGAGGCAGGAGCTGAACTTGACCACTGCTGGTCAGGCTTCCATGATACCTGGTAAAACACATGGACATCATTCAATTAGAAACTAACACAGACAGGTCACTTACCTTATCTCATAATACTAACATGACCACAGCTGATTGCACTTACATAGTATTTGGTCAAACGGGTGTCCATCACAAAAGAGACAGCTAGCACAAAAGGACAATCTACAATCCAGAAATAACAAAGAAAATGCAGAAACAAACGATGTGACAGTGACTACCCAAAAATGAAATTAGATAAGAAAATCAACACAGGCTGGACAAGGATAAAGTCCAGTCAGAAATACTTTACCAAAATCCCTGTCCCAAAAAGACAGTGAAATGATTTCATCTGATTAATTACAAAAAGGCAAAACATAACAGTATACAAAAGTAATCTCTAATATGTAACCTTATCTTACTGCTATCAATTATAAATTCAACACTGCTGGACACAGTTGTAGATCATGTGCCCAAGATCTCAAAACCACCAAAGAACCTGAGAAAAGAATATTTTAATTTTCAGACTGCATAGTTATTTTTATTCAAATCATTTTAGTGACAGAGGACTTTTTTTCTTACCTGTGCTTGGTTCTACTTCATGCTGGTAGGCAGGCTGTCAGTGTTGTGTACTCCTTGATCGTTTCTCTGTTAACAAACATTTTTCCACATTGTATTAAACATTTTCAAAATGAAACACATGCCCCCCTCTCCAGACAAAAGACCAAAATGGCAAAAGACAGAGAGAAATGGAAGAAAAAAGACAAAAATGGCAAAAGACAGGCAGTAATGGAGATAAAAGACAGAAATGGCAGATAACAGACAGAAATGGCAGATAAAAGACACACAAAGGCAAACAATCCTGCAATGACAGAAAAACCAAAGAGAGAATAGGGGGCAGAATAAAAACAACCTGAAAACTACAGTATTCAAACAACTTACATATATCCACAAAGATCAGACGAGACAGAAAGATACAAAAAAGTGAATTAATCTGTACCTTATGTATGAAGTGATGAAGAAGGCTTCTGGTGGTGCTGCACCTGTCTGAAACTGTCCATACCTCATCTAATTCCAGGTAAAAGAGATCATTATTGAGAAAAAACACATACATAAGCTGCTGGTCCTGCTTTCAAACCAGAGATGTCAGTACTACTGTGAAAGGTTGAATACAGACCAGCCTGAAAAACCATTAAAGTGTTGCCTGCTGTAATGCTCGTGTCCCTCTGAATAACCATCTTGGTCAAGGGACTGATGATGATGATGATGATGACCATCTTGGTCAAGGGACTGATGATGAAGATGATAACCCTCTTGGCCAAAGAACTGATGGAAATGTTGATGATTATGATAACAATGTCCTTTTATCTCATGCAAGAACTTTTCTGGGTTTGATTTTGTTTATTCATTCTTTGGTTGGGGAGTTTTGCATTTGTCTTTGCCAGATTTGGGTTTTGGGTGGGAGGTGGAGAGTTGTTCTTTTATTTTAAGTGTTCTTTAAAAAAAAAAAAAAAATTATTATTATTTTTTTTATTACTGAGAATTTCTTTAAAGGGATTTTCCCTTCATTGGTTTAGGATTTTTTTGTTTTTGTTTAGAGTTACTTGTTTCATTTTGTTTCAGTTTATTGTGTTTAGTTCAGTATGTTATGTTTGATTTACTTTTTTCCATTTCATTTTAATGGGTTATTTCTTTTTTGTTTCTTTTAGTTCATCTCACAGGTTTATAATCATAGTTTCATTATCTGCCAAGCACCCGTCCAGCTGTTCTCACATCACTCATTCCAAACTCACCACACAACAACTGTATCAGGCAAATCCCACTGTACTCAAAGTCTGAAATTGACCTGAAGCTTTATTTACATGCAGGACCAGAACACAACCAGCCAGGGGAGTCCTTGCAGTGCTCGTTTCTTTCCCCCCTTCCCTGTGTTCAGTTTTCCATTTTAGTTTTGAAGCTTTTTTGTTTGTTTCCTTTGTTTGTTTTGCTTGTTCCTGTTTTGAAATGGCTTTTGTTTGAAGTCTCGCACAAGTGCTCCTTTTTTTTTAAAATTATTTTTTTTAATACATTAAAAAAATTTTCAGTTCTGTTTCCCATTTTAAATTCATTGTTTGGTTTATTTCCCTTTTTAATTTATACCGTTTTCATTTTTATTTTGTCTTTTGCAATGCACTGCATTGCATTGCACTTCATTCTTTTTGTCTTAATTTACTTAACTTTGTGTCGTCTCAACTCAATTAAAAAAAAAAAAATGTTGTCTCTGCTGTAGCTCAGCCTTGAAAGACCTGAAAATTTGCAATCTTATGCATCAACTGTACAAGCAGTGCATTAAAAGTATCACAATTCAACAGTCCAAGACCAGCATACCTTCTGGTCCCAGACACTAAGTCAAGAAGCCCTTCAAGTCTTTGCTAAAGTATTTTTATCATCCCTTCTCCATACCTCAAGAGCAATCTTAAGAAAGAAATACATACAGTAAAGATGTCCTGAACTCTGCAGGACTGTAGTGCTGACACCATCTTAGTGTCCTTAGTGACAAGGTCCATCACAGCCACCCAGTGTCTGTTAACAAACATAAACATGGAACTGTAAAAGCAGAGAGAGAGAGAGAGAGAGAGAGAGAGAGAGAGAGAGAGAGAGAGAGAGAGAGAGAGAGAGAGTTTCTGTGTGTTCTACCTTTTCATGTTAAAAGATGGACATACTTTTTGCAGGTACCTTTGCATCTTTCGTAATGATTAAAAAGCCTTTTAAAAAAAAAAAGAAGATGGATCACCATAAAAATTTGTGTATATATATGTATAGATTAAAAGTACGCACTCTGACTCATAGTTAACTTCCTTTTCCTCCTATAATGGGTCAAAGAAAACACTGGCTGTGATACTGTGTTTGCATTCTGCATCATGTTGAAGAGAACAATGGGTGAGATACTTTGCATACATTTTGTAGTGCAACAAATGTGGTTCTCTTGGGACTGAGCTGCTCAACAAGTCAAATGGACCCTCTTTATTTTCCAACACCAAGTTCTAACACATTCTGTCATTCTTTTCATAGTTTTACTCATGCTCAATTTGCATAACATGTTGAGCCCATTATCGCCCCCACCCCCCAATCACAAAGAGCCAGGGATGTTGGCATGGACGACATGAACATGCACAGCCTATAATTTGTCACCTGAAAGGGATGGGCTTTGCAAGGAAAATGTTTTTTTTTCCACAGTTTGACAGCTCAGAACTATGAATAAATGTCAAACATTATCCCAAATGATCTGAATTTGGAACAGATGACAACATTTATAAAATGCATCACATTGGTGTCCTGTTTAGACAACTCCACAATGGGAATACAGCTCCATAAATAACTTACTCGATTATGTAACTTTGGCTGGCAAAGGCTCCTTTTGCAAAATTCTCATCATGGCATTGGTGAAAACCTGGGACTGGGAAATCTCGAGTAACTTTGTTTTCCTAGTACTAAGTAAGGAAATGTAACTCGACGAAAGCTAAAGGACACGTTTAAAAAAGATACCTGAAATCTGAAACCGGAAGCTTGTAAGTTGTAAATGCCTAGTGTCAAGACTAACTGAAATTCAATGCTTACTTCCATTGTCACTGCCACGTGATTATGACCGGTGTGAGGTTTTCAAATTCTATACCATGAAAAAGGGCAATTGAAAATAATTACCTTGTGATAGTATGTGTGCATATCATTCCATATGAGAACATAAAAACTGGAGACTATAGCCTAACCACTAAAATTCACATATTACTTGTTCATTGGCGTCAACCCCCAAATCGAACTCATGCTCACCTGCCAAGAACGCGCCATGTTTTGGGGCGAAGGGAGATAACTCTGTGTGTCTTCTTCTTATTCGGACCAATCAACAACCAGTGACGCCGTTTGTGCAAAGTTATAAGCGATTTTTTTTCTGTGAAAATGATATGTATTTACCTTGAATATTGCAACATGATGTGAGCCAGCTGGCTTTTCTGTTTGTTTTGTTTTTTTGTTGTCTCTCCCCCCTCCCTCACTCACAAGACCATCATTAACATCAGTGCTGACTCCACTCTCCCCAAAAGTCCTTCGGATGAGACTTTAAACCGAGGCCCGGGGGCGAACGCACGCAGAACATCTTGCGCACACGTTAAATCCTGTTCCGCTTTTCGTAAGAGTAGGCCATCGTGTACCGGTGGGAACAGATGACAATATTTACAAAGCTGCATACACACGGGGACCGGATGGAAAAAAGTAGGCCTACATGATTGCTTATTCTGTTATCCTCGATATAAAAGAATAAAATAAAACAAAAAGAACAAGACTGTGGGGAGGGGATAGCCTAGTGATCAGAGCATTGTGCTCGCAATTTGATGACCCGGGTTCGATTCCGTTCATGGGGATTTCCCCTCTGGAGTTAACATCAGTGCTGACTCCACTCTCCCCACAATTCTTTGGATGAGACTGTAAACCGAGGCCCCGTGTGCGAACCCACGAAGAACATCTTGCGCACAGTTAAATCCTGTTTCGCTTTTCGTAAGAGTAGGCCATTCTGTGCCGGTGGGAACAGATGACAAGATTTACAAAACTGCATACACATGGGGACTGGAAGTGAAAAAAAGCGCATGAGTGCTGATTCCATTATACTCGATATAAAAGAATTAAAAAAAGAAAAAGAAAGACTAAAGGTGGACAAAAAGGGAGTAGGCCTATATAGCAACATTCTGGCGGCTCTTGCAAGGGCACTGATCTGAGCATGTATACATTGGAAACATCAATCCATGTTGTATTTCCCATCCCCAGTCCTGTGATTCTAACCGAAAATGATGTGAATTTATATAGGCCTACAAGCATTCTTGGACATGGAAAAAAAGTCCCCATAGAATGGAATTTTGCAGCTGATGATGTTTGGGACAGTTTGTTTGGGTGTAATGACAACAGAAGTAGCCTAGCTGGTTTCTGCATGTATGGCACAGTGTCCAGGGAATCTTTGTTCTTGCCACCATACAAGATTGCAGTGGTCTTTTCTTCTGCAGCTGTCACTTGATTTTTGCTGATGTTGGGTGTCATGAACAAGGGGGGATGGGGTAGCCTAGTGGTCAGAACACTGCGCTCGCAATTAATTTTGACGAGAGTTCGATTCCCGTTCGAGGGGATTTTCCCCCCTGCAATTAACATCAGTGCTGACTCCAGTTCAGCATTCACCTGTCAAACAAGTAAAACATGAGGCTCTAGGTTGGATTCCCAGCCTTGACCTTTCTTTCTAATTTGACAGGAAAATCGAAATGGATGTTTAACCTTTTGGAGGAGACTCTAAACCACTTGGACCACAGTACTTACGGATTTGTGCACACTAAAAAGGACCCATGACGGTTGAAAGTCGAAAAGGTCATGGAGGTACCTCTCAACTGTCATGGCGAAATTGGTTGCTTCAATACCCAACTGTATCTCCGGTCTGAAAGAGGCTACATTATTGGTGGGAAAAACAGTCCCATAGGCCTACTCAAAAGTCTTACCATTGGTGAACTTCAGAACTCTTGTCGAGGAACAAAACAAAAAGCAAGAAAAGCCGAAACGAACGAGGTGCCCTGAAGTCAGAATGTGTTGTCTGAGACCAGCAGGCAGACCTCCTACGGGGTTGCAAGCATAGAAAAAGAGCAGGCATTCACGCACCCCTCATGATAAGGGAATGCAGAGAGATCAATCAATCAATCAAATCTTTTATTTCGAAGATAATGAAAAAAACACTGATGTGTCTTTTCATGTCCAGTCCCCCCGCCCTTATCAGGAATATATCATGAAAATAAACATTATTAAAAAAGAGAGAGAGAGAGAGAGAGAGAGAGAGAGAGAGAGAGAGAGAGAGAGAGGAGAGAGAGAGAGAGAGAGAGAGAGAGAGAGAGAGAACTCTCAACGTGTTTAGGGCCTACTTATTTTTGGAAAAGAAAACTACAATCATTAACTCAATAGACACATATTGTTTTTGAGTTGCCATTACACAGGCTAGGTTTATGTTTTACCACTTAATAACAATATTTGCAGATAAGCCTTCTGTTAATAATCAAGACAAACTTTGTCCTTTTTGTAAAACAAAATAAGAAAATGAAGCTCAATTTTTGTTTGAATGCCCAATATACTCCAATGTAAGGGATGCGTTTTTAACTGAATGTATTACTGTAACAATATCAGAGCTACTCAAAACATCAAGTGGAAAACACAGTCATGTTCTATCCAGATACATATTCCATTCCTTTAATAGAAGGGAAAAAATCTTGTGTCATAATGTGACTTGACTGATGCCTGTATTAAATGAAATGTCTTAAAAAATTTGTTTCTATCAACCTGAATTGAAATATTCAGCCTACATTTTGACTTGTACCGATTTTGATATAGGCCTATAGTATTAACAGTATCCATGTAGTCTAATATAATCGTTTATCAAGCTCAGAGTCCAAGGCATGATCATTGCGGTCTTGATGCACAACAATCGGTTGTTGGTTTGGTTCTTTCCTTTTATGCTCGTAATATGGTACATATCAGTATGTTGATTCTTACCCCACCCCCAAACTCTGTGTATTGTTGCCTAAGACCGAAGTACATATTAAACACGTTCAGAGTTCACAGAGAGAGAGAGAGAGAGAGAGAGAGAGAGAGAGAGAGAGAGAGAGAGAGAGAGAGAGAGAGAGAGAGAGAGAGAGAGAGAGAGAGAGAGAGAGAGAGAGAGAGAGAGAGAGAGGAAGGCAAGGCAAGGCAAGGCAAGGCAAGGCAAGGCAAAGTTTTTTATTCGAGGATAATAGATAAGCACTCATGTGCTTTTTTACATCCAGTCCCCACCCTTTTCAGGGATACATCAAGTTGAAAAGATACTAAACAATAAAGAGAGAGAGAGAGAGAGAGAGAGAGAGAGAGAGAGAGAGAGAGAGAGAGAGAGAGAGAGAGAGAGAGAGAGAGAGAGAGAGAGAGAGAGAGAGAAAAACCATATCCTGTAGCACCAAAAGCTGTTGTTTGTCCTTCAGCAGGCATGCTGAATACTTACACACTCCATAATATAGCTGTTTGTGTGTTAGATATCTTGCTGGCTGCCAAGCAAGGGAAGCTTGACACATGGAGAGTGTGAATGCAAATGCGAAATGATAATTTATTATGTGGTAGGCTGCCCTTTCAGTGGGGAGAATGGGTTTGGGGAAAAACAAATCCATAAACATTTTGATTTCAACATGGTGTGGCCACCTCGTGGAGTGCATTGTACCATTATGTATAATCAGATCATCAGAGTATGACTTTAGTAAAGGAACAAGTCAATGGTTAAACTATATGCAGTCAAGAAACATCTCTATCCAGATCTCCATCCTTCAATTCTACTCAAACTTCTTTACAAGAAATGCTGACATCGTTTATGGTTTTGCAGAAGTTTTTCCTGAAACCTCTGGGCGTCCTGCATCAAGTTATTGATGGTAGTCTTGGATTCTCCACTGGCTGCCACACATTATTTTTATGTCACTATCACTGTCACCACACTTTGGAAAGTTATGTCCATTTCCCCTTCATTGCTTGCTGTGTCACAACAGATACTACCACATCATCAGTTTCTTCACATTGAATGATGTATCAACTGTTACTGTTTGAAAGTCTGTTTCCCAAACTGTTATATTAATATCCTTTTCCCCGGGTGGTGGGTCACTTGAAGACAATGAAAGAGAGGGAGTAAAGGAAAAAAAGTGTCAGCAGTAACAGCATCTTCTTTCCCTTGTTGCTCAGAAGCATAACACAAACTTGGTGGGGTTGGCAAAAAAAAAAGAAACAAAGGGGACTGGACATTTGCCTTCTCTTTACCTGGTTTGGTCCTCTCACATAGTGTGCTTCCACCCTCCTCATGTCTCATCTACACTGTGACGGGGACTTACACCTTAATGTTATGCAGTTGTCCTAAGTCACAAATGGTAACCAAAAAAAGTAAAGGTAAAGGTGTCCCATAACCTATGTGGTCCTAAGGGACCAGGTGTCAGAGACCTCAGCTTCTCTAGGGGCCAGCATGTTGAGGGCGCCGCCCATCTCCTCTTCCTTGTTGCTTTACCTTCCATGAACTGGGTGAACTGGGGGACTGTACTGAAGCCAAGGCATGCAAGCGTGCATGC
>CM060316.1:98623622-98648622 GCA_030674155.1 Stramonita haemastoma | reverse complement strand
ATCATTGATAGCTAAGTCTAAGATAGATTTGAAGACCCTTATTCTGCTCACCAAATCATGAATTCATTTTTTCACTGATACTGTCATATTACAGGTAAGTACAGAGCAGAGCAAACAAAGACTGTCCTGATACCTTGCTGTGGGAGAAGCTCTGGCACCTTGTCATGCAGAGAGTCCATGGCGTTCTTCAGGTTCAGCTGAAAGAAAAGACAAATACATGCAACATCGTATCATTGACACCACGTTTTGTAGATTGGGAGTGATTTACGTTTTGATTTCTCTATCTTTCCTTTCTAGCCAATGCAACAGATCTATACATGTGTTTCCATATAAAGGTATGGTTTAAGGCTTGATAGATTATCTCCAAATACTTTCATAATAGGACTAAAAAACAAAAAAAAAACAAAAATAAAACCTTTTCCTTTCTTGCCCAATTATAAGTACTTCTTCTTTGAATGCACAGACAGCAACTATTGTTGTCTATCATAATTAAGAGTGAAAATGTATTGCACTTCCATTTAGCGCCTAACAAGTCAGGGCCAGCACATCCAAAATGGATGGGACAGAATTGTTATATTTTAAGTCTTACTGAAAAAAAGGCAGAAAAATGGACCAAGAAGGCAGGACGCAACAGGAAGAAAAGGAACAAGGCAGAAACAAAGAGAGGGATAGAAAAGGGGAACTTCCGGGCACAGAGTTTCCAGAAGGTGGGGATGCTATTCAAACTGACAAAACCAGGCATCCCCATGGGGGTATAAGTACTAAACCATGTTTCAGAAAATTAAATTATAACCACCACACCAAAAGATGAGCCTTGGTTTCAGTACAGTCCCCCAGTTCACCCAGCTGTAAATGGGTACCTGCCCTCTTTAGGGTCAGGGAAGGTAAAGCAGCAAGGGAGAGGAGATGGGTGACACCCTCCATATGCTGGCCTCTACAGAAGCTGAGGTCTCTGATACCTTGCTATGACCACCTAGTTTATGGGACACCTTTACCGTTACCTTTACCTAGTAAGGTGACAGGTGCACTAAAAAGAAAAGGCGCAGTCCCTACCTTGGGCTGCTTGGCCAGGAAGTTGCCCAGCCGGAGCAGCTGTGTCAGCAGATCCACCACCAGGTTCTCCGTGGTGTCTCCCGGCTCGTAGGCCTC
The DNA here is from genome assembly GCA_030674155.1 of Stramonita haemastoma. Lineage (NCBI taxonomy): Eukaryota > Metazoa > Mollusca > Gastropoda > Neogastropoda > Muricidae > Stramonita > Stramonita haemastoma. The sequence continues at coordinate 98,647,473 of CM060316.1, read as the reverse complement.
CAGGCCCGGCTCCACAATGTCCAGTGTGCGGAAGCTCCACCCTGGTACTGACGCTGTGGGATGTTCGGAGGTCAAGGAAACGGTCCTCCACATTTTCAAAGGGCCATTTAGAGCATAAAAAGTGCTGACTCAACTCCCCCCGAAAAGTCTTTCGGATGAGACTGTAAACCGAGGCCCCGTGTGCGAACGCACACAGAACATCTTGCGCACACGTTAAATCCTGTTCTGCTTTTCATAAGAGTAGGCCATTGTGTGCCAGTGGGAACATATATCAATATTTACAAAACTGCATACACATGGGGACTGGATGAAAAAAAGCACATGAGTGCTTGTTCCATTATCCACAATAAAAAAAACAACAAAACACTGTCCATATTTTCAAAGGGCCATTTAGACCATGAAAATTAACACTGTCCATGTTTTCAAAGGACCTTTTAGATCATGAAAATTTAACACTCCTTGAATGAAAACACTTCACAAAAACAAAAGCTGCCTTTCTTACCCAATTATCACTGCTGAAGATTGCTCTGGGAAAAATATACAAATCCAAGCAGAATCAAAGAGTATTCTAGAGTTTCAGAGCAGTGAGAGTACAAAAACAACTGGAAATATAGGGAAACTCAGTTGGGATATTCACTCAAAAAAACTCAACAACAACACCATCATGCTCAAAGTTGGTAACTGGCAGTGAGGCATAAAAAGGCAAAACATGTGATTATGTTATCAAGTTGATCTCACTGCAATCACAGTCATTCTTTACTGGAAGGAAAGAGATTTTTCCATGGTTAGTTCTGTTTAAACCTAGAGTGTTGAGCTAGGATATTGATACAAATATTTTATCATCTCAAACCAGAGAAATTCATGTACGTTATGAGCAAAAGATCAAACATCAAGGGATACAAAAAAATAAACAGCATGCATGTCATTACAGAGCTTACACCACACACATACATGCACACGCACGCACACACACACACACACACACACACACACACACACACACACACACACACACACACACACACACACACATGTGCACACACACACACATGCACACACACATGCACGCACACACACACACACACACACACACACACACACACACACACACACACACACACACACACACACACACACACACACACAGAGTAATAATAAAATTGTAAATAATTGTTTATGAGTAGACATAATTAGAATATCAAACATGTAAAAGGAGAAGATTTACCTTGAACATCTATAAGCAATTCAATGATTATAAAGATAACAATTTATTTATTTTATTTATTTATTTTATTCTTTTATATCAGGGATAATGGGATAAGCACTCTTGTGCTTTTTTACATCCAGTCCCCATGTGTATGCAGTTTTGTAAATTTATGCCATGTGTTCCCACTGGCACTCAATGGCCTACTCTTACAAAAAGCGGAACAGGATTTAACGTGTGCGCAAGATGTTCTGCCTGTGTTCACACACAGGACCACGGTTTATAGTCTCATCCGAAGGACTTTGGGGGAGAGTGGAGTCAGCACTGATGTTAACTCCGAGAGAAAAATCTCCTCGAACTCTTAGTCATATGACTAAGAACTGCACACATACTTAAAATCCATCCATCCTCCTCCTCCTCATCATTATCGTCTCTCTCTCACATCTCTCTCTCTCTCTCTCTCTCTCTCTCTCTCTCTCTCTCTCTCTCTCTCTCTCTCTCAAGCAACAGCAAACAGTAACAAAACATCAAACTAAGGTATGCTTTCATTCTCCAATTTTTTTTTCTCTAAGCAAAGGATATATCATGTGAGATGATGAGGATCTTTGACTTTTCTATCATTGGAACGTTTTTCCTTGTCATGTCATGGAGTTCTCGAGCCCACTCCAGAATCATGTCTGCCGAGCACTGCAAACAACATACATAAAAAAAAATATAACCTCTTTTTTTTTTTTATCCCCTTTCTTGTGGAAAGTGGTTATCTTTTTTGGGGTAAGTCTGTAAGTATGAATGTGGGTGCATATATGTGTGCGTAAGTGTGTGTTTCATTGTTTTCTGTCATAAAAATTATTTTTTTATACAAAAAATTGTATTTCAAAGATTAGTTCTTCCAAACACAGATGCACCAGATTTGTAACTGTTTTGGTCTGTTTTAATTAGTAAAGTATATTCATATTAACAGACAGAAATAAACCGATAATCTTCATCATTAACGGTACATTTGTTACATTGTGTTCATCAGTCAGTGCCACTTCTTTTTCAGTGAAATTACACTTTCATATGCTCTGTAATATGTTGTATATTTATATATATATATTTTTTTTTATCATAGTGTATGAATTTTGTATTCACTGTACTGACTGTACACATTTCTTTCTGGGTTGACTACTGATTGTTCCCTGTCATGCAGTTTTCCTTTAAGTCTGCCCTGCTTCTAGTAAGTATTTTTTCTTGCTTAGATACAGAAACTTCTGGCCACTGCCACTTTACTGATTTGATGCTGTACTGAGCAAGGGGTGGAGCATTTACCAGCACACATCGCCTACTCTTCCAAAAGGCAGAACAGGTTTTAATGTATGCACAAGATGTTCTGAGCACAACCACAGGTAGGGCCTTGGTTTATAGTCTCCTTCAAAGGACTTTTGGGGGAGTGAAGCCAGTACTGATGATAACTCAAAGGGTGAAAATCCCCTCCAAAGAGTGCCTCAGTGATATCTTGAACCCTAATGTATAATTTTTTTTAAATGCTCAGGTACCTAACCATCTTTTTCAACCAGACTTCCATGACACAGGCTGTATGTTTCATATAGATTAGCATCAACTTAAACCTCCAAAGCATTTTTTTAATTTGAACTTGGTATCATCAGTCTGAAAGCGTTCAGTCATGTGGCACCACAACCATTTTATTATTTTATCTTACAGGGTTTACCTCCATTCAGTTCTTCAGTTTAACATCCTTCAACAAAATAGTGATATCAGACATATGTGTGTGTGTGTGTGTGTGTGTGTGTGTGTGTGTGTGTGTGTGTGTGTGTGTGTGTGTGTGTGTGTGTGTGTATGTGTGCGTGTGTGTGTGTGTGTGTGTGTGTGTGTGCGTGTGTGCTTGTGTGCGTGTGTGCGTGCATGCGTGTGTGTGTGTGTGTTTACCTCCATGACATGGACAATGTGCTTCATGTAGATCAGCATCAGCCCGGTGATGGGCTCAGTCTGCAGCTCGCTCTTGAAGTGCTTGAGGAGGCCATCGAAGTGATCTGCAACAACACCACCCCCGTACACTGCTACATGCAATCCATTTCCTCACTTCTGTCTGCATGCTTGTTCACTAAGCTGGACAAAAATTTAGTTTCTGTGCATGTGCTGATAATTTAAAAGAATGAAAAGGTCATGAAAGAATGAGTAAATGTTTGGGTAATCAATAATTACCTTTTTTTGTAAAAGTTAATTTTCTGCATGCATGCATGCATTCTTTCATGACCTTTTCATTCTTTTAATTATCAGCACATGCACATGAATGTTTACTTCTCTCCACAATCATGATCTGACAAAACTGAATGCAGTCACAGCTTTTTCTGTACAAGATAAAAAAAAAGAAAGTATAGAATTTTACTCACTTCCAACCTCAGTCCTGTTGGAGACGGTATCGCCAATTCTTGAAATAATGAAGACTCGGTGGATGAGATTCTTCTGCAAATCAAAAAAAGTCATTGACTTATTGACATTGTGATCAATGCTACAATGACAAATTTCAGTATTGTTTGTGAAGTGGTTTTGAAAGTTTTTGTTAACTTGCTATCAGTTTTCCTTAAAGATTTCAGGTTGATTACTTTTCTGGCGTTGCGGTTATAATATTGTGTTTACATCTCATGTATGAGTGTGTGTGTGTGCGTGCGCATGCGTGTGCATGCGTGTGTGTGTGTGTGTGTGTGTGTGTGTGTGTGTGTGTGTGTGTGTGTGTGTGTGTGTGTGTGTGTGTGTGTGTGTGTGTGTGCTTGTGTATGTGTGTGCATGAGCATGTGTGCATACATATTTGTATGCATGTGTGGGCATGTTTGTGAGCAGAATGCATTTGCCCAAGCCGGTTCACAGATGTCAACAAACATGCAACACACGCTGTTAACTCATCAAACTAGTTGACCCTACCCCTCACCTCCTGTGTCCCTCCTCCAGATTCCACATACAATGCTTCAAACAAGCTTTTCTTTGGCCAGTCAAATGTCCTCTCTTTCTTTTTGCCTGCCACCCTGCTTCTCTGTCTCTTCACTATCACTTTATCTTTCACCACTAAGCTTTTTTGGCCATCAGAAATTTCAACCATGTCTATCGTGTTGTTCACACTCTCCACATTCAACACAGATTCTTTCCTGGCAGCCATTTTTTTTTTAAAAGACTGAACACAAGCAGTCAGCACCACTGTAAAAGTACACCGCACTGAACAAATACACTATCAGCTATTGATTGTTGCTATGGCTCCCCTTGAAAGAAATAACCATGGACCAGCTAAGACAGGATCGAGGATCTCTTTGAAATGGACAGATCTTAACATCAACACTTTGTATCAGACACTAATTTGTTTAAATCATCAAATTTCCACAGAGAGGTTTCCTCCAACTCAAACTCTGAACACTAAACATACTACTACTACAGCAAGGCAATCCCCTGCCAAATGTTAACAACAAGTGTAAACTTTTTATCAGAAGCAGGTAAGAGACTTTGAAACAAAGTAGAAGACCGGTAGGGGGGGGGGGGGGGGGGGGAAGCGATTGTGGCATGTGAAAGCCTCCGGGGCCCCCTTTGTTCTGTGGTGATAAGCATTGCTAGGCAGCCATTCAAAGCCACTTTAATACTGCTGATTGCTTGCCAGAGCAAACAACAGCCCTGTCTCTCACTGACCTACACCTTGTTCACAAACAGCCACCAGTTGACTGTATACTCCTCAGTAGTCTAGTCGCAAACTTTACCTGTGTGTGTATGTGTGTGTGTGTGTGTGTGTCACAGTGTTGTGTATGTGGTGCTGTAAATCAGTTGTGTCTTCTTTCACGCTGGTAGTAATATGGAAGAGTGGTGAAGAAAAAAAAAGTATTCTTTGAAAATTTTTTTAAAAAAAGGTTGTCTTGTTTATTTTATCTTAAGTTGTGCTTGGTTATGACGATCCTGAGCAACAATGAAGATCAGGTAAGAGGTTTGTGTGTGGTGTGGTGTGTGTGTGTGTGTTTTGTGTGTGTGTGTGTGAGTGTGTGTGTGTGTAGCGATGTGGCGTACGAGGGCTGCGTGGTGGTGTGTGTATGTGTGTGTATGTAACTAAGTTAAAAAGTGTGTGTGTGCATGTGTATCTGTGTATGCACATGCATGTGCACATGTGTGTGTGTATGTGTGTTGTGCGCGCACATGCATACCTGCATGCTTGGTGTGTGTGGTGTGGTGTGGTGTGGTGTGGTGTGGTGTGGTGTGGTGTGTGTGTGTGTGTGTGTGTGTGTGTGTGTGTGTGTGTGTGTGTGTAATAGTCAAGTCAAGTTCAAAATGGTCTTTATTGAGGGTTAAAAGATTAAGTTTAGACAACTTTTTTCACCAACCTCCCCTCATAAAAAGGGGCACACATGACACCACAGATGTTAAAATCTTTCCTTCCTCTTTTTCTTACTGTTTTCACTCATTACTCTTGAGTCTTCCAGTAATGGTACCATACTAGTAGGTGTTGAGATTTCTATGCAATAAAAAACTTTAATTAGGAGTGACAGGATAGCCTAGTGGTTATAGCACTGAGTTCTCAATCTGACAGCCCCAGTTTGAGCCACCCCAGAGGTGCCCATTCAAAGGATTTTTCCTCTGGAGGGCTTTTTCTTTCTCTCCTCTGCTACAGCTCCAAGGTTCACCAATGGTGAGATTTTGTTTATGCGACCGTTTTAGCCTACATGAAGGGTAGTCACATTCTGATTTTTGGGATGTGTGTTGTGTATTTTTTGTGTTTCTGTTACACACCCAATGCTGACATGAATTAACATTAAGTATTAAGTAACAAAAATACCAGTAATAATCCTGGAACATTCTGTTTACATACCATAAACACACTGCAGTAAGTGTAAGTCACTTACATAAGTAATTGCCCTTCAGTGATGATTAATGTATTTTTCACTTGACTTGACTTGACAGTAGGCAATGTTGAATGCTTGTTGTTTGATTGTTGTCCAGTAGTATCACCATACTTCAGATTTGGTATAAATGATTGTGGAAAGCTTTTCTGAAGTTCATCAAAAGAGATAATTCTGTTTGCTTGTTCAAAATCATATCAATTAGCTTCATCATCTAAGCTATGCTGATGTCTGTAAAAGGGTTTAAGGTGTGTATGATAAAATGTTCTGGGAATTTGTGTGGTAAATTGGTCAGGGATTATGGGCAGTAATTTGGGCATCTCTATAAGTCTCGCTTTTATTTCATTCCATGTTGTTTATAGCCATACTAACAATGAAAGCCTTATCAGGGCTATTTCCTCATTCAATTTCAGTTTAAACAAATGTTCCAGGATTATTACTGGTATTTTTGTTGCAGGTAGAGTCCAGTAATATTTGGGTCTGTATGGATTTCCCTTCATGTTTCTGCTTAAACAATGACAAGTAGAACCAGGAGTCTCCCAGAGTTCTGTCTAGGGACTCTTCCAGGTTCTCTTCTTTCTAAATGACATCCCAAGACAATGTCAAGATCTTTATATCCTACATCATGCTTCATAAATGTTTTTCTAAATCACATCACCCATCCCCAATATTTCCCTTTGTTATATTTCCCTTCTTTTCTGTTTCCCAAAGTGTAGGTAGCGACTCCTCCTAATTGTTCTAAAAGTTTGGAATATGTGAAACCAGTCTCAACCTGTCCCAATCAAAACCCCATCATATCTGATTGAGCAGAAACCATCCTCAAGGTTCAGATTTCTCACCTGCCAAGGATTAAAGGCTGTAAAAACAACAACAACAACAACAACAAAAGATAGGAAATACCCCATTCTGCAGAAAAAGTTAGCTAAGCTTTTATTTTGATCAGCATTCACTGGCAAAAGACAACTTTCACAAATCATCTGCTATAAAAGATAACTAGTATGACAGGAAATGAAAACGGTTTCATTACAGAATACCTTGAACCTTTCTATCTATAACAGTAAAACAACTTTAGTCAAAACGGTGATCCAAAAACATATAAACGTGCATCACTCAGCATTTGAGGGGGGAAAATTTTTAAAAGATTTCCATTTGAATTACACGCAGTCACCATTGCATCCCCAGTAAAATTTTAGATATGCATAATGAACAGATGTGGAATGATTGGTGGACTGCTCAGTGGCGCACTTGCTCACGGGCATCAGGTGCATGGGATGTCCCCCAGTGATCTTCACCCAGCTGTAAATGGGTACCTGTCCTCTTTAGGGTCAGGGAAGGTAAAGCACGAGGAGAGGAGATGAGTGCTGCCCTCAGTATGCTGGCTCCTTCAGAAGCTGAGGTCTGCTGACTCCTTGCTCCATATGACCACATAGGTTAATGGGACACCTTTGCCTTTATTTTAAAAATGAATTAATGTTACAAAATGCTAGTTTCACAAGTTTGTTTACATACTGAGACAAGGTATAAGATTTGAGGGAAGTAACTTCGATCTCATAAAAAAAACACAACAAAACAAACATAACCAAATGAAAAAGACCCCTCCCCCCTACCACCACCAGCAACAAAGAAAGGGGCAAACAAACAATAAATTGATTGAGGACAAAGAACTAAAATATTTCACATGTTCAGTACTCCCTTTCTGACATATTTCACATCATGATAAAAAAAAACTGTCCTCAGAAGATAGCTTCTTGTTAAAAGGGTCACAATGTCTTGTTCTATCGGTTAGTATTTAGCTTTTCAACAGAGAATGGATGTAAGTTGTTACCTATCTTTGCAATGAGTTACACCAGTCAATTTCTCACCAGATGCACCAAAATAATAGAAAGCTCAGAAATATTTTTAATGAAAAGTGTTAACAGAATAAAGTTGTCTCCGAACTGAAAAAGAACACTTAAACTACCCAAGTTAGTCAACATTCCAAAATGGACTGTAATTCTATTTGTATATCGAAACTACATTTTTTTCAGCAAATATTTGATAAGAGCGACGTGATTAAATATTCCTAACAGATTTTCAATGACGTTACCTTATTCAGAGTTCTGTTTCTGTCTTCTATAACTTCTAACAAGGATGTGCGATGCGCATCAAGCATTGGATCCTCGTGATCATCTTCTTCCAACGCCATTTTGTAAGTTTACATCTCCAAGGAAACGCTGTTTCGCGAATAATCGAGAAAATTGATTGACAAAAAGAATTATATAGAAGTAAAAATTTGAGAGAATAATCTAAAACTTTACGATAATCATAACAAAAAATAAATTTTTGAAATGAATTTTAATTCAATGGAACACAAAGTAAGATTAACTTCCGGGAAGGGAATATACTCTCATAATAACTTCGCCCTGTCGTCAATAACACGTTCGCCGCTGGGACCTAAATCACAACAAGTACAACGTTCTTGTCGAAACACTTCGATCATCATCAGTTCTTGGTAAACCTTTTTTTCCCCTCTTTCTCTCTCTCTCTCGATGGTTTTCTTTTGTTTTGCTGATAGGTGCTTCTACTTCCCTAATTAGGGCAAGTGTTTTGTTTGTTTTGCTGATACAGTGATAGTCCCTAATCAGGGCAAGGGCCGCATGCAACAAGTATGTAAAATTTATGCTTATTCTGTAACCATTCATTCATTCATTCATTCATTCATTCATTCATTCAGTTACTCTTTCTCTCTCTCCACTCTCCCCAAAAGTCCTTCGGATGAGACTTTAAACCGAGGCCCCGTGTGCGAACGCACGCAGAACATCTTGCGCACACGATCCTGTTCCGTTTTCGTAAGAGTAGGCCATCGTGTGCCGGTGGGAACAGATGACATTTACAAAATGCATACACACGGGGACTGGATGCAAAAAATCACAAGAGTGCTTGTTCCATTATCCTCGATATAAAAGAATAAATCAAATCTCTCTCTCTCTCTCTCTCTCTCTCTCCTCTCTCTCTCTCTCTCTCTCTCTCTCTCTCTCTCTCTCTCTCTCTCTCTCTCTCTCTCTCTCTTTTCCTCCACTTTACGCTGTATACTGCCTAAACATGTCATTAGATAGAAATGTTGTGGTTTTTATGTTGAATTTGAAATGAAGTCTTGTCTAAACAAGAACGGGCTGTGTTTGATTGTTGGTTTGTTTGGTTTGTTGTTGACTTTGTCCCCTTATATAAATCATATGTTACATCCTTTTGGACTTACACGCTATTACCGGTATTAGGTTTTTGCTTTGTTCTTTTTTTCATAATATTGATTTAAAGTTAGAAAAATATGTTAAAACGTTTTGATATGTTTGTATTTTTTATTGGATTGCTCTCTTTGTAGCTGTCCCCTCAATTCTATTCTGTTTGATTTATTTAATTATAATCAGTATATTTGTTCTGATATTAATGTTCGGGTCAGTCAGGGGTCATGTGTTTGTTGAATTCATAGGCCCTATCCTCTTTTAAAAAAAAAAAAAATTATCAATGTATATCTATATAATCTAGTGGGGATTATTCATCTGTTGAAAGTAAGTCTGTTCTCTGAAATCATAGGTTGAACTGTATTGTTGTTGGTGGTGGTTTTTCTTTTGTTACATTTGTTGTTGTTGTTGGGGTTATTGGTTTTTTTTGTTTTTTTGTTTTTTTGGGGGGGGGTGTTTGTTTGTTGTTGTTTTTTTAAGGAAGGGCGGGGACTGCTTTTCCCTAATCAGGGCAAGGGCTGGATAAAAAAAAGTATGTGCATGCTTACTCTGTTACCCTTGGAAAATAAAATTAAGTTAAAAGTTAAGTCTGTCCCGAGCCTAAGGCTCATCAGGCCGGTGCTTATCCTGGTTTCTGTGGTGTTAAGCGACTGAGAGTCATAGACTCCCCCCTGAATAGGATGCCAGTCTATCGCAGGGTTAACCTCCAACACAAGGTTGGTACCCCTTTTACACCTGGGTGGGGTGAGAAAATAGCCGTAAAGTGCCTTTTCCAACGGCACAACGCCATAGTCGAAAGCTGGGATCGAACCCACAACCTTTAGATTACGAGTCCAACGCCCTAACCACTAGACTACAGTGGCGGCTTTGGAAAATAAAGATCATTCATTCATTCATTCATTCATTCATTCATTCATTCATTCATTCATTCATTCTCTGTCTGTCTGTCTGTCTGTCTGTCTGTCTGTCTGTCTGTCTGTCTGTCTGTCTGTCTCTCATCAGGGCAAGGGCTGGATGAAAATAGTATACTATATGATGCTTATTCTGTGTAACCCTTGGAAAAAGCTCCAAGAATGTGTGCGTGCATGTGTGTGTGCGTGCGTGCGTGTGTGTATGTGTCCAACGCCCTAACCACTAGACTACAGTGGCGGCTTTGGAAAATAAAGATCACTCATTCATTCATTCATTCATTCATTCATTCATTCATTCATTCATTTATTCATTCATTCATTCTCTGTCTGTCTGTCTGTCTGTCTGTCTGTCTGTCTGTCTGTCTGTCTGTCTGTCTGTCTGTCTGTCTGTCTGTCTGTCTCTCATCAGGGCAAGGGCTGGATGAAAATAGTATACTATATGATGCTTATTCTGTGTAACCCTTGGAAAATAGCTCCAAGAATGTGTGCGTGCATGTGTGTGTGCGTGCGTGCGTGTGTGTATGTGTGTGTTTATTTATTTTTTAATTTTTTTTTTTATTCTTTTATATCGAGGATAATGGGATAAGCACTCATGTACTTTTTTCATCCAGTCCCTGTGTGTATGCAGTTGTGTAAAAAATAATATTGTCATCTCTTCCCACTAGCATATAATGGCCTACTCTTACGAAAAGCGGAACAGGATGTGTGCACAAGATGTTCTGCGTGCGTTCGCACACGGGGCCTTGGTTTACAGTCTCATCCGAAAGACTTTTGCCAGTTTTGGGGAGAGTGGAGTCAGCACTGATGTTATTGTTAACTCCAGGGAAAAATTCCCTCCAACGGGAATTGAACTCGGTGTGTGTTTGTGTGTGTGTGTGTGTGTATTTATTTATTTATTTATTTATTTATTTATTCTTTTATATCGAGGATAACAGAATAAGCAATCATGTGCTTTTTTTCATCCGGTCCCCGTGTGTATGCAGTTTTTGTAAGTATTGTCATCTGTTCCCACCGGCACACGATGGCCTACTCTTACGAAAAGCGGAACAGGATTTAACGTGTGCGCAAGATGTTCTGCGTGCGTTCGCACACGGGGCGTCGGTTTAAAGTCTCATCCGAAGGACTTTTGGGGAGAGTGGAGTCGGCACTGATGTTAACTCCAGGAGAAAAATTTCCTCGACCGGACTCGAACCCTGTGTGTGTGTGTGTGTGTGTGTGTGTGTGTGTGTGTGACTCTGTACATGCGCAAACACAGGCTTGTGTGTGTGTGTGCATGTGCGTGTGTGCATACATGGTGTGCTTGTATATGCTTCAATTGCTTGTGTGTGTGTATGTGCGCGCGTTTGGGGGTATGCATGCACATACACAGGCTTGCGTGTGTGTGAGCGTGTGCATGTGTGCGCACATGCATGCGTGTGCTTGTATATATATATGCTTGTGTATGTGTGTCACTATGTGTGTTTGTGTGTGTGTGCATACATGTGTACATGTGTACGTATATGAGTGTGTACAACTTACAAGCTCAAACTTTCAACCAAAATTAGTGAAAAAGAAGTAGTAGTCTTCAATTTTATGTCCTTTCATGTAAAGCGATACCGAAGTGAAAAACAACACAAGATTATGAAGACTGATTAATGTGTTCTGCGATCCATGATCTTTATTTGTCAACTTGGTGACAGACTGAAACTGAAGTCTATTATATCTTAAATAGATCGATCTGTCTATCTGTCTATCTGTCTGTCTGTCTGTCTGTCTGTCTGTCTGTCTGTCTGTCTGTCTGTATTATATAACACATTTTTCTTGATAAGAGCTATTTTCCCAATGCTTGCAAATGTGCTTAAAAGTGATTCCCATTTACAAGTTTGGTGATACTACAGGTCCTGCAAACTATAGGCCAATCTCTGTTATATCTAGATCCTTTTAAAACCCTTGGAAAAACATATTCATGAATAAACACCCAGTCCATCATGTATATGTATCAACTACTTACTTTATCCTGATCAGTCTGGATTTAGACAAAATCACTCATGTCATACAGCACTGATGTGTCTTGTAGACAATTGGCTATCAGACATTAATGACAATAAATTTTGTGGAATATTATTTGTAGATTTAAAAAAGCCATTTGATGCAATAGACCACAGATACATGTATGTAAGAGAGAGAGAGAGAGAGAGAGAGAGAGAGAGAGAGAGAGAGAGAGAGAGAGAGAGAGAGAGAGAGAAGGGGAAGGAGTATGTGGCATCCCCCCCTCTCTCTCTCCCTCTCTCTCTCTCTCTCTCTCTCTCTCTCTCTCTCTCTCTCTCTCTCTCTCTCTCCTCTCTCTCTCTCTCTCTCTCTCTCTCTCTCTCTCTCTCTCAGCTTTGCAGTGTTCAACCCCTGAGCTGGGATGTTTGGTTTTTTTTGTTTGTGTTTGGGGTTTTGTTTTTGGCTGTTTTTTTAGGGGGTAGGGAGATGCAAGCAGAAGTAGGAGTAAATTCCTGCAGGTGACTTTTCAATCATTGTAACTCATGTTTTTGCTTTGTTTCAGAAACACCTGGGCCCACCAGAGACATGGCAAGTTCCTTACCAGAACAGGAGCAGACAAGGTATTATGACCATGGACAGCTGATCGAGTTTGTCAGACCTACTCACGGTGATGGGAGGACGTGGAGGAAGCTGCCAGCATCTGAGGCCCCATCGCGCATCAGTGGTAGTGAAGCCAGATCATTCTATGAAGACGTGTGTGCTGCTGACTCAGAGAGACCAGAGAAAAACTGTGACTCAAACCACAAAGCATCCAAGTCGAAAAGGAAGAGGAGCAATTCTTCCCTTCATCACAAGAAAGGAGCAAAAAGACCTCATCTGGGAAACCCTGGCTTACATGATGTTTCAAAGGCTGAAAAATCGTGTCAGAGGAGAGAAACATCCAACAGATCTCTCGATCGTAACTCGAGCAGAACAGGGGCAGCTAGTGGTTCCACATCTGCTTCGGGGAACCTGGCCTATGGAAAGAGAGAAGGTCATTATACGGATGATGAAACTGTGGAGACAAGAGCTAGCCAGAGAATAAGGGATCACCGTCTATCAGAGCTTTTTCGAATGGCGCAAAATGGGGATGCTGAGGGTGTGCAAACAATGCTGCAGAAAGGGGCCAGTGTGAACTGCCAGGATCAGTTTGGCTGGACAGCTACAATGTCGGCTGCTTTTGAAGGTCATGCTACTGTCGTTCAAACTCTGCTAAAATCTGGCGCTGATGCGACCATCACAAACACACAAGGACACACAGCTTCATCGCTTGCTCAAAAGAGAGGTCACAGTCAGGTTGTTGAGCTCATCGAGTCTTTCCACAGAGTGGGTCTTTTGGCATTAAGACCTAAAAAACAGAGAAAGAAAGTGTTAGATTCTACTGTGATGTGTGCAAGTCTTCACTTTTCTGATTCTGAGAGAGTATTCACAAGAGATCCACTGTGCACATTTTCAACTTGGGCCAGAAACCCAAAAACGATTCGTTTATCATTCCACCATCCAATGTGGGTTATCGTCTGATGATGAAAACAGGCTGGGATGGCAACAGAGGCCTTGGACCAAGTGGAGAGGGTCATAGATATCCTGTGAAAACGTCTTCAAACAGGACCGCAAAGGTTTGGGGAATGCTGTGAAAGAGAAGGCTAAAGTGACACACTTTCAACCGCATGACAAGTCAGCTGTCACAAGAATGCAGAGTCAAGGTGACAGAAGAGTTGTGGGTGTAGAACTCTGTCCAGGCGAGCGCAGAGAGCAAAAGACGAAGAGACAGGCAGTGGGAGATTAACATGAGGCATCAGCTTTCCTGAGGGTGTGGGTGTATGATGTATAGGGGTGTGTGTGTTACTGTGTGTGTGTGTGTGTGTGTGTGTGGTGGTGTGTGGTGCGTGGTGCGTGTGCGTGCGTATGAGTGTGTGTGTGTGTTGTGTGTGTGTGTGTGTGTATGTGTGTGTTGTGTGTGTGTGTGTGTGTGTGTGTGTGTGTGTGTGTGTGTGTGTGTGTGTGTGTGTGTGTGCATGGCGCATTATGTGTTTATGCTTGTTTGTTGTTGTTGTTTATGGTCAGTGTTGAACAGCCTTTGACAGGCAAGGGTGACAGTTTGGATGTTGTGTCTGATTGACAGCATTATGATTATTTTCTTTGGGCCTCTCTCTTAGATTGTTGATTGTGATACTTTTCCTCCTTTCATCCCAGTAAAGTGCAGCCATTTTCATCCAGTGTAAAATCATTGTGACCCACATTATGTATAAGAGTAGCGCTACTTCTGGTTTGATTTGACATTTATTTTGCTGTGCATGTGAACTTTATCCCCTATAAACACTAAAATTGTCCATTTTAGCCCTGAATTGCAATTGAAGAAGCACCTCTCATGGGGCTACAGTGAAGTATTGCAGGATGGAGATGGAGGGGAGGGGAAACATCACATTATTGGAGCTGTTTGTGGTGTGCAGTGTCTTCTGATCAGTTGTCGATGAACTTAATTTCTGTAAAGTTCTGTTCCCCCTTCCATCCATCCATCCTGACATCACTTCAGTGCCTTTCCAGCCTTTTCAAGCTTGTTTTCATTCCTTTGCAGGATTCTGTTGACTTGGTATAAGTAATTTTTAAAATTGTGTGCAGCAGATAGTTCACAAGCTTGAAGCTACTAATAAGTTCCACCTCAGAGTCTTTTTATATTAAATTTTAAAAAAAAGCAAATTTGGGTGAGAAAGTCCCCCCCCCCAACAACACCCCCCCCCCCTCAAAGTGTAGTTTTGTTTGGAAATATTTTGTTTGAATTCATCTTATATTTAACTTTTGTTGTTGTTGTTGTTTCTTTTGGATTTAACTTTAAATCAAAGTCCAATGAGTGACCGCATGCATAACATGTTGCTGTTTCGTGAAAACCCATCCACCTTTCTTTGAAGTTAGGCCAGCATGGCTGATGGGTGAATGACACCAACATACCCAGATGCACCTGCTACCATGGAGAGGGATGGGCTCCACGGGTTCAACTAACCCAGGCACACAGTGTGGAAAAAGTGCAGTTACCCAAGGACTGCTACAGGAGTTCAGGGAGGCCAAGTCCTTAGAGTCAAGCCAGCTATTGAACAAAACTCTATAACTACTGACTTCCCTTTTCCCATGTGTCATTTAAAGTGTATGGACCTTTCACCGCAGCAACTACAGGTCTATCCCAAACAAGAAAAAAATGGTCTCCATCTATCTTCTTGTGATGAACTTTTATTTTCTTTTCATTTGAAAAAAAAATTTGCTTTGATATTAGAAAGTATTGTTACAGAGAAGCTGATGTCAACTTTGACCTTGATGATGCCTTAACTGTTAACATGAACAAAGAAAATGATGTGGTTTTGTAAATGTTTTGATATTTTTATATTACCTATTTCTGAACACATATCCAGGTGTGCGCACATGCATGCATGTACACATGCACACATGCATGCATACATTCATGCATGCATGCATGCATTCACACACACACACACACACACACACACACACACACACACACACACCACACACACACACACACACACACACACACACACACACTGTGTATTATTTTTGGTCTCTGTTTCCCTTTGCCTGTGTGTGTTGTGTGTGTGTGTGTGTGTGTGTGTGTGTGTGTGTGTGTGTGTGTGTGTGTGTGTGTGTGTGTGTGTGTGTGTGTGTGCGTGCGTGCGTGCGTGTGTTTGTGTGTGTGGTGCGTGCGTGCGTGCGTGCAGTGCGTGCGTGCGTGCGTCGTGTGTGTGTGTGATCTTTGAATCTAGCAGCTTTAAAACACTGAGTTATTAAAAAACGTGTTGATTTAATCAATAAAATATCTATTGTATGATTCCTGTAAAGTTGTTTTGAGAGTGTTTATTTCAACTTGAGAAATGGCAGTATGTTTTCTTACACACTTTTTCATGATGAAGACATATTCTGTTTATTTGCCCTTCTCTGTCTGTTTCAGTGTGTGTTTTTGCCTGTCTCCTATCTTTTCTCTCTCTCAAGCAAATATGCTTTGTCTGTCTGTCTGTCAGTCTGTCTGTCTGTCTGTTTGTATGTCTGTCTGTCTGTCTGTCTCTGTCTTTCTGG
The DNA here is from genome assembly GCA_030674155.1 of Stramonita haemastoma. NCBI lineage: Eukaryota > Metazoa > Mollusca > Gastropoda > Neogastropoda > Muricidae > Stramonita > Stramonita haemastoma. The sequence goes on along the minus strand of CM060316.1, from coordinate 98,631,188 downwards.
TCTGTCTGTCTCTTTCTCTGTCTCTGTCTCTGTCACACAACCACTACACACACACACAACACCACACACACACACACCACACACACACACACTTACACACTTACACACTCACACACACACACTAACACACAACACACACACACACACACCACACACACACACACACACACACACACACACACACACACATGTATAGGAATGATGGAATTGAATGTGATGCATGAACTGCATTAAAAACACTAACAAACAAAAAAAAACCTAAACAAATTCATGTTTATGGAAAATGGTCATAGAGCTGAAAGCATAGATTAATATTTCATAACCATGCTTATGTGAATGGCTGTGTGCCTGACATACACTCATGTAGGCTAACTGCTTTGTATAGGTATTGTGTTCTGTATTTATGTAGAATCAGTTTAACTTTGTGCGCAGTAACCGAGTCCATGACACCATGAGAGTGCTCTGTTGTATGCATACACATGTTATTATCATCTTTGATATGGGTGGAGCCGTTCTTGTGATAACGCCACAGCTCCCAAGAGGACAGCCTGGCTTGAATATAGCAAGTCTGTCCAACAAAAGCTGGCACAGTGTACACAACAAGACATAGTATTATACATAATGATAATGATAATATACAATTCGCTGGACCACAGTACAATGCAGGGCTGCCCTTCCCCACATGCACAGAGACACACAAAAACGAACACAGAAATACAAGCGCATGCGTGCGCGCATATCCCCCCCCCCCCCCAAGAACAAAACACAGGCCCCTATCCAGAAAATGTGGCAAAAGGCCTGTTTGAGTCCCGTCCTACCACGACTTAAGCGCAGTAACAGAGCCCAAGGCACAATGAAAATGCTATAATGTTTGCGTATACAATTCACTATCATCTTTGACATTCGTGGCACTGTTTTTGTGACGACACCACAGCCCCAACGAGGACTGCCTAGTTTGAATATATCAAATTTTGTCAGAACGAAAGCTGCTCAGTACAGTGTATGCAATAGGTCTAATACCGAGTAGTACAGATAACGATGCACAAACACAATTTGACGCACCACATGAAAGTACAGGGCTACGGACACATGCACAAAAAACGGACATACAAACACCAGTGCACGCACATATGCATGTGCACATTCACCCCCCAGGCACATAAAAACACACACACGCACAAACAGGAGCGTACGCACGCGTGCACCCCCACACCCCCACAAGAATAAGGCCCATATTGAGAAGATGTGACAAAGTCCTGGTTTGAGTCTCCTCCTACCCCAACTTTTGCACAGTAACAGAGCCCACGGCACCATGAGAATGCTCTACTGTATGCATACAAACTTTACTAGCATCTTTGATATATGTGGCGCCGTTCTCGTTGTGACACCACAGACAGCCCCGAAGAAAACAGCCTGGCTTGAATATAGCAAGTTTGTCGGAAAGCTGGTACAGTGTACACAACAATACACAGTATAAGTATTATACCTAATTCTAATGATAATATGCAATATGATTCATCACAGCACAGTGCAGGGCTACTGCCACACACACGCACGCACGCACGCGCGCGCGTGCGCGCGCGCACGCGCGCACCACACTTACACACACATACACAACTACACACAAACACGAGCACGTGCACGCATGCCCCTGCACATACATGCCCCCAAGAATAATATAAGGCCCATATCGAGATGATGTGATAAGAGGCTGGTTTGTGTTGCGTCCTACCCCTACTTTTGCGTAGTAACAGAACCCACAGCACACACACTTTACTGGCAATCTTTCATATAGGTGGCGCCGTTCTTGTGGCGACACCACAGCCCCCAAGAGGACAGCCTGGCTTGAATAGATCAAGTATGTCCGAATGAAATCTTGCACAGTGTATGCAACAATACGCAGTATTAGGCTACACATAATAATAATGATGATATACAATATAATGCAACAAAGCACAGTGCAGGACCGCTGCCACATACACACACAAATCCCCCACAAACACATAGGCAAGGGATGGCATGTACACGCGCACATATACACACCCTGTAGAGTAAGGCCCATATCGAGAAGATGACAAGAGGCAGTATTAGGTCCCGTCCTACCCGACTTTTGAGCAGTAACAGAGCCCACTGCACCATGAGAGTACTCTACTGTATGCATTCACACTTTACTACCATCTTTGATCTAGGTTGTGTATTTGTTGGGCCCCGCGCGCACGTGGACACACACACACGCACACACACACACACACACACACCACACACACACAGACACACAGACACACACACACACACACACACACACACACACACACACACACACACGCACACACACACACACATACACACACACACTCGAACGCACAAAGTGACCTGTAGCTTAAAAGTGAGCGCTGATTGACTGGGGGATGCTAGTTGGCCGTTTAGTGTCCCATCCAAGAGAACACCATCTATCTCGAAAGGTCAGGTTGAACCTGACATAACAAGCCGCTTGACACATAGGCCTACGTTTACAGTGGCAGATGATCCGTTTGGGATCCGTTTTGCCCTGACCAGTCCAGCCTTAGGGTTCAGGAAGCTAGTTTATCACCTGCTTAACTTTCTTTCTATCTATCCCTTAGTCTGGCGACTGTGGGGGCACCCATGAAGACTTGACAAGCAGTTCCCTCCATTCCTCTCTCTGTTCCGCCTTTCTCAGGGTTTTGTTGAGTTCTAGGCCTGTCCATTCGCTGGTGTTGTCCTCCCTTCTCTTCCTTGGTCTGCCTCTTTTTCTTCTCCCTGGACAGTGCCTTGCAGTGTTGTTTTTGCAAGTCCTTTTGATCTTGTGACATGCCCGTACCATTTAAGTTTACGCTTCCTTACGATTGACAGAAGATTTTCATAGGGACCAATGGTTTGCTGGATTCTGTTATGCACGTCTCCTGCTTAATTTTACAGGAGAAAAATGATGCCCTGAAGCAGACACCCCAGTGGAGCCCAGAGTTACCATTGGTTCAGGAGGTTGACATTCTGACCACATGGCCATCCCTCTCCCCTCTTCTTTTCTTCTTTTTGTGAGATTACTTCTCCACGGACCTAATGTCTGGCATTGCAGTGTGCTGTATTGTATGGCATTGTAGGGCCTACTGTATTGTAATGTAATATATTGTAGTATATTGTATCGTATTGAAAAGTTTGGTATTGCATTGTGTTGTACTGAATTGTATTGTATTGTGTTTTATTGCGTTGTGTTATATTGTATTATATCGAATAGTGTGGCATTGTGTTGTATTGAATTGTATTGTGTTGTATTGAATTGTTATGTATGGTATTGTATTGTATCGTATTGTATAATATTGTATTGCATGGTATTGTATTGTATTGTATTGTATGGTATTGTATTGTATGGTTATGTATTGTATTGTATTTTATGGTATTGTATAGCACTTTCAGTCACGGAATATTTTTCTGTGTGTGATTCAGACTACTCTCCTCAGCCCTGGGAAGGGTGTGTCACCACAACCATAAAAAACATCAGCGCCACCCAATATTTCTTTTCCTGTCTGCATGAGTTTCTGTTTCCTTCCCCATAAAACTGGCACTGTTGATTTCAAGAACATCATTCGTGCCACTGGGAAGCTGATTGTTGATGCCACTTTCTGAATTTTTTTCTCTCTTTTTTGTTTTTTGTTTTTATTATCCCACAGTTGCGATAAGCGCATGTGTGTTTAGCAAGATTGCTAAATATTATGGAGTGCAGATAGGTTGATATGATCGGTGATATTGCCTTCAGGGCTTTGGGCAGCTTGCTAATGTTGTTGTTGTTTGATTTCTATCTGTAACCAGTCATTGATGGGTTCGGTCATGTACTTCGTTTGATGGGTGATGGGATGAGGTGGTAAAGGCAATCTCTGTCTGGCTGGCTGGCTGGCTGGCTGGCTAGGCTGCGACCAATTTTTTTTTCTCGCTTGCTTTGCGTTGAAAAGTCTATGTATGGGCGTGTTTACACACACACACGCACGCACGCACGCACGCACGCACGCACCGCACGCACGCACGCACGCACGCACGCACAGCACGCACGCACGCACACGCAGCAGCAACAACAACAGCAACAACAACAACACACACAGACACACACACCAACACACAGACAGACAGACAGACAGACAAACAAAACACACACACACACACACACACACACACACACACACACACACACATACACAAACCAAGCGTTTTTTTTTTTTCAAATTGCTTTCCAGTTTCAAGACAATTGCAAAAAAATTTCTGTACAAATACCGTACTGGAACGCAGACCTCTTTATTAAAAAAAACAACAAAATTTTACAAGAACAATTTACACGAATGTCACATATGACTTATTTTATCTTTCAGCGATTGCATGTCCCCAGCAATGGAACTATTTACATAGGCTGTAAAAAGACAGTTATGGGGACTATTTACATGGACTGTCAAAAGACAGCTATGGGACAATTAGGACTGAGGACAATTGTGGGATCATGGACCTAGGTGGCTGTTGGATTGTGTCTATGGGCAGTTAGGACTGTGGACAGTTATGGAACTTTTAGGAGTACAGTTATGGGACTATCAGGACTATAGACAGTCAGGAAATAGACTGAGGATATTCAGTCTGTGACATCTGATGGCTTTGTCTTGTTTTTAATCAGAGCTGATGGAAATATACTAAGAATATCTGGTCGGTTGATGTCAGGTGTGTGGTGTGTGTGTGTGTGTGTGTGTGTGTGTGTGTGTGTGTGTGTGTGTGTGTGTGTGTGTGTGTGTGTGTGTGTGAAAGAGAGAGAGAGAGAGAGAGAGAGAGAGAGAGAGAGAGAGAGAGAGAGAGAGAGAGAGAGAGAGAGAGAGTTAAGTTCAATATATGATTTAAAAACCCCAAACCAAATCAACTTTACACTGGCAAGAGATAATTATGGAACAAAACTACTAAAAACTTTGAAAAAAAATACACGTAAAATGTCTGTTTACAAACAAAGGGTCAAGTATACACAAACAGGTAAAACAAAATTCAGCAACAACTCTAAAAGTCTAAAAAACAGATAATGTGAAGGTTTTATCACAAAACAATCAAGAAATCAGAATAAACGATCCTTACCCCTTGAATATCAAACAAACAAGAGGAACAAAACCAAAATAAAGAACAAACAAAACAAACCAAAACTAATCGAACAAGAAAACCCACAACAACAATAACAACAGCCAAGAAATACAAAACCAAAACCTAAACAAAACATCATCAACAACATATTAACAACAACCTAAAGCCGAAACCATATCAAGGACTCCTAACAGCAATGACAACGAAGTAGATGAAGTGTTGATGTTCAAACTGAAAATAGACATGCCATATCAGAAAGAATACTGGCAATAAGCTATAATTATATATTAATAAAACCACTGGCAAAGCACAAAGCCCACTGAGGGCGTGAGGGCTGCACAGGGATATGACCTACATCAAGGCATGGCCGCTTGAAACATGCCATCAGCTCTAACACTGTGACCCAGTACCACTGTGACAATTTATTACAGATACCACTGGCAGTGAGTGACAGTTCCGTAGTGTGTGTGTGTGTGTGTGTGTGTGTGTGTGTGTGTGTGTGTGTGTGTGTGTGTGTGTGTGTGTGTTGTGTGTGTGTGTGTGTGTGTGTGTGTGTGTGTGTGTGTGTGTGTGTGTGTGTGTGGTGTGTGTGTGTGTGTGTGTGTGTGTGTGTGTGTGTGTGTGTGTGTGTGTGTGTGTGTGTGTGTGCGTGGCCATGCGTGCGTGTGCATGCACGTGCCAATATAATTGGTACTTTATTGCATAACCGTGTGACAAGTACCAAATGCCACTAGCAGTGACAGTTCGTGAGTATGTGTGTGTGTGTGTGTGTGTGTGTGTGTGTGTGTGTGTGTGTGTGTGTGTGTGTGTGTGTGTGTGTGTGTGTGTGTTGTTTGTAGGTGGGTGTGCGCCTGCTCGTGCCAGTATGATTGGTATTTATGTTGCACAACATTTTTGAATTATTGTCCACACATGAAATAAGGAACACACTTCATGGGATGATTAAAGTATTTGACGCAAACGGGTTAGCAACACAAACTGAAATATAAAAATGGGTTATTTTTACATATCTAAATAGAAAAATTATCAACAAGCCATTACAGCGAGGTTTTTTTTTTTTCATGAGGAATCACTGAAATTGAAGCAAAAACAACAGCATCCCCTACCCCCCAAAAACAACAACAACAACAACAAACAAAAAAACAAACCCCAACAAAACAACAACTAAACCAACAACCCTAATATCTTCACAGTTTATGGTGAGCATTTAACCTGATACTTGTAGTATCTATCAATACAGAATATTTTAGGAGAGTGTTTGAACTGTACAATACTAAACGCCTTTTGTACAATTAGTTCATTGGTTATCCATACACGCACAAAAAAACCCACGTTGATTTTTTCTCCAGGGGTGGGTTTAAGGAGGGGAAGGGGTTAGACGGATAGGGGGGGTGTGCATGCGTGCCTTTGTGTGCAATTAATGTGATTGGTTCGTAGGTGGAGATAGGGAAGCGGTATAATGATTATGAGGTGGGACATAACAAAACTTGTAGCATGTATTTTAGTGTAAAAATCTGACAGGAATTCCCCTCCCCCCAGTTTTTTTTTTTTGGGGGGGGGGGGGGGGGGGTTAGAAAATGGAGAAATGGAACAAGGGCTGGAGGTGTGGATAGGAGGTGGTGTGGTTTGTGATGGGGGTGGGGGTGGAGGTGGCAAGGCACTTTTCAATTTTCGCCGTTTAAGAAAAGCTACGATCAATTTGTTAAGCTGTCATAGTTTTGTGAATAAACAAGTCGTGTCTTTGTCCAGCAAGCGTTTTTTTTTTTTTTCACACACAAGTTGATTGATCACCAAGAGAAACAGAGTTTTGATTTCATTTCTATTTTGATTGTTAAAACCGATTCACCACAAGCACCAAACAGAGGATAAAAGATCATCAGTCATGGCAAAAGAGCTACAACAATTTTAAAAAAAGACTCAAGAACCACAATCAGAAGATGCAAAAATGAAAGCCCCAACCTAGTTACAAAGACCGCGTTCTGATTTAGTGAGAGAAAATTTTTGTTGTTGTTGTAAAAATAGAAAATGAATCAGAAAGAAAATATTCACGTTAAGTTAAATCATTGTCCTTGTAAAATGTGCTAATTTGGCAACACCATATGCCTCTTCAAAACAACTGCAACTGTAACACAGTAATCAACTCCCTTTCTCATTGCTGTAAACCTATTTTAAGGATAATGGTGAGTATAAAGAAGTAAATTATATGCTAAGCAAAAAGCAAACAAACTAACAACAGAACGGTAAGAAAAGTAGATATAGAATGTAAAAATTCAAGCAAATGATTGGATAAACAAATAAAAATAGTACAGAGAGAGAGAGAGAGAGAGAGAGAGAGAGAGAGAGAGAGAGAGAGAGAGAGAGAGAGAGAGAGAGAGTTCAACAGATTAAAAAAAAACAATTATATAAAAACAGGAACGCTATTTGTGCTGAAGCGAATCCTGACAAACCTGA
>CM060316.1:98601122-98606122 GCA_030674155.1 Stramonita haemastoma | reverse complement strand
ATGAACCTAATACAGGTGCGTCATAATGATAAAATAAGCCCAATACCCCCTATATTACACAAAAAACAAATCCAAAACAAAACACCCCCAGAGAGAGAGAGAGAGAGAGAGAGAGAGGTTGGTGGTGGTGGTGGGGGAGGGGGGGGGTAGGGTGGAGTGTGCGTAGCATTTTCTGACAACATGGTAACAGCACAGAAAATTGCAAACAAGTTGTGAGCCTGGAACCATCTACATTAACATTTTGGACAATTTACCAGCTGGGTACCTATTCTGGACACTAGTCTACTCTCCCCCCAAGATTATTGCCTGTGTTTCGCACTGTGTGTGACCTTAGTTACGAGCGTCTCATTCGAAGGACTTGCAAGGAAATTGAGTGGAAGCAATGTGCTCTCACGGGAAGAAAAAAAACAACACCCAACTGCGTTATTCCAACACCTCAGCGGGGACTCGAACCCTTAGAAGCTGGGTAAGACTGGAACACTTTCTCCCCGAAGTAGGAATGCAGTTATCTTGATAGTCGGTAAAATAAAATGGTCGCATACGCAAAATCTCACCATTGGCGAACCTCGGATCATTATTAGCCGAGAACGAAAGAAAAACGAAAGCATTTTTGAAGTGGTCCCTTCGACTTAAACCCTTAGGAACTCTGTAAGACTTAAACACTTCGAAGTGGCCGTATGACACTTAGAGCACTACGGTGTGTGACAGACCGCTGTATTAAGGAACAGGTCAAACAGTATACTCGGTACATGACAGGCCTAAGTGTTCCTTTCCTCATCCGGCAAACCCTGTCTTTTGACATCATCGGCATGACGTAAAAAAAAAGGTCGTATGACACAGACCACTCCTGCTTGGTAATCTCTCTCTCTCTCTCTCTCTCCCTCCTCTCTCTCTCTCTCCTCTCACAGTCCCACTCACATTTTGCATTCTTTCACAATGATTTTTTTGGCGTTGACAAGACTGGAGCTCAAATGTAAGAGCAGATTTATTATTTGAAACCAAACATTTGCTGCATTCTACCATGACAAAAGCTATCGGGATAGATTTTTGCTAGATTCCTTCTCACTGTGGGATTTGCTGCAATAAAATTGTGGATTGTCTTACAAAACGGGGTGCATTGAAAGAGTTCCCAGAACATTACCAAAAAAAATATGAAATTATTCCATTGTTCGAAAAAGCATGTACCTAAAGGTAACTTTCAAGGGAAACTCAAAATATTAGGCTATCCAAGATATATCTCCAACATCATGTAGACAATAAGTGGCGCTTAAATTGTTGGAAGACTAAATATTCTCAAAATGTGACTTGCGCCTGTTCTAAGCCTCTATCTTGTGAACATATTCCTTTGCAATGTCCAGTTTTAGATACAGCTTACAAAGAACTTCGTATTGAAATTCAAATGGACCCAGTTAACATAGTTACACATGTATACTAGTAATTAGGCCTACTGATATAGCTAGGACTATTGCAAGGTCTTCTATCAATGTTTTATGGTACGTTGTGTTTGTTTGTTTCCTTTCTTTGCTTTTTTGTAGATTAATACCACCAAGCTTGTACATACTTTAAATGAAACAACACACCCACGCATACTTTCAGTCTTAAAACGTAATATTTAAGTAATTGCTCTCTCTCTCTCTCTCTCTCTCTCTCTCTCTCTCTCTCTCTCTCTCTCTCTCCTCTCTCTCTCTCTCTCTCTCTCTCTTCTCTCTCTCTCTCTGTGCCTAGGGGACGGGATAGCCTAGTGGTCTGAACATTGCGCTCGCAATTTGACGACCCGGTTTCGAGTCCGGTCGAGGAGATTTTTCTCCTGGAGTTGCCGTCAGTGCTGACTCCACTCTCCCCAAAAGTCCTTCGGATGAGACTTTAAACCGAGGCCCCGTGTGCGAACGCACGGAGAACATCTTGCGCACACGTTAAATCCTGTTCAGCTTTTCGTAAGAGTAGGCCATTGTGTGGAAGTGGGAACAGATGACAATATTTACACAACTGCATACACACGGGGAATGGATGGAAAAAAAGCACATAAGTGCTTATTCCATTATCCTCGATATAAAAGAATAAATAAATAAATATCTGCGGCGACGCACGCGCGTGCATGTGTTTGCGCGCACGCGTAACTGCAAGAGGGTGGGGCGTTTCCTTGTGGGAAGCTGGTGACTGATAAAGGGTGGGGTGGGGGGTGGGGGGGGGGGGGCAGGAAGGAAGGGGTGAGGGGAAAGAATGTGTGTTGCTACCCATATGCATTGTTTGTTGTTGTTGTTGAGTAATGTGTATCATTTTGTGTGCGTCATGTTTGTAGGCATTTGGGGCTTTCATAAGGGAAAGAAGTTGCACAAAATAATCTTTTTTCCTCTCTTAATCATGTAACACACACACACAAAACACACACACACACACGCACGCACGCACGCACGCACACACACACAACACATACACACACATACACACACACAAAACACACACACACACACACACACACGCACGCACGCACGCACACCACACACACACACACACACACACACACACACACACACACACACACACACACACACACACACACACACACATTTATGCTGTAGATCACGTCCGCTCAGGAACCCCCCCCCAGTTTTTCTTCTTTTTCTCTGTTCTCTGTCCCAAGCCATATTGGGTGGAATGCATAGTACCTGGTCTTCTCCTGTGCTTTGTTAACTCTGCAAGGAAATCTGCCTGCTGGCCTCAGCAAACACGTTCCGACTTCAGAGCAGCTTACCAGAAAGTTTATCCGAAACAATTTTCAGATTTTCAAGAAAAACAATACACCGGAGAATGGGTTGGGTAGGCTAGGACGTAGGCATGGAAAGGATATGATGACAGAGGTGAGAAGAAAAGACAGAAACAAAGGGAATGATCGAAAAGGGGAAATTTCCTGCATATATAATTTTCAGAAGGTGGAAAAACCAGTTCTGAATGACTTGGTCGGCTTATCACACTGCACTCACTGCATCTAGGGGACGGGGGTAGCCGTGTGGTCAGAATATTGCGCTCTCAATTTGACGACCCGAGTTCGATTCCCGTTGGAGGGGATTTTCCCTTGGAGTTAACATCATGCTGACTCCACTCTCCCCAAAAGTCTTTCGGATGAGACTGTAAACCGAGGCCCCGTTGCGAACGCACGCAGAACATCTTGAGCACACGTTAAATCCTGTTCCGCTTTTCGTAAGAGTAGGCCATTGTGTGCCGGTGGGAACAGATGACAATATTGACAACAACTGCATACACACGGGGACTGGATGAAAAAAAGCACATGAGTGCTTTACCCATTATCCTCGGTATAAAAGAAAAAAAAAAGTCATAGCCCTTCAGTTTTTTTTTCTGTCTCGTTCTTTTTTCTTTCTTTCTTTCTTTTTCTTTCTTTTCTTTCTTTTTTCTTTCTTTCTTTCTTTCTTTCTTTCTTTCTTTCTTTCTTTCTTTCTTTCTTCTTTCTTCCTTCCTTCCTTCCTTCCTTCCTTCCTTCCTTCCTTCCTTCCTCCTTCCTTCCTCCTTCCTTCCTTCCTTCTCTTCCTTCTTCCTCTTTCTTCCTTCCTTTCTTTCCTTCCTTTCTTTCTTTCTCTTCTTTCTTTCTTTCTTTCTTTCTTTCTTCTTTCTTTCTTTCTTTCTTTCTTTCTTTCTTTCTTTCTTTCTTTTTTCTTTGTCCTGGGTTGACCCTTATTGGTTGACCAGGGTGCGGATACGAGGATAGACAGAAGAAGTGGTTTGAATTCCTGTTTTCATCCGGCCAGGAGAGAAATCCTAGGGTTTAGTTTGCATCTGAGATGTCAAAACTCTTACACAGAGTCAGAGTCAGAGTCAGAGTCAAGGGGAGAGAGAGAGAGAGAGAGAGAGAGAGAGAGAGAGAGAGAGAGAGAGAGAGAGAGAGAGAGAGAATGAATGAATGAATAATCTTTATTTTTCAAGGTAACAGAGTAAGTAAGCATTACATACTTTTTTCATCCGGCCCTTGCCCTGATCAGGGAATAAAGCTAAGAAACCCCCCCTACCCCTACATACCAGCATCACCCCAGCAGCAGTTCAACCAATATAAAAAAAGAAAAAAAGAAAACAGAATACATTCAACAAAACGCGTCATCCTAACTGGATACACTGATAATTATTTAAACAAAAAATAACACAGCAAAAAATATTAAAAAAATAGCAAATATTCAGGACCATGAAACAGAAGGCATTACAAATCTATAATGCATGAGTGTGTGTGTGTGTGTGTGTGTGTGTGTGTGTGTGGTGTGTGTGTGTGTGTGTGTGTGTGTGTGTGTGTGTGTGTGGTGTGTGTGTGTAAGCGGGAAAACAAGCAAAGTAGGCATAAAAGGGGGAAAAAAACCAGATTAAAAAAAACAACAACATAAAATCCTTTAAACACAAAAAAACTATATGAAAACACATTTCAATATTCAAATGGTAAGAATACAGTTTAAATCCAACATAACAACCAAAATAACTCCTCTCCATAATAAATCTAGGATAGAATATCTGAAGGTGGAAGTTGGAGGGGAAAGGAAAGGGAAAGGAAAGCAAGAGAGAGAGAGAGAGAGAAGAAGGAGAGAGGAGAGAGAGAAGAGAGGAGAGAGGAGAGAGAGAGGAGAGAGAGAGAGAGAGAGAGAGAGAGCATCGCCAAATTACATCGTCATCAAAACAAACCAGTCAGCAAAAATATTTCAAAAAACTCACACTTCCATAAAAATAACTATCATCAATGAAACCTAAAAAACTCCCAATTTGACCAAACCTAACAAGGAAAAGAAAACCCAGAGAGAGAGAGAGAGAGAGAGAAAGAGGAGAGAGAGAGAGAGAGGAGAGAGAGAGAGAGAGAGAGGAGAGAGAGAGAGAGAGAAGAGTATACTTCAAATTATATCAAAACAATTTAGTCAATATTTCAAAAACACTCTCACTTCTGTAAAAAAAAAAAAAAAAAAAAAAAAAAAAAAAAAAAAAAAAATATCATCAATTATCTATAAGCTCATAAT
>CM060316.1:98583837-98596337 GCA_030674155.1 Stramonita haemastoma | reverse complement strand
TTATTATTATTATTATTATTATTATTATTATTATTATTATTATTATTATTATTATTATTATTATTATTATTATTATTATTATTAAATTCTTTTTACTAATCAACACAAACGGCCATTATTACAGAGATACACATAGTAAAAACCGACCAGTAAGGAGTGAGATATCTTCTGCTTTCCTAGATGGAACAGGGTGAGATGTGCACAAGATTGCATCTACAAGGCTTAGGATGCGGGATCTCTGTTGGAAGTCTCATCCTCTTAGTCCAACGCACTGACAGCAACTATTGTTGTCTGTCACAGGAGTCGAAAATGAGTTGAGCTGCCATTAAGCGCCTGACAAGTCAGGCTCGGCGCATCCAACTTCGGCGTGAGAGAGAGAATTGTTATGTTTTAAATCTTTCCAGAACAAAGGCAGGGAAATGGACCAAGAAGGCAGAAAACAGGACAAGAAGGAGGTGACAGGAAGAAAAGGAAGAAAGCAGAAACAAAGAGAGGGATAGAAAAGAGGGAATTCCTAGCACAGAATCTCCAGAAGGTGGGGATGCTATTCATGCTGACAAGCCCCCTGCATCCACACGGGGTGGAAAAGTCTTAGTTAAGGGACTGAAAGGGGACTGGAACCAACAAACAAAACGTCGGCTTAGAGAGAGAGAAAGAGAAGAGAGAGAGAGAGAGGAGAGAGAGAGAAGAGAGGAGAGAGAGAGAGAGAGAGAGAGAGAGGAGAGAGAGAGAGAGAGGAGAGAGAGAGAGAGAGAGAGAGAGAGAGAGAGAGAGAGAGAGAGAGAGAGAGAGAGAGAGAGAGAGAGAGAGAGAGAGAGAGATGATTGATTTGATTTGATTTGATTTAATCTTTTATATCGAGGATAATGGAATAAGCACTCTTGTGCTTTTTTTTTTTTTTTTACATCCAGTCCCCGTGTGTATGCAGTTTTGTAAATGTCATGTTCCCACCGGCACACGATGGCGCAGTCTTACGAAAAGCGGAACAGGATTTAACGTGTGCGCAAGATGTTCTGCGTGCGTTCGCACACGGGGCCTCGGTTTTAAGTCTCATCCGAAGGACTTTTGGGGAGAGTGGAGTCAGTACTGATGTTAACTCCAGGAGAAAAATCTCCTCGACCGGACTCGCACCTGGGTCGTCAAATTGCCAGCGCAATGTTCTGACCACTAGGCTATCCGTCCTCTCTCTCTGAGAGAGAGAGAGAGAGAGAGAGAGAGAGAGAGAGAGAGGAGAGAGAGAGAGAGAGAGAGAGAGAGAGAGAGAGAGAGAGAGTTACAGAGATGCAGGCAGGCAGGTAGGCAGACAGGCAGACAGGCAGGCAGGCAGAAAGCATGCAGACTAAATAACGGACACAGTGGTGCAGCATATTACGCTCCATTAAATCTGTCCATAGAGCAGAGCGTTAATGACATCTTCTTGTTATTGCAGACCTCTCCATTCGGGCAGTTATCTGGCGAGTTGCTTTATTAGATAAACAAGTTGATCAATGGTTGTTGTTGTTGTTGTTGTTGTTGTTGCGCACATATTCAGCAAATATGGTGCTCGTGGTTTGTTTTGCTTTCTCCCCCCTTCCCTCCCCCACCAATCATTCAAAACACCTTGTCGAATGCAGGGAACTAGTACAGGTACACAGATAGACATACAAACACACAGGCACACACAGACACACAGACTGATAGATACAGACACCCACAGACAAAGACACAGATACACACAGACACACACAGACACACAAACATAGATGCACAGATAGACAAAAAGACAGACACGTAGGCATACAACACATACTCGCGCGCGAGCACACACATATACACACGCCCGCCCGCCCGCACGCACGCATGCACACACACGCAAACACACACACACGAAATTTTGCTTGCGCAGATACATTCACAGCTATAGACACATAAAGAGACACACAGACAAAGACCGACAGAGATACAGACCGACACATGCATGCATGCAGCATCCATCCATCCATCCATCCATCCATCCATCCATGCATACATGCATGCATGCATGCATGCATGCACCACCCACCATCCATCCATCCATCCATCCATCCATCCATCCATCCATCCATCCATCCATCCATCCATCCATCCATACACAGACATAGATACACAGACACAAAGAGGCGGAGAGAAAGACAGACAGAGACAGGCAGACAGACAGACAGACAGGCAGGCAGACAGACAGACACACACACACACACACACACACACACAGAAAAAAAGAAGAGAGAGAGAGAGAGAGAGAGAGAGAGAGAGAGAGAGAGAGAGAGAGAGAGAGAGAGAGAGAGAGAGAGAGAGAGAGAGAGAATGACACAGAATGACACAGAAAGACACAGAGAGACAGAGAGACAGAAAGAGCTACACTACAAAATTTAGCTTATGTCAACTAATAAACAGTGAGTTGCACTGACTATCAAACCTCAGCTCAGACAGACGGCTCTGTGCCAAGGCAGCCAGCCATTTCACTCATTTTTATCCCGCAGGTCCGGGCTGTAAAATGATAATTGGCTAATGAGTAGCCTGCCTCTTACAAACTGACACGTTCTGTTTTCTTCTTTGAGGATCGAACATATTCTTCTCCTTCCCCTTTTAACCTGACCAGTAAATAGCCCCCCCGGGGGGTACCCAAGCGTAAAGCTGTGGACTTTGATCTTAGTCTGTCTGTCTGTCTGTCTGTCTGTCTGTCTGTCTGTATGTATGTATGTATGAATGTTTGCTTCTTAAAGCCCAGATGAAAAAAAGGTTTTTGTTCGCCTTGAAAAAATTCATTTATCATTCATCATCATCATCATCATCATCATCATCATCATCATCATCATCATCATCATGGTTAGAGTCGTCATCATCGTCATTGTTGTCGTCGTCGCCATCATCACCATCCTCCTTCTCCTCCTAATCCTCGTAATCTGCTGACTTGGGTTCAAATCCCGTTCAAGTAGATCCAACTCCCGCCCCCCGGAAGTTAACATCAGTTCCGACTCCACTCCCCCCAAAAGTCCTTCGGATGAGACTATAAACCGAGGTTCTATGTGAGAACGCACGCAGAAATCTTGTGCACACGTTAAAACCTGTTCCGCCTTTTGGAAGAGGTCATTGTGTGCCGGTGGGAACAGCTGACAAAATTGACAAAAACCGCATACACACAGGGACTGGATGTAAATAAGCACACGAGTGTTTATTCAATTATCCTCGAAATGACAAAAAAAGGATAAAATAAATATCCTCTTCCTCCTCATCTTTCTCCCTCCTTTGTGTATCTATCTATCTATCTATCTATCTATCTATCTATCTATCTTTCTATCTATCTATCTATCTATCTATCTATCTATCTTATCTATCTATCTATCTATCTATCTATCTATCTATCTATCTATCTATCTATCTATCTATCTATCTATCTATCTATCTATCTATCTATCTTCTGTCTGTCTGTCTTCTCTCTATCTATTTAATCTGTATAATATGGATATGGGATGCATACCTACCTACCTACCTACCTACCTACCTACCTACCTACCTACATACATACATACATACATACAGACAGACAGACAGACAGACAGACAGACAGACAGACACAACACACATACACACACATATATATATATATATATATATATATATATATATATATATATATATATATATATATATAGAGAGAGAGAGAGAGAGAGAGAGAGAGAGACAGAGACAGAGACAGAGACAGAGATAGAGACAGACAGACAGACAGAGACAGACAGAGACAGAGCCAAAGAAACTTAGCCTGTGAATACTAATGACTCGTGCACTAAATCTATATCACACTGAAGTCTATTTTTGAACTTTCTTCTTCCGTTCCCACACAATGTAGTCCAATCACAAAAGACAAAAAAGCAACAGTGCTGGGGAACTAGACACTATGCTCGTTAAGTCTTTGGAGGAGGAAGAAGTCTGCAATTTGGTGCTTCACTGTATCTGAGTGATGGCCAAGCAGCCGTGAAGGGATGATTCCACATCTTCCCTAATGAAGACATACCAGGTATTATGCCTCCTTACGGTTCAGATATTGCACTCATGCTAATTAGCCTACATTTTTTTCTCTCGCCATCACCCTCTAATCATGCTCATATAACTGTCCATTGATCTTGTTCCCTCTTTATGGAATCTGTACTGGCAATTACTAAAGTCGTTTCCTGATCTGTTTTGCAAAGAAGGGAGAAAAAAGAGGGGGAAAAATCAGTTGTTATTTTTTTGCTTTACTCAAAGAAATGGCCTCTGTGTTTGATCATACAGACACGTCTTAGTTATAAAAAAAAATCCTGAAAAACCAACCTGCATCTGGGATGTTTGATATAAGCTGTGTATTTGCAGAAAAATTCACATAGCAAGTAGTTCTACTTGAAAAATTACCTTTTCACTGTTTATATGAACCTTCTACTATTACTGTTGTTGTTACCGTTGTTGTTGTCGTTGCTATTATCATTGTTGTTGTTGTACTTTCTTAAAACCCTCCTTACGGAAAATAACGTTGTTTGCCTTTGTCATGTTCACTTTAAAGGCTCAACAATGGATCGGTGGTCTAGGTGGTCACGCGCCTTGCCTAGAAAGCAAAAAAGTCCGGGTCGGAGTGTGCGGTGGTTCGTACCCCGTTTGGGCCCAAAACTTTTTCCCCATCCACTAGACCCTGAGTGGTGGTCTGGGCACTAGTCTTTCGGATGAGACGATAAACCGAGGTCTCGTGTGTTACACATCACTATTTAGCGCACGTAAAAGAACCCACGGCAACAAGGGGGTTGACCCTGGCAAAATTCTGTCGAAAAAAGCCACTCTGATAGGGAGACAATTCCAGTTGCATGCAGAAAAAAAAAAATGGGAAGGCGCTGCACTTGTGGCAACGCGCTCTCCCCGGGGAGGGCAGCCCGAATTTCACGCAGAGAAATCTGCTGTGACATAAAGTGGTACAAAATACAAAAGACAAACAGGGGTGTATAAAGGCTGAAAAACGCTCTGCCTCCCACGCCCCCGATGTGTCTTGATTTTCCAACTGCAAGAAGAAGAAGCAAGGCTGTAAAATAATCACAAGTACAAGGCTCATATTTCTCACAGGGTTAAATCACAAACATTACTTGTACTCCATTATATATTTTTTTTTACATAAAAATGTAGCTATCCCTCCTGTTCATTAAGAAAACAAAGGGAACCAAACCAACAGCGGCCCAGCTGATGTCACCTAACTGACAAGCAATGCTAGGGGCAGCCTCTCTTTCTTTCATGGAGATAAGCCACGCCTGCTCTTGCCTCCAGAACCCTATCCCTGGGATCGGGTGTTGTGGGTTTTAAGCTGAAATCTGTGCACAGTCAAGCTTCAAGTTGTACAGCTGTCTCTGTAGACCGAGTGTTGCTGTTGACATTAATGATGTGTTAATATGATATACTAGCAAAACAAAAAAAGAGACAAATAATTCTGTTATATTGTACTTAAAGAGGGAAGGTGGTAGGATGGTTAAGACGTTCGCCTGCCAACAAGTAAACCGTGAGGTTCTGGGTTCGATTCCCAATCTCACCCTATCTCCCAGTTTGACGAAAAAAAAAAATCGCACTGAATGTCAAAGTCATTCGGATGAGACTATAAACCAAACGCACGCAGAACATCTTGCGCACACGTTAAAACCCCGTTCCGCCTTTCGGAAGAGCAGGCCATTGTGTGCCGTAGGAGCGGATGACAAAGTTATTAAAAAAAACCCAGCATGCACACATGTGTCGTGTTTAGACACCACCCCTGAGGAAAAATCGGGGAGTTGGAGTCCCCAGGGCGGCTCGGGGCTGTATATGGCAACGTTCTGGTGGCTCCTGCGACGGTACTGGAACCATTCGTATCGGTCATTGCCTTTCCAATGGATCATTCCATTGGCGTGGAGGGGGGGATCTGCTGCATGGGTAACAGTTTGCCCTCCATACTTACTTACCCAGGCTTTGTGCTCTAAAGACTAGAGCGCAACTCCATAGTTTTCTGAGACTGATGAGTGCCTACTACTAGGCCTACTACTATTGTACTTAATGCCAATACACCCATATTCAACATTTATCACAAGCTTGTTTCAAAAGAACGAGAACAGGACGGAACTACAGACACTGCTCTGATAGGCCCCATGTGCTCCGTTCGGTGTATTACATAGAAAAGTTCCAGGCTTATTATCACTTTCATTTTCTTTATTCACACCTTCAATGTCAGCTTTTTCCAAGAAAAATGAATAATTTTCTTTTATTTACAAAAAAGAAAGAAAGAAAGAAAGAAAGAGAGAGAGAGAGAGAGAGAGAGAGAGAGAGAGAGAGAGAGAGAGAGAGAGAGAGAGAGACAGACAGACAGACAGACAGACAGAAGACAGAGACAGAGACAGAGACAGAGACAGACAGACAGACAGAGACAGAGAGACAGACAGACAGACAGAAGAAGACAGACAGAGACAGAGACAGAGACAAAGCCAGAGAGAGAAGCTGATTAACACCACCAGTTACACGTATAGGGTCGTTGACTATTGAACGTCAGATCAGATGGTAGATCTGCTGCCACCCTTCATCCATCTCACTATTCACCCCCTGTCCACGTTCACGGCAGCCTCACGTGACGTGGAGGGAAAAGGACCTATAGGTTGTGGCTGCTGCTACCCAGGCTTGTCTAAAAGTTAAAGTTAAAGTCTGTCCCGAGCCTAAGGCTCATCAGGCCGGTGCTTATCCCGGTTTCTGTGGCGTTAAGCGACTGAGAGTCATAGACTCCCTCCTGGATAGGACCCAGTCTATCGCAGGGTTAACCCCCAACACAAGGTTGGTACCCCTTTTACACCTGGATGGGGTGAGAAAATAGCCGTAAAGTGCCTTTTCCAAGGGCACAACGCCATAGCCGAAAGCTGGGATCGAACTCGCAACCTTTAGATTACGAGTCCAACGCCCTAACCACTAGACTACAGCGGCGGCTCCAGGCTATGTCTGCTACGACCAATTACCTTTTCTGAAAAATCGAACTCAACTTACTTTGAAGCTTCTCACGCTTAACAGAGCCAGTTAAAGGCAGATCAACGATGATGAAGAAGACGTTGATTACAGATTCCGGGTTTTTAAAAAAAATACTATATAATTTCTGTGAATGTCGGAGTCAAAATGTCAGTTCTCTCTCTCTCTCTCTCTCTCTCTCTCTCTCTCTCTCTCTCTCTCTCTCTCTCTCTCTCTCTCTCTCTCTCTCTCTCTCTCTCTCTCTCTCTCTCTCTCTCTCTCTCTCTCTCTCTCTCTCTCTCTCTCTCTCTCTCTCTCGGGCCGGATGAAAAAAAGTATGTAATGCTTACTTACTCTGTTACCTTGAAAAATAAGATTTTTTTACATTCATTTTATTAATTCATTTAATTCATTCTCATCTTCATTCATTCATCTCTCTCTCTCTCTCTCTCTCTCTCTCTCTCTCTCTCTCTCTCTCTCTCTCTCTCTCTCTCTCTCTCTCTCTCTCTCTCTCTCTCTCTCTCTCTCTCTCTCTCTCTCTCTCTCTCTCTGTGTCCATGAACAATACACCCTCCTAACTTCTGAAGACTTGATCGTCATGGTGTACTGGCCACTGTGGTGAAGATCAGTCTGCACTGGTTTGATCCCATTCCTATCCTGATCATACTTGTCTTCAACCCAGTCTGTCATTACACACGAAAAAACACCTCGCAGTGCTCTAGTCCTAATGCCAGGAAAATGTATGCATACACACATAATCATTTTCATAGCTAAGGTAAAGGTAAAGGTGTCCCATAACTTATGTGGTCGTAGGGGAGCGAGGCATCAGAGACCTCAGCTTCTCTAGGGGCCAGCATATTGAGGGCAGCGCCCATCTCCTCTCCCTCGCTGCTTTACCTTCCCTGACCTTAAAGAGGGCAGGTACCTATTTACAGCTGGGTGAACTGGGGGACTGTACTGAAGCCAAGGCACACAAACAGTCATCCATCCAACTGGTAGCCACGCTCGATGCTCGATGCAGGAAAGCGAGTGCTCTGACTACTTTGCTATCCCGCCCCCTATTGTCTAACTATGGTTCAATAATTATGTTTTTGATACTGCTAGAAAAACAACACTATTCTTTGACTATTTTTTCGGCCCCTATAAAATTACTAGAATCTGAATGTCTTCAGAAACGAGAGTACACAAGATCAACAATTTATAAAGGATATTTATTTTATATTATATATATATATATATATATATTATATTATATATATATATTATTATATATATATATATATTTTAACATGCAAAACTAATAATAGCCTTTTTCCGTTTAGCAATCAAGTGTCTATTTTTCTTCGGTTTTTCCGCCACTTGCGCTTATCTTATTAAACAGATAGTTGCAACGAGTGCAGTCAGTTCCTGAATAATTTGATTCCGCTCACCCCCTCACCCTCACCCCCACCACCTCCGCATCTCTCTGTTTCTTTATGCTTTGGTTTCTTTTGAATTGATGTTGAACTGATTTGTTGATTGTCTTTGTATAGCGGAAGGCTTTGCTTGGGCAAGAAGAATATTCTTTATCAAAGGCCTTAAATTCTCCGTTGTACAGGATATTTTTTGTGTAAGTGTGTGTGAACTAAAAAAAACCCAACAAAACAACCACCACCCCCTCCCCAAACAAATCTATTTTACAAACGAGTTTTGTAAGAGCATGTAAACATGAAACTAAATCCAAAAAGTCCTTGATGACTCATTTGCAAAATGATGAAGAAGCGGTAATTGGTGACTTGCACTTCCTTCCCCCATCCCTCTTCATTTCATCAGTGAATACTTCTTTGATTACTGTTCCTTCTGAATGTGAAGCCCACCTGATTAAAAAAATCTATGGTATTTTTCTTTCTTTCTTTCTTTCTTCGGCAAATAAAGATTGTCGACAAACGGACAAATGAGTGAATAAATGAATGTATGAATAAAAGAATCTATCCATTCATCCTTTCATCCACCCACCCCATCCATATACCCACCCACCCACCCACCTTCCCATCCATCCATTTGTCCACATACCCACCAACCCACCCATCCATGTGCCCACCCGTCTGTCTGTTTTGAAACCTGATTTTTTTGGAAGTGCTATATTGCAAGAAGCCGCCGCTGTAGTCTAGTGGTTAGGGTGTTGGACCTGTAATCTAAAGGTTGCGGGTTCGATCCCAGCTTTCGGCTATGGCGTTGTGCTCTTGGAAAAGGCACTTTACGGCTATTTTCTCACCCCACCCAGGTGTAAAAGGGGTACCAACCTTGTGTTGGGGGTTAACCCTGCGATAGACTGGCGTCCTATCCAGGGGGGGGGGGGGGGGTGTCTATGACTCTCAGTCGCTTAACGCCATAGAAACCGGGATAAGCACCGGCCTGATGAGCCTTAGGCTCGGGACAGACTTTTTAAAAAAACTTTTAAAAACTTTTTTAATATTGCAAGAGAACATGGTCAAGAGAGTATTCCGGTGTTGCACTATGCTACCTCTTGCTGTGAAAGGTTTATCATGCAGAGGACACTTGAAGGGGGAAGACCCAGGGGCAGACAGAGGAGGAGATGGACAGAGAGGGACAAAGAATGGACACACCTTGGAGGAAAAAAACCCTGAAAATAAGAAACAAAGTGTCAACTAACTCGTTCCTTGTGTTCTATCTATTGATCGTTTAAGTCGAGGCACTGATAATGATAGTGATAAGGATGATGATGATTATAAGAGAAGATAATAATGATGATGATGTTGATGCTGCTGCTGCTGCTACTGCTACTGCTACTGCTGCTGGTGCTGTTGCTGTTGTTGTTGTTGTGATGATGATGATGATGATGATGATGATGATGATGATGATGATATGTTGTTAATGTTGTTATCGTTGTTGATGATGATGATGATGATGATGATGATGATGATGATTGTGTGGTCGTGGTGGTTATGAGGGTGGTGGTGGGAGTGGTGGTTGTGGTGGTGGTGAGGATGATAATGATAGTGGTGGTGGTGGTGGCAGTATTGATGTTATATGAGGGTGGTGATAGAAATGGTAGTGGTGATAATGATGACGATGGTAGAACAAATGATGGTAGCGATGATGATGACGATGACAATACTATCATAGTAATGATGATCACAACGACAACAACGACGATAATGATAATGGACTGTCACACCATCCTTAATATCCGTATTGCAGAACAATGGTGGCCGTGCCATGACCTCTGTAGGTATAAGGTCAAGCAGTTTTGGAACCTACCTTCCTGGTTTTCTTCCGCCCACACAAAAAGAAAGAACCAAGGTCATGTCCTCTTCTAATAGGTCAAGGGGTTACGTCCTGAGTGGTGTGAAAAGGGTGTGGTCCGGAAATGCTAATCTACATGTGTGTGTGTGTATGTGTGTGTGTGTGTGTGTGTGTGTGTGTGTGTGTGTGTGTGTGTGTGTGTGTGTGTGTGTGTATGTGTGTGTATGTGTGTGTGTGTGTGTGTTTTCCAAGGCGCATGGAAATACAGATATCCAAACAAACTAAGAAAGGTTTAAACATGAATGTTAATATACAGTAACACTATGTTCATATACATGCATGTATATACATGTATATATATCTATACATATAACATGAGTGCTCAGATACACACACACACACACACACACACACACACACACACACACACACACACACACACACACACACACACACACACACACACACACACACACACAGAACATTGCGCTCGCAATTCTGACGACCCGAGTTCGATTCCGTTCGAGGGAATTTTTTTCTACCGGAGTTAACATCAGTGCTGACTCCACTCTCCCCAAACGTCCTTTGGATGAGACTTTAAACCGAGGCCCCGTGTGCAAACGCACGCAGAACATCTTGCGCACACGTTAAATCCTGTTTCCGCTTTTCGTAAGAGTAGGCCATTGGGTGCCATGCCGGTGGGAACAGATGACATGATTTCAAAACTGCATATACACGAGGACCGGATGTAAAAAAGCACACGATTTCTTACTCTTATCCTCGATATAAAAGAATGAATATAATAAAATAAAATAAAATAAATAAATAAACATAATAATGCTTCTATGTGCAATAATCCTTTGTTGTAGAAACTTAACGTAACATTTCTTTTTGTACTTTTCTGGTTTTGCTCTGTTTCCTTGTTGGTTTGGTTGTTGCTGTTATCATCACTGTTGTTGTTTTTGTTTGACAGCTCAGTGAAGCATTTGTCATCTGTTGTAGTTGTTTCTTGTTGCTTTTTTCCCCTCCGTTATTGTTGTCGTTGTTGTAGTTGTTGTTTCCTTGTTCCGTTGCGAAATCAGCCCTTTGTTTTCTCCCTCCACCCCCTCCTTTTTTGCTTTCTTTTGCTAATGTGTTTTCTTCCGTTTCGGGGGGAAATTCGCTGTCTTTCTTTCATTGTTTGCTTGTTTGGTATGGACAGTTTCATCAAACACTGCTGGGTCATTAAAGACGGGAGACGGGATAGCCTAGTGGTCAGAACATTGCACTCGCAATTTGACGACCCGAGTTCGATTCCCGTTGGGGGAATTTTTCCCCTGGAATTAACATCAGTGCTGACTCCACTCTCCCCAAAAGTTTTTCGGATGAGACTATAAACGAGGCCCGTGTGCGAACGCACGCAGAACATCTTGCGCACACGTTAAATCCTGTTCCGCTTTTTCGTAAGAGTAGGCCATTGTGTGCCGGTGGGAACAGATGACAAGATTTACAAAAACTGCATACACACGGGGACTGGATGAACCCCCCCCCCCACAAAAGTGCTTATCCATTATCCTCTATATAAAAGAACAAAGAAAATAAAAAGAAAAGAAAAGAAAAACCCAGCGCGTACAAATAACTACTACTACACAAACGTGTAACCATGTGCCGCTTTCATTGAAGAGGTGTCAGTTGAAAGATGGAGTGCCAGTATCCGGAATTCGTGTCTCTCTCTCTCTCTATCTCTCTCTCTGTCACAATGACTGCCTGTGTGCCTGTGTATAATTCCACGAAGCAATACATTCAAGCACGTCATAGAAGACATGCACTCAATGGTGGTAAAGCCACTTCACACATTAATTTCTGAAAACTCTGCCTCCCCCTCCCCCCACCCCTTCTCCCAACCCCTGGCTCTACTCATCTTCCCCATCCTCCTCCTCTCTATCTCACTCCCTATCCTGCCATTGTGTTCCTCACTCTCTGTAATCATGAGTCACTTTTGTGTCGGTGCTAAGGCAATCAACTTCATACATGGATCCGTTGTCTTTTTCCTTTTTCTTTTATATCGAGGATAATGGGATAAGCAATCATGTGCTTTTTTCATCCAGTCCCCGTGTGTATGCAGTTGTGTCAATATTGTCATCTGTTCCCACCGGCACACAATGACCTACTCTTACGAAAAGCGGAACAGGATTTAACGTGTGTGCATGATGTTCTGCGTGCGTTCGCACAAGGGGCCTCGGTTTACAGTCTCATCCGAAAGACTTTTGGGGAGAGTGGAGTCAGCACTGATG
>CM060316.1:98576337-98578837 GCA_030674155.1 Stramonita haemastoma | reverse complement strand
GTCTGCTCACTGCTCTGTTGCTCAAACGTTGTCTACTCACTGCTCTGTTGTTCAGACTTTGTCTGCTCACTGCTCTGTTGTTCAAACGTTGTCTGCTCACTGCTCTGTTGTTCAAACGTTGTCTGCTCACTGCTGTGTTGTTCAAACTTTGCTCACTGCTGTGTTGTTCAGACTTTGTCTGCTCACTGCTCTGTTGTTCAAACATTGTCTGCTCACTGCTCTGTTGTTCAAACGTTGTCTGCTCACTGCTCTGTTGTTCAAACTTGGTCTGCTCACTGCTCTGTTGTTCAAACTTGGTCTGCTCACTGCTCTGTTGTTCAAACTTGGTCTGCTCACTGCTCTGCTGTTCAAACTTCGGATGAGACAAGTCCTTCGGATGAGACTATAAACCGAGGCCCCGTGTGCCAACGCACGCAGAACATCTTGCGCACACGTTAAATCCTGTTCCGCTTTTCGTAAGAGTAGGCCATCGTGTGCCAGTGGGAACAGATGACAATATTTACAAAACTGCATGCACACGGGGACCGGATGAAAAAAAGCACATGATTGCTTATTCTGTTATCCTCGATATAAAAGAATAAATAAATAAAACGTTGTCCACTCACTGCCTATCTCTTGTCCGCTTATCTCTTTGTTACTTTGCGTGTCTACCTTCGCTGCGACTGTGAATGCACAGGTCAGGTTGATCTATAGTTGATTCCGTCCTTGTTTGTTGTGTGGCTGTTATTGTTGTTGTTGTTATGGAGTAATGAGATTGCTTCAACAGAACACTAAGCTATGTTCCTATAATTGTCTTCTGACGAGTCGTTTTTTGTGTTTGTTTTTATTTTTGTTTTTCTCGGCTTTTCTGTATGTGTGTTTCATCTTTTCTTTTTTTCCCCTTTTTACTTTTTTTTGTCTTTCGGGTATCGCTGTTCAAAATGTCTATTTATCTCTTGATAATGGGGGGTGGTCTTAATTGCTTCCCTTGCGAGTGGAACAGAAGTCCGTTGCTGTGTGTTACTATGAATAGGACGCGGCGGCACTAATTATTGTAGGAGACTCCATTCCCTGGGGTAGCACTTCTGACCGTTTCCATTATACTTTGTGCACTGCCTTCGTGGTGCTGTGGTATGTAGAATTTGCAGAGTCTCTACTTTTAGAACCCCCCCCCCTTTTCTTCTATCCCTCTCCTCCTCCTCCTCCTCCTCCTCCTCCCACCTCATCATGCATTGTGGGTTTGTAGTGTTTCCCAGATAGGAAACCAGGGCTCTCCACTCCGTTATTTCTGGATTAGTTTGATTATTGGATTTGCATATTACGTTTTGATTGCGTGCTTGCCCTGAATGTCGAGTTGTATACGCGTGTGTGTGTGTGTGTGTGTGTGTGTGTGTGTGTATGTGTGTGTGTGTGTGTGTGTGTGTGTGTGTGTGTGTGTGTGTGTGTGTGTGTGTGTGTGTGTGTGTGTGTGTTGTGTGTGTGTGTGTGTGTGTGGTGTGTGTGTGTGTGTGTAGTGTGTATGTGTGTGTGTGTGTGTGTGTGTGTGTGTTTACATGTCTCCTCTGCAATGATGCTAATACCTATTTCTAAGGACACTCATGCTAGGTTCTCATAACCCTCATCTGACTTTAGGACACTCTTATCCTAGACATCTGTATATGTCTGTCTTGATCTGTTCGTCTGTTTGTTTGCCTGGCTCCCCTTGCATCTGTTCAGGGTATCGAGCTGATGATGTTGATAACGTTTTTTTTTTATCAACATAGTGGCGCGTATGTTGACTGTAAATTTGATATTCCCTATATCTGAGATCCATTTATGCATAAGCTGATAGGAGCATTAGAGACATTATATGGATGTTTTCGGTTAGTTTCTCTGATATCTATTGTTCAGGTAGTTTTGTGTTGTATATCTGCTGACTTGTCTGTAAGTCTGTCTGGGCCATGAGCAAGTCAGGCTTAATGTAACGATGTACGTGTCCTGCTGGGAAGCACAAACACAAGGCTATGGTTCCACATAAACATCATGTCAAGACAGAACTCAAGATGAAAAAACAAACAAACCTTTAACCTTAGACATACTAAGGAAGACATACTAAGGAATATCAAATTTACGGGCAAGGTACACGCCACCATCAATCAGAATGTTACTTCTCTCCCCTTACTTTCTGATCGCCATGGCCACTAATCAATAGCTTCTTCACCTCCCCTCACCCCCCTTCCATCTCACCACTTACCCACCTCACTTTGTCAGTCTCCCACTCACCAGTGAGGGGACAAGACTCCCCCTCTCCCCCCCCCCCTCCAAAGTGATGCCAGCTTTGTTGCGGGAGTTAATCAGCGGGGAAACAGCGCGAAGTAAGGGTGGCTGACGTGGCCGAATTGCACTGCTCTGCTCTCACGTGCTGGCTCCTCCAGGCCATACATGTATATACTGTGCTTTGGTTGGGTAACCTTTGGCAAGTTTCTGTTTTGCAAGTGCTAATGTGTGTGTGATTTGTTACACTTTGGAAAATCCTACGTGT
>CM060316.1:98568837-98571337 GCA_030674155.1 Stramonita haemastoma | reverse complement strand
TCTCTCTCTCTCTCAGTGCGCGCGCGCGTGTGTGTATGCCCACACATGTATGTGTGTGTGTGTGCGCGCGCGCGCGCGTGTGTGTGTAATATCGTACATATTGAAAACAAAGAATCCACGCTGTATTGCAAACATTGCTCTTGACAAAAGCGCTTGAATAAGTGAATATTAATAAAACAAAAATGCACCCCTAAAATAATAACACAAGCATCAGGGAATTCTGCAATTCTGAAAGAGCTACCACAACAGCAACCAGACAAACAGATTGGCTTGATCCAACGTTTACGGGGACACGTACAACACAAACACACGACAATTTCCCATGATGAAACGAACAGTCAGTGTTTGCTGCAGGCACCTATGAAGCGATATGTCAGGGAAGCGAAAGAGCCTACGGCACAAGCGGCGCTGATTCCATCAGTGCAAATGGTGAGCAGACGACCCGGGATAAGGCAAACAATCTTCACAGCGTGATTGGCAACACTGATGAAGCTATAACGTCAGGTTGTGAGCCAGGGGGCATTGTTAGCCGAGTAGAAATGACATGTTTATATATAGAAATGGAGGAGAAAAAGTGAACCATCAGCGTTTTTTGTCAAAGATGTCTACAACTAGCACTGTTGAAGGCTCTACGAATTTTTACATTTTACATGTTATATTTTACACCACTTGTTATGGTAGCTTTTTCTGCGTGAAATTCGGGCTGCTCTCCCCGGGGAGAGCGCGTCGCCACAAGAACAGCGCCACCCATTACTTTTTTCTTTTTCCTGTCTGCAACTGTATTTGTTTCCCTATCAGAGTGGCTTTTTTTCTGCAAAATTTTGCGGACTTTTCGCTTTCTATGCAGGCGCGTTACCTCTAGACCCACCGATCCACCGAATGGAATATTCACCATATCTGATCTGTTTGCATTAAAGACAGACACAATTATTGGCATTGTTGAAGGACAAAGAAATGGCATATTGATCATATTTCATTCCATCAGAGACGTATCAATGTCGGATTATTGGAAACGAAAGAAGTGGCACGTACAATTCTCTGTTTTCATCAAAAACGTTTATAATGGCTATCAATGAAGGCTAAAGTAATGGCAAATTCACAATTCCTTTTTCTAACATAGTACGTTTCCCACTAGCAGTACGGAAAGTGACAGGAAAAGCACATTTCACAGAAATGAGGGAAGAAATCAGACTAGACTCTCTCAACTTTGATCAAAGGCATATCTGGATAATCTTGTTGGAGACTAAGGGAACGACCCTTTAACAAAAAAAAATCACAATAGAAAATTATATATCTCCACACTTTTATTACGAAAATCAAAATGCAAAAATGAAGCATCTCCATGTTGATGAAAGACTTAGCAGTGGTGAAGACTAGAGAAAAGGGCAGCTTTGGTGAAGGGAAAGGAACTACTCTTTTAGGTGCATCGGTGGTCTAAAGATAACGCGTCTGTCTAGAAAGCAAAAAGTCTGGGTCGGAGCGTGCGGTGGTTCGAATCCCGTTAAGGCCCAAAACTTTCCCCCACATCCATTAGACCATGAATGGTAGTATGGGCGCTAGTTTTTAAGATGAGACGATAAACCGAGGTCCTGTGTGTTACACATCATTATTTCCCTTCACCTTCACCTGTCCCGTAGTCCCGTGGACCGTGGGGGCACAACTGAAGATTTTGCAACCAGCTTCCTCCACTCCCCACGGTCCTCCGCCCTCTGTAGCAGGTCGTTCCACCCAAGGCTTGTCTACTCTCTGATGTTGTCTTCCCATCGTTTCCTCTGTCTGCCTCTTCGTCTCAATCCCCTAACTTCTCCCTGTAAGACTGTCTTGGCCAGTCCAGATGATCGTGTGACGTGCCTGTACCACTGTCTGTCTGTCTGTCTGTCTGTCTGTCCGTCCGTCCGTCCGTCCGTCTGTCTGTCTGTCTGTCTGTCTATCTGTCTGTCTGTCTGTCTGTCTCTCTGTCTCTGTCTCTGTCTGTCTGTCTGTCTGTCTGTCTGTCTGTCTGTCTCTCTCTCTCTGTTTTGCACACGCGAGTGCATGCATAGTGTGGCTATACCCATTGCCCCCGCCTCCTTAGAAACAGGCTCCAGCCTTCTTGGGGGGTTTTTTGGTGTTTTTTTTTTTTAATGAACGATACACCCCTTCCCTAGTTTCCAAGAACAGAATGCTACCGGATCGTCTGCTGCCACGTGTGAATGAATTGATGTAAAAATGCTTCAATTCCACCACATGGCATGATCAGAAGGTGGTTCCTTACACAGAATCTCTCATCTCTCTCTCTCTCTCTCTCTCTCTCTCTCTCTCTCTCTCTCTCTCTCTCTCTCTCTCTCTCTCTCTCCTCTCTCTCTCTCTCTCTCTCTCTCTCTCTCTCTCTCCTCTCTCTCTCTCTCTCTCTCTCTCTCTCTCTCTCTCTCTCTCTCTGTGCGCGCGTGCGTGCGTGCGTGCGTGTGTATTTGTGTGTGTATGTGTGTGTGTGAGTGTGTGTGTAAGTGTGTGTGTGTGT
>CM060316.1:98483837-98563837 GCA_030674155.1 Stramonita haemastoma | reverse complement strand
CTGTACTGTAGTGTATTGTACTGTACTCGACTGCATTGTAATGTACTCTATTATATTGTACTGTATTGTATTTTGCTGTATTACACTTTACTATATTCCAAGTCAGAGCAGCCCATTTTTTTTCGTACAGGAAGCATGCTGAGTATGTTTGTGTTTCAGAAACCTACTGGACACTGGCATGAATTACAGGACCTTTAATTAATGTAAATAGTTGATCTTCTGCATGTAGATACACACAAAGGGGAGTAAGAAACTAGCAGGTCTGCACTTAAAGTTGACCTAGGTAATCATAAAACTACCCACCCTTAACTAAACCAGACACGACAACCAAGATTCAAACCCACGACAGGGATTGAAGTCAAACGGTTTGAAAACCACTCGGCTATATAGCATTCGTGATGTGTTTGTTTGATCTGTGATGTTCTGTTGACAGTTCAGGCGTTTGCGCTTTCTTCAGAGGCCCTGCATACCGCTGGTGGCAATATTCCTGTACACCTTTCTTCTCAACCTGCATCGGCCTCTGCAGTTCACACCTGTCCTCATTCAGGGTAAAGCTACATGCTGAGGCCATATTTTTATTTATTTATTTATTCTTTCGTTTAGATCGAGGATAATGGAGTAAGCACTTATTTGCTTTTTTTTATTTTTTTTTTTACATCTAGTCCCCGTGTGTATGCAATTTTGTTGATATGGGATGAGTTGGTGTGCGGTAGTATATAATATATATATATATATATATATATATATATATATATATATATATGTGTGTGTGTGTGTGTGTGTGTGTGTGTGTGTGTGTGTGTGTGTGTGTGTGTGTGTATGTGTGTGTGTGTTGGGGGAAGGCATAGCTGGTTTGGTTTGGTGTGGTGTGGTAGAGTGTGGTGTTGGTGTGCAATGATAATGTTAGTGTTATTCTGTAAACATGCATCAGTAGTGTTGTGTCGTGTTCACGAAATTAAGCATTTCGTTTTGTTTTTAGTGTAATAGTTTCAGTACAGCAACATTTCTTTCCGTGGCGGCGGCAGCGGCGGCGGCAGCAGCAGTAGTAGTAGAAGTAGAAGTAGCAGTAGAAGTAGAAGAAGTAGTAGTAGTAGTAGTAGTAGTAGTAGTAGTAGTAGTAGTAGTAGTAGTAGTAGTAGTAGTAGTAGTAGTAGTAGTAGTAGTAGTTAGTAGCTGAAGAAGACGAAACGATAATAACTACGATGCCAGTAGTGGTGGTGATGATGGTGGTGATGATGGTGGTGATGATGGTGGTGATGATGGTGGTGATGATGGTGGTGATGATGGTTGCAGTGATGGTGTGTCTGTAGCCATATTGATGCCAGCTCTTCTGCCACTGCCAGTGGTGATAGTTATGATGTATGGTGCATGATATATGTGCTGTCATATTGTGGTGTGCTAACTAACGTGTTGTTGCTATTTTTGTACTTGTTGTTATATACTTACCAGGAAGTTTATCTTTGCTCCATGGTGTTTGTTTTTATCTGTTGTCAGATTGTTGTTCTTATTCGGCAGCCTCTCGTTGGCACAATAGGGGAAACAGGAAACAAGCACTTCTCATTGTTGTTCACTGCTATGTCAAAAATGTAGCGTAATAGTGACACTGCGTTTCACAATTTATTACGGAATGTTGTCGATAAAAAAAAGCACATAAAATTATAACATTGTTTTGTCTTGTGTTGTATACTACGTTCATGATCAGTCACATGACATTTCTCTGCATGAAATGAAAGTCGGGGTACGTCGCCTGAAGAGAAACGTCATCCATTATTTTTTCAAATGTTCCAGTCTACATGTATATTAAAAAGTTTCCCTTCGAGAGTGGCTTTTTTCCACAGCCTTTTTACCAGGGACAACTCTCTTTGTTACCGTGGGTTCTGGTATATGTGCTGAATTAGTTAAAGTCTGTCCCGAGCCTAGGGCTCATCAGGCCGGTGCTTATCCCGGTTTCTGTGGCGTTAAGCGACTGAGAGTCATAGACTCCCCCCTGGATAGGACGCCAGTCTATCGCAGGGTTAACCCCCAACACAAGGTTGGTACCCCTTTTACACCAGGGTAGGGTGAGAAAATAGCCGTAAAGTGCCTTTTCCAAGGGCACAACGCCATAGCCGAAAGCTGGGATCGAACCCGCAACCTTTAGATAACGAGTCCAACGCCCTAACCACTAGACTACAGCGGCGACTATGTGCTGAATGCATGTTGCAAATAGGACATCGGTTCATCGTCTTATACGGCAGACTAGCACCCAGACCACTACTCATTCAGCAGCTGGGGAAAAGTTCAGGCTCAGGCGAGGATCAAACCTACACGTCTAGTTATCCTAGCAGGCGCATCACCTTCAGACCATGGATACCTTTACTGCCAATGCCGGCTATCTAGCCATACTCTGATGATTCAATGTTCAAGATTTGTCTCCATTTTGAAGGGTGATGTGTGTACGCTTCCAGGCCTCCAAAGAATGTTATATAATTTAGATCCTCAATAAGAGGAAAGACGAGATCAGAGAACCATTGTAAAAAACAAACAAACCCAACAACCGACAGATGCAGAACTGCGGTTGTATTACCAGTTGACCACTGACCAACAGTGTGTGAGCGCGTGTTTTTGTGCTTACATGGGTGTGCGAGTTTCTGCGCAAATTAGACACAGGAACATTAACAGCCAGCAAAGCCTATTTTACCCAGTGTACATCCAAATGACAGGAAAACCCAGTTAATTAAGTCAAGTTAAGTCATAGTTAATCAAGATCAAGAGCTAGTGTGACTTATCTTGTACAAAGCTGAATTGTCTTTGCTTCTCATGCTGCACTCTCAAACGATGATATATGTTGTGGTTGTGGCTTTCCATTTCGGAGGGGGATTTTTGCTGGGGCTGGTTGTTCAGAATTGAGAAACAATAGCAATCTCGATTGCTGATGACAACTTAGATGGTTTTGGGTATGCTTTTTCATGTACCCAGATAGATACATAACCATATTTACACAACTGCATACACACGAGGTACAGAATGTAAAAAAAAAAAACACGGGCATTTTCCCCATTATCCTTGAGATATAAAAGAATAAAATAAAACACTACACACACGCATTTTCCCCCATTATCCTCGATAGATATAAAAGAATAACATAAAACACTACCCAAAAAATAAATAAATACCCGCCTTCATTTCGCAGACGGGACGAGTCCAAGCTGGACGATCGGGTTTTCTGCCCTGTTCCGTGAGGAGAAGAGGACGTTTCTGGCTGTGGCTGACCTGTGTCGCTACAGCATGCTCTACCTGCCCATGAGCGCCGCCCTGCTCTGCAACTGCCTCATGCTCTGCGCCCTCAGCAGGCACCACAAGAGCCTCAGCAAGATGAGCGACGCCACCACACACACACCCAGCAGGACTTGGCTAAGAGCAAGGTGCTTTTTGGTATTGGTTGGTTTGGTTTTTTTAACAAAAGGTTCTACTGCTCATCTGGGGTTTGTTTGTTTTTATGGTACTACTTTCTTGTCTGTTAATCACTTTATTCTTAGTGATTCTGTTCTGTGTCTCTCTGTGTCTGTCTGTCTGTCTGTCTGTCTGTCTGTCTGTCTGTCTGACTGTCTGTCTGTCTCTCTCTTGTTGTGTGGTGTGTGTGGTGCGCGTGCGTGCTGCGCGCGAGTGTGTGGTGTGGTGTCGTGTGTGTGTGTGTGCGTGTGTGGGTGTGTATGTGTGTGTGTGTGTGTGTGTGTGTGTGTGTGTGTGTGTGTGTGTGTGTGTGTGTGTGTGTGTGTGTGTGTGTGTGAGAGAGAGAACAAACAAATTTTTATTTTTTCAGAGGGTAATAGATTAAGCACTACATGCTTTTTTAACATCCAGCCCTCGGGAAAAAACAAACAAATAAGAAATAGAAATAGAAAACGAGCATAAAAAAGCTTAATAACAAGAGGGAAAAAAATCATGGGAAAAATATGCATAGTCACAAAAATCCAAAGAAAGTAGTACTCATTCTCTCACCCGATCCCCCCTACAAACACACACACACACACACACACACACACACACACACACACACAAAACACACACACACACACACACACACACACACACACACACACACCCGAAAGGCAAGCAAGAAATAGAAAAACATTACAGAGAGAGAGAGAGAGAGAGAGAGAGAGAGAGAGAGAGAGAGAGAGAGAGCAGACAGACAGACAGACAGACAGACAGACAGACAGACAGTCAGACAGACAGACAGACAGACAGACAGATAGAGACATAGAGACAGAGACAGATTAAATGTATATATGGACAATGAAAAACACACCAAAAATAAAAAAATAAAAAAATAAAAAATAAAAATAAATAAAATAAAATAACATAAATGCATAACAACAGAAACTAACTGTACTATCCGAGGAAAAAATTCATGTAATTGAGACTAAAAGTGGTTTGATCAAAACATTTGTGGTGAAAGCAGAGAAACATTTTCATGAGTCATCAGAAAATCATACAACAAAAACTTAAATCTTGAAAACTTTGATTCATATTTTAGAAAGGTTGGGAGTCTATTCCAAAACCAGCTCCCAGAAATATTAGACTTGATTTAAACAGAGTAATGGTTGGTAAAGGAAGGTTGATTTTATGTGAATGTCGAGAGTCTTTACACTGAACATGCTGCTTAAGGAAGATGGGGCATTACCATGAAGGATTTTATGCATTAGTACACCTTTATTGAACAACAATCTTGTTTTGAGAGGCAGAATATTTACATTTTTGTAATCTGGAAATGTCAGTGAAGATGATTTATCTATTACTATTTTGACAGCTCGTTTATGAATACTGATTAATGGTTTGAATAGGTTATTACTGGCTAGGTCCCATAGTGTAGATGCATAATCCACACTAGACTGAATAAAGAATGAAAAAATATTTTTCTTGCATTCAGATTAAGACAGTGTTTGATCTTATTTAACTGGTATGTTTTGGAGGCAATTTTCTTTGTTAAGTTACGTATATGTACAGACCAAGACAAATTATTATCAATCGTTACTCCCAAAATTTTGTGATTAGAAACTTCTTCAATTCTGACATTGTTGATATAAATAGGAGGTAAGTTTATGTTGAGATTTTGACGTTTTTGTCTTGTTGATAAGAGCATGAATTTCGTTTTACCTGGATGAAGGGCCAAATGGTTCATTTGTGTCCATTCGACAATAATATTTATGTTCTCTTGTACACTTTGGCATACTTGGAGAGGGTTTTTGTGGCTAGTATGAAGAGTTGTATCATCTGCAAATAGTTCATTTTGTACTTTAATACTTAATGGCAGGTCATTTATATATAAAAGAAACAACAAGGGACCAAGCACTGATCCTTGTGGTACACCAAAGCTATTTAGAAGAAAACTTGAAGAAGTGTTGTTTAGATATACTTTTTGCTGTCTCTCAGATAGGAAAGATGAAATCAGTTCGAGGATACTAGGAGATAGTTTGTAGACTGCAAGCTTCCGTAGTAGTAGCTTGTGGTCAATAACATCGAAAGCTTTGGCAAAATCAATAAAGAGTATACCTGTGAATTCTTTTTTATTCATATTAAGCAGCAATTTATCTGTCAGTTTAACAAGAGTGGTGTGGCATGAATGGTTTTACTCTGAAACCAGATTGATTTGGGTGTAATAGATTATGTTTGTTTAAGTGGGCAAGTAAACATTTGTAAATGTGCTGTTCTAATGGTTTTGAAAGAGTGGATAATATTGCTATTGGTCTGTAGTTTGATGGTTCTGAGGTATTGCCAGATTTGTGTAAAGGAATAATTTTTGCTTGTTTTAAGAGTTTAGGGAAGGTGTTTTTGCTTATGCAAAGATTGTAGACATATGTAAGTGTTTCTGCTATAATTGATGCGGATAGTTTAAGAATTTTTCCATCTAGTCCATCGAGCCCACCCAAGAAGAGAGAGAGAGAGAGAGAGAGAGAGAGAGGAGAGAGAGAGAGAGAGAGAGAGAGAGAGAGAGAGAGAGAGAGAGAGAGAGAGAGAGAGAGAGAAGAGACGAGAGAGACAGAGACAGAGAGAGAGACAGAGAGAGAGAAGAACAGAGAGAGAGACACACACACACAAAGAGAGACAGAGGAATACAGACAGACATACAGCCAGCCAGACAGACAAAGAACGCATACATATGTGCACACAGACTTATGTATCATTGTCTATTCTGTGAACAGATGGAGCGACAGATGACGATCACCATCCTGGTGTCCACCTTCCTGATGCTGTTCTTTAACACCCCCGCCAACATCAACGAGGCGGTGTCCATGCACTCCCCCACATACGGGGTGGTCAAGCAGGACCACTACCTCTACATCGTCATGCGCAGCTGCTTCTCTCTCGTTTCGGTAACCAAACACACACGCGCGCACACATACATGCACGCACGCATGCAGGTACGCATGTACGCATACACATACACGCGTGCGCACTTGCATGCACATACGCAACTACGCACGCACGCACGCGCACACACTCACACGTACACCCACACGCACCCCCCCCCCCCCACATCACACACTCACATCCCCCCACACACCCTCAAACCCGCCCCCCCCCCTCACACACACTCACATCCCCACATCCATCTCCCCCCCCCCCCCACACACGCACGCACGCACGCTCGCACGCAAACATGGACGTATGCAAGCACACACCCAAAGAGTCAATTCGTCATTTAGTTTTTCATTGACAAGATGGAGACGTGTGATTGTACCAGCTCCCCACGACAAAGGTAACAACTAGCTAACATCAGTTGCCTAGAAAAAAAGGTTATTATTTGTAGGACCTAGCACTGGCCACAGTCTTTTTTTTTTGAATATTTTTTTTTCTTTTATATCGAGGATAATGGAATAAGCACTCATTTGCTTTTTACATCCAGTACCCGTGTGTATACAGTTTTGTAAATCTGTTCCAACCGGCACGCATTGGCCTTCTCTTACGAAAATTGGAACAGGATTAAACGTGCGCGCAAAATGTTCTGCGTGCGTTCGCACACGGGGCCTCAGTTTATAGTCTCATCCGAAGGACTTTTGGGGGGAATGGAGTCAGCACTGATGTAACCAGGGAATCCCTGAAATAATCGAACCGGGTCGTCAATGGAGCGCAAGTTTGACCATGCTATCCCGTCCTGTTAGCCAGTGCAGGTAATAAAATTCGGAAGACTTTACCAATGTGTTGTGTGTTGTCCCTGTGTTGCAGTTGTGGTGTGTGGAGTGTATGTGTGTGTGTGTGTGTGTGTGTGTGTGTGTGTGTGTGTGTGTGGTGTGTTTTTGTATGTGTTTTATATCGAGGATAATGAGATAAGCACTCTTGTGCTTTTATTATTATTATTATATATATTTTTTTTACATCGAGTCTCGTGTATATGCAGATTTGTAAATGTCATCTGTGTGTGTTGTGTGTGTGTTGTGTGTGTGTGTGTGTGTGTGTGTGTGTGTGTGTGTGTGTGTGTGTGTGCGTGCGTGCGCGTGTGTGTGATGTGTATGTGTATGGCTTGTGTGTGTATGTGTGTGTGCATGCGTGCATGCGTGCATGGTGTGTGTGTGTATGTATGTATATGTGCGTGGTGTGTGTGTGTGTGTGTGTGTGTGTGTGTGTGTACATTCGAATTTGTCAAAACTGTAAATAGTTGCTGATTGTGCGTCGTGTAGGTTGAATGCAAGCGCTTTGATTTGTTTTTGCAAGATATAGCGCTATACAAATTCCATGTATTATTATTATTATTATTATTATTATTATTATTATTATTATTATTATTATTATTATTATCATTATTATTTTATTATTATTATTATTATTATTATTATTATTATTATTATTATTATTATTATTATTATCATCATTATCATTATAATCATTATTATTATGTGTGTGTTATGTTTCAGCAAGTGTGTGATGTGCTGATCGCCCTCAGCTACCTGATCCTCAGTGCCTCCTTCAGACGCCGCTTCTTCTCTCTCTTCAGGCCTGTGCGCCATGTGCTGTGCCGGCACTCTGCCCCCCCTCCCCCTCATGCCTCCGTCTTCACCTCAGACACGTCCCTGTCAGCAGTGCCCAGCGTCACTCACACCCTCAACAGGGAACTGGACTCTGAGGCTGATGGATGAGTGTTGTTCGGAGTTGTTGGCATGGCTGGTAATGTTGAACAAATGTTTTGCGTCTACGGTTGTTGTTGTTGTTGTTGTGCGTTCCCCAGCTTAACAACCAGGGCTGAAGATAGTCTCAGCATAGCATTTTACAGCATTTCTACACAGACCTCGGTCGAAGACCTGGATCGAGGGTGTAAAAGAAACACTGAAGATCCCCAACATTCCACCCACCCAGGCCTTCGATCAAACTTGCTGCAGACAGAAAGCTCTTTCTCCCTTCGACGGCCTAGATGGTACAAGAGATCGGATAAAGTAAATTAAAGTAAAGTAAGTCCACACAGACCTCGGCACTTAGCTTATATTAATAACTGGCAAAGAGTTAGACCTCAGCCAAATATGGGTTGTAATGTGTTGAAAAGGGATGGTCCCGAAACTAGGAGCTGTTTCCCATAATTATCTTCTCTTGTGGTTTCGCTCTGTGAGGAAGATGGCTGAACAGACTGTGAGGTGGAGGCAACAGTGGGTCAGCGTGACTGACCACAAGACTCCATGGTAAAGTCGTTCTGTTTCTGTAATCTGCAAAGTCAGGTGATACTTTGCTTTAAGCTCTGTTTGTTTGTTTTTTCTGTTGGTTTTGATTTCTGTTAATTTGTCTCTCCGGCATATCCTAAGGTATTTTTTAATGTATGAATTGGCAGATACAGGGTATCAAAAAAAAATCTCTGTTGATATGTCTTGCCAGCGTATACTGCACAACACAGTTTTGTTCAGAGTCCTTTTTTTTCTTCTTCTTCTTTTTTTTTTTTTTTTTTTTTACTATGATAATACCACTTTCGTTACGACTTATCAAGCGGCAAAAATTTAGAATGATGAAAGAGGAAAACGTCAAAGGATTTTGTCCTTCTGCTTTTCGTTCACCAATGTCTTGTTCACCATTCAGTTTTTAGATTCAGTATTCCTGTTCTCCATTTCCTCGATAGAACATGGCACTGATTTAAGTTTTTAAGTGTTTTATAATTCTTACAATTTCACTATGGTTTTCACGCTATTTTGATAAAACCACTGTGCACGGTGAAATAGGCCGACTGTTGAACAATCCTTTTACTCCAGATCTCTGTTTTTTTAATGAGAAGGGAGAGTAGTTGAACAGGAAAACTGGATGTGTTGAAACAATGGCGTTGTTATTTAATGGTTGTGAATGACTCCAAGACCGTGCAGGACGTAATATGTTCCGTTATCCAAATGGACAAAAGAAAGTGACAGCTTGGTCATTGCACTTTGCTTTCAGTCACTTGCCGTTTGTTTGCTTGTGTGTATCTGATTGAGCTACATGACGTTTCAATTATTGATTTAGTTGCTATGAATGACTTTCAGTGTCAGCAGTCCTGTGGCTTGCAGTCTCACTGTTACCTGCCAGCAGTCTGTCTGTCGTTCCTCTGGTTTATGCCGATATCATGTCATTGTGCGCTACGATTCTTTGTGTCCCTGTATGGCAGGGGAGGCCTATGTAGGTGGGTTTGTGTAAGTTGTGCATTTCTGTTGATGTATGATGTGGTGTAAGTGCTCACGGCTTTAGTAAGATTAAGCGGAAGAGAAGTGCACCTTCACCATCATAATCGTCATCATCGTTATGATCATGATGATGATGATAATAATGATGATGATTGTCACTTACATTTGTGTTTAATATTGACAAGCTTGTATGTTTTTTTTTTGATTTGTGGTATCCTTGTGTATGCTTGAATGAATAACACCTAAGATCAGATTTTTAAAAAATGACATAAATAGCTATCTGAATATCATTCTGCCCATAAGTACATGCAAAGAGGACAGCTTAATGACTGTTTGACAGCGATGTGTTTGTGGACAATTAAAAAAAAAAAGATGCTTTGTCTGAATCAGAAGTCAATGACTCGATTTTAGCAGTACAACAATACTGCAAGCCACAGAAAAGAGAGAACATGATCGGAATTGTAAACGATAAAAACATCAATGCTACTGCAGATCACACGTCTGCTACTACTAGTCCCATACTGTCCACTCTTACATATTAAAGATGAATGCATTTCAGAGTGTGTGCACTTGGACGTCATGCAGATGCAATCAAGTAGTTCACGGTCTAAAGTGCATTTTCATCAGCTGATACCCACGTCTGTCCTTACCAGTTGGCATGTTTGAAACCAAACGACTTTAAGGTCCGACCATAGTCATCACGTCTCCAAGCTTTGAACAAAAGGGATGAATTCGGTGGATCAGAAAAGGGTTGCATGCTATTTCGTGGATTCTCGCTACTCCAGAAATTGGGCATTCGGCTAATATTAAGTGTTGCTACCCTGTAGCCAGGGCTCTTCTCTGTGGCCAGCGTTTCCCTCTGTTGTGCTTAGGTCATGGTCACCTACCTAAGTGCAGGGAGAGCCGGAACTGTTCACATGATTATGTCCTGGTTCATCTTGTCAATCTATGACAGAAAATTAGAAAATGAGCATGAACCATGAGCAACGTTTTTTGTTGAAGTGTAGTGAACGGGAAATTAAAAAGAATGCTTAAAAATATTGTTTAGTTAACCTGTGATGGAAGGAGGGAGGGGGGTTAAAATTGGTTTTGAATCCTCGCCACTGCAATTTCTTTTGGAGCTTATGAATAAGTGAAAACTGACATGTAAGTGCACTCATTATATTTTAATGAAAAGGTGAAATATCCAATCTATCTTTTGTGGAAAATGTGTTAGTTATAGGCCTGTGGTATGCACGACTCGGGGAATGTGCAGACTTTACCAAGCGCTTCAGTTGCACATTGTGTCACGCTGTTGATGAAATATCTGATACAATGATATCTTGGCTGCCATGTACAGAACTTAGCTATAATGGAGCATCCTGTTTGCCATGCCATCTTGGGAGAAGTGAAGACCCATATACACAGACTCTTTCTTCCTTGTGGCTGGTACTCCTGTGTGCTCCTCCTCTTCACTCGTCAGAGAATTCTGGTCACTTCAAGGCTGGAATGCTGCAACAATATACTACGCTGTTTTCTATTTTAATTATGATGCAACCCTAAACTTGGAATCTTGATGCCTTAAGGGCAGGCAAAAACGGTCACACACGCAAAATCTCACCATTGGTGAACCTCGGAGCTTTTGCTGAGGAACGAAA
The DNA here is from genome assembly GCA_030674155.1 of Stramonita haemastoma. Classification (NCBI taxonomy): domain Eukaryota; kingdom Metazoa; phylum Mollusca; class Gastropoda; order Neogastropoda; family Muricidae; genus Stramonita; species Stramonita haemastoma. The sequence continues at coordinate 98,552,589 of CM060316.1, read as the reverse complement.
AAAAATCTATCATGCAAAATTAGAAGATAAACATGACAAATTAACTAAGGGTGCTGAAGTATCAATTCTTCTTGTCAACCCAGATAGCTGATGCAAAATTATAAGATAAACATGACAAATTAGCTAGCTAAGTGCGCTGAAGTATCTATTCTTCTTGTCAACCCAAAATAGTCTAAAACAAGAAGGAAACTTCTTCCTCTGGGGTTTTTTGCTGCCTCACTTTATGAGCCCTGTCATTGCCAACGCTCTCTCCTACTGCACACATGACTGCACACTTGTTCTGTTGTGACCTATGGGTGGAAAGTCCACAGGAAACCACCACAGTGAGACTGTCACGACACCACTCCCTCACTTAGGACCTTGCAGCGCTGCCAGGTCATGGCGGTAAGTAGTAAACCTGCTCTTGTCCAGGACACACAAGACACTAGTCACAGAGATCCTTGTTACTAACACTGGCTTTATTCCAGACCCTGTACTATACTGAGTAAAGCGCCTACGCTGGTGAATACGCACGCAGAACATCGTGTTAATTCTGATGGACATAGTTTTCTTTTTTAAAACCAAAAGATTTGGCTCCATAGATCAGTAACTAGGTTGTTCACCCGTACCTCATCAAAATGCATTGATGTTTCACATGGATCATTTGGAGTCCAACACTTTTATTACTGTTTGAATGCTGTTGATGATTGCAGTATACTACATTTATTTGCTAGTGATTGTAAGATAACCGCTCTTCAAACAGATTTCCTACCACAGCAGTGTCCTGATTTACTTCTGTATTCTCAATGCTCTGACATGCAGAAACCACTGCTTTAAATTCAACGTCATTGCACACTGAGGATATTGTGTCCAATTCTCTGATAGCAGACGAAATGATGTTGAGATTGAGTGTGTGAACCTCTCTGTCTCTCTGTCTCTGTCTCTGTCTCTCTCTCTCTGTGTCTCTGTCTGTCTGTCTGTCTGTCTGTCTGTCTGTGTATTTGTGTGTGTGTGTGTGTGTGTGTGTGTGTTTGTTGTGTGTGTGTGTGTGTGTGTGTGTGTGTGTGTGTGTGTGTGAGAGAGAGAGAGAGAGAGAGAGAGAGAGAGAGAGAGAGAGAGAGAGAGAGAGAGAGAGAGAGAGAGAGAGAGAGATTTTGCTGATGGCATGTAGACCAGTTGGGTAACTGTTGTTTGTTTTTGCTGGAATGGGATACACTACTTATTTCCCTTGATACCCCCAAGCTGTTCACATCCTCTTACGATTTCTCTGTGTGTGTGTGTGTGTTGTGTGTGTGTGTGTGTGTGTGTGTGTGTGTGTGTGTGTGTGTGTGTGGCGTGTGTGCTGTGCTGTGCGTGGTGTGCGTGCGTGGTAGCGTGTGTGTGCGTGCGTGCGTGTGTGTATGCGTGCGTGCGTGGTGGTGTGTGTGTGTGTGTGCGTGCGCGCGTGTGTGTGTGTTCTCCAAAATACACAAAATCATAAATCAACTATAGACAATGTTACTTGGCAATCTCATAGTGCACACTTTTTTCCTAAACTTGAAAGCACTTGCTGCTGAATTGTTATGCCTATGCCAGTTCTCGTCTCCAAGTCTTTATATGATATTCATTTTGTGACTGATACCTTTCAAAATAAAGCTTTCTCCCTCTCTCCCCTTAACCCCGGTCTGTAGGGCACTGCGCTGAGTCTTTAAAGGTCAGGCTACTCCTGGCGAAACCTATTCCTCTCCGAGTACAGGGTGCATGCTGGATATGCTTGTGTTTTTTTTTTTTTTTTTTAACCTACGAGTGCTGACATGATTTACAGAATCTGTAACTACATATCTGTTCTTTGAAAATTGACTTGGTAGATCGTAAAAATCGCTACCCCCTTTTCACTAGACACCGTTGCTCAGATTCGAACTCACAACTTCATGGACCCATGGGTAATAAAGTTAAATCGCTCTTGACCACTCAGCTATAGCGTCTGTCAAAAGAAAAAAGAAGGGAAAAAAAAAACACTGATAAGAAAATCTGCTTTGCTGCTCTGAGCCAAGTCTGACAATGGTAGAGACTTACAGTAGACCAGTTCATAAACAGTAACAGCCACCAGATTAAAGTATAATTCCAATGGGGTTTGAGTTACGTAGCGAATGAGTTAATGTGATTTTGCTTTCTTTCGTTCTGTCATGAAATGGTGTTGTGGTTGTTTTTTTGGCAGTGAATTAGAATAGTTTCATGTTTTTGTCTTTGAACGAATGATACTCAGACACAGTTCCTTCATGTAAAGAAAAAGGATCTTCGATTTTTGTGGTCGTGTAGTATTTCGTTTATATCATGATTTTGAGATAATAAACAACAAGTACCACGTTTTCAGTTGTCATGTATTCACATTAGTATGTAGTGTAGTGTACTGTGATGGTGGTGGTTGTGATGGTGTTGGGGGTTGGAGTATGTGTGTGTGTGTGTGTGTGTGTGTGTGTGGGGTGTGTGTGGTGCGGGCACGGTGCGTGCGTTATGTGTGTGTTATGTATGCATATGTATGTGGTGACTTCTCAGTTACTCCACCGAAACATTTCTAAGAACTTAGAAGATGATTCCTTTCAATCAAATGAGACAGTCTAGAGCATCTCAGTCGTTTTCTGACCCAAACTAAGACACTCTGAACGCACATGTTTTGACTCTTCTGATACCAACATGTCCTTTAACTATCAGTAACCTGCCTGATATGCTGTTGTTGTTATTGTGTTGTATTTCTTTTGTTGTTGTTGTTTGTTTTGTTATTATATTATTTTATTATTATCATTATTATATATTATTTTTTTCGTTGTTGTTGCTCGGTTCCCCGCTTTAAATACCCATGGGTCACCAGAAATTGCACCCTGACTCAGCTCATCCCACTTGGGACTCACGTGAGATGGAAAGCACACACTGAATGAGAAGTTTGCGTGTATCACTCTTTTGAAGTGCTCCGCCAAGTAGGCAGCCAGGCTCCGATTTAAGAGGATTTTTTTTCTCCTTAATGAAAGTGCAGCCTGTCATGGCTGAAGACAACCTCAACACAATATTTTACAACATAACAATAATTATGTTGATGTAGGTCTTGGCACTTAGCCTGCATCAATCACTGACAGAGATTTTGGCTTGGGCCAATCTATTATCTATCTATCTATCTATTATGTATCTATCTATCTATCTATCTATCTATCTATCTATCTATCTATTATCTATTATCTATTATCTATCTATCTATCTATCTATCTATCTATATCTATATATATCTCTCTTATGTATGTATGTATGTATGTATGTATGTATGTATGTATGTATGTATGTATGTAGTATGTATGTATGTATGTATGTATGTATGTATGTATGTATGTATGTATGTATGTATGTATGTATGTATGTATGTATGTGACATATAGACATAATATATTTCACACATCTCTCTCAATATATATATATATATATCACACATATATATCTATATATCTATCTATATCTATATATATCTATATCTATCTATATATCTTATATATCTTATCTATCTATTATCTATATCTGTATGTGCAATATGTATACATATATACGAATATAATATATAATGGTACATATATTGTTCTTCCGCTAGAGCTCCAAAGTTCACTAATAGTGATAATTTTTGCGTGTGCGACCATTTTTGCTTCACCATCAAGTGGTCACATTCCAGCTCGGGGACCAACCTGTTCAATTTTTTTATATTCCAACTCTCCTGTCGTAGCTCAGTATATTCTCCAACAAAAAAGACAGACATTTGGGAAGAATCCTAGTGACTACACTGATGATCAGATATGAGATATTTGTTGACTGGTCTCTGTGATGACTGTGACACACACTGAGACATCAGTGGGTATCTCACCGATCTCTCTCTATCACGAACTGGGCACTGTCACTGGGCTTCACATATTTCGGAGATATTGTGAGTTACTTCTGAAGTACACCAGTAGCTTCTTTCATGGAAAGGAACACTACTAAAGTACCCCACTAGCATCTCATACAAAAATTAATAGCGGTTGGTGGTACATACAGTTCACTACATCGGAAAGTTCCGCTGGGGCTTTAATAACAAAAATTCATACTCAGCTATTCTCATACAAACTGCGATATTTCTGTGAATACACCAGTGCCATATTATGTAATGTTAACTGTTGTCAGAGCGCTCGCTTTCGCCAAGTCAAAGTCAAGGTCAAGCAGCATCGAGAGTGGTTACCAGTTGGATGGGTGACCGTTTACGTGCCTTGGTTTCAGTACAGTCCACCCAGTTCACCCAGCTGTAATGGGTACCTGCCCTCTTTAGGGTCTGGGAAGGTAAAACAGAGAAGGAGAGGAGATGGGTGCCACCTCAATAAGCTGGCCCTAGAGAAGCTGAGATCTCTGATGCCTTGCTCCCTTACGACCACATAGGTTATGGGACACCTTCACCTTTACTTTTTTTTTAACCTTAATTTGTAATGTGTCATATGGCTCAAGGGGTTAGCACTACAGACAGATAGCAGGGAGCACGTGTTCATACAACACAGACACCATTTTGTGTTCTTCCAAGACCAGAAGTGCCCATCACCCTTTACTCAAAGAGAGAGCTAACCTTTTAGCTGCAAACCTCAATACTGCAGACAGACATGGAATACTCTTAGGACGTCTTTGATTAAAACCAGACACTTACAATGCCTTTCAAGTGACTTGCTTAAGAATTGAGATATTTCTGGCATTATGTCAGTTTCAACTTCATTACGAACTGAAGTATTCCAGAAATATCTCGTGAATATCCATGATGAAAAAAATATTACAATGGGTGTGATTAGGGGAAGGGAGGGGGCAGTATAACCCTTCCAGTCACGGCAGATTTCTCTGCATGCAATTCGGGATGCTCTCCCTAGGGAGAGAGTGCTGTCACAAGAGCAGGGTGTCACCCATACTTTTTCCTGTCCTGTCTGTGTGTACATTCGTTTCCCTCTGAGAGCTGCTGTGCTCTACATCATTTTTCCACAGATAATTCTCATTTTTACCGTGGTTTTTTTTTAGTGCGCTAAATACGTATTGAACACAAGAGATCAGTTTATAATTTTAACAAAAAAACCCCAAACAAATAAAATAGCATCCATGCCACTAACTCTTAAGATGTAATTAGATGGGGCGGGGGGGGGGGGGGGGGGGGAGATAGTTCGAGTTCAAACAGGGATCGAACCTGCCACTTCTCACTTTCTAAACAGGCACGTTCTCTATGGTCCACCGAGCCACTTTTGTGTAGGATGACTGGAGACACACCCACACCCCATCACTGCTCCCTCCTGTCATGTTGCCCACAGCTATGTCAGCCACCACTACCACACAGCGCTGTCAGTTCCTTACTTTGGCATCACCATCCTCCTCCTCAAGATCAAACTTTGCAGATGCTAATCTCAGATGTCAAATACCGTCAACTTGCTAAATGCACACTAGATTTGCATATTTACTCTAAGGATTTTATTCCTGATTAAAAAAAGGGAGAAAATCATGAATACTAGCCATTCCGATTATTATTATTATTATTATTATTATTATTATTATTATTATTATTATTATTATTATTATTATTATTATGCTGCTGCTGCTGCTGCTGCTGCTGCTGCTGCTGCTGATGATGATGATGATTATTCATTGGGTTGTTTGGGGGGCTGGGGAAAGAGGGGGTGTCTTTTGTTGTTATTGTTTCTCGGCTTGAGCTCTGAGATTCACCAATGGTGAGATTTTTGTGTAAGAGACTCTTTTTTGCCCACTGTCATGTATGCTGCCGCATTCCGACTTCCGACTGCATTTTGACTTTAGGATGTGTGACAGGTATGTTGGTGTTTCCGTATATAACCCACCGACCGGGATCTTTTCCGAGTATATTCGATCTTCTCTGTGTATATTATATACGCGAAGAAGAACATCTTGCGCACACGTTAAATCCTGTTCCGCTTTTCGTAAGGGGAGGCCATCGTGTGCCGGTGGGAACAGATGACATTTACAAAGCTGCATACACTCGGGGACTGGATGTAAAAAAGCACATGAGTGCTTATCCCATTATCCTCGATATAAAGAATAAATAAATGAATAAATAAATAAATAAATAAATAAAGGCACGCGCACTGGCATGTCTGCAATTGGAAGTTGATCTGGAGAGATCGTAAAGATCCCGACCTTTTCATTTATTTACTTCTGTTAATTTATCTCTTTATTTATTAAATTGTTTATTCATTCTTTTATTTCGATGATAACGAAATAATCAAACACTGTCGTGTGTGCAAAAGAGTGCATGTAAAAGAATTCAACTGTTATTTATTTATTTATTTATTTATTTATTTATTTATTTATTTATTTATTCTTTTATTGCAAAGATAATGAAATAAGCCGTCACGTGCTTTTTTTTTTTTTTACAATCCCGTGTGTATCCAGTTTTTAAAAAAAAAATTGTCACCCGTTCCCACTAGCACACAATCGCCAAATTTTCCGTAAAGCGGAACGGGTTTTAACGTGTGCGCAAGATATTCCGCGTGCGTTCATACACGGAGCATCGGTTACTAAATTTGCTAGAAGCCTCGGAGATTCAAACCCATGACTTCATGGACCCATGGGATTGAACTCGGATGGTCTGGACCACTGGGCCATAGTGCCCTCTTTTGATAGTCTGATATTGTCGTTGTGTCTGCGGTTTTGCCTCTGGTCGTTTCTTTTCCTGCTTTCTTCCTGTTTTTTTTTTCTTCTTCGTCGTCGTCGTCGAACGCTCGGAGTAGAGCAATTACTATCGTCTGTCATATGAGCGGAAATGCGTTGCGCTGTTGTCAAGTGCATGACAAAATGCGAACTCGCACAGAACATCTTGCGCACACGTTAAAACCCGTTCCGCTTTTCGGAAGAGTAGGCGATTGTGTGCGGCGGGAACGGATGACAAAGCATGTCCGATTTCGGTGTGGGAGACAATATTATTGTTATGTGTGGGTCTTTCTGGGGGAAAAAAATCACCTCATCTTGAAGGGTCGGGTTAAAGCATTTTCCTACTAGATGTATGGTGTGTGTGTGTGTGTGTGTGTGTGTGTGTGTGTGTGTGTGTGTGTGTGTGTGTGTGTGTGTGTGTGTGTGTGTATGTGTGTGTGGTAGTGTTGTGTTAGTGTTGTGTTATGGGGGGGGTGTGTGTGTGTATGTGTATGTGTAGTGTGTAGTGTTAGTGTTAGTGTTAGTAGTTAGTGTTAGTGTGGTGTTAGTGTGTGTGTGTGTGTGTGTGTGTGTGTGTGTGTGTGTGTGTGTGTGTGTGTGGTGTGTGTGTGTGTGTGTCTGTGTGTGTGTCTGTGTCTGTGTCTGTCTGTGTGTCTATGTGTGTGTCTTCTGTGCGTTTATTTATTATTGATTGATTGATTGATGTGATTATTCTTTTATATCGAGGATAATTGAATAAGCACGTATGTGCTTTTTTACATCAGTTCCCGTGTGTATGCAGTTTTGTACACAAATTTGTCAAACTGTTCCCACCGGTACACAATGGCCTACTCTTCCGAAAAGTGGAAGCGGTTTTAACGTGTATGCAAGATATTCTTCTATTTGGAGAAAATTGTTCTCTAGATCTTTCTAGAAAAAAAACACATCTTGAAGGGTCGGGTTGAAACATTGTCCTTACTAAATTGTGTGTGTGTGTGTGTGTGTGTGTGTGTGTGTGTGTGTGTGTGTGTGTGTGTGTGTGTGTGTGTGTGTGTGTGATGTGTGTGTGTGTATGTGTGTGTGTGTGGTGTGTGTGTGTGTGCGTGCTCGTGCGCGCACACGCCGCGTATGTGTGTAAGGGTGCGCATTTGTGTGAGAGTTTGAGTGCAAGTGTGTGCGCGCGCGTGCGTGCGTGTGCTTGTACGTGTGTGTGTGCGTGTGTGTATGTGTTTATTTATTTATTTTTCATTTATTCTTTTATATCGAGGATAATGGAATAAGCATTCATATGCTTAAAATTTTTTTTTTTATTTACATCCAGCCCTTTTGTGTATTCAGTTTTGTACATCTTATCTGTTCCCACCGGCACACGATGGCCTACTCTTACCAAAAGCGGAACAGGATTTAACGTGTGCGCAAGAGTTCTGCGTGCGTTCGCACACGGGCCTCGGTTTATAGTCTCACTCGAAAGACTATTTGTGTGTGCATTTGCGTGGGCGCGCGCTTGTGTGTGCGTTTGCAGGTGTGTGTGCATGGGCGTAAGATTAAATGAATCAAAACTATTTGTGATTGGTTGCATGGGTAAAAGAGTAAGTTGAGTGCCCAATTTAAAAACAAAACAAGAGCGTCTTATAAATTCTTTATATAGGTTTTAAATCAACATCATAAGAGATATCTGGAAAATAGATGTATTACATAGATTTTCTACTGTGTTATTTTACTGACAGGTATTTTGATTGCAAACTGAGTGAGTTAGAGGGTTGTTTTACGTATATAGGATGGACTGAGAGAGAGAGAGAGGAGAGAGAGAGAGAGAGAGAGAGAGAGAGAGAGAGAGAGAGAGAGAGAGAGAGAGAGAGAGAGACAGAGACAGAGACAGAGAAGAGACAGACAGAGACAGAGACAGAGACAGAGACAGACAGACAGACAGAGAGACACACACGAGAGAGAACAGACAGAGACAGAGACAGAGAGTGAGAGACAGACAGAAGACAGACAGAAGCACAGAGCACACAGAGAGAGAGAAGAGAGAGAGAGAGAGAAGATAGACAGAGAGAGAGAAGAGAGAGAGAGACAGAGACAGACAGACGACAGACAGACAGACAGAGACAGACAGACAGACAGAGAGAGAAGACAGAGAGAGAGAGACAGACACGAGAGAGAGAGACAGACAGACAGAGAGAGACAGACACACAGAGAGAGAGACAGACAGGAGAGAGAGACAGACAGAGAAGAGAGAGAGAAGAGAGAGAGAGAGAGAGAGAGAAGAGAGAGAGGAGAGATGAGAGAGAGAGAGAGAGAGGAGACAGAGAGAGAGAGGAGAGAGAGAAGAGAGAGAGAGAGAGAGAGAGAGAGAGAGAGAGAGAAGAAGAAGAGAGAGAGGAGAGAGACAGAGACAGAGAGAGACGAGAGCGTTAAAATGTATATGCATCCGAGATCTTGTGCATATAATTTACATTTGTAAACACACACGGTCATTCATGACAAACTCTAATCAATCAATTTCTAATCAAAGACTCATCAGGTTTCAGTTTGTTTATTTTTTTGCTCTTGTGCTCATTCATATTACATTTCATCCAGCCCTGACAAAATTATTTCAAAGTCATTCTAAAGCTTCACTTTTATTCCGTTTTAGTTCAGCTGCGAGCCGGCTACCCAACCCTAACTCCAGCTTTTTGGGGCTGGGGGGGGGGGGGGGGGGGGGGGCAGGCTTTTCCCAATGCTCTGACCAGCAGTGACAATGACTGACCAACCAATTCGTTATGTAAGGAGTCTATGACATAGGGCGAAGCAAAATGGCAAGCAGGAAATAAGGCAGGAGAACAGGCCAACTGGTACAAGATGCCTGGTTATATTAGTCACCATTTTGAAATGAAAGGCAAATATTTTTCTTAAACCAGATTTTGTAAAACACAATTAAAAAAAATGATGATAATGATGATGATGATAATGATGATAATGATGGTGATGGTGGTGGTGGTGGTGGTGGTGGTGATGGTGATACTGATAGTGGTGATGATAATACTAATGATAATGATGACACTGATGATAATGATGATGATACTGACGATACTGACGACACTGATGGATGATACTGACAACACTGATGATGAAACTGATGATGATACTGATGATAAACTGATGATGATACTGGTGATTACTGATGACATTGATGATGATACTGATGATGAATACCGTGACACTGATGATATACTGATGTGATACTGAGACGTACTGATGATGACAGTGATGATGACAGTGATGATGATAGTGATGATAATAGTGATGCTGATAGTGATGACGATGATGATGATACTGATGACGATGTACTGATGATGACTGATATGATGTATAATGATGATACGATGATGATATGATGATGATACTGATGATAGTACTAATGATGATACTGATGATGATACCGATGATACTGATAGTGATGATACTGATAGTGATGATACTAATGATGATACGATGCTGCTGCTGTGATGGTACACTGATGATGAACTGGTGATGTGCGATGATGATGATACTGGTGATGATGCCGATGATGATGATACTGGTGATGATGTGATGATGATGATATGGTGATGATGCCGATGATGATGATACTGGTGATGATGCGTTGATGATACTGGTGATGATGCCGATGATGATGATACTGTGATGATGCAGTGATGATGATACTGGTGATGATGCGATGATATGATACTGGTGATGTGCCGATGATGATGATATGGTGATGTCGATGATGATGATACTGGTGATGATGCCGATGGTGATGATACTGGTGACACAGGTAATGATGGTGACACTGATGATGACGGTAACACTGGTGGCACTGGCGATACTGATGATGATGGCGACACTGACGATGCTGGTGATGGCATGATGATGATGATGACGATGACACAGATGATGATGACGATGACACAGATGAGACACTGATGATAATGGTGACACTGATGATGATAAGACACTGTGATGATGATGAAGACACTGATGATGATGAAGACACTGATGATGATGATGATGAAGACAATGATGATGATGATGAAGACACTGATGATGATGATGAAAAATGATGATGACGATGACACTGATGATGATGGTGACACTGATGATAATGAAGACAATGACACTGGTGATGATGAAGACACTGATGATGAGGTGACACTGATAATAATGGTGACACTATGATGAGATGATGATGATGACACTGATGATAATGGTGACATGATGGTGATGAAGACACTGATGATAAAGACACTGATGATGATGAAGACACTGATGAGGAGAGGATGATAATGATGATGAGACACGATGATGATGATGAAGACACTGATGATGATGATGAAGACACTGATGATGATGAAGACACTAATGGTGATGGTGACAGTGATGATAATGGTGACACTGATGATAATGGTGACACTGATGATGATGAAGACACTGATGATGATGAAGACATTGATGATGATGAAGACACGGATGATGATGAAGACATGATGATGACGATGGAGACACTGATGATGACGATAGACACTGATGATGATGGTGACACTGATGATGATGGTAACACTGATGATGATGGTGACACTGATGATGATGTGACACTGATGATGATGATGATGACACGGATGATGATGAAACACTAATGGTGACACTGATGATAATGGTGACACTGATGATATGGTGACGCTGATGATGATGAAGACACTGATAATGATGAAGACACTGATGATGATGATGATGACACGGATGATGATGAAGACACTGATGATGATGGTGACACTGATGATAATGGTGACGCTGATGATGATGAAGACACTGATGATGATGATGTGATGACACGGATGATGATGAAGACACTGATGATAATGGTGACACTGATGATAATGGGACGCTGATGATGATGAAGACACTTGATAATGATGAAGACACTGATGATGATGATGACACGAATGATGATGAAGACACGGATGATGATGAAGACATGATGATGATGAAGACACTGATGATGATGGTGACACCGATGATAATGTGACACTGATGATGATGGTGACACGATGATGATGGTGACACTGATGATAATGGTGACATGATGATGATGAGACGCTGATGATGATGAAAGACACTGATGATGAAGACACTGATGATGATGAGACATGATGATGATGAAGACTGATGATGATGGTGACACTGATGATGATGAAGACACTGATGATGATGGTGACACTGATGAAATGTGACGCTGATGATGATGAAGACATGAATGATGATGATGATGATGACACGGATGATGATGAGACACTGATGGATAATGGTGACACTGATGATAATGGTGACGATGATGATGATGAAGACATGAAATGATGAAAAGACATCTGATATGATAGATGACACGAATGATGATGAAGGACACGGATGATGATGAAGACCACTGATTGATGATGAAGACACTGAATATGATGGTGACACCGATGATCATTGTGCACTGATGATGCTGGTGACACCGATGATGATGGTGACACTGATGATAATGGTGACACTGATGATGATGAAGACGCTGATGATGATGAAGACACTGATGATGAAGACACTGATGATGATGAAGACACTGATGATGATGAAGACACTGATGATGATGGTGACACTGATGATGATGAAGACACTGATGATGATGATGATGATGATGATGATGATGATGATGATGATGATGATGATGATGACACTGATGATGATGAAGACACTGATGAAGATGAAGACATTGCTGATGATGAAGACACTGATAATAATGGTGACGCTGATGATGAAGACACTGATGATGATGAAAACACCGATGAAGATGAAGACACCGATGAAGATGAAGATGATGATGATGATGATGATGATGATGACACTGATGATGATGAAGACACTGATGAAGAAGAAGACACTGATGAAGAAGAAGAAGAAGAAGAAGAAGAAGAAGAAGAAGAAGAAGAAGAAGAAGAAGAAGAAGAAGAAGAAGAAGAAGAAGAAGAAGAAAAGACACTGATGACGATGGTGACACTGATGATGATGAAGACACTGATGATGATGGTGACACTGATGATGATGAAGACACTGATGATGATGAAGACACTGATGATGATGAAGACATTGATGATGGTGACACTGATGATGATGGTGACACTGGTGATGATGAAGACACTGATGATGATGATGATGATGATGATGATGATGATGATGATGATGATGATGATGATGATGATGATGATGATGCTGCTGATGCTGAAGACGCTGATGATGATGAAGACGCTGATGATGCTGAAGACGCTGATGATGATGAAGACGCTGATGATGATGAAGACGCTGATGATGCTGAAGACGCTGATGATGATGAAGACGCTGATGATGATGAAGACGCTGATGATGATGAAGACGCTGATGATGATGAAGACGCTGATGATGATGAAGACGCAGACGAAGACGAAGATGATGATGAAGACGAAGACGTAGAAGAAGAAGAAGACACTGATGATGATGAAGACACTGATGATGATGAAGACACTGATGATAATGGTGCTGCTGCTGCTGCTGCTGCTGCTGCTGCTGATGATGATGATGATGATGATGATGATGATGACGACGACGATGACAATGACAATGATGGTGACACTTACGATGATGGCGATACTGGTGATGATAATGATGATATGATGATGATGATACTAATGATGATGATGATGATACTAATAATACTGATGGCGTTAATGGTGATACTAATGATACTGATGATGATGATGATACTGATGATGATACTGATGATGATGATGATGACGACGACAACACTGATGATGACGACACCGATAATGATGACGACGACGACGATGATGACACTGATGATGATGACGACGATGACACCAATGATGATGACACCGATGACGATGACACTGACGACGACGATGACGACGATGATGATTATGATAAGTACATAAAATAAAAAAGACAAGCCGGGGAAAATGCCCTTCCCATACAAAAAGGTAATGGCGTTTCCATAACCCGTGCGATCGTTGGGGAGCGAAGTGTAGAAACCTCTGCTTCTCTGAGAGCACACAATATCTAGGGTGGCGCCTATCTCCTCTTCTCTCGCTGCTTTACCTTTTCTGTTGCTGAAAGGGACAGGGTAGGTACCCATTTTCCATTTTATTGCTGGGTAATCTGAGAGCCAGTACTGAAGCCCCGTAACCCAAGACGCTTAGTATTCAAGGAAATAACCACACTCAATGTTGCTTAACTTCAGCTAGGGGGTAGAGCCAGTGCTCTGGTCACTAAAATGCCATCCCTTTTTAATGTAATGGTGTCATACACGATGTACACAGAAATTAATGTTGATTGAAATGCTGGGTTTTTTTTTTTTGCGACACTTTAAAGCACTTTTTTTTCACCTGCATCCTTTAAAAATTACAGCTCACTTTTGGTTTTCTTTAATTAAGGTTGGCTACAACTGCAAACCTCACAATTTACTATTTCTTAAAACCACACGCACGAAAAACCCGAATTCAAGTGCTATCAGTAACTGCTAGTCTTCACTTTAACACGCACACGCACACGCACGCACGCACGCACACACACACACACACACACACACACACACACACACACACACACACACACACACACACACACACACACACACACACACACACACACACACACGCAAACACACTGACACACAGAAACACACACAAACATTCACAGACACACTCACTGACACACAGACACAGACACACAGACACACACACACAACCCCCCCCCCCCCCCCCCCCCCCCGACCTGAACAAACACTACTCTTTACTAACGCCCATCTCTGTCATGCATCTTCACCCTGCATGGTAAAACAAAACACCCCCCCCCCCCGACTTTTTGTTTTTAAATACATTTTTTTCTCCCGAAAATGGATCCCTCTCTTCAAATGCATATTCAATCGTGCATTCTGAAACCAGCATCCTTTATTTTTAATTTTCATTTTAATTTTCAATCAGCTTTTTTTCTTCTTCTTAAAAAAAAATAAAATCCTCACCTCTCTTACACTCCTACTCTCCCCTGACTTTAAGCAAGAAGTGTAACTGTCTGCCCCCTGCCCCCATCCTCAGTCATTCTACCCCTTTTCCCCACCTATCCCAATGCGCCCAACACTTCTACGCCCCCCCCCCCCCACACTTCGCCCCTCCCCCCCCATTTTCCCAGCAACCTCTCCCTAAAATTGTTAGCACCCCTCTCTCCCACCATTCCCTAACTATGGAGTATAAACGGAGGCCTTGTGTGTAAAACCACGCAAAACTACTAGAGCACACGTTAAAACCTGTTCCGCCTTTTGGAAGAGTCGGCCAGTTTTGCCGGTGTAAACGGGTGGCAATGTTTACAAATAGCATGTGTATGCGGACTGTATGTAGAGAAATGAAATGATTGCCGATTCCATTATCCTCGAAATAAGGGCTCCGTGCAAACGCACGCAAAACAACTTGAGCATACGTTAAAACCTGTTCCGCCTTCTGGAAGAGTCGGTCGGTTTTACCGTTATAAACGGATGACAATATTTACAAATTGCACGTGTATGCGGACTGCATGTAAAAAAACAAACCACCAAATGATTGCTTATTCCATTATCCTTGAAATAAATGAATTCCGAAGAAAAACTGTTTAGCCACTGTGTCAGCATATACCATGTTATCTACCTGCCTTTAGTGTCCACGTATGGGGCAAGGGTTAGAGTTGAGGTTAGTGTAAGGGTTAGTGTTGAAAGAGTTAATAGCTGGTAAGGGTTATTGGTCAGTCAGCTGGTCGGTCTGAATGTTAGAATGCTGTGGACACAATAGCACGCAGACAAAATGGTATGTAGCTGTAGACAATGGTTACATGTCTCGCAATAGTAGTAGTAGTAGGCACCCATCAGTCTCTGAAGACTATGGAGTTGCGCTCTAGTCTTTAGACCGCAAAGCCTGGGTAAATAAGTATGGAGGGCAAGCTGTTACCCATGCAGCAGAACCCCCCCCCCTTTAAACGCCCTGGAATGATCCATTGGAAAGGCAGTCGCCCATACGAATGGTTCCAGTACCGTCGCAGGAGCCGCCAGAATGTTGCCATATACAGCCCCGAACCGCCCTGGGGACTCCAACTCCCCGAGTTTTTCTCAGGGATGGATGGTGTTTAAACACGATACCTGTGTACATGCTTTTTAAAATTTATTAAAGAAAAATAATTTTGTCATCCGCTCCTACCGGCACATGATGGTCTGATCTTCCGAAAGGCGGAACGGGATTTTAACGTGTGCGCAAGATGTTCTGCGTGCGTTCGCACACGGGGCCTCGGTTTATAGTTTCATCTAAAAGACTGACATTCAGTTCGATTTTTTTTCGTCAAACTGGAAAGAAAGGGCGAGGCTGGGTATCGAACCCAGAACCACAAGGTTTACTTGTTGGCAGGAAATGTCTTAACCATCCTGCCACCTTCCTTCATTTCCTGCCACCTTCCTTCGTCCTTCCCCGTCCAATAGTATAATAGAATTACAACCCCGTTGCAATAGTATACAGCTTTAAATAATAATTACAAGCCCTATTAACAGCTAAGGCTATGCATTGGAGCTAAGTGTCTCCAAATTTCCAGTTTTGCTAGTTTTGTTTAAGTTCCTCGTTCGGCTAGAGTTTCCAATATTACTAATAGTGAGGTTTGTGCCAATGGAACCTGTCAGTTTGATCTCAAACCCGAGACATTTTAGAAGTTGCTTCTATCAAGGAGTCCAAAGTAAACCTTGTAACCTTGGACACATTTATCAGCCATCTCTTTCTATGCCCGCTGCTGTAAATGTGTACCCTTCTTTTTTATCCCCCCCCCCCTTTCCCTTCCCTTCCTTGCCTGTTTCCTCCCCACAGTTACTCCCTTCACACACACACACACACACACACACACACACACACACACACACACACACACACACACACACACACACACACACACACACACACACAACACACACAATACACACAACACACCATCTTAACAACCCCGTCCACCCCGACGTCTCCAAAAAATACCCTCTTTACACACACACACACACATGCGCGCACATGCGCGCACACACACGCACACACACACACGCACACACACACACACACACGCACGCACGCACGCACACACACACGCACACGCGCACACACACACACGCACACACACGCACACACACACACACACACACACACAAAACATACACACACTCACCAAAAAAAGATATATCACTATGACTATGCTTTGTGAAATAAAACTCATTTACAATTTCGGTTTCAGAAAGTGTATACTACCATTTAATCTCACGTCCAAGACATTTCTTGGAATAGTTCTTTGGGATTTTTCTAGCAAGAATTTGTACTCGATGCAAAATCAATGGCTATCTAGCCGTTTGGGTTTTTTGATTGGTTAACTCTTTTTTTGAGGGAGGGGAATAGAGGTATCTGACTCTTGGCTGCCCAACGAGTGCATATGTTACGGAGCACATGTACCTATTTTTTTCTAACTGAATTCCTTTGAATCAAAATAAATTACAAAAGTAACTGTCATTTATACAAACATGAAGGGGGAGATTATCATAAAATTATGTTGGTAATCATTTAATTTCATTTAACAACTGATTTAACTCTTAGAGTTGCCACCCTTCCTCGTTGGAGATTCGTACACATTCTCTTTAAAACAAAAGAAAAAAAGAGCTCTCCATTTTGATATTGGTCGGCTGTTTTTTTTTGCCACATCACATTCTCACCCTTCTAATGAATACATCTAGAAAAAACAACTGGACGCTTGAACTAAAAAAAAATTGAAACTGCTCTATCACTTAAAGAAATAAACAGACCGATACATACACTTGTCCGGAACTACTAACAGATTTACACATAGCCTAATTTTGCAAACAGCACAGATTTTTTTTTTTTATCAGTCCTCTATTAAAAAAAAATCTACTCTAATTAAACGAGTAGCCGTTGAGTATGAATTCTCGTAGACTGCCCCCCCTCCCCTCCTCCTTGTTGACCGTTACCTGTAGTCTGGAACTGGTCACTTCAGACACGTTGGCTGCTGGACACTGGTCTGGCCTCAGAACACCTGAAACTGCCCATCAAGCAGCTTGAACAACCCCCACAGTTTACATGATCAAACACATCATTAAAATATTTTAAAAATATATTAATACTGTAAACTACTTTAAAGTCACAGCAGAATTTTCTACACGAAATTCGGGCTCCTCCTCCACCCGCCCCATGACATCCAGGTGAGGTTATGTCGTTTTAACCCCCACACTATTTTTTTCCCCCCGAGCGCCATATCTTATAATCTTGGTAAAGAAGGAAGGTGGCAGGATGAATAAGACAATCGGGGAAACAAAAAAAATCCAAAAATACTGCAGGTGGTTAAATTTCCCTGTCACAATTTAATGTAAAAGAAAAGTATACTCGATATTTCTTCAATCGGCATCAAAGCAATTTCTGTATTCCCTAGCAAATGGTTGACTAAGCTTAATACTAAAAAAAAAGTATATATGTCCTTGCAGTAAAGCTCGGTAATTGTTGTGGCTACAATGTTATGATATGCCTATGAACGAAATAACAAGACGACCAAGACAACAGAGTGAGTTCTTTCTCACAAATAATTCAGATTTCATCAGGTCACGGGACAACACCGACTCTACTCCCCAAACCCCCTCAGGATCATACACTATGTAATAAATTATTAAACTAATAAACTCGGCACCGTATTCAAACACACGCGGAACATCTTGCGCTTACATTAGAAACCCACTCCACCTTTCGGAAGAGTAGGCCATTTATTATTAACTGTTATTGATTGCTTGTGTGTTTATATAGGTCGAATGCAAATGCTTCGATTTGTGTGTTGCAAGGTATAGCGCTATATACATTCCATGTGTTATTGTTATTGTTATCATTATCATTATCGTCGTTATTATTATTACTATTATTATGATTATTATGATTATTACCATTATTACTATTATTATTATTATTATTATTATTATTATTATTATTATCATCATCATTATTATCATCATTATTATTATTATGGGTGTGTAGGAACGGATGATACAATTTGAATACGCGCGTGCACATCTTGGGCATCCCCGAAGGCTAAATGCAGCTACCTTAATGATGGATAAAATGGTCGCCTGTGCAAAATCTCACCATTGGTAAACCAGGAAACTGAGCCTAAGAACGAAAAACAACAACTATGTATACTTACGTTTGTGGAGTTGTTGATTCCTACTGCAGCAGCGACGTCGTGGATGGATCATGTTGTAGCAGCAGTGACGTCGTGGATGGATCATGTTTTAGCAGCAGCGACGTCGTGGATGGATCATGTTGTAGCAGCAGCGACGTCGTGGATGGATCATGTTTTAGCAGCAGCGACGTCGTGGATGGATCATGTTTTAGCAGCAGCGACGTCGTGGATGGATCATGTTGTAGCAGCAGCGACGTCGTGGATGGATCATGTTGTAGCAGCAGCGACGTCGTGGATGGATCATGTTGTAGCAGCAGCGACGTCGTGGATGGATCGTTGTAGCAGCAGCGAGTCATGCGATGTCGGATCTTGTAGCAGCAGCGACGTCGTAGGGCGTGTCGGATCTTGTAGTAGCAGCCATGTCGGATCTTGTCGTAGCAGCGATGTCGGATCTTGTAGTAGCAGCCATGGTCGGAGATCATTGTAGTAGGCAGCCATGTCGGATCTTGTAGTAGCACGCCATGTCGGATCTTGTAGTAGCAGCGACGTCGGATCTTGTAGCAGCAATGTCGGATCTAGAAGCGATGTCTGATCTTGTAGTAGCAGCGATGTCTGATCTTGTAGTAGCAGCGATGTCGGATCTTGTAGTAGCAGCAATGTCGGATCTTGTAGTAGCAGCGATGTCGGATCTTGTAGTAGCAGCCATGTCGGATCTAGCAGCGATGTCGGATCTTGTAGTAGCAGCGATGTCGGATCTAGCAGCGATGTCGGATCTTGTAGTAGCAGCCATGTCGGATCTAGCAGCAATGTCGGATCTTGTAGTAGCAGCGATGTCGGATCTTGTAGTAGCAGCGATGTCGGATCTTGTAGTAGCAGCGATGTCGGATCTTGTAGTAGCAGCGATGTCGGATCTTGTAGTAGCAGAGATGTCGGATCTTGTAGTAGCAGAGATGTCGGATCTAGCTACGATGTCGGATCTAGCTACGATGTCGGATCTTGGTGTAGCAACGATGTCGGATCTTGGTATAGTAGCAGCGATGTCGGATCTTGTAGTAGCAGCAGTGTCGGATCTTATAGTAGCAGAGATGTCGGATCTAGCAGCGATGTCGGATCTTGGTATAGCAACGATGTCGGATCTTGGTATAGCAACGATGTCGGATCTTGGTATAGCAACGATGTCGGATCTTGGTATAGCAACGATGTCGGATCTTGGTATAGCAACGATGTCGGATCTTGGTATAGTAGCAGCGATGTCGGATCTTGATGTAACAGCTGCGATGTCGGATCTTGGTATAGTAGCAGCAACGTCGTAGTCGCATCTTGGTATAGTAGCAGCGATGTCGCATTTTGGTATAGTAGCAGCGATGCTGGATCTTGGTATAGTAGCAGTGATATCGGATCTTGGTATAGTAGCAGCGATGGTGGATCTTGGTATAGTAGCAACAATGGTGGATCTTGGTATAGTAGCAGCGATGGTGGATCTTGGTATAGTAGCAGTGATATCGGATCTTGGTATAGTAGCAGCGATGGTGGATCTTGGTATAGTAGCAGCGATGGTGGATCTTGGTATAGTAGCAACAATGGTGGATCTTGGTATAGTAGCAACAATGGTGGATCTTGGTATAGTAGCAGCGATGGTGGATCTTGGTATAGTAGCAGTGATATTGGATCTTGGTATAGTAGCAGCGATGGTGGATCTTGGTATAGTAGCAGTGATATCGGATCTTGGTATAGTAGCAGCGATGGTGGATCTTGGTATAGTAGCAGTGATATCGGATCTTGGTATAGTAGCAGTGATATCGGATCTTGGTATAGTAGCAGTGATATCGGATCTTGGTTATAGTAGCAGTGATATCGGATCTTGGTATAGTAGCAGTGATATCGGATCTTGGTATAGTAGCAGTGATATCGGATCTTGGTATAGTAGCAGTGATATCGGATCTTGGTATAGTAGCAGTGATATCGGATCTTGGTATAGTAGCAGTGATATCGGATCTTGGTATAGTAGCAGTGATATCGGATCTTGGTATAGTAGCAGTGATATCGGATCTTGGTATAGTAGCAGTGATATCGGATCTTGGTATAGTAGCAGTGATATCGGATCTTGGTATAGTAGCAGTGATATCAGATCTTGGTATAGTAGCAGTGATATCGGATCTTGGTATAGTAGCAGTGATATCGGATCTTGGTATAGTAGCAGTGATATTGGATCTTGGTATAGTAGCAGCGATGGTGGATCTTGGTATAGTAGCAGTGATATCGGATCTTGGTATAGTAGCAGCGATGGTGGATCTTGGTATAGTAGCAGTGATATCGGATCTTGGTATAGTAGCAGTGATATCGGATCTTGGTATAGTAGCAGTGATATCGGATCTTGGTATAGTAGCAGTGATATCGGATCTTGGTATAGTAGCAGTGATATCGGATCTTGGTATAGTAGCAGTGATATCGGATCTTGGTATAGTAGCAGTGATATCGGATCTTGGTATAGTAGCAGCGATGCTGGATCTTGGGACAGAAGCAATGACGTCACTTCCTGGTAGGTATTACCGCCTTGATGCCAGAGACCTGCCCAGAACTGTGATACGATCCCCATGACAACTGTCGACACCAATACCAGATTTCGGAGGATTCAGAGCAAGAAGGGAGTGACCCAGAAGGTCTGGGAAGTGCTTGAAGAAAATGTTTGGGGGCGCGAGGTGTCCGTTCCCCTCGTGAGCACTGAACTGTGTGCTACGGTCGGCAGGCTGTGCCGATTCAGGACACCCCAATCCTTGATCGACGAAAGCTTCGCTAGGCGGGCTCCCTTTATGACCACTACGGGAAAGGTTGAACGGATACTGACGGAAGTACTCAACCCTGTGGTCAGTGAGCCTTGCAGAGAACTTCAGGGACAAAGTTTGATTCGAGCTTAGAAAATTGGAATGACTGGGTGACTTTTGTGGACATTGAGCACACACACGTTGACAGACTATACTCTGTATAGACACGCGAGAAAAGTGTGCAAGACAGGGGTTGCGGGTTCGGATATGTGCAACCCTATACCTCTTTCTACGGTCGGAAGAGGATGTCCACAAGGACCACAGTCCCTCCTGCTCTCATCGCATCTAGTCCCTGAAGTGTCACAGAGACGGGAGGTCATAGAGACTCCCCTCTGATATACCAAAGCCCCCAAACTCCTTCCTACTTTGCTACTTAATCCAGTGAAAGATGAACACGGACATCTGTATTCTAGATCCCTAGGCAACGAAACCAAGCTGTGCAGTGGCTTTGCCCTTTCGGGATTTTTGGTAGCACTTTCTCCTATCTCCCGTTCTAAACCCTTCGTCCTCATAGATCTGACGTCTGTCTACTTTAGTCATGGGGATCTTGGACAAGTTCAGGATCATGTGCTCCAACATCGTGGCGATGGCGTCTCCATGATCTCTGGTGAGAAGGGTCACGATCACCGGCGAAGATCTGGTGATAAAGAACATGAACACAAATATAATTATACAGTCTACATTATTTGCTTCACAGATAAAAAAAAAAAGAAATCAGAGGACAAAAGGGAGCGTGGGAAGAATAATCTAGTGGTTAGAGTGCTACCCTTGTGATCTGATGGCCTGAGTTCAAACCACCAAAGTGGCACCCTTTGGAAAGCAGTTCATTCCTGTGGTTATTTCCAACTCTTGCTTCTCAAAGTTTTTTTTTTTCGGATCAGATTATAATCAAAAGCCCCGTATTCAAACGCACACAGAGTATTTTGCGCTCACATTAAAAACCGTTCTGCCTTTCGCAAGAGTAGGCCAAGTCGTTGCCGTAGGACCCGGATAACAATTTGAAAATCGCACACACACTGCTGTCATTGTTCGACAGCAACCCTGAAGTCGGATTGCGGCTACCTTAGTGGTAGGCAAAACCGGTCGCATACGCAAAGTCTCACCATTGACGAACCTCTGAGCTCTAGCCAAGAACAAAAAATTAGACTAGAGAAGCATACAGTGGCAAGCACAGGTTTATTTCCATATAAAGGTAGTTTTTTTAACGCGTGTGTGCGCACAGTGTAACGAATAACAGAACTTTTACTTTTTTTATTTTTTATTTTATACCCCTTTATGTCACAGTAGATTTCTCTGCGTGAAATTCGGGCTGCTCTCCCGGGATAACATATCGCCACAAGTGCATC
Source organism: Stramonita haemastoma (assembly GCA_030674155.1). Taxonomy (NCBI): domain Eukaryota; kingdom Metazoa; phylum Mollusca; class Gastropoda; order Neogastropoda; family Muricidae; genus Stramonita; species Stramonita haemastoma. Next base: position 98,529,506 of record CM060316.1, on the reverse strand, counting down.
GCCTACCCATTATTATATATATCTGTTCCCACCGCCACACAATGGCCTACTCTTACGAAAAGCGAAACAGGATTTAACGTGTGCGCAAGACGTTCTGCGTGCGTTCGCACACGGGGCCTTGGTTTACAGTCTCATCCGAAAGACTTTTGGGGAGAGTGGAGTCTGCACTGATGTTAACTCCAGGGGAAAATTCTCCTCGAACGGGAATCGAACTCTGGTCGTCATTTTGTGAGCGCAATGTTCTGACCATTAGGCTACCCCGTCCCCCCCGTGTGCACCAGCTCGTTTCAAAACATGTACCTATGAAAAGTAATTTTCGAAAACGGTGTACAACTTGTTCATCGTGATGTTCGGTGTGCAGAATTTATAAGACACTGTTCGGGTGGATAGGGTGGGGGGGTGGGGGGGTGGGGGCGTGTTGGCAGATTAATAATGGTTAGAGCGTTGCGCTCGCGATTTGACGGCCTGGGATCGAGTCAGTTCGAGCCACTACCGATATGTCGGTTTAAGAGTTTGGCTTTCTTTTCTCTGAATTTACATCAGCGCCCATTCCGCCTCCCCGAAAGTCCGTTGGACAAGACTATAACCTAAATAATTTTGTCATCCGCTCCTACCGGCACACGATGGTCTGCTCTTCCGAAAGGCGGAACGGGGTTTTAACGTGTGCGGAAGATGCTCTGCGCGCGTTCGCACTCGGAGCCTCGGTTTATAGTCTCATCCGAATGACTTAGATGACGGACATTGAAATAGGTCACCACTCCAGTTTATAATAACGTGTAGGGAGGCAGAGTGGGAGGCGGGTATCCTAGTGGTTACGAGTTTTACGCTCGCCCTTTGACCAGTCAGCAGTCCGGACAAGAACTGCTGCCTGTATGGGAGACAAAGTATTTGAAAACAGCCATAACCAATAATACAGAAACTCGATTGTATATGAGGTGATTTCCAAGTGTCAGAAGTGCATGTGACATTTCAATCTAAGGGGGTTCCATTTGGGAAACATTGAGCAATTCCGACAATAATAACTAAACCAATCCACCAATAATACCTAACATCCCTGGGGGAAAAAAAAGAGAATCTTCACTCACCTATGCATTCCCTGACTTGACAGGAGAAGTTGTGTGTGAATTTGGCGCTGTCAGGATCGCCAGGATGCTCTCATTGTTCATGTTTCAGGGCACTAGGTTGATGTCTGCAGGTGTGCATGGCATGGCATAGTAGGTTGATGTCTGAGGCTTTGGCATGACACAGTAGGTTGATGTCTGAGGCTTTGGCATGACACAGTAGGTTGATGTCCGAGGCTTTGGCATGACACAGTAGGTTGATGTCCGAGGCTTTGGCATGACAGTAGGTTGATGTCGAGGCTTTGGCATGACACAGTAGTTGATGTCTATTGCATGTGTTTTGGCATGACACAGTAGGTTGATGTCTATTGCATGTGGTTTGGGCATGACACAGTAGGTTGATGTCTATTGCATGTGGCGTTGGCATGACACAGTAGGTTGATGTCTGAGGCTTTGGAACGGCACAGTAGCTTGATGTCTGCTGTATGTGGCTTTGGCATGGCACAGTTGTTGCGAAAGGCTGTAGGCAGGAAAACCCTCACCAACTCGTCCCTCGTGTCCCTCTGACAGCCAGCTTGGTTATGGAACTTCTGATGGTGACCTCTCGTTCACTTTACACCGTCAGATGTGTATGGGGAAAATAATGACATGTCCTTTTCGGATCCTCTCGTGGGCCGTACAGCTTGGTTTGCAGGATGATCTCCGTCAACCACACAATCTTCAAGTCACTGTATAGTGTGTATCTTCGAATGATGTGCTTGCTAGTCTGGTTTTCTTTATCACAGGCACACGGGGGGGGGGGGGGGGGGGGGGGGGGGGAGAGAGAAACGAGTAGACCTGTGGTGATGTTGCTTGTTGTGTCCAATGCGAAGTCTTAGAATGATGACATGTTCTCTTGTGAGATTGTTTTTTGTGGCCTTGATATGGTGCCGCATGCTGCTGCTGATGCTGATGATGGTGATGTGGAAAATCTGAAAAACAAGCAGAGAATAGTTTATCATCACATATCACCTGTGCCACACCATCTGACTAGTCTATACAAAGACTGCACATCAGAAAATAAACATGGATACATATATTACAACAGTCAATGTCATTCGGATGAGACTATAAACCGAGGGGGCCCGTGTGCGAACGCACGCAGAACATCTTGCACACATGTTAAAACCCCGTTCCGCCTTTCGGAAGAGCAGGCCATTGTATGCTGGTAGGAGGGATGAGAAATTATAAAAAAAACAGTATGTAGACAAGTGTTCCCCGAGGAAAAATCGGGGCGTTGGAGTCCCCAGGACAGCTTGGGGCTGTATATAAGGAAAAATAATGGGTAGGCGCTGCACTTGTGGCAATGCGCTCCCCCTTGAGAGAGTAGCCCGAATTTCAAGCAGAGAAATCTGCTGTGACATAAAGTGGTATAGAATGATAAATAAAATAAATGTTCATACTTCATGCACGGTGATATGATGTATTGCTATTGTTATACATTGCAATGAATTATGGTGCATTGTATTAGACTTTTTTCAGCCGCAGTATTTTTTTTTAAAAGTAAGATTCGTGCTGATCTGCCCTTTGCCACAAGATCGGCACCACCTCAGATCTTGACAACTGTCTCTCCATATCCCTCCTAAACACCCCTTCCCTTCCTTGCCTCTCTTTCCAGGGGAAGGGGGGGGGGGGGCCGCAGAAAGGGACATCTGTACTTTTGGTGAGTGACAAATTTATCATCCAGTAAGTGGCTAGGTTTTGCTATCTTTACCCCTAACACTCAACTCTGCGTCAAATACGACTGGAAAAATCAGCCAGATAGCATTGAAAGCTTCGATCTTTTTGGTTTCAGATTTGAGTATTTTGTTTTTTACTCAATGAACCATTGGCACCTGTTTGAGCTTCCAGGTATAGGAAACACTAGTTATGGATTGAACCTGGAATCATACTATACCCGAGGCTTAGGCTTGATACAGTCTTTTCATTATCACGGCTGTTCTTGAAGAAATCGGCATCACCTTCATAATCACTTCTAATCCCTCTGTATTGTTTTTTTTCTCCTTTTTTGTCATTCTACCCAACACTACAGAGAGTGTATAGAGACTCCCCCAAATAAAAAACCCCAAAGAGAAAAGTTAAGAAGATGAGACTTTCAATATGAGGATAAAGCCTCTTGTTTTTTTTATATTGTACCAACTCCGCAACTTGAAGTGTTATCAAGCCCGGCAAGATACTTCTATTTTTGATTTCACACTTGCTTATCAAAAAAAGAGAACTGGATTAACTTTTGACTGTCACCTCAGATATAGCGGCTGGCTTAATTACTACTCTCAATTACACTAAACATAAAAACGTTCAATGACATATAAAAATACTTACACGTTCTGTTTCTTCACTGATTAGTATGTTGAATGTGAAGTCTTCAGAGGTCTCTCTTTTTTTTCAGCTCCCAAGCAGTGCCAATGGTCCGCACTGCAGCTAGGGGGCTGTGTGGGATGACGCCTTGCAAACTGCCCTGCACCCCCCAGTCCACACAAGATGAACACTTTTCACGAGATGGGCTCACAGTTCAAGTCACAGCTTTTTAAAAAAAAATAAAAAGAAAGAGAAAGAAAAGAAAAAGAAAAATGCATGGAAAAAAGAAGCTTGCTTTAGGTAGTGATTTTGCATGCTGCTATCAGTGACGTTTGTTTCTGTTCTGTTCTCATTCTTCCTACCTTTGTCTCTGTGTCTGTCTGTCTATCTGTCGTGTTCGCCTGTCTGTCCATCCACCTGTTTGTCCACATATTCGTTTGTCTGTCCGCCTGTCTGGCTGACTGAACCTCTGTCTGTCTGTCTGTCTGTCTGTCTGTCTGTCTGTCTGTCTCTGTCTGTCTCTGTCTCTCTGTCTCTGTCTGACTGTCTGTCTGTCTGTCTGTCTGTCTGTCTCTCTCTCTCTCTGTCTCTGTCTGACTGTCTGTCTGTCTGTCTGTCTGTCTGTCTGTCTGTCTGTCTGTCTGTCTCTCTCTCTCTCTCTCTCTCTCTCTCTCTCTCTCTCTCTCTCTCTCTCTCTCTCTCTCTCTCTCTCTCTCTCTTCTCTCTGTCCCTCACTCTCTCTCTCTATCTCTCTGTAATATATATATATATATATATATACATATATACTTACATATATATATATATATATATATATATATATATATCGAGAGAGTGATTGACTGACTGAATTTCATTTTTCAGAAGGTGAAGGAGTAAGCATGACAACTGTTTTTTTTTACATCCAGCCTTCTATAATGATACAAACTAGTAAAAGCAAACTAATAACAAGAAAATGGAAAAAAAACCCATAGCATAATTCTATTTGAAACGATCAAATATGGATATTAATACTTCACAACAGTGTGGGAGAGAGAGAGAGAGAGGACAGAGAGAGAGAGGAGAGAGAGAGAGAGGAGGAGAGAGGAGAGAGAGAGAGAGAGAGAGGAGTGAGAGAGAGAGAGAGAGAGGAGAGAGAGAGAGAGAGAGAGAGATTTGATTTGATTTGATTTGATTTGATTTATTCTTTTATATCGAGGATAATGGAATAAGCGCTCTTGTGCTTTTTTACATCCACTCCCGTGTGTATGCAGTTTTGTAAATGTCATCTGTTCCCACCGGCACACGATGGCCTACTCTTACGAAAAGCGGAACAGGATTTAACGTGTGCGCAAGGTGTTCTGCGTGCGTTCGCACACGGGGCCTTGGTTTACAGTCTCATCCGAAGGACTTCTGGGGAGAGTGGAGTCAGCACAGATGTTAACTCCAGGAGAAAAATCTCCTCGACCGGACTCGAACCTGGGTCGTCAAATTGCCAGCGCAATGTTCTGACCATTAGGCTATCCGTCCCGAGAGAGAGGAGAGAGAGAGAGAGAGAGAGAGAGAGAGAGAGAGAGAGAGAGAGAGAGAGAGAGAGAGAGGGGGGGGGGGGGGGATAGCATAGTGGTCAGAACATTGCGCTGGCAATTTGACGACCCGGGTTTGATTCCCATTCGAGGGGATTTTTCCCTTGGAGTTAACATCAGCGCTGACTCCACTTTCCCCAAAAGTCCTTCGGAGGAGACTGTAAATCGAGGCCCCGTGTGCAAACGCACGTAGAACATCTTGCACACACGTTAAATCCTGTTAAGCTTTTCGTAAGAGTAGGCCAATGTGTGCCAGTGGAAACAGATGACAAGAGTTACAAAACTGCATACACAGGGGGACTGGATGTTATCAAGCACATGATTGCTTATTCCATTATCCTCTATGTAAATGAATGAATATATATATATATATATATATATATATATATATACATCTCTCTCTCTCTCTCTCTCTCTCTCTCTCTCTCTCTCTCTCTCTCTCTCTCTCTCTCTCTCTCTCTCTCTCTCTCTGAAAATGTAAAGGTGCACCCATACCTATTCTTCCGTTAGGAAGCAAAATTTCAGACACCTCGGCTTCTCTAGGGGCCAGTATATTGAGGGCGGCGCCAGTCTCCTCTCCCTCGCTAATTTACCTTCCCTGTCCCTAAAGAGAGCAGGTACCCATTTACAGCTGAGTGAACTGGGGGACTGTGATGAAGCCAAGGCGTGCAAGCGGTCACGCATCCACTTGGTGACCACGCTCAATGCTGCTTAAACTGGAGAAAGCGAGTGCTCTGATCACTTTGCTATCCCGTCATCCAAGTAGGATATAGGTGGGAATAAAAATGCTTTTACTTCGTAGAGTTTCAACCTAGGTGGAACTCTGTGTGACTTTACAGAAGGAAAGGGTTCAGAATATCTAGCTAGAACATGTGTACCGTCACTCAATATTTCTTTCGCTGCATCTCTTACATGGCATTCATACAAATCATTCAGTTTCATTTGCACACAGCTATCCCACATGTGACCACAGTGTGTTACAGTTTTATGCAATACATTTTTGTCTTTAACATTCAGGCTTTTATATAACAGCATATTCAAGAAAAAGACATGATAGACTTAATATAGCGTCTGTACAGATTCTTTGAAACCTTAACATTTATTTTTTTTACCTGTCGAGTTCTTAGTTTTTGAAGAAAGAAGATGGAGTCGCATTTTCAAGTTATGAGATCTTTAGTGGAATTTAATTCAGTTTGTCGTCAATAAAAGCGCCGAAGTATCTATATCCATTCACATGTTTTACTTTCATACCATCAATGTACAAGTTTGACACAGGTTCTGGATCCTTGCAAAAATCAAGTAACATTTTTTTAAATATACTTTTTTGACATTATATCCAGATAATTCTTTTTACGTCAGGAGGAAAACTCCTGGACTTGTTCAGAATGTCAGGTGTGATTTAGATAGATGCTCGAGAGCAGAGTCATCAGAATATTCATCAATTTTTTTTTTTAAAGATCAAAGCTTGTGCAGTCTATGGTATAAAGAGAGAAAAGAGTCAGGGAAAGAGCAGTGTGATTTTCCTAACAGTAAAGTTTCCCCAGCCTCTGGAATCGGTTTTGAAATCAACAGTTTCCCATTATTTGAAGTTTCATAGAATTGGATATTTTATTGGCATTTTACTGAAGAACACCCTCCTCCCCCCCTCCCCAATTTGTCAGTATTATATACTGTCCCTAAAAACAACATCCGTTTAAATAATCACCAATCAGTTCACAGTCAAAGAGAAAGAACTCAAGAAAAAATGGATGACCTTAAGGCTTGAGTAGTTTCCCATGGATTGAATGGGTTTTTTTGTATTATTATTTTTTAAATGGGAGGGGGGGGGGGGCAACTGCGGGATTTTTGTTTCTTCGTTTTGTTGTTTGTTGGTTGGTTACCCCCCCCCCTCTTACCAAGACATGTGCTGTAAAGGGTCACAGTGTACATTACTTTGTAGAGTCAGGACTGCCATGGCTAGAGCTAGAGCTAGGGTACAGCGCCTAGGATAGCTAGCTTCCTTTCCCTTGCAGCGAAGGAGAGCTCTATGATCAGACTCCACCACTATGCTGAACGCTCCACACTCAGGACAACTTGACTTCCTCAGGGGTGGAGACGTTCTGCTAGGTTAAAAGAGGATTGAAAATTGCATAATGAGGCAGTGAAAAATGAAACAACAATTGATTACTCATAGAACTTTATGACTTTTAACGAGTACAATATAGTACTTTCTTGTGTAGAATGACATACACGATGAACATGAGACCCAAACTGTTTCATCAGCAAACATTCCACATTGTGTTTGAGATTTTATGTAAAATATATATATATATATAATATTATATATTATATATATATATATTATATATATATATTATATATATATATATAATATATATATATATATATATATATATAATAGTTCACTTTTAAAAAACCCACAGTTTTGCTGGGCACCGCTCCTCCAGCACACAGTTTGAGGTAAAATAGTAAAAAAATAAAATAACCACTGTGTTCAACTTCATCGCTTTATTGACCAGCAAATTTGCGCTTCTCTTTCTGAAGCTTCATCCGACTAGAATGATTCAGCCTAAATGGAAGCTTCAGAATAGAAGCGCAAAATTTGCTGTCAAATTAAAGAGATGAACTTTGAACACAGTCGTTGTTTTCATTATTATTTTACTATATATATATATATATATATATATATATATATATATATATATATATATATATATATATATATTATATATATATATATATATATATATATATATATATATATATATATATATATATATATATATAAATTGGATGTGCTTTTAAAAAAAAGATAGCGTCACCTTATACGTATTTTTGTTATATTCATTTTTCTTGCATATCAACATTATTTCTTTTGCTTTGGGGAATAAGGTAAAAAAAAAAAGAAGTAGAGGTGTCCCATAACCTATGTGGTGTAGGGGGGTGAGGCGTCAGAGACTTCAGCTTCTCTAGGGGCCAGCATATTGAGGGCGGCGCCCATCTCCTCTCTCTCGCTGCTTTACCTTCCCTGACCCTAAAGAGGGCAGGTACCCATTGACAGCTGCATGAACTGGAGGACTTACTGAAGCCAAGGCGCGCAAACGGTCACTCATCCACTTGGAACCCACGCTCAATGCTGCTTAACCTTGGCTAGGGAAAGCGAGCGCTTTGACCACTGAGCAATCCCGTCCCCTTCTTTACTTTGTGGTAGTGTGCATGATACACTACGCAGTTGTGCAGTGACTCCAAAGTGAAAGATTTAGGCGACACAAACGGAGATATCATGCTGCTAATTGGTATTCCTATGCCAGTTCTCGATCTCTAAGTCTTATACGATATTCATTTGGTGACTGATAACTTTCAAAATAAAGCTTTCTCCTCTCTTCCCTTAATCCCTCTCTTCCCTCAACATCTTGCGCACACTTAAATCCTGTTCCGCTTTTCGTAAGAGTAGGCCATGGTGTGCCGGTGGGAACAGATTGACATTTACAAAACTGCATACACCGGGGACTGGATGTAAAAAACATATGATTGCTTATTCCATTATCCTCGATATAGAAGAATGAATTTAAAAAAAAACCCGGTCTGTAGGACACTGCGCGGAGTCTTTCAGGTCGTATTTCCTGGACAGGTTAATCCTGGCGAAGCCTATCCCTCTCCGAGTACAGTATGCATGCTGGGTATGTTTGTGTGTGTGTGTGTGTGTGTGTGTGTGTGTGTGTGTGTGTGTGTGTGTGTGTGTGTGTGTGTGTGTGTGTGTGTGTGTGTGTGTGTGTGTGTGTGTGTGTTTTAACCCACCGAGTGCTGGCATGATTTACAGAATCTGTAACGTACATATCTGTTCTTTAAAAATTCATTTGGTAGATCGCAAAAATCTTTACCCTTTTTTTCACTAGACCCCGCAGCCGAGATTCGAACTCACGACTTCATGGACCCATGGGTGATGAAGTCAAACGCTCTTGACCACTCAGCTTAGCGTTTGTTAAAAAAGAAGGAAAAATAAAACACTGTTAAGAAAATCTGCTTTGCTGTTCTGAGCCAAAGTCTGACTGTGGTAGGGACTTACAGTAGACCAGTTCATAAACAGTATAGCCACCAGAATAAAGTATAATTCTAATGGGGTTTGAGCTACGTAGCAAATGAGTTAATGTGATTTTGCCCCTCTCTCTTATCTTTTTTATATTGATAGGTTTTGGGTAGTTCTGTCATGAAGTAATGCTGTGGCTGTTTTGGGCACTGAATAAGAATAATTTTATATTTTTGTCTTTGAACTAATGATACTCAGACACAGTTCCTTCCTGTTTAAAAAGGATCTTCGATTTTTGTGGTGTGTAGTTGTTGGTTCATATCGTGATTTTGAGATAATAAACATCAAGGTACACATGTACTGACAGATGTATGTAGTGCAGTGTGCTGTGATGGTGGTGGTTGTGATGGTTATGGGCGTAGAAGTGTGTGTGTGTGTGTGTGTGTGTGTGTGTGTGTGTGTGTGTGTGTGTGTGTGTGTGTGTGTGTGTGTGTGTGTGTGTGTGTGTGTGTGTGTGTGTGTGCGCGCGCGCGCGCCTACGTGTGTGTATGTGTTATGTATGCATATGTATGTGTTGGACTTCTCAATTACTGAACCGAAACATTTCTGAGAAGCCAGTAGGTGATTCCCTTCAATCAAATGAGACAGTCTAGAGCATCTCAGTCGTTGTTCTGACCCAAACTAAGACACTCTGAACGCACATTTATCACTTTTCTGATACCAACACACATGCCTTTTTTGTGCACCCTTAAGGTAGCCACATTCCAACTTCGGGAATCAAGCTGTTTGGTATAAATCCAGACTATTCTTCTGTATCTCAGAACATTCTCCCTCAATAAAGGGAGGCATTTGGGGGAAGAATACCAGGGACTACACTGATGATCAGATATGAGATATTTGTTGACTGGTCTCCGTGATGACTGTGACACAAACGGAGACATCAGTGAGTGTCTCATAGATCTCTCTCTATCACGAAATGGACATTTTCAAAGGGCTTCACAGATTTCGGAGATATTGTGAGTTACCTCTGAAGTACGCCAGTAGCTTCTTTCATGGAAAGGAACACTACTAAAGTACCCCACTAGCATCTCATACAAAAATAATTAGTGGATGGTGGTTTTTTGGTGGTACATACAGTCCACTACATCTGAAAGTTCCGTTGGGACTTAAATAAAAATTTAAACTCAGCCAACCTCATACATACTGGAATATTTCGTTAAATACACCAGTGCCATATTATGTGATGTTAACTGTAGTCAGAGCGCTCGCTTTTCCCAAGTCAAAGTTAAGCAGCATCGAGCGTGGTTACCAGTTGGATGGGTGACCATTTACGTGCCTTGGTTTCAGTACAGTCCACCCAGTTCACCCAGCTGTAGATGGGTACCTGCCCTCTTTAGGGTCTGGGAAGGTAAAACAGAGAAGGAGAGGAGATGGGTGCCACCCTCAATAAGCTGGCCGCTAGAGAAGCTGAGATCTCTGATGCCTTGCTCCCTTACGACCACATAGGTTATGGGACACCTTCACCTTTACTCTTTTTTTTAAACCTTTATTTGTAATGTGTCATATGGCTCAAGGGGTTAGCAATACAGACAGATCGCAGGGAGCACGTGTTCATACAACACAGACGCCATTTTGTGTTCTTCCAAGACCAGAAGTGCCGATCACCCTTTACTGAAAGAGAGAGAGCTAACCGTTTAGCTGCCAACCCCAATACTGCAAGGAGACATGGAATACTCTTAGGACGTCTTTGATTAAAACCAGACACTCACAATGCCTTTCAAGTGACTTGCTTCAGAATTGAGATATTTCTGGCATATGTCAGCTTCAACTTCATTACAAACTGAAGTATTCCAGAAATATCCCGTGAATATCCACGATAATAAAAATGATGCTTTGGGGTGATTAGGGGAGGGGAGGGGGGGAGAGGTGCATCGCACGCCATCAGTTTTTAGTGTAGTGTAGTGTAGACCAAAAAGACTTGTACCACAATTTCATAGACTTCAAAAAGGCCTTTGACAGGGTATGGCATGACGGCCTCTGGCAAGTACTCAGGCACTTCAACATTGACAGCTGCCTAATTGAAGTCATCAAGGCTCTGTACGAGAACGCAAAAAGTGCAGTTTTCATGAACAACCACGTGGGCGAGTTCTTCAAGACCACGGTTGGGGTTCGCCAGGGCTGCCTTCTCTCACCTGTACTCTTCAACCTCTTCCTCGAAAACATCATGACAGAGACACTGCAAAACCACCACACTTCCATCTCCATTGGTGGAAGACCCCTTTGCAACCTCAGATTTGCAGATGACATTGACCTCATGGGCAGCAGCAAACAAGAACTGCAAATCCTCACAGACAATTTAACAGATCGAGCGAGCGCATACGGCATGGAGGTCAGTACAGAGAAATCAAAGATCATGGTCAACAGCGCAAGTAATGACATCACGGAAATAAAGATGAATGGAGAAACACTAGAAGAGGTGAGCCAATTCAAATACTTAGGCTCCATCCTAACAAAAGATGGCACATCAAACAATGAAGTGAAAGCTCGCATTGCAACAGCAACATCTGCTCTAGTCAGACTCGAGAAGATCATCAGAAGCAACAGCATCAGCTTCGGCACCAAATACCACCTTTACAAATCCCTCGTGATATCTATCCTATATGGCTGTGAATCATGGACTCTGACAGCAGAGTTAGAGAGGAGAATCCAAGCATTCGAGAACAAGTGCCACAGAAGACTTCTCAAAATATCATACAAAGAACACAAGACCAATAACTATGTGAAAGAAGAAATCAAAAAGCGTGTGGGCCCCCAAGAGCCTTTGCTCTCCACCATAAAGAGGAGAAAGCTGATGTGGTTTGGTCACACCACAAGACACAACACCCTAGCAAAAACCATCCTGCAAGGAACAGTCGAGGGCAAGAGAAGAAGAGGCCGCCGAAAGAAATCATGGGTTGACAACATCAAAGACTGGACCGCCCAACCCCTGCAACACCTCCTACTAGCCACACAGGATCGTGAAGCATGGAAAAAGATCTCTGTTGCGTCTTCTCTCATGTCCCCCCTACGTCCTTTGGGACATAGGACTGAGTGAGTGTGAGTGTAGTGTAGTGTAGTGTAGGTTGTAGTGTAGTGTAGTGCAGTGCAGTGCAGTGCAGTGCAGTGCAGTGTAGTGTAGTGTAGTGTAGTGTAGTGTAGTGTAGTGTAGTGTAGTGTAGCGTAGTGTAGTGTCGTGTCGTGTCGTGTCGTGTCATGTGTGTGGTGCGGGTTGGCGTGCGGTGCGGTGTCGGTGCGGTGCGGGGTCGGTTTGTGTGTGGTGTAATATTTGTTTCCTCTAAGTTGTGGTTTTTGCTCTACAATATTTTTTTCAGGAATAATTCTATTGTTACTGTTAGTTTTTATACCTGCGCTAAGATATATTGAACACAAGACATCAATTTATCATCTTATCAAAAGCAAACAAATAAAAATAGCATCCATACCACCAACTCTTAGGATGGGGGGTAAAGTTCGGGTTTAAACAAGGATCGATCCCACCACTGATCGCTTTCCAGGCAGGCACGTTCTCTCTGGTCCACCGAGCCACTTTTGTGTTGTATGACTGGAGACACACCCACACCCCATCACTGCTCCCTCCTGTCATGTTGCCCACAGCTATGTCAGCCACCACTACCACACAGCGCTGTCACCCCCGTCAATTCCTAACCCGGCATCACTACTCTCCTCCTCAAGATCAATCTTTTCAGATCCTAATCGCAAACATCAAATGCCATCATCAACTTGCTAAACGTGCACTTGATTGCATATTTACTTAAAGGATTTTATTCCTGGTTAAAAAAAGGAGAAAATCATGAATACTAGCCATTCCGCTTAATTTATTATCCCCATGTATCACAACAGTGTAAAATTATAATAGTCACTGCAAAGTAGCACAAACACGTGAGAAATGTTGAATGAACATCCTGTGCCCACAAGTCATATGTATCTGAAATCTGAAAACCTTGTCTTTGGAGAAAAAATATGACACAGGCAAAAGTCAAGATGCTGTGTCAGCACAGAAAAGTGTCAGTCTATCTTGACCCCCCCCCCCCCCCAGAAGGATGAACAGGACAGGAAAGACCATATCTGCTCTACTAAGAAACTGAAACACTTAACAAATGTTTCTCTATTTTCTACGACAAGAAGTACATTAAATGGGATTGAAGCAGGCCCCACCCTATCTTTCAGTTCCAAAATGGTAGAAACCACACCCCAACAGCCCAGTCCAGTCTATGCCTTATTCCTTGGTGCCAGAAGTCTGAGTGAGGGTGGTGGTGGTGACGGAGGTCACTGCAGCAGTTGCGGGCCCTGCGCTGTCAGAGGCAGTGCGGGCAGCGGAGCGCTGACACGTCACAAGATGGCGGACAGGCCGGAAGAGAGCCAGGAAGCGACGTCTGAAGGCCGTGCTCAGAACGAAATAGCTGAGCGCGATCAGGAATTTGGACACTTGCTGCAATGCAATCAAACAAAAATTATGCACGTATGGTGACACTTGTAGGCAGTTACAGTATTCTCTATTCTTCTTTTCTTTCTTTCCCCTTAACTCTTCGGGCAGTTGCTGGGGCACTACACCGAAAATTTCAGGCTGTGTCTCTTGGATAAAATGAACCAGGTGGAGTCCATCTTTCTCTAGACACAGGGTGCATGCTGGGTATGTTCGTGTTTCTGTAATCCACCGAATGCAACATGAATTGCAGGAGCTTTTCATGCATACTTCATATTCTGAATGCATATGCACACATAGGCAACTAAGGCACTGGCAGGTCTGCACTAAAAGTTGACTAGGGAGATCTTAAAACACTCCACCCTTAATTCATCAGATGTCACTGCCGAGATTCAAACCCGCGACTTCAGGGACCCACAAGGGTGGAAGTTCAGCGCCCTCAGCTTCCCCTTCTTTCTATACTGTCCGTCATTGCTGTAGTATGTTCAGACAAAAGGCCTACATACAGCCGGTCCCTAACTGGCTTTGGCAGGAGAAGGGCCATTCTACTGGATTAGTGGGAGGCAGGGAGAACTTTGGAATGGTTCCAGCATTTGCCCTTTGATAAGAACATTGCTCCACAATTGCATCTATGATAATCATGATTTTGCAGACAGGAGAGAGAGAGAGAGAGAGAGAGAGAGAGAGAGAGAGAGAGAGAGAGAGAGAGAGAGAGAGAGAGAGATTTATTCTTTTTTATATTTTTATTTATTCTTTTTTATATCGAGGATAACAGAATAAGCAATCATGTGCTTTTTTTCATCCGGTCTCCGTGTGTATGCAGTTTTGTAAATATTGTCATCTGTTCCCACCGGCACACGATGGCCTACTCTTACGAAAAGCGGAACTCTTACGAAAAGCGGAAAGAGAGAAAGAGAGAGAGAGGGAGAGAGAGAGAGAGAGAGGGAGAGAGAGAGACAGAGACAGAGACAGAGACAGAGAGACAGAGACAGACAGACAAACAGATAGACAGACAGACAGACAGACAGATAGACAGACAGTGAGCTCAGTACAGGTTCACTTCAAGCTCATGTCATGCTAAAGCTACTGTGTCTGTGTGTGTCACATGTTGACGAGGACGATGTTGCATGAGCTATGTACATGACTTTGATAAAATGTCAATAAAATGGAATCTTGATTGCAGCCTTTCTTGACTGATCACTGTTATCTTGAAGTTATTGTTGGGGATGGGATGGGTGGGGGTTGTGTGTAAAGATCCAATTCCCTCTTTTGATTCGCAGCAAACAAATTGCTTATGCCATGAAATGCAAATTTTCTGTTTGTCTGTCTGTCTATCTGTCTGTCTGTCTGTGTCTCTCTTTCTCATCCAATTCTCCCATTATCTCTCCCACTCTGTATTTGTATTGCATTGTATTGTGTTGTGTTGTGTTTGAGTTGCGTTGTGTTGCGTGTTTTGGACTGTATTTTATGGTATTGCATTGCATTGCATTGTATTGTATTCCATTGTATTCTGTTGCATTACATTGCATCATATTGTACTGTACTGCAGTGCATTATATTTTGCTGTATTGTATTGTATTGTATTGTATTGTATTGTATACCACTTTTAGCCACAGCAGATTTCTATGTGTGAACTTTGAACTGTTCTCCCCGGGAAGATCACGTCGCCACAAGAGCAACGCCACCTGTTTTTATTTTCCTATTAATTACAAGTGTACTTGCTTCCCCCCAAATAGTGGCTTTTTTCTACAAAAATATTGCCCTGAACCACTCCCTTGCTGGCTGTGAGTTCTTTTACGTGTACTGAACGTGTGTTGCACACGGGACTTCGGTTTATCGTCTCATCTGAAAGATTAGGACTCAGACCACCACCCAGGGTAAAAATAAAAAATGGATGGGAGAAAAATTCGGGTTCAAACAAGGGAATCAAACTCGCGACTTTTCAATTTCTAAGCAAGCGCGTTACCTCTAGACCACCGACCCACCACCCTTCCCTTCCTTGCAGAGTCAAAGTCAAGTCAAAGTCAAAGTCAAAGTCAAAACCGCTTTAATCATCCATCTGCCTGAAGGGGCAAACTACACGGTATTTACCGACAGGAGAGAGAAGCCGCTGCGGAGGACAAGGTAGAGGTTGTGGTCCCTCTTGCCGGTACCGTAGTGGTCAGAGGCCATGGACACCGCCTCGTTGGTGCTGGCCGGGGTGTTGAAGAGCAGCATCAGGAAGGTGGAGGCCAGGATCATCTCCGTCATCTGACGCTCCGACTGTGGGGACACACAGCAGAGGTTAAGACTGTTAAGGTCTTTGATCTGAATGAACAGTAGGCTATCCTGACCGTTAAGGTCTTTGATGTGAATGAACAGACAGTAGGTTATACTTACCATCGAGGTCTTTGATCTGGATGTTGCGTTCAAATGACTTGACCAACCCTGTCAGATGTCTGTATTATTTTCTCGGTCCCAGCTGACGTGGGGATGTATTATTGATAGGAAGAGAAGAGAACAGCTTTGTCATACAGTCTCAAAGCTTGTGCTCTTCCATAGGATCACAATTACATCACCATTACACAATCCTCATCACTTGTGACCATCATGGAATGAAAAATAGAATGTCTCTGATTCGGTAGCCCCGGTTGCTCTGGGTTTCATAGTGATCTCAGTTTCGATTTTCTGTACACTTCTATCGCTGTGGTGAGCTGGTGTCGGGGATGTAGGGTCTGAGGTTCATGAAGAAAAATGTTGGCGGAACGTTGGAGTGACTGCTGATCCAGGTGGGTGCCTCGCGCACTGTGGCTCCTCGATCAAGCTATTATTGTCGTCAGTAGGGGTTTAGTTAGTGGTCTCCTGTGTATGTTAGCTTAGTACAGGCACCACTGAATACAACCAAAGTGACCCAACAGCAGTGCAGGGCCCTTCTATTTGTGGCCTGACAGCAGCCTAACATTGATAGGCTTCCTGTGTATTTCTGTCCCTGAGAATGTGACATGACGAGCTTAGTTATGGCTTGGGTAGAGAGGTGGGAATAAGCGGAGTGGGAACAGTAGAATGGGAAGTCAGAGAGAAGAGGCAGCAAAATATAAACCAAACTACAAAACAAAGAAAGGAAAAGACAACAATCACCGATAACAAAAATCCCCAAAAGAAGCAAAAATACTTCTTGAGGATCTGAGTGTCTAACGGCTTTAAAGTCACAAGTTCTCCCTTGCTACAAAATGTCACAGTCTTGCCGGAAAGAAAATGGATTGAAAGATGACTGATTCCTTGATCCGTTAAAATATTGAGAAAATAACATACCTATGTAGTTTCAGACAGGCGAACTGACGAATTTATCTATATCTCCATATAGTAAAATCCAGTTACTCCATTTTACAGACTTTCCACGAAATTTCTTAATTTTCTGTCTGGTCCTGAAACATTTTACATCATGTAATAGCTTATGAAATACGTAGACCACAAACACGATCTAAGTAGGATCAAGCAGAATTTTTTTCTCGAAACTTTGAAAATTGAGCTTCTGTATTAAGTCGCCATGTACAAACAGAAATATAGGTCTCGATCAAGGCACAGACACAGACACACAGATGGGCAGACTAACACATAGACACACACATAGATAGACAGACAGACAGATATACAGACAGGCTGATAGACACACACACACACACACACACACACACACACACACACACACACACACACACACACACACACACACACACAGATAGACAGGCTGGTACAGATCAATACAGACGACTTGACCTGACCGAACTCCTTAACGTCTAGCTGGGACACTGCTCTCACCTTCCCAGGTGGTATGTGGCGGGCAAATTGAACCTTGCGGAGCCCATCTCCCTCAGAAACCAGGGTGCATGCTAAGTATCCTCACATCAACCACCCCACCAGCCATACCTGGCCTCCTCTTCTTTAAAAAGTGGATGGGATTTTAACAAGTGTTCAAGATGTTCTGCGTGCATAGCACACATGACCTTAGACTTTTAGTTTTATCCAAAGGAATTTCAGGGGAGCGAAGTCACTACTAAAGTTTACTTCTACTCAAAAATGCCTAAGATGTTCTGATTTAAAGATGTTCTTCTCTGGAGGTGTTTTTTTTTTTAATTTGAATCTTTGATAAATCCTGTTCAAAATGACAGAAAAATTGTAACTGCTTACCTGCACATGTTTTACTCCACTACTGTTTTTTCCTCAATAAACCTCACATCGAAAAAAAACAACTTTTACAAACAAACATATCAGCAGAGATTCAAATCCACACCCACAGCTGATAATGCCGACTCATGAACACAACACTCTAACCACTTCCCCCCACCCCCACCCACCCCCAAATAAAAGCCAAAACAGAAAGAAGAAAAAGGAAGAGAGCGAAACACTTCAGACACACCAGACCTTATTTTTGGATACATCCTGTTCTCTCTGCAAGCTGGTTTGGTTCATCTTACTGATGCCCTTGTTGTGCCTCCTGAGGGCGTAGATGAGGAGGCAGTTGAAGATGAGGCAGACGAAGATGGGCAGGTAGAGCAGCAGGTACCTGCAGACGTCAGCCCAGATCAGGAACACCTGCTTGTGCTCCCTGAACAAGCTGGAGAAGCCTCGTCTCCACTGGTCTCCGCCCTCCCCTGCAACATGCCTAGCTGACTGGATCATGGAGTGGTGGTGGTAGAACAATTTAAAGAGGTGTAGTGCGGTGTATTGCAGAACAGCAGTACAGCACGCTAGGATACACTGCACTGTACTGCACTGCATTGCGCTACACTGCATTGCTATGCACTGCACTACACTGCACTGCACTGCACTACACCCACATTCCACTATCCTCGAAATGAATAGATAATAAAAAGAAGAAAAAAATATACTATACTGCACTAAAAAGTACATTACACTCCACTCCACACCACACCACTCCACTCCACCCCACCAACCCCACACCACCCCACACCACTCCACCCCCACCCCACCCCACCCCACCCCACACCACCCCACCCCCACCCCACTACACTTCTCACCTTTGATGAGGAGAGGGGCGTACTGCAGAGGGCGGTAGAGGTGCACAGCGAAACAGGGCACAATCACCAGGGCCAGAGACAGGCGGGGCTGGTACAGCAAGCGGTATCTCTGGACCTGGCACACACAGCACAACACAACACACACACACACACACACACACACACACACACGCGCACGAACGCACACTCGCACGTATGCACACGCACGCACGCACGCACGCATGCACGCACACACGCACGCATGCACGCACGCACACGCACATACACACACACACACACCACACACACACGCAAACACACACACACACACACACACACACACCACACACACACATTTTTCTTCTCCTTCCAGTCTGTGTATCAAGCTGTCAAAGTAATGGAAATACTCAGTCGAAAATAATTAGGATCAATCCTTTGATTTGCACTTAATATATAACATTTTACAACTCTCTTTGCTAGATATCCGAACCGCTTTTGACACAGTCATTCACTCTTTACTCTTCTGCCAATTCGAATTAAATGTTGAAATTATTGATGCTGCTGATTGTGGTTCCAGTTTTACCTCTCTGCTTGTAAACAGTTTATTGAAGTAAATAAGGTGTCCTCTGTTCCCATACATAACCTTACAGCTCGGAATACACCAAGGTGTGTAATTGGTCCTCTGCTATTTGTAATTCTCTATCACATGTCTTGCAGTGTGCTACATCAAAGACTGATTCATTGCAGTTTTTCCCGATAACAATCAAGTCTACGTTTCTGGTGACTTTACCGAGAGACCTATCAATTTTCAGCTTTATGGTCAATTCTATGTAGTTGAAATAAATGCACGGGTGACTAATATCAAAACTTCAGCTGAACAATGATAAAACAGAAACTCTCTTTATTTGCACAAAATAGTACTGCAAATCCGATCATATTTCCTGAAGTGTGCGCATGTACTGTGTGTGTGTGTGTGTGTGTGTGTGTGTGTGTGTGTGTGTGTGTGTGTGTGTGTGTGTGTGTGTGTGTGCGTGCGTGTGTGAGCGTGCGTGCGTGTGTGCGTGCGTGTGTACGCGCATTCGTGCACGTGCACGAACATGTACGTGTGGGGGCGTGCACGCGCGCAGGTGTTGCATTGCTGGTTGCGGTGGTACCTTCAAGGGGAAGGCGACAGCCAGGAACCTCTGGAAGGAGGTGTGAGGCCTGTCAGGATGTAGCCGCAGCGCCGTGCCGCCATGGCCGAGTAGGTCAGGCTCCAGATGGTGAACTGCATTGCCAGCCAGCTGTTGAAGCACTCAGGATGCTGGGCACACGACTGCACAACGGGGGACGGGATAGCCTAGTGGTCAGAACATTGCGCTGGCAATTTGACGACGCCGGGTTCGAGTCCGGTCGAGGAGATTTTTCTCCTGGAGTTAACATCAGTGCTGACTCCACTCTCCCCAAAAGTCCTTCGGATGAGACTTTAAACCGAGGCCCCGTGTGCGGACGCACGCAGAACATCTTGCGCACACGTTAAATCCTGTTCCGCTTTTCGTAAGAGTAGGCCATCGTGTGCTGGTGGGAACAGATGACATTTACAAAACTGCATACACACGGGGACTGAACGTAAAAAAGTACAAGAGTGCTTATTCCATTACCCTCGATATTAAAGAATCAATCAATCAATCAATCAAATCAACCATGGCAATCAGTGTAGAGGTGCACAGGTCATGGTCTTCACATCATCTTTCATCTAGCACTCTGGGTTTTTTTGTTTTTTTTTAGTGAAATCTTGAATCTTGAATCTTTGATGTAGCAGGTAAAGGGGTTCCCATCATCTTTCATGTACCGCTCTGGGGGTTTTCTTGAAATGAAATCTTGAATCTTGAATCTTTGATGTTGTAGGGAAAGGGGTTCCTATCATCTTTCATGTACCGCTCTGGGGGGGGGGGGGGGGGGGGTTCTTGAACTCAAATCTTGAATCTTGAATCTTTGATGTTGTTGTGGAGTGAGATGACACAGATCTCAGCTTCTCTCGGGGCCAGCATATTTGAGGGCGGCACCCATCTCCTCTTCCACATTCCCTGACCCTAAGGAGGGCAGGTACCAGTTTACAGCTGGGTGAATTAGGGGGGGGGGGGGGGGGCTAACTATCACTCTTCCACTTGGCAACCACGTCCAACACTGTTTAACCTTAGCTGTGGGGTGCGAGTGCTCTGACCACTGAGCTATCTTATATCCATAAGGAATCAGTATAAAGACGTGAATTGACTGCGGCGTGTCATCAGGAATCAGCAAATATAAAATAATAAACCTATGAAATACCTCAGATCTGTCATTCAAACATCATTACGTGTGGCATGTAGAAATGTCAGGGGTGGCAGTTGTAAGATGCCCTGTTCACACACGCTCGCGTATACGCATACGCGCCACGCACATACACAACACACACACACACACACACACACACACACACACAACACACACACACACACACACACACACACACACACACACGCACCACCACGCACACACACGCACCACGCACGCACACACACACACACACACACACACACACACACACACACACACACACACACACACCAACACACGAGTCAAACACGACGAAAAAAAATCCAATCCCAGACTCACATTATTGATGAAGAACGCGAGTAGGTACCAGGCCTCGAAGAGACAGATAGCAGCCAGGTAGCAGTTGGAGCAAACTGCGATCCTGCAGGAAAGCTACAGCACTCAGCACCATCAGCACGATGGCTATGGGCTCCACAGCCAGGAACAGCCAGCTCTGGATCTTCCTAATCAGCTTGAAATCTGAAAACAGACATTCAGCATTCAGTAGCAACGATAACATCATGCTTTGTTTTTGAGTCTTGTGGAAAGTTACTGGTCCATTGTTGTTAAATTTTCATCTGAAGTTAGGCAAGAATTTGAAAAATGTGAAGATGCAAATTTAATTGGCAAGTTTTGTATTTTGCGTACCAAATCAATTTGCTTATAACAAAGGCGTCTGATATTATCATGAAGCTCAGTTCTCCATTTATTAACAAAATTGGTTTTCTAAAAGGTTTTGATATGCAAGCTCGTAGAATTAAGACTTTCACAAGACTGTCTCTCCCACGAACATTCAAATCCACTTTCTAAGAAGATACTATGTGTCTTAGTTACCCACACTGATTGAATCAAATATTTGTCATATAAGTCCTTCATCATGTGAGTAACATTTGACAGCAATTTTCAGACTTGGAAGTCAGCCAACTGTATCCAAGAACAAACCATTCAAACAGAAACTGAAGTTGATCAAGGATATCTGCCCATTTCTCCTCAAACCGACGAATTTGAGTTTTTACGTTTTAGATGAAAAATACACTTTCAAGATTGTAACTGATATTTTATCAATGATTCTTAGGATATCATTTTCTCTAAATCTCACATCCTTACAGCAAAGCTAGAATGGCTATTTTATCAAATAAATCAACTGTCACATGTTTAAGTAGGTTAGGTTGTTTTTTTTTTTGGTCTTGCGGTTCTTATCAAACTAAACATGACTTCTGCAGCCTTATCATAATCATTTTCTCGGTATTTTGAAACACTTTTATAGAAGTCAATTCCTAAATATCTGATAATTATTTCCAAAGATTTTCCAGCATACTTAATTAAATATGGTATGAAATCGATGCGGCCAAATGTCATGGTTTTGGTTTTCACTAGATTTGCACAAGTTTTCACTGAGAGCAATATGGTGACACAGCAGATCAAGACGATGTAGAAGATGAAATGTCAGTCACACAGAAGGCATACACAAGCGCGCGCGCGCACACACACCACGCACACACACCACACACACACAACACACACACACACACACACACACACACACACACACACACACACGCATGCACACACGCACACGCTTGTAACGCACACTTACCACAATAATATAGGGAACCAGAAAGGTGAACAAACAGACACTAAACCACACTCTTGCAAAAAACAAAAACAACAAAAACAACATGGTAACTACAGTCGTTTTAAATATAAAACACAACACACAAAAATATGCTTGTCCTGCAACAGAATGAGAATGAAGTGTGCAGGCCTCTACCCACCGCTTTCAGACAACCTGCCAGTGCTCCAGATAGGAGGCTGAGGTATCGTGGTGTTGTCCGTCCCTGTCTGATTGCTGAGTGTAGCCACAGAGCTGGTCTGGTTCTCCCTCTCTGTTTGCTTTGGGAACGAGCCATTCCAAATCTGAAGAGAAAAAGAATTAGCGGGGTTCTTTGTTCTCAAAGAGACGTGCAACATGACTGGGGGGGTTTGTTGTCGAGAAAGTATAAAGTTGGAAAAAGAAATTCTTTTGTATTGTTTCCTGTGATTTTTAGTAATGGTGATAAACATCTTAGTTTTCAAAGATATATCACGGTAACAATCGATTTGTACTTTTTATTATTCTTTTTTCCCCTGCCTCATCTTCTGTGACATTCATGTCCTGCTGTTTCCACTATTCATTTCAAACTCCTCTCCACAGCCATACCCAGATTCCTTATGTCGCATCCTCAGGGTCGGAAGTCTACAGGGAGCCCATCATCTTCAAGCCGCCGCAGGGCCACCAGCCAGAGGGGCCCTGCACTGCTCCAGGGTAACTTTGGTGGTGTTCAGTGGTGTCTGCTCTGAGCTAACATACGCAAGGACACCACCTACCAAGCCCCCTACTAACGACAGTATTAGCTCAGTCGCGGAGCCAGACTGAGTGAGTCACCCATCCGAGGTGGCGACCACCACACCGTCCCTCCAACGACCTCTTCCGCGAACCCCCAACCTCAAAGGCTTTGACACAAACTCACCACAGGCACAGAAGTGTATGGGGAAACCGAATCTGAGGTCATCATGAGACCAGAGCAACTGGGGCCACCAAATCAAAGGCATTAATTAAAAATAGCATGGTGATCAATGATAATGAGGATGACTTAATGATGCTGCTGTTGAAGTGTATATTTGAGACTACTTGACAGGGTTGTGCGTCAACCCGGGCCCGAGATATACGGACACTTGCAGTGTTGGTCAGGTAATTTGGAGCAACATTCTCAAACTCGCATCCGTTAAATGGATGAAGCTCGACTGTGTGGTTCCAGTCTTCCCAGTGAGCCCACATCACACGCTCACTCTAAGTAGGAGCCGGCCGGAGTCCGAAAAGGGTAATAAAGCACATAAACTGGACAATACGAGACTCATGATCTATTACAAAGCTAGAAGTGTACGATACGTTGAGTTGTTACAGAAAGAAGCATGAATGGAATGACATGACAGGAACATGTAAATGAAGCACACTGACTGTTCCTGCGTGCAGTGGGGTCGTATGTCTTTCTGTTATGACATGAGGCATATGATATATACACAGACAGGTGGATGCAGAGAGAAGAATCCAAGCCTTGGAAACAGGTGTTACTGCAAGATCCTGAACATTAGATACATACAGGGTCAAACTTATTGCTGTGTCTCTGTAGTTGTCCAGAACAGAACTCTCTCTCTCTCTCTCTCTCTCTCTCTCTCTCTCTCTCTCTCTCTCTCTCTCTCTCTCTCTCTCTCTCTCTCTCTCTCTCTCTCTCTCTCTCTCTCTCTCTCTCTCTGTGCTATACTATAAAAACTGACCGTGGTTGTCCCAGTCACTCCTGCAGAATCAGAAGCATGTGACGTCAGTAACAGTGCAGCACAGAACACCACCAATCCCAACACTACCTTCATGCTGTCTTCCTCACTCTGAAGTCAGGAGGCCATTTGTTATAATTATCACATTATGCGTTGGCGACAAAATAAGAAGAACATAAGTAAACCGACAGACAAACAAAGAAACAAATACAGCTCTTTATTCAAGAGGTTTGACTCACTGAAAGTAAAAAATCCCATCCCTCTTTTTAAATAGTTTTTTTTTAAAAATAGAATTATTGCAATGAAAATGACAGCAGTCGAAGAATATTGGTAAATGGCGAATTCAGTTCTACACTATGGATGAATCTTATTTTTACCCCTTTTAATGTTTGAATTTGTTAGAAAGATTATAACCGTTAAAATATTTTGGTGAATGGTGAAAGGTTAAGAGCACTCAACTAAATCAAGCCCATTAATTAACTACTGTACATTTTTCTCTTTCACATAACCTTTAAAAATGAATAGGTTGTATAGCTAAACACCACAAAATAGTTTAACTTCAATAAAACTGTGTTTTTTTTTAAATTTTCATGACAATATACATATCGAATAAATCTGGAAAGAAGACCAAGAAGAAAGATAGGAAGAAAAAAAAAAGAGAAATAAGTACTGAACAACTTGCAAGAAATACTAGAGGAAAAGGGAGAGAAAACGAGAAAATATGAATAAATAAAGAAACATACAAGAAAATAAATGAGTAGAGAAAGATAGATAGACAGATAAACAGACAGACTAACAGAGAGACAGATAGGCAGACAGACAGACAGACAGACAGACAGACATAGAAAGAAAGAAAGAAGAAAGATAGATAGATAGATAGATAGATAGATAGATAGATAGAAAGATAGGTAGATAGATCACATAAATACATAGATATATAGATAGCTAGACAGCTAGCAACTATTCCTTTGATAAATAAATAAACAAATAGATAAAACTCGATCTGCTGTGGCAACTCATCACTAATAACCAACTACAACTACAAACAAGCTCTTGTCAATTCTCTCCCCACCCCCTATTTCTGGCCTGACAGACAGTACAGTGGATACCACAACAAGGCACAAAGTGAGGGCATGCAACAAAGCCATTAGCAGTGTACCAGATATATATTATATATTTCCAACATCACCATTTCCCTATCCAAACTTCAACATTGAATATTGTCAAGTCACACAGGTTTTAAATTTCTGTTAGATTACTTCTAACCACCTCTGCATTAGAAAAAGAAATGTCAGGCAATGCTATGCTATTTTGAGTGGTGTGTCGAAGACATCACAGGTACTTTATACTTCAACGGGAGAAAGTACCTGTAGATGTATGTCTCTACACCGTTTTGCCCAGACTGTGGTACCTACACTTTCCATAGCCTTTGACAGCACGTTGTACCTGTCACTTAGAGCTGCATTGCAGGTATGTAATGGTTCAGTTTTGTTCAATGTTTAATCTGTGAAGATTGTACTGTATACCTCTTTCAGTCTCTGCAGATTTCTCTACGTGAAATGTGGACTGTTCTGTCTATTGAGAGTGTGTTGCCACAAGAACAGCAAAACCCATTTTCTCCCTGTCTGTACGTGTATCTGTTTTCCTTTCAGGTTACAGGATCCAATGCGGTCATAGACAGTGTATTCCCTGTACATTTTCTCTTTAGTTGTTAATTCTCCCTTCTGATTTCTACCACATTGGAATCTCTGAACACTTTTTGTATTTTGTAACCACTTTATGTCATAGCAGATTTCTCTGCTTTCTCTACTTTCAAAAGGGCACTTAAATCTCTCTTTTTCCAGAAGCATAAGTCTTCAACTTCTCTATTTTCTTACTTCCAATTCCTTCTTTCGTCACCTGCAACTTTAATTTAAATTTTTCCTATTCAATAAATATTTTTCTGACATATGATTGCTTTTTCATAATTTTCGCCCTGAAATTATAATTCCACCATCAATACAACCTTTACAAAGTCATTGTATATATATTTTTTTTACTTAAACCACTGTCTTTTATCTGAAAAAGAGTGTTAACAGAAAGAAGGCGAAAGAAAGCTGGGGATGGGGGTGAGAGGGAGAGGGTGGAGTGATTGGTGAGATGTACGATTATCATTTTTGTTTTGACTTGTTTGCTAGTAGTGATTGAATATTGTGTAATACGATTCGAGTATTGTTAAATACTTTAATGAAAAGCGCAAAACGAAAAAAAAAATGTTGTTATTTTCATTACTACCACCCACATCACGTTTTGGTTGAGAAATTATTCAAATTTCTATTTTGCTAAATGACAAGCCACTTAAGCAAAAATGTCTTCCATTGTTATTTCTGTGAGTGCATGACTTTTCAACCTGTATTAGAATAGACTCTGCATGAAAAAAGGTATTTGTCCGTATTGAGAAAAATATGGATGAGATAAACTGTTCAGGCAATGTTTTTGCACAGTTTTTTATTTGTTTTGACCAAAAAAAAACCCAAAGAACTAAGATAATACATCAACAAACTATTCAATTAATCATGCAAATAATTTGGAGCTTGTTAAAACACTTTACATACCATAAAGCAATAAGCATTATATATGATTGGAATGATTCCTTTTAGGAAGAACTTTAGAGGCTATGGTTCAATCATGCATGAAGTTTCTATTTTTCTTACAAATGATGTTACACTCTTCCTTACTGTATGCACCCTTGAGCAGTAAACACCCTGAAAGATCGGTGATAACTTTGAGAGGAGAAGACTTTTGATGCTATCCGAAGAACATCACACACTAGTCTCTGCAATCTCAGACGGTATGTATGTTCAGCTGGAAAGAAAACACGCATTGGGTGTTCGTACACCTGCACACGGGAATCAAGCTTATATGTATGGTTGATCTTTCTGTTATTGAAACACTGCATCCTTTGATGTACCGTGTTAACGTTGTACTTTGTTGTTTTTTGTATGTTAAATGTGGGCATCATAGTACTGATTTTGATGAGGTAAAAAAAAAAGTTGCTCCACTGACATGTATACATATCGAATTTTATGCAAAGATTTGGTGTTTTGTCGTAAAAGTCCAAGTCTAGGGCCACTACGGTTAAAGGTGATGATAAATGGTAAGGCAGTATGGCCTGCTTTGCCAAAATGTCAGTGTGTTGTTGTTTTGCTTCTTGATGTTGTTGCTGTTGCTCTTTGCATTCATCTGTTCTAACTGAGTTCCATGTATTTTAGAGACAACTCATTTCTGTTTTCAAGAAGGATCACCACAAGTATGGCAATTGTTTTGTGGTTTTGTACAACTCTTGTCTTTTTTTTTAAAAAATAACATGTAATCACATCTCAATAGGTTATACTGATGTTTCATAAAACTGGTAACAAAATAATGATAATAAGGGTGATCTTATAACCCTTGATGCCAGACAACAATATGCCAAAAATCTTGTTGTGTTCTTAATTTCAACGATTGTTTATAAAACGACCTAACAAGATAAATGTGACGCTCCACCACATAATGAGCCGGAGTGCACCAATGGTCAATTTTTAGTTATTGACATGTTATTAGTGTGCAATAATGTGGCTATCAAATACAAAAAACAGATTGAAAATCGGACAATTCTGTGGAAAGTTATTACAAATTGAAATGACAGACTGCAGGATGTGACAAAATGAGAAACGGGCAAGTTTATTTTCGTAACAGGTTGTCAGAATGAGGGCTTGGGTATTTTCAAAACACATTTAAAAGCAAAAGGAATAAAAATTATGCCGTGATATTTCATAATAAGGTTAGACAAACTTCTATAGTTTAATAAATCAATCAAAATCTCAAAATTAACAATTTGACCCCCACCTGCCTTTAATAGCTCCTAGCGCAAAATTGGTAATGTGCTAAGCGATTCATTTCTGTGTGGAACCGTCACAAATATATATAATGTGTCTTTGGTCAGTTTTCTTGTCTCCGTCATTCATTTCAAATAATATCTCAATGGTATTCTACGGTCTGGTAACATTAAAAATCTTTTCTAAGCTTATCAGACACGGAGTTCCACAGGGAGGCGTTATCTCACCAACGCTTTTCTTGATTTTCATCAATGACCTGCTGCCTGAACTGCCAAAAGGAGTCAAAGCTGCCCTTTGCGCCGATGACCTTGTGATGTGGTGCACTGAAGAATATGCTACCACAGCAGCATATCGACTACAGATGGCACTTGACAAGCTTGCAGCCTGGGCTGAGGATTGGTATGTGAAGATCAATGAAGATAAATCATCCACAACCCTGTTCACCCTCTCAACAAAACAAAAACCACAATCTGTCAAACTAGGGAACATAAGGCTCAAGAATGACAATGAACCCACCTACCTTGGTGTCACATTTGACAAAAGCCTGACATGGAGACCTCACATCGAGAAAGCTGAAGGAAAGGCACGACAGAAATTGGCAATTCTGCGGAAACTAGCCGGGACCAACTGGGGTGCCAATGAGAGAATTCTCAAGACAGTATATACAGGAACTGTAAGGCCCCACTTGGAATACGCTGCTCCAGCTTGGGCAACAACAGCAGAATCTCACCAAAAAGTTCTGGATAAAGTACAGAATCAAGCTCTGCGACTCATCTCGGGTGCTATGAGATCTACCCCCATCAGAACTATGGAATACCTGACTGGCATCCAACCGCTGACGCTGAATACTCGGCGTGACACCAAGACTCTAGTGCAGGCAGAGAAATACAATGTCTTTTGGAACATCCAATGCATCATAGAATGGAGAAACCAGCAAGGAACAGGATAAAGCGTGGCAGTTTCATCCACCATAGCCGTGTACTCAGACGACAGCAACTGAACAGTCTACCTGCCCATTCTGTTCCATGGGACCCAGCTACTCTACCAAAGCCATGGGAAGCCAACCACAGGGAGCCTGAGATCCACACCACTGTCCAGCATGTGGCTTCAAAAGGAACTCAGAGCAACACCAGTAAGAAGGCACTCACCCTGGCCATGATAGAAGACTTCTATCCAGAACAGGCCTGGATCCATGTCTACACAGATGGATCAGCTACAGATGCTATTTTCAATGGAGGAGCAGGAGTACTGATCAAGTACCCATCTGGAGAAGTAGAAACAGCAAACATCCCAACAGGAACACACTGTACCAACTACCGTGCAGAAACTCAAGCCCTGAAACAAGCTGCCACCATGGTCAGACACTCCAAAGATAAATGTCAGCAAGTAGTTTTTTTCACTGATGCCCTGTCAGTCTTACAAGCTCTGTGCGCAGACAAAGAAACAGAACTCCAACAGGAACTACAGCCTCTTACACAAAACAAACGTGTAACACTGCAATGGATTCCTGCCCACTGTGGCATACCTGGCAATGAACAAGCTGATGGACTTGCAAAACAGGGGGCACAGAAAGAACAGTGTAAAAGTAGCCTTACCTTCCATGAAAAGAAGACAATCATCAAATCTATGGCCCGACCTAGAGTAGAGAAGGATGACTACCACCACCTCAAAAGAGAAGATCAAGTCAGAATTCTAAAACTCCGCACTGGGCACAACAGGCTAAACCACCATATGTCCATAAAACTGAAACTTGCTACTTCTCCCCTATGTGCCTGTGGTAAAGAAAACCAGACAGGCGAGCACATCCTTCAAAGGTGTAGCTATTCAGCGACCTGAGGAAGAAAGTGTGGCCAACGGAGGTAATTCTACAGACCAAGCTGTACGGCCCATGAGAGGAGCTGGAAAGGACTTGCCATTATTTTTCCCAGACACATCTGACAGTGTAGAGTGAACGAGAAAAGAAGAAGAAGAAGAAGAAGAAGAAGAAGAAGAAGAAGAAAAAATCTTTTCTGATTAGACAAAATGGACAGTACAGTGGTCTAGTTTCTTTTTTAAAACAAAAGTTTATTGCTCTGAAAACGCTAGTATGCTTTGTGTCTTCTTCGACAAACACTCGGACTAAGGTTTCATTTATTCAACAAGACAAGAGAGTATCAAATCAATCTGCTACTCTCGTGATGTAAATTCTTCAACACTTCCTAACAGAATAAAGAAAAAAAACCCAAGAAATCCCATAACAGCTCCTAGGGTGTGAACATTGAGAATCCTGACTAGATAATCCAACTTTTAACCCACACTTCAGGAAGTATACAGCCTACAGTGCAAAAAAAAACATGCCAAGCAAGACGAGTGTTCTCACTCCTCCTAGACAGACTATGTTGGACACATCTGATGACGATGTATATATACACAGACGCTGGCAACTAGATCCGTAAGATGAACTAAAAGATAATAATAAAAAAAAGAACACACTGTAGAAACCTTACGAGCAACGATTGGTTGGAATAGTTTAAAAAGCTGACGTAACTGCCCGTATGTACGCCATTTTCGTTTTCTGGCTAGATGAAAAGACATTGAGAAGCAGAAGGAAATGCAGTCACGCATGATACCAGCCATTGCGGTGAGGAAGCGAAAGAAACAAAAACTGCCCTCTCTGGGTTTTCCACTACGTTTTCAATCATCAGCCCTGTCATTTTTATTGTCTGCAGATTGTTCCTGTCAGGGTAATGGCTGGTTGCTGTTCTGTGATCGTGGTGGTTAGCCATCGGCCATCTTGTGCAATGATCTCCCTCTCTCCCTTCACTGAAAACTTTTTTGTTTTACACTTTAAAATTTAGTTTCAGGACAAACTTAATTTCTGCCTGGGATCCTCTTCCACCTTATACCTCACACACATCCCTCTCCTCCTCCGGTGGTTTGAACCCACGCCGTCAGATCGCGAGCTCAGAGCTCTAACCACTTGCTTATCCTGCACCAACCCCCACCCCCTCTCCTGCCCATAACTTTCCCCCAAATTGTATGTGAAAACAGAATGAAGGATTTGTCAGAATCAGCTCTCTTTGTAAAAAAAAAAAATGAAGGCCTTTGCTGTTGTAATCTGGAACCTGAATACTTCATTATGATGATGTTTATGGGAATAACTGTCGTATACAGTGTGATGACTGTATTAAAAAAACTGAAATATACATTATCACAATGCACGGACCGAAAGCTGAAGACATTACAGCATTGGTTTTTAAAGTCAAAGGATAAAAAAAAATCCCAACTTTGCAAGGTCAACTAAAAAAGTAA
Source organism: Stramonita haemastoma (assembly GCA_030674155.1). Taxonomy (NCBI): domain Eukaryota; kingdom Metazoa; phylum Mollusca; class Gastropoda; order Neogastropoda; family Muricidae; genus Stramonita; species Stramonita haemastoma. Next base: position 98,498,242 of record CM060316.1, on the reverse strand, counting down.
TTTATGGGAGAAAAACCTTCAAACGAGTTCTCTGAAATTAAGGCTATTACAGAACTAACTGAAGCGTTATGTGTCTATCATTAAGGACAGTGCAATACTTCTCACCTAAGAAGAAGAAGAAGAAGAAAAAGAAGAAGAAGAAGAAGAAGAAAAGAAGAAGAAGAAGAAAAAGAAGAAGGAGAAGAAAAAGAAGAAGAAGAAGAAGGAGAAGAAGAAGAAAAAAAAAAAAGGACACGCAGTAATGAGGTTTCTTTGAAGCATGCTACTGGCACGGGGTAAATCAGTTCGCTCTGATCAGGGATGTTCGTTAAAGAAATAACAGGGCTGGCTGTTTGGGGGCTGACTGACACTGTCATTGCTGCAACGATGCTGACAGAGGCTGAATGAAGGCTCCACAAGCTGTAGTTGATGTCATTACATGCCCTTTGATCTTTGTGGTGCTTGCTTTTTCTGTTCCCTTCAGATAAACGAGTTTTTTGCTGGTGTAGTTTCGTACGTTGACACACACACACACACACACACACACACACACACACACACACACACACACACACACACACACACACACACCATATGTATGTATGTATGTATGTATGTATGTATGTATGTATGTATGTATGTATGTATGTATGTATGTATGTGCATATGTATCGATTTATTAAGCCGGGATGTTTGTTCTACATCTCATGCATTTGCACTTGCACTTGCAAACAGAGTCATCTAAGTCAATTCCAAAAAATAAACATTGTCAGTTTGAGAGATTTTACATTTTAATCTCTTTCTGTGTGGTTTTATTTTGGTTTGTTTTGTTCGTTTCTTTTGGACATGCACATCATCGTTCTCTTCCTCTGTTGGCTGTTTTTCATGAGGGACATAACTCTACCTCCTGATGTGCTGCACTGACAGTGCTTGTTCCTTTACCGTTTTAGCTATGGTAACCCACTGTTCCAAAACACGTTTGTTTCTATTGCCCAAACATCATCACCTAACTGTTGCATGTACCTCGTCACCCACTTGTTTATCAGTCGTTTGTAACAGTAAGGTGTACGCTATCTTCTGTGTTTTTTTGCTAGATTAGCCAGTTTTTTCACTATGAACTAGAAACATTGAAAATGCAGAACTCCATCGCTAGTACAGTATGCATTTCAACACAGAAAAACCAACCCCCCTAACAATCTGGGTAATTAAAAACAAATAGCAATCTGGAAATCTCTTTTCATACCACCAACGCAGCCTCATCGTAAATTAACCTCTTTGCGTGCAAGTGTTTTCTCTTTCGTTCTTGTGATGCTTAAAGGATGATTGCTTTTTGTCTTGTGATGGTTAAAGGATGATTGGTTTTTTTATCTTATGGGTTGACCTAGATTTATATTTGATGTGAAACATAAATCACCAAAATTATTCATTTTTATGTGACCCCCTCTCCCCCCCCTTATCAAATCTTATCTAATCAGTTATATAATTGCTACCAGATATTGGAATGCAGATATGGATCCTATTCTCAGATGTCATAATTGAAAAACATATCAACAGCCTTTGAGGCAGGGAAGCAGAAAAAACTACGTAAGGACCTTTTCTGACATGCATTTGGAGAGAAACCAACCCAAGTGCTATCAATCTCTGTGTCAATAACCAATGTCGATTGTTGACAGAGATGACATAACATTGCTATAAAAAATCAGATGAATTTTGAAGGAAAACTTTAAATGCTTATGATAACATATACAAAAAGAAAACCTGACCTATTGCTAGAGCCGATAGAAAAAGTGGAAGACTGAATTATTTAGACACCGGGGAGAAGAGACTGTAAAGATGCTGACTACACATTGTCAAAAAACCAGGGCGCCATGGCGTAGTCTCAAGAATGGACGCAGTCTCCAATAACTCCACTTTCTAAGAGAGGTAATATAATTATTAGACAGTATTGGAACCATCAAGCAATCAATCTTTTAATCCATCCAAGCAATATAATTCTCAGAATTATTCTGAAGGGACCAAAACTAACACAAGCCAAAGGAGTGCTAGCAGAAGAACAAGATGATTTCAGACCTGAAAAAAAACTGAAAAGATTTTAACTGCAAGCTTACAATCGAGAAACATTTACAACACCAAAAAGATTTGTTTCATAAATTTGATTGACTTCTAAAAAGCGTTTGATAGTGTGGCATGATGGACTGTGGCAAATCCTCAGAACTTCCAACATTGAGGAAGAGTAAGTGCAGATCATTCAGAGTCTCTATAACAAAAATCAAAATATAGAAAGGAAGCTACAACTTGAAAAACGTTTAAAAACGGTAGAAGTCACGGAACTCAGAAGTAAGTAGCAGTTGTGTAAAACATTCTTTTAGAAATAGATAGGACATGTTATGGTAAGTGTAAAGGAAAGACATCAAGACAATGGACAGTCAACAGGACAACATGAAGGAATAATCATCTGTTGTGACAAGCCAGGGGGGATCTGAAAAAAGACACCAAAGAACTTGGTTGTTTTGGGTTATTTTTAAATGCTGTTATATATCCATTTCAGTTTCAACTAATGAGGAACACAAATTAATTTGATGGGTAATAGAAATATGGAGGAAAACGTTTTATTTGTTTGTTCATGGTTTTATAAGTTACTTGGGAGAAAAACAGGCGTGTTGTTTAGAATTGATTTCCCCCCAAAAGCAGTCCACGTCTTAAACTGAAATTTTGTGTTTTTAGTGTTGGAAGGACACGATTATAGGAGCAGTGTTTCTGTTTAGAAACCATGTTGCTCCTCCCAGAGGTCTGTCAGCACTGCCATGCAGTATTCTTTTCAGTGTGGGTATGTTTGCTGTGTCCTTTGACAGCAACTAGAGAGAAAATAATAAGACATTACTTATATCAGATCGATAGCCAAGATGAGATTTCATCTGAAGCGGACAGAAACAATCTGAGAAACTCCTGCTTGCATATCCATTAACAAAGAGTGGAGCTGAAAGGATTTTAAAAAAATATCTACATGTTGTAGAAAGTAGATGATATAGTGCTTTTGATCACACACTCTGCTTATGAAACTATTTCCGCTTCATGCTGCTGTTATTGACCTCAAAGTTGACAATCATTATTTCCATTACTTTTCCCACAGTCTTCCAAAACATGGTCTGCTGTTGCTGCTGCTGCTGAAAAGATATTAAATTCTTTGATGTGGACAAAATGAAAGTGAGGTTGGCCTCATTTAAGAATTCAAAGACCACAGAGATTGAACTGCTAGTCACATGGACAAACTGACGTACCGCAGCCAATCGTTGCTGAGAGAGCAAGCTGGAAGTTGACATAACGCTTTCCTGACTGCCACTGGTGGCTAACTAATCAGTATAAAGGGAGGTGTCTGGTGGCGTGTTGTCCCAACTTTGGATTAACACTGGAAACGGTTTTTCTCTCGTCTGTTCTGTATCCTTCTGGAAGAGTTGTTTGATTTTTGGGGAAGAAATCATGTTTTATCACAGATTAAGAATTTTAACTCTGGTATCGTCAAGAGATTTATTATCTTAACAACTGACGATGTTGATTTTTAGAAAGAAAATAAAGTAGCTGGTTATGTGTTTATCTTGAAAGAAAAATTCATGGGTTTTTATGACATATTGTGTCACACAGAGTCGTAAAGTTTGCAAACGCTTTCTTTTCATTAAGATAACTCTTTTGTCAGATATAATTTTTTTCCGGGAAGGGGGGTGGGGGTGGGGTCTGAGCATGACACCGAGTTAGTTTTGTCTGAAGTGGGACAGCTTTAACCAGTGTTAAAAAGAAGTTGGGTAGCTCAGAACTGCACCAACGTGTACACAGAAGCCTTGAAGTCCGCTATCAATGATTTTTTTTAAACTGTGAGGTTTGTTTGGTGCAGGCTGCTTGTCGTGAAGCGTACAGATCTGTCGCTTTTCTGTTTAACAAAATGACAACTTTTGGAGAGCTTTGTCTGAACAAACTACTTCTATCACTACTTCTGTTACTACTATAACGCTGACAGCAACGTCTACTACTACTACTACTACTGCTGCTGCTGCTCATACTACTACTGCTACTGCTGCTGCTCATACTACTACTGCTGCTGCTACGACTACTACTACTACTATACTACTACTACTACTACTACTACTACTACTACTACTACTACTACTACTACTACTACTACTATTGCTGCTGCTGCTGCTGTTGCTGTTGCTGCTGCTGCTGCTGCTAATATTACAACTATTACTACTACTACTATTGCTGCTGCTGCTGCTACCATTTCTACTACGACTGCTATTGTTACTACTACTACTACTACTACTACTACTACTACTACTACTACTACTACTACTACTACTACTACTACTACTACTACTACTACTACCGCTGCTGCTGCTGCTGCTGCTGCTGCTGCTGCAACCACCACTTCTATTAATACAACTACTTCTATTATTACTGCTACCACTACTGCTGCTACTATACTGACAACGACAAAAACAACGATAACAACTCTGACTTCTCATAGGACGCTGTCTAGAAATATGTCTAATTCGAAGCAACTGCAAAGAAAAACAACAACAAAAGTCTTGCTTGGCCACACATAACACGCAGTCCCTATGTCTCTCTGTTATAAAACATCCTGCACAGACACATATAACACACACACACACACACACACACACACACACACACACACACAACACACACACACACACACACACACAACATACTCACACAACATACACACACACACATACACTCTGTCTCTGTCTCTCTCTCACATTCACACACACACACACACACACACACACACACACACACACACACACACACACACACACACACACACACACACACACACACACACAAGCACACACACACACATACATACATACATACATACATACATACATACATACATACATACATACATACATACATACATACATACATACATACATACATACATGCATGCATGCATGCATGCATGCATGCATGCATGCATGCATGCATGCATACATACATACATACATACATACATACATACATATGCGTACATAGGCGCACACACATACGCACACCGGAACGCACAATGTACATATACACGCACACGCACACGCACACGCACACGCACACCACACACACACACACACACACACACACACACACCCACAGTCACCAACAAGCAGATTGTCTCTGTGTTTTCACCCGTGCACGCGCGCATGTACACACATACACGCGCAAACACACATTTTCATAACACTACATATAGCAGCAACATTAAAAGTAACAACGCTCAAACAAAATATAAAAAAGACAAACAGAAAAAAAGATTAATTAGCAAACTAACGAAGAGATTACAACCTGAATTTAAAACACAAAAAGCATAATTATGTACCAATTAGGTGGACTATGCACTGACTTTGAACTAAAACAAACCCACATACTACACTGTACTATACCAGTTAAATTGTCACCATGTCTATCGATCTCTTTACTCACAGTAACGTCTGTACACTGAGTCATACAAAAACACAAAAATAATTACCATAGGCAGACAGACAGATAGAGACACAGACAGAGACACAGACACACACAGACACACTAACACTACACGCACGCACGCACGCACACACACACACACACACACACACACACACACACACACACACACACACACACACACACACACACACACACACAAGCGCACGAACCCATGCGCACACTAACACACATGCATGCAGATAGACAAACAGACTGAGACACAAACGTGCATACATACATACATACATACATACATACATACATACATACATACATACATACATACATACATACATACATACATACATACATACATACATACATACATGTAACATGCACACAACACACACACACACACACACACACACACACACACACACACACGCACACACACACACACACACACACACACATCAGCAACAAATGCTGCACAACTTTTCTCCGTTCATTCCACTTCCCTACCCCTCCTCCCTTCTCCAGTGTCTCCCACCCTCCACCCCCCGTCTGTTCATAATGACGTAAAGATGTTGTTAGCATCATTAGAATCAGGTAAAGGAGGGTGCAGGCAGGAATGGCCAGGTAAAGAATTATAGGTCGTCAATTTTGAGAGAGTGGCCGAGTTATTGGATCGAGGAAAGCTAAATGACAAAGCCTACATCACATTAATGATTAAACTATGGCCCCATCTTAAGATGTTAGGTTAAGATTGTCTTCAGCCATGACAAGCTCTCAAGATAACATCCAGCACTTTCCTTTGAAGGAGAAAAAATATCTGAAGTCGGAGTATGGCTGCCGACGTGGCGAGGGATTTGGAAAGTGTTTTCACAGTGATTTCCAGGTGGGATGAGCGAGTCAGAGTGAGTATTGTGGGTGACCCCCAGGCTATTAAGCCGGGAAACACCTGACAACAACTTGCAAAAGTGGGAAGGAAGAGATAGGCCTAAAGTGGTGACTGGTGAGAGCTGCAGAACTTAGCTCTCTGAAAATGAGAGAACTTCTGACCACCAAACTTTTCACTGTAACTAAAAACATTTTTTTTTAATACAACTTTTCATCTCGGGAACTGAGGAAGAGTTCGAGAAGGTACAAGTCAAAAGCAACGGATCCTGGGAGAAAAAAAAATCAATCTAAGGGAAAAAAAACGAAGATAAATGCCGCTATTTTATATTTGATGCACGCATGAGTGGGAAGCCAGTGAAGCTGTATGAAAAGAAGTACTGAATGTCGCTTTTTCGCCCCAGGACAAGTCTTATTTCAGTCCTTTTCTTTCTTTAAATTCTTTGAAGTCGAGTGAAAGAGGAGGATGAAAGGGCAGCAAGTATACTCTGATGTCAACTGGTTCAGAGATGGCCATGCATGACAACATTCATTTTGCAGTGAATTCTTTCATGGAACAACAGACCTTAACTCAGAAACACGTCCGTCGTGGTGTGTTTCCTCAGATGAATGGATTGGGTTTTTTCTCTTCCTTTCTGTTCTTAGTTTTTAATCAATATTTTCAAGTTTTGAGAAGATTGTGTCGTCTTGTGTGAAACATTCCATACAATTACACCACATTGACCAACAGATCTTCTCTCCATGGACTTGACTAACTGTTAAATTTACATTGATTTTGGATCCGTGTGTACATGGTGGGTGTTTTCGTGTTTGTGGAAGTCTGGGGATCTGTAATGTAGACAGTGGTCTTTTAATGTGTCTTTAATGTAGACACTGGTCTGTTAATGTGTCTTTAATGTAGACACTGGTCTGTTAATGTGTCTTTAATGTAGACAGTGGTCTGTTAATGTGTCTGTAATGTAGACAGTGGTCTGTTAATGTGTCTGTAATGTAGACAGTGGTCTGTTAATGTGACTTTAATGTAGACACTGGTCTGTTAATGTGTCTTTAATGTAGACACTGGTCTGTTAATGTGTCTTTAATGTAAACACTGGTCTGTTAATGTGTCTTTAATGTAGACACTGGTCTACCAGTAATCTGCCAATTCAGCCATATTACAATCACATTTATTATATTTTATTATAAAGTTATTAACAGCACCTATTTACATCACTCTACATACAGTGGATTAATAACTTATCTTCTTTCCTTTAACATAGCACAAAAATGAACTATGTAGTACGCACAATCAACTCATATTCTCAAACTTCCATAGCTACATAATATTCAGAGTATGTTTTATTTGGTAATGTATAACATCATAATTATGCTGAAGTCACATATTGTTCAACAGTGGGAAGGTTACTATATATACTCTTTCCCCAAACCCTGAATACTCCCGTTTTCTCTAATCAACGGTTTAGTTTTAAAAGTGTGCTTGTCTAAATCATTTAGTATTGAATGGGCATAAAACCAAGATAAAAAATTTTATACCAGGAATTTCTAGGCAGAGAGGTCAGGATTACTTTAGCTAAGTCTGCAAGTATTGGATTTCTTTCTCTTTTTTTCCCATTTTTTCTCAGATTTTAAGTAATCTTTGAATTTCATGCTGATTTTTGTTCCTTGCTTTTATGTATTTACCCGCCCAAATTTGACACGGCAAAACAATTCTAACCTGAACAAGAAGCAGTATAGCAGACAGCATGAAGACGGTATGGGGACTGGTGCTAGTGCACTCTATGGCATTGGTACTGACGCACCTTAGCTGTGGGTCTGCAGACATGAACGAATCGACTACGGTCAGTTCAATGAGAGAAGAGAGAGAGAGAGAGAGAGAGAGAGAGAGAGAGAGAGAGAGAGAGAGAGAGAGAGAAGAGAGAGAGAGAGAGAGAGAGAGAGAGCTTGTAGGTACTATGTGCCATGCACATGTTTCGATCTGTGCACTGAAGACCATGGAGATTGGTGCTTCAATTTGGAAATAGGTGTCAGAACAAGGTAAGGAACACTGTTTGGACTCAAACACACAACATGAGTTCCAGGAATATGTAATATACACACGTTCACACGTTCATCCGCTCACTAACCACACACACACACACACACACACACACACACACACCACACACACACACACACACACACACACCACACACACGTACACATACACACGTACACATAACACACGTACCATACACACGTACACACTCACACACACTCTCTCTCTTCTCTCCCTCTCTCTCTTCTCTCTTTCTTTCTCTCTCTCTCTCTCTCCACACACACACACACCAAACACACACAAACACACATACCCCCCCCCCACAAACACACACACACACACACTAAGACACACACTAACATAAACTAACACACACACTAACACACACACACACACTACACACACACTACACACACACTACACACACAAACACAGTACACAGACAGACAGACAGACAGACAGACAGACAGACAGACAGACAGACAGACAGACAGACACGACACACACACACACACACACACACACACACACACACACACACACACACACACACACACACACACACACACAAAGTCACAAACACACTTTGGCACATGTTTACGACCGGCGTGCGATGTATGGTTTTTATTCGTCATTGTGTGTATATAAACACCATACATTCTCTATACCGGCCTCTTTTGTCTGCTTTTCCCTGCCAAGTGCAGCCACTGTAGCAATTTAATTAACTTTGTTACTGATGCAGTCACTGTCGATAATTTTTCAAATTATAAACCTACGTACATTATGTGTGTGTATACTGTCAGTGTGTATATGATGATTTTATGTGTAAGTCTTCAATTCTTTTTTTTTGTGCGTCTTTTGCAATGCAAGTGATGTCAGATAATTCATGTGTGTGTGTGTGTGTTGTGTGTGTGTGTGTGTGTGTGTGTGTGTGTGCGCGCGTGCGTGTGTGTGTATGTATGTGTGTGTATGTGTGTGTATGTGTCTGTGTCTGTGTGTCTGTGTGTGTCTGTGTCTGTGTGTCTGACTGTCTGTCTGTTTGTTTGTCTGTCTGTCTGTCTGTCTGTCTGTCTCTGTCTATCTCTGTCTCTCACTCTCCCTCTGTATCTGTGTGTATGTAGCGCTTAATACATCATTGAAAATTGTCGTTTTCTGAAAATAACCTCTTTTACTCCCCCTCCCGATCCTTCTCCCTTCCCTCACCCCCTCTCCACCCCCCTTGAGATCGGGGATGCTTTTAAAAGTTATGGGTCAGAAATCATTGTCTGTCCTTTATTCAAAGTTTATGTATATATCTATCTATCTATATCTATATATCTATATCTATATATCTATATCTATATATGTATATATATGTATGTATGTATGTATGTATGTATGTATGTATGTATGTATGTATTATATTATATATATATATATATATATATAAATAAAGAGAGAGAGAGAGAGAGAGAGAGAGAGAGAGAGAGAGAGAGAGAGAGAGAGAGAGAGAGAGAGAGAGAGAGAGAGAGAGAGAGAGAGAGAGATCATAAACTATAATTATCTGTATACTTAATCAAAGGTTTATTTTCCAAGTGTGATCTTTCTCGGACTGGCTCTTGGATAAAGACAGAAAGAAAGGCTGACCGGTACATGAATGCTGATCACTGCCACTGTGCTGACCACTCAGAAGGGCCGTTCATCTGGCCACTGGCTGTTCTGAGCCTGTAGGTCATTTGTACTGGTCTGCGGCTGGTCAGCTGATGTGTCTTAGAGAGAGAGAGAGAGAGAGAGAGAGAAGAGAGAGAGAGAGAGAGAGAGAGAGAGAGAGAGAGAGAGAGAGAGAGAGAGAGAGAGAAGCTTTGCTGGTCACAGCATCCCATAACACCTTTGCCTTTCTCTTATGAAATGACATACACACACGCCCGCAGTCTCACACAAACACAGAGACAGATTGATTGATAGATTGACTTTTTTGTTAAGGGTTACAGTTCAGTATTGGCATAGGGGTGGGTCTTTTTTTATTATTCATCTGGCCCTAAACCTGAGTAGGGGTTGTCATCGATAATTCGCAACTTACAATAATTCAAGTAAACTGAATATCATGGGTTCTTTTACATATGCTAAATATCTAATGCACACGCAACCTCCGGTTATCATCTCTTCTGAAAGACAAGCACTCAGAACATGATTGATTCACGGTCTAGCAGATGGGGAAAAAGTTCGGGCTCCAATGGAGATCGAATTGGCGGCTTCTTTCTTTCTAGGCGGTAGCATTACCTACGGACCACAGATCTAGTAAATGTTGACTGGTGAAAATTTGAATGTGATATCAATGCAGTGGGGTAGGATGCCTATTGATTGATGGCATGATATTTGGAATGACGATTGTTGGAAGGATTGCATTCTGTTGCATGCTAGCTTCCAGACTTTAATTCAAAGACTACGTACGTTCAAAACCAATGGTTCTGTGTACAGATGTGGGGTGGACCATCAAGGGAAGAAGCAGACAAGGATACCCTCACTGTTGTCACTACTGTCAGGGGTGAGGGGGGAAACGTCACCCGGGAAAATGACACCGCCACCAGGCCAGCACCCCGCCTACCCGGGTACAGGACTGGGAGGCTGTCTGCTAGAGGTGGGTACACAGTCAGTTAGCTTCAATGTTGTTGTATGAGGATGTCCACATTTGTGTGTTGTTATGGGTGGAAAGTTCTGAACATACATATAACTATTTGAGAGATGGAAAGGCCAAACTCTTTGAAAATCGAGTGAAGGGTCAAAACCTGAACTTTTCTCTGGGATAACCCAGATCAGGTTCAGCTCTAATATTAGTGAGTGTAGCAAATCTATCTATCTATCTATCTATCTATCTATCTATCTATCTATCTATCTATCTATCTATCTATCTATCTATCTATCTATCTATCTATCTATCTATCTATCTGTCTGTCTGTCTGTCTGTCTGTCTGTCTGTCTGTCTGTCTATCTATCTATCTATCTATCTATCTATCTATCTATCTATCTATCTATCTATCTATCTGTCTGTCTGTCTGTCTGTCTGTCTATCTATCTATCTATCTGTCTCTATCTCTCTCTCTATCTCTCTCTCTCTCTCTCTCTTCTCTCTCTCTCTCTATCTATCTATCTATCTATCTCTCTCTCTCTCTCTCTCTCTCTCTCCTCTCTCTCTCTCTCTCTCTCTCTCTCTCTATCTCTCTATCTAGCTATCTAGCTACCCCTTAATCTTGCCACTGTGGGTGCACCCCTGAAGACCTGACAACCAGTTCTGTCCATTCTTCTCTCTGTTCTGCCTTTCTCAGGTTGTTGTTGAGTTCTAGGCCTGTCCATTCGCTGATGTTGTCCTCCCATCTCTTCTTTGGTCTGCCTCTTTTTCTTCGTGGACAGTGCCTTGCAGTACTGTTTTTTGCAAGTCCTTTTGATCTTGTGACATGCCCGTGTCATTTAATTTTAAGTTAAATGGCAAATGGCATCAAACTTAACTCTATCTAAAACATTATTAAGAAAGTTCCTTGAAATTTATTTCACTTTATCTTCAGGCTCAGATAATTAAGCTAAGTATAGACTCGATAAACATCTTGCTTTTGACAAGACTTTAAAAAAAAAAGAGGAGAGTGATATTTTTGTTGTCGATGCTGATATCGTTTTCCAGAGTTCAAGTCCATACGAAGATATGTAATCGATAGACATCTAGCTTTTGGCAAGGCTTAAAAAAAAAGAGTGTGATATTTTCGTTATCGATGCTGTTATCGTTTTCAGAGTTCAAGTTCATCCGAAAGATCCAGAGCTGGCTATTTCTGACGATGGATCCCATAGCCATCGTGCTGATGGTGCTGAGTGCTGTAGCTTTTCTGCAGGATCGGCAGTTTGCCTCCAACTGCTACCTGGCTGCTATCTGTCTGTGTGAGGCCTGGTACCTGCTCATGTTCTTTATTTACTATGTGAGTGCTTTATCACAGTTCTTGATTAAGACATTGATGTTGGGGGCAACAGCAACGTGAGAGGCTGTATGATCAGTGACTTTCCCACTCGTGGAATTCCACTTTACAGCTTAGTCTTTAGTGATCGATTATGACTCTCTGACTAGGAGGCTTGACTTGCAGTCCTTATGTACTGCTGCCCAGGGGGCTAGTTGGCCTTTGGAGAACATCTCCAGCCCTGACTGTCCTTATGCCCTCTTGGCCGAAAGAGTGGGGATGTACTGTGGCAAGGCACCTCCACTATAATCAAATTTCTCCCCAGTTTCTGAAACAGCCGCTGTCTCCTCTGCTGTTTTGGAGGTCATCGTCGAACACGACGGACAAACAAACAAAACAAACATAACTGTTTTCAGTTTTGCGTGCGTTCCAGGAAATGGCGCGCGCGTGTCTGTGTCTGTGTGTCTGTAGTTGTTGTTGTTGTTGTTGTGGTTGCTATTGTTTTGTTGCTGCTGCTGCTGCTGCTGATTCTATTGCTATTGCTGTTGCCGTGATTGTATTCATGCCCTTCGTAGAGACATATATAGCAACTTATTGTCACTGCACTAGTGTTTTTCCCATTGTACAGTCGTGCCGGCAGAGGATGGAGTGTTTCAGCAGCAGGAGCTACGTGCAGGTGTCCATGTGGAGCATGTCCTATACCGGCATGGCGGCACGCCGCTGTGTCTACGTCCTCAATGCCCTCACCTCTGGCCACCGATTCCTGGCCATCGCTTTCCCCCTGAAGGTAGTGTGGCTTGTTTTGGTCTTGTGTGGGGGTGTGGGTGTGGGGGTGGGTGGGTATGTGAGTGTGGGGGTGGGGGGTGTATGTGTGTGTGTTGGGGGGGGGGGGGTATGTGTGCGTGTGTGTGTATGTTTGTGTGTGTATGTATGCATGTGTGTATGTATTGATGGATGGGTGTATGGATGCACGGATGGATGCACGGATGGGTGGATGGGTGGATGTGTGTATGTGTGTATGTGTGTATGTGTATATGTGTATGTGTGTGTATGTGTGTGTATGTATGTATGTATGTATGTATGTATGTATGTATGTATGTATGTATGTATGTATGTATGTATGTATGTATGTATGTATGTATGTATGTATGTATGTATGTATGTATGTATGCGTGCGTGTATGTTTATATATTTGTATGTCCGCATGTGTGTGAGTAAGTATGAACGTAAACGTGTGCGCGTGTGTATGTATGCATGCGTGGGTGTGTGCGTGCGTCGGTGCGTGCGTGTGCGTGCGTGTGCGTGCGTGCGTGCGTGCGTGCGTGTGTGTGTGTGTGCTGCAGGTACAGAACTATCGCCTGCTTCAGAAGCCCCGCGTGCCCCTGACAGCGGTCATCCTGTCCGCCTTGGTCCTGCACCTCTACCGGCCTCTGCAGTACACCCCTGTTCGGATAGGTCAGCAGTGGGGTGGGGTGGGGTGGGGTGGTGTGGAGTGGGGTGGAGTGGAGTAGGGTGGAGTGGGGTGGAGTGGAGTGGAGTGGGGTGGAGAGGAGTGGGGCGGAATGGGGTGGGGTGGGGTGGGGGTGGGGGGGGTGGGGGTGGAGTGGAGTGGAGTGGAGTGGAGTGGAGTGGAGTGGAGTAGAGTAGGGTGGAGTGGGGTGGGTTGGGATTGGATGGTGGAGTGGGGTGGGGTGGGGTGGGGTGGTGGAGTGGGGTGGGGTGAAATGGGGTGGGTGGGGTGGGTAGGGGTGGAGTGGAGTGGAGTGGAGTAGAGTAGGGTGGAGTGGGGTGGAATGAAGTGGAGTGGGGTGGAATGAAGTGGAATGGGGTGGAGTGGATTGGAGTGGAGTAGGGTGGAGGAGAGTGGAGTGGAGTGTTGGAGTGGGGAGTGGAATGGAGTGGAGTGGAGTAGGGTGGAGTGGAGTGGAGTAGATTGGAGTGTTGTGTGGAGTGTAGTGGGATGGAGTGGAGTGGAGTGGAGCGGAGTGGAGTGGAGTGGAGAAGAGTAGGGTGGATTGGAGTGGAGTGGAATGGAGTGGTTTGTCTAGCTTATGTGCTGGCATGTTGATATCTGCATCAATGCTGCACGTATCATCATAATA